>CM037093.1:422600-1622600 GCA_020916435.1 Oxytropis ochrocephala | reverse complement strand
CGGTTGATTCTTTTCCTCTCCGAATCAACCATGAACTGCCCTACTCACAAACACACACATTACACACATTGCACACACACACAAATACAGATAGAGAGAGAGAGCTAGAGAGAGAGAGAGCTAGAGAGAGAGAGAGCTCACATGGCTTTTTTTCAACGTCAACCACAATCCCTTGGCTTTCACCTTTGGCATATTTGGTAAGCATCCCAATCTTTCAGTCTTGTGTATATTTTTTGTCATTCTTTTTTTTTCTTACTTTCTTATTTTCTTTTCTATCATTTTATGAATTTTGTTTTGGCTTTTAATTTACACAAAATTATCTTTTTTGTTGGCATTTGAGCATGGTATGGTAGAAGAGCCACTATTTTGAGTACCCAAAAAAATGAAGCAAGTGAGTTTTTCTCAAACGTACAAATTAAGCTTAACCAAAGGAAGTTGTTCTCTGTAGCTGGATCCAAAATAAGATATCATCTTTGAGCTTCATATTTTCAGCTTTTGCGCTTCTGTTTGTTTTTCAGTTTTGCTATTCATATTTTCCCAGATTCAACTTGTTTTCTGAGACTTGAAATCAACTTGGTTTTTCTTCCTCATTTTGAAAAGAAAAAAAAGAGAGAAAGAAGAGAAAATTCACCGGTAAATGAAGTGTATGCATTTTCTTTGCATCTTTTTATTATTTATGATGAAGGTTTTAACGAAGCTTTTTTCCTTATATTTGCCAAAAAATCTATTATACAACAATTGAAAAATGAAGAAAAAAGAAGTTGAACATCTTGTATTATTTTGTCAAAAATAATTAGTACTGTGATTTGGGAACTGAAAGATAATTAGTAGAGAATCATGAAGATTGCAGGGTGAAGGAAAACGTACCTTATGTAGTTAATTATGAGAGCCACTATTTATAGAGTTTGTGTGCTGGCTCTGAGCTGTTAGATCGCTCGAGAGGATCTGAGTCGTCGAGACTTAACTGATCGAGCCTTAGATGTGGATCCAAGGAGATGGGCTGATCTAGGCCCAGATTGCGCATGGACCTCATAGTCCAATGTGGATTGATGGGTCGTGCACCTGAGTCCTCGGTAACTGAGTCAATCGGGGTCCATAGATGGACTGATCTAGGCCAAGATTGCACATGGACCTCATGGTCCAAATTAATTTGTTATTCATCATAAAAACTATATGTTTTAATTGTAGATCCTAACCCTAAGACTATTCTGGGGTATGAATGTGGTGTCCTTTGTCATGATCCTTTTGGCCACACAGTATGCTCAACTCGCTCCTACTCTCCGTGTCAAAGTGGTTGGATGGATTTGCTTTTCTAGATGGATATGGTAACCACAAAATTTTCCTATCCTAATCAAATTGCGAGACGACTTTTACAAAATTTGCAAAAATAAATCAATGGAGAATTTCAATCGGTACCATATCTCGGTTGCCCTATTCAGCTCCATGCCATGGTTATACTATGGGTTGCTGAAACCAGATGTTGATCTTCTTATTGCAATCAACTCATTCAGGGTACCTGGTGGAGCTAATTTACACTACATCTATATTATCTATGCAAACACAAATGCTAGAGTAGAGCCCTAGTCCATCTATTTAATTTTGTTACCAAATTTTAATTTCTCATGCTTCATGAAAACTATATCACCAATTGATTAGTTAATTAATTAATTAATTCTGTGTCATGTTTTAATTGTAGAAATCAACCATAAGGATATTTGAGGCGATGAATGTGGCGTGCTTCGCCATGATCCTTTTGGTAACGAAGTAGCCATATCCTGTTCTCCGCTTCAAAATCCTTGGATGGATTTGTGACATCGTTTCGATCAATGTCTTTGCAGCACCACTGACCATTGTGGTCAGTCATATTTTCAACTAATCATTATTTTAATTAAAAAATAATAATATTTGTTAATAAATGATTGATTGATTATTTATTTTCCTATTGCAGGCACAAGTTGTACGGACAAAGAGTGTGCAATATATGCCCTTGAGTTTGTCGCTATTCCTAACAATAAGTGCTATAATTTGGTTTTTTATGGGTTTTTTCTCAAGAACCCATACATTGCCGTATGTATCACATGCAGTGCAATTTTGTTAAATTAATATATTGAAATTAAGCAATAATCAATTTTAATTATATATTAATGCATTTTATTTTGGGCATGCAGGTTCCAAACGTGTTAGGTTTGATATTGGGGATGCTTCAGCTCGTGTTATATGCATTTTACAGGAATGAGACGGAGGAGGCACCTGTTATAGCCTTATATGTTCCTTATAAGGTAACCATCTATTATCACTGCATATATTTCTGTCAAATAGGAATAGGTTGGAATGGGACTCCTTGTTTTTTTCTTTTAATTTATAATATCACTGCATATATTTATATGCTCAATTTGGTTTATTTCACTGCATATATATATGATATGAGGTTGAATATGTACTAGATTCTGTTGAACTTGAATTATGTCTATTATTTTGTATTACTGGAATGACAAAGAATAGTTGGTTTGATATCATTTGAAAAAATTCTTATTCATTTAATTTAATTGCCCAAACCCTTCAATAAAATTGCAAATTTGCAGAAACTACTCAATCCCTATATTCATTCCCTGTCTATTTCTTTTAAAACATATATGTTGACCTAACACATATGATGGCAGGAAAATACTTGGCAATCCGTGTGATAAGAGGGAAGATCATGATGAAGAAATGGAGACAAAATCATTGAAGTGAAATTTGTAACACCTTAATTTCGTATTTATATGTTTGTGTTACACTGTTATGTGTAAATATAATAATAGCTTTTGTGATATATTGAGTGTCTTTTGTCTTAGTAATTATGTATTTGGTATCATTTGGGATTTTATTTAGTATGTTAAATGATTTTACATCCCTATTATATTGAATTATCAAACTAGGTTGAGATGTTATTTAATTGCATTTTTATACTATATTGGTAATATATTGTTGTTATTATGCAATTATTTGACGTATAGAATATTTGTATTCGAAATGTTGTTTTTAGTTAGTTATTTGATTGTATAAAATATTAGTGTATAAGGTATAAATTATATTTAGAAGTTCCCCCACATAATTTGTCCCCCGAGCAAGGTCGTCCTCCCACGAAAACAATGCCCTCCTCCACCTGAAGCTCCAGATCCATACACCATCTCACTACAAAAAACACGGTCATTAACGAGGGAATTTTCGGTCGCTAACATGCCCAATTCCGTCGCTAATTGCCATTAGCGAGGGACCAGTTCGGTCGCTAATTCCCTCCTCGCTAATGGAAATTAGCGAGAGAAATGTGTTCCGTCGCTAATTAGCGAGGGACAGTCTCTCGCTAATTCTCTCGCTAATGCTGACAACACGCTTCCCTAGTCTGATTGGCACGCTTATCAATCTGAATTATTATTATTATTATTATTAGTAGTAGTAGTATTATTATTATATATTATTACCGTTGTTATTATTATTATTAGTATTATTATTATTATTATTGTTATTATTATTATTATTATTATTATTTTGAGAGAGGAGTGAGAGTGGTGGTGGTGGTGTGATGGTGGTGGTGGTGGTGTCGTAAAGAGAGAAGAAGAAGGAGAAGAGTAAGGGAGAAAAAGAGTGAGATGTATGTGGTGGTGGTGGTGGTTGTGTGGTGGTGGTCGTAGAGAGAGAAGGAGTAAGGGAGAAAGAGAGTGGTGGTGGTGGTGGTGGTGGAAGAAAGAGAGTGAGAGAAAGAGGTATGTGGTTGTGGTGGTGTGGTGGTGGTGTGGAAGAAAGAGAGTGAGAGAGAGAGAGAGAGGTTGTGGTTGTGTGGTTGAGGAGAGAAAGAGGAGTGAGAGTGGTTGTGGTGTGGTGGGGGCGTGGTGGTGGTGGTGGTGGTTGTGTGGTGGTGGGTTAGAGTTTGTAGGTGAGAGAGAAGAGTAGAGGAAGAGGAAGAGGAAGAGGAAGAGAAGAGGAGTGAGGGTTAAAAGTGAAACAATGAGAGAAGAGTGAGAGAATCAGATATTTGGTAAAAAAATAACTGGACATTAGCGAGGGACGTGCCATTTCCGTCGCTAACTGTCACTCTGGTGTAGGCAGAGCAGTCTGCAGCAGTCAAATCAGCCAGGACGTTCAGACATTAGCGAGGGACTTGAAATTCCGTCGCTAATTCCCTCGCTAATGGTCACATTAGCGAGGGACTTGCAGTTCCGTCGCTAATCCTTGTTTTTTGCGAGGGACAAAATTTCCCTCGCTAATTCCGTCGCTAATCCTCGTTTTTTTTGTAGTGTCTACCCAGCCACCATACTCATCCACACAACCATCCTGCAGATTCAAGACCTGAAATAGTCTCGGAAAGGCCCTACATTGAGGTTGGTCCCCCACCCAAGTATCATGCCAAAATAATGTAGAGTTGTTGTTCCCCAGTCTTCTCGCCACTCTATTCCCAAACTAATCCACGTCTACTACTAATGACGAACCAATAAGGCAAATGTCTTTCAACCACGCAGAAGCAAACCTCGAGGTAGCAATACTAGACAAATTTGGTGTCATAGTCACAGGCGCCCCGTACTTCGCCACAAGAATGTCCCTCCACAAAGATGTTCTCCCAGTAAGGAGCCTCTAACGCCACTTCCCCAACAAACTCTGGTTAAGTACTCTAAGATATTTAACCCCAAGACCCCCTCTACTCTTCGGCTTACACACTTCCGACCATCGCACCCACGAGATCTTCCTCCTCTCCGGACAACCACCCCACAAAAAATCCCTCTAGAGCCGAACCAAACGCTTCCACACTCCTGGCATCTTGAGGTAAGAAAGGAAGAAACTAGGTATACTGTTGAGGACTGAATTAAGAAGAACAATCCGACCCCCAAAAGTTAAGGAACCTATTCTTCCAAGATCGAATCCTCCTCCGCAAAATATCCACAAGAGGTTCCCAAGTAGCCATCCTCCAGGGGCTAGCGCCCACTAGAAGGCCCAAGTACTTGAAGGGAAACCCCCCAAGCTTACAATGAAGGTACCCTTCCGCCAAGGAGACAAAGGAAGGACTGATGTTGACCCCACAAGACTACTCTTGGAGAAGTTGACCTTCAGTTCAGAAGCCATCTCCAAACACTTCGTCGGAGCCTCTGAGACTGACGTCGTTGCAGGAAGAGTATACCAGCGCTAAGAATTGAGGCGGTAGATTAACTCCACGATCCAGATCACCGAAAAGTTCCTCCAACACCATAATCGGAAAGATCACACCACCGACGAACACGTTCACCGTCTGATCTATTGGGCCGGGATGCGCAGTAAGAACTCTAACCCTTCCCACATCAAATCTCCTTCCTTGCTTTGTCTCTTCATCAACCTCCTCACACTTACCAAACCGGAGAGCCAAGCTATTGAAAAATCTCTCCTCCCAAGCATGAAGTGGTACCCCAATCACCGTAACCAGACCCTCCTTTTTGTGGAGATAATATTAGGACTCCACACATTGATTGCACGTAGCCATGTTGACCACCACCCTCTGTTGGAATTAATCGCATCTGGTATAGCCCCTTCCACTGGCACTTGAGTATCTTTCATAAAAATAGCTAGGTAGAAAGTATGACATGCTTTCTTTCTATAAAATGAACAAAACAGAAACTCGGTGCTCTGAAGGGTAAAGATTGCAACGTGAAGGACATTACAACATCGATCTTAGTGCCAATAAACATATATGACATGAACAATGCACCCTCACTTTCTCCATATTTTAGTAGCGTGAAGATACAATCTTTTCTCAATACTTATAAAAAAAAACAATCTTTTCTCAACTTGTAATGTAGGACGTGAGTAGTAGTTAGTTGCATGTATTTCATGCAATCATCCTAAATACAGTAATGCTATTCCTTCTCAATTTCTTTCTTTAGCCTACTTATACCACACTACTACACTCATTCTTACAAAAATGAAAGGCATCCGTGACACTAGATAAATGGCATTCTAGAATTCAATATCAGTTATAAGGTCCATCAAACACCACCTTTTATTTGCTATATAATACTACTTTGTACTATTTCTCATTTTATAGTTTTTATTTATTTATTTATTTATTTATTTATCTACTCTATATAAACCATCTCACAGACCACAAACCATCACACACACACAGAGAGAGAGAGAGAGAGAGAGAGAGAGAGAGAGAGAGAGAGAGAGAGAGAGAGAGAGAGAGAGAGAGAGAGAGAGAGAGAGAGAGAGAGAGAGAGAGAGAGAGAGAGAGAGAGAGAGAGAGAGAGAGAGAGAGAGAGAGAGAGAGAGAGAGAGAGAGAGAGAGAGAGAGAGAGAGAGAGAGAGAGAGAGAGAGAGAGAGAGAGAGAGAGAGAGAGAGAGAGAGAGAGAGAGAGAGAGAGAGAGAGAGAGAGACCATGGCTATCAACCGGGATCACTTGATTCTTGCCTTCGGAATACTGGGTAAACCACTATTAATCGATTTTTACTGATTTTCCTTCCCCTCTACTTTTTTGAACTGTCTTTCAAAAAACACATTACTTTAATTACTTTTTAATAACACACTTTATCTGCTTTTATGATAGTATTATTATTTTTTAAACAAATAGTTTTAGTATTAGTTAGATTTATATATATATATATATATATATATATATATATATATATATATATATATATATATATATATATAGACGTTCTGCCTTCTTTTTGCAATTTAATGGGTTCAATTTGATATGCATCATTTATGCTTCAAAATGTTAATATATGAAATCAGTTCAAATATATGTACTAATTTTAGTCTGAATGAATGTACTTATGATACTTATATTTTGAGATGAAAGTAGTGGTTATTAAAATTTGATAAATTGGTTTTAATTATTGATAATACCCAATCTTAGTTTTTTTAATAATAACAATTTTCAATTAAAAAAAATCAAATCTGTTGCCTTTCTTTCTTTGTTTAAGCAATTTCTGTAAAATTGGACAAAACAAAAAATAGAAATTTTTTTTATAAAAAAAAAACAGATTTAAAACATCAATATGAAGATGACTGAATAATCAAAGGTGAAGATGGAGGAAGAGCTAGATGTTGCGGATATATTATTATTATTATTATTATTATTATTATTATTATTATTATTATTATTATTATTATTATTATTATTATTATTATTATTATTATTTTCCTTTTCACTATAAATCGTGGAGCTTGTGAACTCTCCGTAGGATTTCAACATTTTTCCCTCCATTCTTGTAAAGAGGGATAGTTCTATTTTTTATACCTATGAAAAATTATTTTATTTAAAATAGTAACAAGTGGATGTAACACGTTATTCAATTTGTCAAAAATAAGTGGTTTTTTAAAAACTAGGGAATTGACATATATTCTCCATTTGATGGCAGGGAACATCATTTCATTCGTGGCGTATTTGGCTCCGGTGTAAGTACAATTATTATATATCAACAACATTAGTTTTCTTTATTAAATAAATAAGCAGAATAAATATCAAATTAATATTAAAAAATAGAAGGCGTAAGTTAGCAACCTACACGTTTTTATTTGGACTAACAACCCTTATCTTGCTTTTAAAAAACTACATGAATTTGGGTATAATTGTAATCTAACTTTTCTAGTAGTATATGTTTTTTTTGTTTCCTCTCTCCCTTTGCATTAAATGTCTCTTTACTCTTTCCTCACAATAAATGGATATACAAAATTAAAACCTTTTCTTTTGAGCTGAAAAAATTAAAACCATGTTAATACAAATATATTATTAATATGTAATTTTTGACTGAACACGTAAAAAATGTCATCCAGTTATATAAAAAAGAGTTACTCAGTCAAACAAATAAAAACACGTTCTCTTTATCCCTCTTTAAAGGTATGGTTGGGAGGGGAGGGGAGGACTTACAATAGATTAGTCTATATTTTAATATGTATTTGAAAAAAAAATGATTTTATGAACCAAAGTTGAAAATCAAAACAATAGGGATGTTACGTGGTTTTTTATTTTTTATTTTTTATTTTGTAACATTAACATTAGAATTATTATTGTGGTGTAAAAAAGATAATACATTAAATGTTAATAAAACTTTCCAATTAAAGAAAAGATTAAATTACTAGTTTGTCCATCACATTAAATTGTTTCTACGTGAAAAAATTGGTCTTAATTGTCCAAATGGAAAAGGTGTAGGGTGCTAACATACACTTTCATCATTTTAAGTAGGTTTAAGTTAGCCGTCCCCATATACATATATATATATATATATATATATTATAGCAACATTTTCGTTTCTTGATCAATTGCAGGCCAACATTTTATAAAATATACAAAGATAAGTCCACCGGAGATTTCAAATCATTGCCATATTTGGTGGCACTCTTTAGTTCTTTGTTATGGTTATATTATGGATTGTTCAAACCCAATGCTACTGCCCTTGTTGTAATAAACTCGATCGGATGTTTCGTGGAGTTAGTTTACAATATCATATACATTACCTATGCATCAGGGGATGCCAAGGTACTAAATCTACGAAACCCAACCGATATTTTAATTTCTCATGAATCATGAAAACTATATCACCAATTAGTTAAATAATTAATTAATTGAATTTGTGTGCATTATAATTGTAGAAATCAACCATAAGACTTTTTGCGGGGATGAATGTGGTGTGTTTCCCCATGGTCTTCTTGGTCACGCAGTTTGGTCTGCGAAATCCTGTGTTCCGTGTCCAATTCCTTATTTGGGTTTTGTATGCGCATTTTGGATCGGCGTCTTTTGCAAAGACCTTTAAGCATTGTGGTGGGTGAAATTTTCAACTCATAGTTTATTTTAATTAAAACTAATAATATTTGTTAAAAAATGTTTTGTTAATTTATTTGGCTCCCGCAGAGACAAGTTGTTCAAACAAAGAGTGTGCAGTTTATGCCATTCTATTTGTCCCTTTTCCTTACACTGACAGCCATTGTATGGTTTTTCTACGGTCTTTTCCTGAAGGACATATTCGTTACCGTAAGTATCAATGTAATTTAGTTAAGTAACATCAAAAAATTAAGCAATGGTCAATTAATAATTATTTTAGCAATATTAATGCATTTTATTTTGGGGATGCAGGTCCCTAATGTGATTGGTTTCTTATTGGGAGTACTTCAGATGGTCTTGTACATGGTTTATAAATGATGACGTTAAAGAGGAGAATGAGCAGTTCAAGAACGGGAGAGCGTTCTTATAAAGGAGAAGAAGACAAAGGAGGGACATAATGTAATATACACAAACAAAATTACTTGTGCAGTGTGCACAATTGGCTTTAGAGCCATTGATTTAATGTTAATAAATTTGGATGGATAAGATTTTTGCTAGGCTACCTAGATAAACCGCAATAAGAAATATTTATGTATTTGTAGAATAGGGTCTCCTCTTACGTTAAATTATTTTTTGTGTTAGAATTTTTAAAAAAAAAGGTGGAATGAAATAACATTTATATAATAATTTATGTCTACAATCATCACCTAATAATTTATGTCTATATTAATTTCTTTAATTCAAAAAAAAACGTTAGTAGTAATTTCTTCAGAAGATAGATAAAGAAAAACAGGTGAGATCTCTCTGCATAATATTAAAAATCGTCTAAAAAGGCTTCAAGTTGAGGTAGAAGTAGGACATTTTCCATTAAAATGGTTGGTAATAAGTCGAGTACTAAGTTGTTACTCAATGCCAAATACATTTATTTCAGTGAAATTTGATCTAAGTGTCTTTCTTAGATGGTTGATTTTATGCAAATGAGAGGAAAATGATTGTAGCAGTTGATGAGTTTTTCTCACCTACCACTGGTAGTTACTGGCTAGCTAGGTAATAAAGGCTTCCATCACTGATGAATTCTTTAAAAAATACCTCTACGAAATTGGTTTGCCCGTTCTTCCTCCATCAAAATGAGCCTGTAATGAAAAAGAAAACTTCATAAGATGAAGCACAAATGAAATCCCCAAATAAAAACTCGTAAAAACAAAATCTTAAACCTATAACATCAAACAAACATAAAAAAATTCTAAACGAAATTGTACAACCCAAAGATCAAACAAACATAAAATACCCATTGTTAGGGTTGATTACAAATTGGCAAATTGCACAACCCAAACATCAAACCTAGTGGGTTTAAGGTTTTTCATTTCATAAGAAAGCTGATGAAATGAGAAGCAGCGATCGTTCAGAGAGAGAGAGAGAGAGATTTTTAGGGTATTTTGTTTCTGATTTTTGATTTTTTTGAAGGAAGATAATGTGGCTAGATACCAAATTGAATGTGGTGATTTGGCCAATGATGAATTCTTGAAAATGAAATATTTTCCAAGTTCTTTAACTAAAGATGTTTTAACTTGGTTCACCACTTTGCCTGCAAATTCTATTCCGAATTGGACACATCTCGAAAGTATTTTTCATGAACAATTCTTTCGAGGAGAGAACAAAGTTAATGTAATCGATTTTGGCTAACATCCGAAGAGATAACAAAGAGTCTACTAATTTTGCAGTGGTTAATTACCCAAACTCGAGTTATTTGATCGCTTGTTTCACTTACTTCAAATATGAATTGATAGAGGATTGAGTGAATTCAATTATGATATTAATTTTGTTTAGTGACACTTGTTCACCATCACAAATGATTGAACACGTTGTTTTGATGCTTGCTTGAAATAATGCGAATTCGTATAAACTAATTGACGCTTGCATGATTAGTTTATTATCAATCAATAACTAAAACCTTGAATAAATATTGCACGAATCTTTAGAACTGAGGATAAATCCAAGAAACACACTTGAAATCAGTGGATTCTTGTCTCTCATTAATTGATTTTCCCTTTAAACTGAAATTGTTTTCCTCAAAATCCCTCATTTTTATTGTTATTTTTTGTTCTTGATTTTGGTAATCTTAAGTTAGAGGTCACCTGTAAGGCGACTAATTTGTCTTCTTTGTTATCTAAAAACACCAAAGAAACAATCGCATTTTGTCTTTTTAATTGTTTTGACTCAGCGTCGATCGTTGATCATGTAACATGGGATTTTCCTTCTCTGAAGTGAGAAAGTACACTTTAAATCATACAATACGACCATAGTTTTATAACGGGTAAACTTCTCTTTTTATAGAGTTGGTAACATCATTCTTCAATGAGAGAAGTGAGTTCATTCTGTGAGCCTTTCAACTAAAAAACATTTCATTTCATGTGGAAAAACTATATATGTTTATTTTATTTTGGTCCTTTAATTTTTTTCCAAAGTTGAGCTATTTCCTTTTGGTCCTTTATCTTTGATCAAAGTTTCATTTTGGTCATTTATTCTTTTTTCTCGATTTGGTCCCTCATCCTCCATTTCTGTGTCATTTTGGTCTTTTATTCCTCACTTTGATCCTTTATCTTTCCTATATGTTTCAATTTGGTCATTTTTAATAAAATATAGAAAAGTGAAGAACATTATAAATGTTTTCAAGCACACCAAAGTTCCTTCGATTTATTGTTTCTTGAATAACTCATGTACTACGCGATCAAATTGAATGAAACTACATTCTAACTTACATAAAATTTTGCAAGAAATTCAATGGAACCAAAATTAATCTTACAAAATTGCTTATGCACAAAATCACTTCTGGAATCGAAATCTTAAATTTGAAGTTCAAAAAATCTTCAATCTCAACAATGGGGATTTTGCTATAGAGCACCAAATTGAACGATTCTTCAACCTGAAATACTCGAAAATCAACAATGAATCAGAATATGGAAATAATTTTGTTTAGAAAAACGTTGAAATACAAAATAGCGTGAAAAATCAATTTGCATCTCTAAAAGGTCTTTTGGCTCTTATTTGCTCATTCATCAACCAATTTGCGTTAAACCAATTGCATTCAACTCGTATTGAGTGCAGAAATTGAACCATAGCAAAAAGTTTTAACAAAAATGATGCAAATTTGAGAATGATGTTAAAAAGCGAAACTTTCACTCGCATTTTTGTTTTTTACACCATTCTCGAATTTACTAGTTCAATTTCTGCACTCAATATGAGCTGAACTCAATTGGTTTGACAAAAATTGGTCAAAAAATTGGCAAACAAGAGCCAAAACACGTTTTATAAATGTGAATTGTTTTTTAACAGTGTTTGCGTTTTAAGCTTTTTAATAGTGTTTGCGTTTTAAAAATTTCTAGCATTTTAGGCTCAAGAGTCGTTCAATTTGATGCATTATAGCAAAATCGCCATTGTTGAGATTGATGGTTTATTGAAATTCAAATTCAAGATATCGGTTCCTAAATTGATTTTGCTCACAAGCACTTTTCTAAGCTTAGTTTTGGTTTCATTTAATTTCCTGCAAAATTTTATCAAGAGGGTCCAGTTTCATTCAATTTGGTCGCGTATTGCATGAGTTATTCAATAAACAAGAAATCGAAGGAACCTTGGTGTGCTTGAAGACATTCATAGTGTTATTCACTTTTCTGTATTTTTATTTAAAAGGACCAACTTGAAATGTATATGAAAGATAAATGACCAAAGTGAGAGAAAAAATATAAAGGACCAAATTCACACAGAAATGAAAGAAAAATAACCAAAATGAGAAAAAAAATGACCGAAATGAATCTTTGGTCAAAGAAAAAGGACCAAAATTAAGTGTTATTTAGCCTAATATTTATTATTTCAGCATATTAATTTCTTTAACACACCCAACAGTGACCCAACATTGCTCCTGCAGCGAGGAATCATCATCTGGTCCTTCGTGTGTACTCTGTTTCAGGTCCGAAGAAGACATCTGTAAAACAAATTAAGCATTTGTCTTGGGGATATGGTTTATTAACAGGGTGGGTGTTAATGTGCAAGCTACATGTGAGCTTTGGTGTAGAAATCCAGCTCTATGTTTTGACAAGCTTCTATAGGCTGTATTTAACTTGGTACTTCTTGTACCTCTCATCAATAATACTTTTTTGACTTACCAAAAAAAAAGTTACTTTAAAACAAAAAAAAGATATAATAATCAAGAAAAATCATAAACCTGATGTTTCTTGAATTTTATTTCAATTACGAGAAGCAACACAAAATTACATCAATATAATATTTCTTGCATCAACACCACTGATAACAAACATTAGTTGGATTTTCTTTACAAAACTTACACACACCACATTCATTTATTTTCCACCAAAGTCTGTCGCAATCTCGATCACGCCATCCTTGGTAAGCATCAAAATGGTTTTCTGGTTTGTCTGGCCATTTAACGCTGCAAAAAAATAATGTTGTATACCAAACATTTGGATAGAAACTAAAGGTGAAATCTAATCCGGGAATGAGTGTATGAAATCCTAGATCGTCATTCTTGGATTGGCAATGAACAGTGAGATTTTTCGCAGGTGCATTATTGCTAACTTTTACAATTACATGTCTTTGTGCTGCCTCAATAGCCTCGAATGAAAGTATGATTACTAGAAGTGATAATGCTATTACACTCTTGGTAGTTGTATTTAGAGTTGTCATAGCTGCTGTAGAATGACTTCAAATACCAACATCCATCTGAATTTATAGAACATTTAGCCATTCCTACCAATACATTCGTAATGTTCCAAATTTAATGGTTTTCAATCCAAATAATCCAAGAATATTATTATTATTTTGGTAAACCATTAATGTATCATCTGTGCGCAACTGCAGAGAATAATCTCCCGAAGTCATCGAAATCCATTTAAGGGTTGACCTCTCCCACCGGATATTTTTTTATATGCACCGCGTTGTGGATCGAACCAATGACCAATTGGTTAAGGAGCCCTAGTATCTACCACTTGTGTTATACCATGTTGGTAATAATCCAAAATTATTTATCATTGAATATTCCCCGTGTATCATTTAATATCATTTAATAGTTATCATTTAATATCATTTATCATTTAATATCATTTAATATTATTTAATGTCATTCATTTAATATCATTTAATTTTAGCAACAATCTCTTTTTAACACCGTCTCTAACACTCACTCAATGATTGGTTAAATTCATGTGAATCCCACTAAATTAATGAGTCTTATTTTCAAAATGGTAGGACCTTTATGAAGCTAACCAATCATAGAGTGAGTGTTAGAGAGTGTTAAAAGGAGAGTGTTGCTAGCATTTCTCTTAATAAAATTGAATCTTTATAGAGATTAAGATTTTTGTAGTTTGAGTAGACAAATGGATTTTTGTAGTCAAATATTTAGGTTCTGTTTGACACGTTTCATCCGCTAACAGACAGTAGATGAAACTAACTGGTGAAAAATACGTGTGTTTGATAAGCACTAGCATTTAGCGTTTTTTGGTTAGCGTCTAACGTTTTTTCAGACGCTACTTCGAGTAGCACTTTTTCAAATGCTAGCTGATAGTGTTTCAATTTTTTGACATTTTTACCCTTTCTTAAATTACTTCTCTTTCCTCATAATTAGTTAAATATTCTTTTATGTCATTTTACATTTATCAACTATTTTAACGGCTAGTTTTACGAAACACATAATTTGCTATCAGCTATAACTTATCCGCTAGCTCATCCGCTAGCTCATCCGCTAGCTCATCCGCTAGCTCATCCGCTATCTGCTAGCATATCCGTTACTTTTTACCAAACAAAGCCTTAGATGCCTTACGAATACTATAATAATAATAATTATTATTATTATTATTATAAGTTATAACCATGCTTAATTAGGAGGGGTTTTTTTAAAATTGAAGTAAACATTTGAAATTTAAGGATAAAATTCAATGAATTTAATTTTTTTCAAATATATAATTTATATTATTTAATATTATATGGAAGGTGCAAAAAAAATCAATGACTTACATTTTTTTAATAATTTAATTTTTTATTTTACTTTATTTAATTTTTTTAATAAGTAGAAACATTTTTAACATAAGCATGGCAAATAATATTTTTCTTGTAATTATGCAAAATAGTAATCGATAGGTTTCTTAACAAGTTAGCAGTACCACAATGCTTGTGGGAAAATACATGTATTGAAAAATAAATAAAAAATGGATACAATTTTATAATTAATCTATATGTAAGCATAAACTGAATAGTACTTTTGTTGTTAGATATCTTCATTGCACACTCTACTTTTAAATGACAACAACACTATGGGGATGTTACAGCCAAATTTTTGATTCGAAATTAGCTGTAAGACACGTCAACATAACATTTAAAGCAAGTCTGAGAAATAGCAAAAGAGCAACACTCGAAGACGGTGTGGCTCGGGAGTCTATACTTATCCTCGAAGAAACTTTAAAAGTTAATCTCGAAGGTTGAAAGAGCATGGTCGCAAGGCAACATTTTCGAAGGACACATAAAGGAGATACTCGAAGGAAGGCCAAAGGGCAAAGCTTCGAAAATGAAAGCAACACACAAGAAAGGTTAAGGCAATAGCTTCGGATAAAGCCGAGTTGACATAAACGGGTGCGGATTATCCAGGCGCCAGAAGACACTTGACACCGTCATCATCGAGCATTAGTTAGTTTATGTTTTATTTGCTTTCAGATAAGGACATGTGTCCGCAGTAGTTTACTTTTTTAGTTCTATAAATAGGAGTTCATCAGACGAAGAACTCTGGGCGATTTCATACCTTTAAGTAACCCATTGCGCTTAACACATCCGAACACCCTGGATCTCCGACTACAGCGGTGAACAATGTATGTCTGATGCCAACCCCTTTTGTATTTTCAAACTTATTTCAATTCAATGCAACTTATTTTCGACAGTTGAGTGCTTCACTCTTGTCTTTTTATCCTTTAAACTTATTTACTTTCTGTGAGTTGTTCGAGTTAGTTTGTTTTTTACATGTTTTTACTTTTGGAAAAACCTAGGTGTGAGGCATTTGAAGGATTCACGACGTTCTCCCCCATCTGGCTGTGATTTCAGTGTTTTGTCTAACCGCTTGGCACCTCAAATTAGATTGGACAATCGCCTAGAATTCCTGATTCGTTTGGTAGTGCGATTGAATTCTATTACTTTGCCATTACTCGTCCCGAAGAGCACACAATTGGGGGCTTGAAGTGTAACCCTTTCTTCTGATGAACTCAATATCTAATTCGAGTCCTTTTATCTCGTACATATCGAATTTATTTGCTTGACATAAACCTTTAACGAAAAACTCAGGAAAACAAATTGGCACGCTTTGGGGGACTCAATTTAGAGATACATGTGCCAAGTTTTAGTTATGTGCTTTCTTGAATCAGTATCATGGTGAACACGAAAACTGAAACAGAGTTAATACTAATTCTCCTAGTGACAATAACAGTTCTGACCAAGAAGTCCAACAAGAAGTTAATTCATTAGACCAACAACATCATATTGAAACTATTCCCAAAGGAGAACGGAGATCAAATCCAGTGGTGAGTTAAATGATTCCTGACACACCAATAGATCCTGAGAGAAGAACTCTTAATGTGGTTCAACCACCATATGGTCTACCTCAAGTTTTCAAAATTTGCTGGTGAAGCTGGAGAATCTACAGTGGAGCATGTGGCTAGATACCAAATTGAATGTGGTGATATTTGGCCATTGATGAATTCTTGAAAATGAAATAATTTCCAAGTTCTTTAACTAAAAACGGTTTCACTTGGTTCACCACTTTGTCTGCAAATTCTATTCCGAATTTGGCACATCACGAAAGTATTTTTCATAAATAATTATTTCGAGGAGAGAACAAAGTTAATGTAATCAATTTTGCTAACATCAGAAGATATAACAAAGAATCCACTAATTGTGAGGTGCTTAATTACCCAAACTCGAGTTATTTGATCGCTTGTTTCACTTACTTTGAATAGGAATTGATAGAGCACTGACTGAATTCAGTTATAATATTAATTGTGTTTAGTGGTGTTTGTTTACCATTACAATTGATTGAATATATTGTTTTGATGCTTGGTTGAAATCAAGTGAATTCGTATTATTGACGCTTGCATGATTAGTTTATTATCAATCAAGAACTGGAACCTTAAATGAATATTGCACGAATCTTTAGAACTGAGGATAAATCCAAGAAACACACTTGAAATCAGTGGATTGAGTGTCTCTCGTTAATTGATTTTCCCGTTAAACTGAAACTTTTTCCTAAAAATCCGTCATTTTTATTGTTATTTTTTTGTTCTTGATTTTGGTAATCTTAAGTTAGAGGTCCCTGTGAGACGACCAAGGTTAACTACCTTGTACTACATTTTATCATTTTTAATTGTTTTGACCCGCGTACCATTGGCGGATCTATGTATCTTTGAGGGGGTTCAAGTGAACCCCCTCAAAAAATAAAATTAGAGCTGATACCCTAGGGACAAATATTTTTGTATCTCCTGAAAAATATATTTTGCACCCAAGTTCTTAGTTTTGCACTAAAGTTCCTAATTTTGCACCACTCTAATGCAACACACTCACACATTCACTCGCACTCTTATATTTTATTTTAAAAAATTCTCTTTCTCCATCTCCTTGGATCCGTTCTTGTTCTTATTATCCTATTTTTGAATCTGTTAGTACTATTTAATTAGTAATTTGTGCCAGGTCCCCGGGACTAGAATAGTTACCGACAAAATCGGTGAATACTGCTGTTACCTCAGAATTTCGACAGTACATTAAATGAAGCTTTAAATGGGGTTGACTTCACATTTAATATTGTTCCGTGGGCCATAGGTCAATATTCAAGTCAATGCACCATGAATTCGACAGGAAAGGTATGCAAGTGCAAGGAGTGCAAGTAAGCTTCGACAAGCTTAGCTCTCAAAGCTATGAAGCAAGTAATGCAAGAAACCTTCGACAAGAGAAGACCCAACACTTCGACAGAGCTGGGCTCAACACTTCGTCAAGCGGTTGACAACGGGTTAGTCGAAACGTGCAGAGCAGCAGTTAGTGGGCGGTTACTCTCCCGTAGTTTTAGGAGGCAGTTACTCTTTCCCCCACGATCATGTCCTATGAGTATAAATACTCTTTTGTAATAGAGAATCGGGGTCACCACATTTTACAAGAACTCTGAGAAACTCAACTTCCAAGCCAAAGCGAAACACGAGTGAAACAGATACTTTGTACGTGTTGGTGAACCATTTTTCTTTCTTCATTTAATGCAAAGTTTTACTTTCCTTTTACCTTCGTTGCATTTATTGCTTGTATTTTACTTTCAATCCGTTTCTCTCTACTATTTACTGTTCTTACGTACGTGAAAGACACAAAACTCAATGGCAATCGTCAAAGAGATTTTCTAGTTTGATCTCACAGTCTCGATATTGAAAACTAGTGATTGTTTGCTAAAAACACCAGCAAACAACTGCGCACCAGTAATACAGTAACAAAAGCCGGTGGATATTGCGCATTAGTAATACTGTTACGGACACAAAAAGCACGGAGTTTCAAGACTTGACACTTGGGGCGATGTCTTTTAAACGCTCTTGCAGTTGAGATTTTATAGGAATTTAAAATTGTAATAAGCCAAACATTTTTAGGCATGTTATTTCCCTTTCTTAGAAGCCTAATTTTGTAAGGCCTACTTTGGGCTTCTAGTTGTCATGTTTTATTTTTAGTGAGCCCACAACCTATTATCTATAAATAGGTGTGGTTTTTCAAGTTGTAAGGATCTTTGACCATAATTTTAATTTGAGAGGAATTAGCACAAGTGCTCTATCTAGGGTTCTTCTTTGAACCGTCTTTGGGATCTTATCAAGAACTTAGGGTTTTTGTGGCGATCCAATCTTGAGAATTATCATCTTTCCATGAAAGATGTGGTTTCTCTTCATCACATAATTCATCTCTTGTCTTTTCCATCTTTTCGATTGTTCTTCCCTTTTCTTTATCTTTTCTTGTTTATTGTCTTGTTATCCCTTTGATTATGGAACGATCCGTTGATTTGAGTGAATTAGTAACAACAATTCACATCAAGTGGTATCATTGAGCCTCCTCCATAATCAAAATTTAGATCCAAAATCGGTTGAGATAAAAAAAAAATAGATGTTGATCCGTTTTATGATTGCTAGCGCAGAGGGAAAGAATATTATTCATTCCAAATTTTGATTCTCAATATTTTATCCTATCGCGTTTCGATCATATCTCAATTTTCAATCACATTCTGATTTTTCTAAATTTTATTGTCTCACGTTTTGTCTCAGTTTTCAATTTTTTTCCCCTCTTTCAGTATTTGTGTTTCATTGGTGCTCATTTGCAATTGGTTAAAGCTATATTTGTGTCAGGTTCAATTTTTGCAGTTGGTTAGGGCTATATGTCAAGCGCACTTCTGTTGAGGTGAGTCTCTCAATTGTATTTTTAATTCTGACACTTCATCTTTGTGTCTTGTTTTTTGGTTGTGATTATTTGTGTTGTGAAGTCCAATTTGTGAATTCAAATTGCATCACCAAAGAGTTGTTTGATCTAATATGTTGAGTTGAGAATTGATTTTGATGCTATAAATCTGTTTCAAATTATATTTTGAAAATCAAAAAGCCAAGTAGCACAAAAAAACAAAAAAAAATCAAAGAAAAAGAAGAAAAAAATATTGTCTAGGTGCGAATAGAGCACGTGGCACAAAAAAAAATGTATTAGTAAAAAGGCGCTACTAAGGGAAAAATTGTCAAACTCAATCCAGAAAATTCTGAAAAAAATCTATAAAATTTCTCAACTCACTTTTGATCTTCTGAACTTTTTAGTGGAATTTTTGGATTTCATTTGAGGTGTTTTTCTCTAGATACACAAATATTAGACTTTTCATCTATTTTCGTCATATAGTGATTCGGTCTTTGTCTTTTGCATTCTCTTGAGTCTTCTCTCTTTGTTATTTGTTTCTTACGTGTCTTTAAACTTCTTTAAGTTTTGTCCTAGAGTTTCAAGTTGTCTTTTTTTTTGGCCTTTTGGATGTTAATTTTTATTGCTTGTTTTGTCACAACTTCTCTAAGTTTACCACAAGCTTGATAAGTGGTGCATGGAAAACACATACACTTGTGTGCAAGTATACACTGTCTAAAAACAAGTAGTAAAAAGATCGAACCCACAGAGATTGAAAAACTCACTTTTAAAATCAATATAAAGTAATAAAGTTTAAAGTAACAAAGTAACAAAATAATTTTGGATTTTGTTTGATGATCACAACTAAGTTAGAAAGAAAACAAAGTAAAGATGTTGATAGTGTAAAAGAGAAAAGCTAGTTGGAATGTCTTCATCAAGTAATTACTTATAAGTGTTTGATGTAGTATGTGATCTTGTTTGCACCTTTGAATGTTTGTTGCATTAGCTATGTGCCTTTCGGTCACTTTCTTCAGAGTATCATTACCAGCTCTTATGATCCTTGTTCTATGCAGTAAAGAAAGGGGTCACTTTCTTCAGAGTATCATTACTCACCCATATTAGTTCTTGAGTTCTTAATTGTAAGCCATTTCTGGTCATTTACAAATCTTACTTATTCTAAGTGATCAAGTTCAAAATAAGTATTGAAAAGATTATCAAGCAGGAACTAAAGTACAAACATACAAACATGCATCATACTTACTTAAAAGCTCATTAAATGATTAGAACATTCCAACTAAGAGAGGTTTAGCTAACTATAGACATTGCAAGATATATATAAACTGAATAGACCATGTTTATATAATAGATATCACAAAAGAGAAACAACAAGAGAAAAGTTACAAATGTTGAAAACCTTTGTATGAAATCTTCTAGCAATGCACTAGCATTACTCCTTAGCACTATACAAACACTATGAAAACGAGTTAAGGAGGATTTGTCAATTCCTTCCTCTTCCTCTAAAAATATAGAAACTAACTATGTATATTGAAATTTTGATCTAACTTATGGATTGTGATATATTTCCAAATGAAAATGTGAGGTCCTTTTATAGCCTTCAAGTGAGGTGCTTCCTTCCTTCATGTTGAAGTAATCTTGAGTGGATCATAGTTGTAGTTGCTTTTCAGAGGTTGATCCCAAGTTGAAATCTTTGACTTAATACATAGGGCGGTTCCATGGTGGTAGAACATGTGTCCCTATGTTGGTGACTCTTCAAAGCTATGCCTATAGCTATGTGTGAATGGTAGGCGCCTACTATACAAGGTGAGATGGCATCAGAGAACCAGGCAGGAGGTCATCAATTGCAAGTGGATGCATATGAAACAGGCTGCTTATTCATCAAGTAGTGATTTGATGCTTGGATCGGTCAGAGCATTTGATGCGAGATAAGATTGAGATCAGACTGAACAAAAACATCAAACATACCACAATATATCCAAAATGGCCTATAAATAACTATAACCATTCAAATCACTCAAGATATCATATATCACACTAAATACTATATAAACTCTTTATTATTACTTGAAAGAGAGCAAATACTAAGTTTAAACATATGAAATACTCTATATAAAATAGAGTTATCAATAAGCGATTTGATTGATTCTTTTAAGAGCTCAAGAGCGACACTTTTAGGGAGTGGTAAAAGGCAAGAGAGTATATCATTAAAAAAAGCCAATTGAGTGACAAACATGAGTGACCATTATTGAGTGTAAACACTAAGGTGTGTGGAGAGGTCCTTTTTATTTATTTGATTATTTTGTTCTATTATTATTGTGATTTTAGTGAGTGGTGAGGACTTTTGTTCTTGTTACTTGTTTGATCATTTGGTACTTGTTAGCTTTTTGGAATCATGAATAGATGTTTGGACTATACACAAGAATGTGTTGCAAAAACTCTAAAGAAGTATAAGGTTGGTGATTTGTTCCGGAAGATGCGTGAGAGGTATGAAGAGAATATGAGAGAAAAAGATAGAAAGTATAAAAAAGAAAGGAGCTATGAGAGGAGAAATAGAGAAAAAGAGAGAAAATATGGAGATTATTTGAGAGAAAATGAGTTGAAAGAAAAGGTGAGCATTCCAAACTTTCATGGGAAGAGTGACCCCGAAGAGTATCTTGATTGGGAGCTTAAGGTAGAACAAATTTTATCTTGTTGTGGTGTTAGTGAAGAACAAATGTTGAAGTTGGTTGTGTTGGAATTTAGAGATTATGCTCTTATTTGGTGGAATAAAGAAAAAAAGCTTAGGAGGAATTGTGAACATTCTCTTATTGAAAAATGGAAAGATTTGAAGGCCATGATGAGGAGGAGACATGTTCCTTCTTATACTCATAAGGAGTTGCGTGAAAAATTGCATAGGTTTACTCAAGGAAGTAAAAGTGTTAGTGAATACTTTGAGAAGTTAGAGGTGGCTATGATTAGAGCTAATGTGGAGGAGAATTTGGCGGATACCATGGATAGATTTCTAGATGGTCTAAATGAAGATATAAGGGAGCAAGTTGAACGTCACCATTTTGTAACAATTGAAAATCTTGTCCACCAAGCCATTAAGGTGGAAAGACAATTGCAAATAAAGAAGACCTATCAGAAATCCCCTTCAAATTACTACTCTCCAAGTTGGAAGAACAATTCCAAGAAGGAGGGGTCTCCACTTTAAAGACATGATGTTGCAACCTCTAAGGGTAAAGGTACAATTTCCAACTCTTCTTCTTTGAACCCTAAGTTAAAGAACATGAAATGTTTTAAATGCCTAGAGTATGGGCACATTGCATTAAATTGCCCAACTAAGAGAATCATGGTTTTAAGAAAAAATGGGTGCATTAATTCACAAGAGAGTGAATGTAAGAAAAATCCTCAAGAGGGAGATATGTTCATGGTTAGTAAATTTCTGGGAGCCTATGAGAAATGTGAGAATAATTCACAAAGAAATAATATTTTCCAAACTAGGTGTCTCATTCTAGGAAATGTATGTTCTTTGATAGTTGATGGAGGTAGTTGTACAAATGTGGTTAGCACTAGGTTAGTGTCAAAGCTCAATCTTGAAACTACTCCGCGTCCTAGTCCATATAAAGTGCAATGGTTAAGTGATCATGGAGAATTAGAGATAAATAGACAAGTCAAAATATCATTTTCCATTGATAAATATTGTGATGAGGTTTTGTGTGATGTGGCACCCATGGAGGCTAGCCACATATTGCTAGGGAGACCTTGGCAATTTGATAGGAAAGTTATTCATGATGGTGAATCTAACAAATACACTTTTGTTCACAATAAAATTAAATTCACTCTTCACCCTCTTAGTCCAAAGAAGGCTAAAGAAGACATGTTGGCTTTGAAACTTAAAATAGAAAAAGAGAAGGAAGAGTTGAGAGAAAAAGAAAAGGAGATTGAGGTGAAAAGAGCATTGTTGGTAAGACCTATGCTTAAACTTGCAGTTCCTTTTAATTGTTTTTCTTCTTATGCTAACAATTTTTCTAGTGTTTTTGATCTCTTTTTGAGCATGTGTAGGGATGAATATTCAAGAAAGGTACCCCATGGTTGGGTGCTTTATGGTGCTACTGCTAAGTTGCAAGTTTCCAATGAAAGCCATGTGCTTGAAGAAGTTAATTTGAAGGAAGTTTCTTTTGGTTTGATTCCTTACACAAGTGCCAAATCAATTAAACGTTCTAAATTCATGATGAACAACTTTTGTCTTGCATTGCTTAAGTTTTACTTTTCCTATGTGCTGAAAAATATTGCAAATTTGAAGATGCAATGGTCTAACTTGTGTCTAACGCCGAAGTTTGAAAATAAGAGTCCTCAGGTTGAGTCAATTCTTACTCCAACATTTATAGGAGAAAGACACAATGTTGTTATTTTAATGTTCAAACAAAGAAAGGTAAATTTGTTTATAGATATCTACTCCAAAAGGTATAAATTTCTTCCTATCTTTTACTTTCATTGTCTACTTTTGCATGGAGTTGGGTGTTCCTTATCCTTGTCAAAGGTATTGATTTTTCCCAATTTCCATTTGATCCCAGAGGTATGTTGTGACATCCGGGGCTGACGAGGGCGGGGAGTGATCGCCGGTGCCCAAAAAGGTGGCATGGCAAAGAGCGGCTCCTGGCGACTTCAAAGCGAAGAAGCGCGTGAATGAACCCGAATACACGCACCGGAATGAGAGGGATCCCGAGGTCAGTGCGGTATGAGATCTGATTGAAGGAAGGCTTAAAATAATTGATTTGGACTACCTATACCAACAAGGTGCATCTTCTTTTAGGAGCCCATCCCATAAGAACTCCATAGTTAAGCGTGCTTGGCGGAGTAGTAGTAGTGGATGGGTGACCTTCCGAAGTTTTCGGAAAGCATGCAAGTGAGGACAAAGCATCTTTGAAAAAAAGACTTGTGTTGGTTCGTGAAGCGATCGGCAGATTAGAAGCGATGCTGGGATGTTACATACGTTTGTATTGATTTGAGTATTTCTTTCTTCTTGTAGGACCACAACGGAAATCAAATTCGAGGTCGAATTTCTTCAAGAATGAGGGAATGTTACAGACACAAAAAGCACGGAGTTTCAAGACTTGACACTTGTGGCGATGTCTTTTAAACGCTCTTGCAGTTGAGATTTTATAGGAATTTAAAATTGTAATAAGCCAAACATTTTTAGGCATGTTATTTCTCTTTCTTAGAAGCCTAATTTTGTAAGGCCTACTTTGGGCTTCTAGTTGTCATGTTTTATTTTTAGTGAGCCCACAACCTATTATCTATAAATAGGTTGTAAGGATCTTTGACCATATTTTTAATTTGAGAGGAATTAGCACAAGTGCTCTCTCTAGGGTTCTTCTTTGAACCGTCTTTGGGATCTTATCAAGAACTTAGGGTTTTTGTGGCGATCCAATCTTGAGAATTATCATCTTTCCATGAAAGATGTGGCTTCTCTTCACCACATAGTCCATCTCTTGTCTTTTCCATCTTTTCGATTGTTCTTCCCTTTTCTTTATCTTTTCTTGTTTATTGTCTTGTTATCCCTTTGATTATGGAACGATCCGTTGATTTGAGTGAATTAGTAACAACAATTCACATCAAATACACGATAAAAAAAAAGTCTATTTAATTTGAATTTGTTTTGTATTTTTTGAATATGTTGTTTTTTTAGTGCTATTTAATTTGTATTTAGGAACTTATTAGTGCTATTTAATTTGTTTTGGTCTAGTGCAACACAAGTTGAACATGATAAAGTCTTCTTTCGTTCGACACTAGTTTTGCACTTTGCAACAAAGAATCGTAGAAAGAGTTTTCTCTGCTATGAATATTGTGAAGAATATGTTGCATGTAGGATGAGAGATACAAGGATGAACGATCATCATTGGTGACATACATTGAGAGTGATGTATTCAATAAAATTTACTGAGTTTATTTTTCAACGATTTCAAAATATGAAATAATGTAGATGACAATTATGAAGTGTATAATTTATTTATCTAAATATACTATAATTGTTTTTAATTATGTTTTTAGCAAATCGTGTATTTAAAAAATTTGACACTCTTGATCCCGAGGTCCTGGGTCCGCCACTGTCGCGTACGATTGCTGATCATGTAACATGGGATTTTCCTTCTTTGAACTGGGAAAGTACACTTTAAATCGCACAATACGACAATAATTTTATAACGGGTAAACTTCTCTTTTTATAGAGTTGGTAACATCATTCTTCTATGAGAGAAGCGAGGTCACTATGTGAGCCCTTCAACTAAAAAACATTTCATTTCATGTGGAAAAACTATGTTTATGAGGGCTTGACAAAAACAAAATATATGACATAGTACAAAAAGTTTAACACACAATTAGACGCAAATAGTAGAGTTGTCAATTTTGGCTCATAATCATTTGGCCCAGTTGGCTCACTCGTTGGATTTGGCTGGACTCTATAAGTATTGAAAAATATGGGTGTTCAAAACCGAACCAAACAAATAGAAAATCGTAAATCGAACTAAACCAAATCGAAAACCGCAAAAAACCATTTTCTATTAGTTTTGTTCGGTTTTTTTTATTAGTGAACCGTGCGGTTCGGTTCGATCCGCGGTTTTGATAGCCGAAATCAAACCAAACCAAACCAAACCGTAAAATCTTATAGACTATAATAAAATTAGACAAAGCAATATATGTAGGAAATGAGGAAGCGGTTTATTTTAGGGGCCGTTTGGATTAGCTTATTTTTGAGCTTATTAAAATCAACTTATGAAGATAGTAAGTTTTCATGTTAATTCATAAGTTCTCACTAACAAAAATTGTATCTCCCTAAGTTGTTTTTTTTCCATAAACTACCTTGACAAGCTTATGAATGATACATAAAAACTTATTTATTTGCATATGTTGTTTTTCATGAGTTCAAAATAAGCTATATCCAAATGGGCCCTAAATTGTGTTTTGTCTCGTCAAAAATTGAACCAACCGAACCAATCCAAACCGCATTGGTTTGGCTTGAATTTTTTCGAAAGCCAACCGAACCAAACCAAACCGCATCTATTTTTACCTTGCGGTTCGGTTAACTTTTTTGCTCAAAATCAAACCAACCCGCACCGCGAACACCCCTAAATGGAAAAAAGTAACCGAGCCAATTTAGCTTTGCTCTGTGGGCCCATTGAGTTGAACTGAACTAATTTTTTAGAAATTACAACTACTTTACATGTTAGAACTAAATCTAAGCTTATATTTTCAAGTCAAGGTGGGTGCTTTTCAGAAAACTAGGGTTTCTTTATCTCTCTAAATTGTTATAAAAAAAAGCTGATATTCACATAGGAATATAAGCTCAACGTTATTCTCTTAAGGATCTTCTCAATTGAAAAAATATTTGAAGAAATAATGTGATGTAAATCATACCCTTCAAGTTATTCTATTTCATTCATTGTAATGTAAACACATTTCCACTCGCTTTAAATGAATGATGGAGATTTCACTCAACTCTCATATAACATGAGACAATTCATTTTTCGCATTTTTATATATACAAGAAAGTGCACTTGGTGAGAAAATCATGTTATGAACAATTGATATACCTATGCATATATCTTACTAGTTAATTACTATAGTTGCAATCAATTCAAATTCAATACAAATTGAATATTTTTACATTATTATAATATAAATATGCACGGCCTTCACATTCTCCATCACCACTTCAAACCTACCTTATTCTTTGAACCTATTTGCCTTACTATCAAGCAACTCCCTCAAAGCAACTCAATACTCTGAATTTCTTGCTCAAGATGTGGAACACACACAGTGTTTGATTGAATTTCTGAGTAACTGAGTCAATTATCTTATTCCATCAAAATGAAATTAGTACATTGATGCTTCATATAGCATCTCAACAATTCAATGATACAATTTAACAAACCAAAACTGAAATCAAACTGTAAACTAACCATACTAATAATAAACTAACCAAAGTCAGCAACTAACTATTTTGATTGCTTATCTAAAAAAAACTATTTGGATTAACCACAGTAGTAGTAAGCGTCACATAGCAACCGAGACACTAAGTTAAAAAGTAATATGATTTGTAAAATTTTACGATTTGTAAAATTACAAAGTCGTATAAACCTGTTTCGTTGATAGTACGTTCGTGGGTAATTGTTTCCTCAGACTTTTCTGTAAAATTCGCAGGAAACTCTGCTGGAAACTGATTTCCTGTGAAATTTCTAGGCCAGACGAAGGAAATACCTGTAGAAAATTTCCGCAGGAAATTGCACAGGAAATATCAAAAAATTTACTCACTTATCAGATTTCAACGACCTAGATGCACTAGGGCCATCTGATGGACTAGGGTTGGCCAGAAACTGCCTATAAATATGGGCCCACACTACTAAAAAATGTACACTTCTCTCATTACCTACCTCACTCAGATTCTCACATAGTGACTTGATCGTTGGAGCGACTTTGAAGGTCCCACACACGGGGTTGACTCTGACACCCAACCTCTTGCAGGAGCCCTACCAACTGCAAGCCCAGTCCAGCCCGAGGTAAGGCAAGTACAAAACATTAATGAATAAGGTTCATGAATAAATCACAATTAATTTCTCATTTTTCATTACAAAGAAGCCAAACCAGGCCAAAGGTGTGAGAGGACATAATAGTTTTGTTCTGTGAGAGAGAGATGAAGAGGAGTGTGTGTGTGTGTGCGCGCGCGTGCAGAGTGCAGCGAAAAAGATTTTTTTTTTGTCATGAAAGTGTGATTCTCATTAATAGGGCAAGGCCCAAACCACAACAATCCAACATCAATTGTACTTGGCAACACACACAAGCATGTGGGCTCAAAATAAGAGAAACTAACTGAAAGAAGATTCACTTAAAATACAATAAGATCCACTTGGCTATGCCTAGAGGCTGGACCATAATTCTTGAAGAAAATAAACATAAAATAGAAAGGAAATCAACAAAGTAGGTTGTTGTTGGAAAGAATGGGAGTGCAAACAATAATAAAGCAGTTCGTTAATAGACGAAACTTATCTTTAACTACTTTCACCGAAAGAGATCGAAAAATCTTCACACTCTGGGGGAGAGAGAAAGCAGAAACCTTAAAACAGCAAACATCAAACATCGAACTCACTTCATCAATAATTGTTGTCACCCACTTGACATCATAGTTAATACAGCAGTGAAAAAGATTGAAAGTGATAGATGAAGAGGACATAATTTTTAGTGGATGAAGCCTTAAAAAAACATTCAGTATCATTACTGACTTTAACTCATTCATCTCGGCTCAAGTTGCAGAATTGTTACCATCTATGCTCGTTGAATTAACATTTGATCCTGCTTCTTGGCTATGTCCAACTATAGAGTTTGATAAATTAAATGTTGATGCTGCTGGACCATCTAATGGAATTTGGAGAATTTGAAACAGTTGTTGCTTTTGCTGCTAACCATGGCTTTTTTCAACGTCAACCACAATCCCTTAGCTTTCACCTTTGGCATATTTGGTAAGCCTCCCAATCTTTCAGTCTTGTGTATATTTTTTGTCATTATTTTTTTGTTACTTTCTTATTTTATTTTCTTTCATTTTATGAATCTTTACACAAAATTATCTTTTTGTTGGCATTTGAGCATCGTATGGTAGGAGAACCACTATTTTAAGTGAATTTTTCTCAAACTTACAAATTAAGCTTAACCAAAGGAAGTTGTTCTCTGTAGCTGGATCCAAAATAAGACATCATCTTTGAGCTTCATATTTTCAACTTTTGCACTTTTGTTTGTTTTTCAGTTTTGCTCTTCATATTTTCCTAGATTCAACTTGTTTTCTGAGACTTGGAATCAACTTGGTTTTTCTTCCTCATTTTGAAAAGGAAAAAAAAAGAGAGAAAGAAGAGAAAATTCACCGGTAAATGAAGTGTATGCATTTTCTTTGTTTCTTTTTATTATTTATGATGAAGGTTTTAACGAAGCTTTTTTCTTTATATTTGCCAAAAAATATATTATACAACAATTTAAAAATGAAGAAAAAAGAAGATGAACATCTTGTAATAATTTGTCAAAAATAATTAGTACAGTGATTTGGGAACTGAAAGATAATTAGTAGAGAATCGTGAATGTTGCATGGTGAAGGAAAACGTACCTTATGTAGTTATGAGAGCCGCTATTTATAGAGTTCGTGTGTTGGCTCAGAGCCGTTAGATCGTTCGAGAGGATCTGAGCCGTCGAGGCTTAATGGATTGGGCCTTGGATGTGAATCCAAGGAGATGGGCTGATCTAGGCTCATATTGCGCATGGACCTCATGGTCCAATGTGGAGTGATGGGTCGTGGACCTGAATCCTCAGTAACTGAGTCAACTCAAGTTCAGTTCGCTTAGTTGGCCTCGTGACTCAGTCCAGAACATAAAGCAAGCTTGTAGGTAAGATTAGTTACCACATGACCCATCAAGAAGTACGGAGGCAAACAATTAAAGTCAAGAATTGAGTGATTCATTGCTGACATCCCGCAAGTTAAAAAAGTCTATATATAGTAGAATTGATTTGCAATACACATTGCAACTTTGGAATATCATTATCTTAGGGGTCTCGTATTTCTTTAATTATTTTTTTGATAGGATATTTTTTTTCTTATATATCCCAATCAACTTGCAGGCTGACTTTTTACAAGATAGTAAAAAACAGATCTACTGGACAATTCCAGTCGTTACCATATCTAGTGGCATTGTTTAGCTCCATGATGTGGCTATACTATGGACTCCTCCAAAAGGATGCCACGTTACTTATTACTATTAACTCTTTGGGATCTTTCATAGAGTTGGTTTACATCATTCTGTACATCAGCTATGCAGACACCCATGCCAGAGTAGAGCCCTAACCCATCTATTTAATTTTGTCATGCATCATAAAAACTATATCACCAATTAATTAGTTGAATTTGCTGTTATGTTTTAATTGTAGACCCTAACCCTAAGATTATTCTGGGGTATGAATGTGCTGTCCTTCGTCATAATACTTTTGGCCACACAGTATGCTCAACACAGTCCTACTCTCCGTGTCAAAGTGGTTGGATGGATTTGCGTCTCAGTTTCAATCGGTGTTTTTGCAGCACCACTGAGCATTGCGGTCAGTCAAATATTCAACTAGTCATTGCTTAAATTTAAAAGAGAATGTCTGTTAACAAATGATTGATTTATTATTTAATTTCCCTATTACAGATGCAGGTTATTCGAACCAAGAGTGTTCGATATATGCCCATCACTTTGTCAGTTTCCCTTACCTTAAGTGCCTTGGTATGGGGTCTCTATGGTCTTTTTTTGAAAGACAAATACATTGCTGTAAGTATCAGAATGCAATTTAGTTAAATTAATATATTGAAATTAAGCAATAATCAATTATTATAATAATTATATGTTGATTGATTTTATTTTGGACATGCAGTGCTCAAATGTGCTTGGTCTCATATTGGGGCTACTTCAGATAGCTTTGTATGCAGTTTACAGGAACACACCAGAGACAGCAAGTAATTCATCTGTTCCAGGAACATGATAGAAATATGAGATTTGTAACAAGTGAGGCTTACGGGGTGGGTGGGAAGTGGGGATTTTCCATGAGCTGTAATAGTATTATTTAGTACCTCCTGAATGAATGAAGCAATCACAATTGCAATCCAAAAGAAATCTTCTCTCTCTTTATTCTGTTATCACGCAATCTAAGCTAGATTTGCATTTATCATTCTCTCTTTCTTCGAGCTTCATTCCATTGTTGAAGTTCCTAGCTAGAGTTGAGTTCCCTTTGATCCAAATTGATGCTCAATCGGTCTCAAAGTCTTTGGCATTTACTGTTATGTACCGAATCAATCTATTCCAATGTTGCCCATGTGGTGATTGTAATAAATAATTTGATTATAATGGAATCTTAGATAATCTACTCTAATGGTACCTAAGTAAAGTTGATGTAAACCAACATGTGAAATCAACATCTAGAATGTAATGAGTGCTCCAAGAAGAACCACTCTTCTTAGCAGTTTATCTTTCAATAAATAAAAGAACCTCAGAATCAATAGTAATGGAAAGTAACATCTTAATATTCAAGCATTAAGCCAGCAATCTTGATGCAGATGTACATCAGATATAGTGTGATACACATAGTAATTATGTTATAGTAATAGAGAGCAACTATAGTATACATTGGATATGTGAGTAAACATATCCTCTATTTGCAACAAATATTACCTATCCATTCACTTATTTTTTAGCAGGTTCTCAAAGAGTCTTAGAAAACTCTTTCTTCTTTTTATATTACATTGAAGCAAACACCGATTCTCTAAATTTCCCATTGAGTATCTCTCCGAAATCTTTAAATTTAAATTCATTAGGGGCACTTCAGAGCTATCAAGTTCACGTTAATAGGGAATGTCAAGCATCAAGCAATCAGCCCAAGGAACAAGTCTAAAGATGGCGCCTCGGATACAGGCACAAAGTCAAAGAGTGATGGCGCCTCGGATACAGGCGCAGAGTCTAAGAGCGATGGCGCCTTGGATGTGGGCGCAAGGCTAGAGATCAACAAGCAGCAAGTTGGCGCCTCATGCAGTAGCACACAAGTGAGTGACACTCATAGAGGAGCTGAGTCAGCTAAGCATGTGTTAGTTGATGACTCAGCTGCCACGTAGGATCAGTTAGTCAGTTAGCTAAACAGAGTTAGTTAGAAGTGTAACTGTAATTAGTTTAAGCTAACTGAGTATATAATCAAAGCTTTGTAATAATCATACTCAATGAAATCAGAATCAATCACATTGAATCTTATCACACGTAGAAGGGTGCCAGGCTTGAAAATGAGTTTGTACAAATGGTCGCAAGCTCAATACTTACAATCATTAAGACGGGGACTGAAGTTTTGCAGTTTGCATGTCATTTATTAAGCTGCTTTCATTGCAATAGAGAAAACTATATATGCATGCATTGTATCTTTTAAGTTCTGCTGATATAGATCTAGAAATTTGGTTTTAATCATGAGGTATAATAAACTATATATATAGCAAACAAATAGAAGATTAGGGTGGAGTGACTTAGTAAATATTAAGTGATTAAGCAAATAACATAAAGCTGATGCAAACGATTTGAAACTTGTAACATGAAGTAAAGGATGGTCAATGATTTTTAAGCAGAGGAATTCGATTTTTGAAACAAATCGAAGCTTAGTTTCTGTCGTTACTTACGTTGGTGCGAGCTGGAACGAAAGATGACGACGATCGGTGTGAAGAAAAGGAAGATGAAAGGTAGAGAAGGGAAGAAAGTCTCGGTTGTTGACATTGTAATGGAGTCTCTACTCCAAGGCTAGTTACTGTGTAATCTTTCTTTTTGGGATATATGCCCCTCTCAATATCAAAAAAAAATTAAAAAGTTCCACTTGAAATTCAAATTACCAGTTTCTCCTTCTACAATTTTTTTGATGCAAGTTAAAAAAACACGCGACAATTAGGGATGGAGGCTATTAGAGGTAGTTTAAGTGTAGTTTATTTGAATAAATAAATATTAGATTAGATTAGATTAGAAGGGAAAGTGAGACTAGAAATCCAAATAATTTTTCTTTTAAATTATATAATTAACATGTTTTTTCTGTTATTATCCCATATATCCCAAAATCATATGCAGCTACATTTGGACATCAATTCTAAGAGTGCAATACTTCATACAAGTTCCAAGTTACTCAGTAGACACCCTTTACTTTTAAAATCCCCAAAATACCCCTCTTCTAATATAACTAGTTCGGACCATGCTAATCCGAACTTTTTCTACTATAATTGGAAGGAAAAAATGGGTGTGTATGTGTGTTGTTTACTAGTTCGGACCATGCTAATTCGAAACATCGTAAATCCAGAAAAAAATAAGCGCGTACAAGGTTCATTAATGGCAATTTGATCTTTTCACGCGTTTTGAGGGTGTCCACTAAATAGAGGGGGGATTGTACGAAGTATTGACCTTCTAAGAGCATTTGTCATTTGTAATGGGCCAAATGTTATAGCTAATGCCATAAAAAACTGAGTTTTTTTTTGTACCCCCACTACTTTGCAATCTACCCTCACAAGACTTTTTTTGACGAAAATACCCCTAAAAAAATTGGACACAATCGTATATACATATGAGAGGGTTATATACGACTTGTTAAATTACAAATCGTATATACCCCCACAAATACGTATATACGATTTGTTATTTGTTATTAAAAAAACAAGTCGTATATACATATTTGTGGGGGTATATATGATTTGAAATTTAACAAGTCGTATATACCATACACCCATACGTATATACGGTTTGTTATTTAAAAAAATTGTTTTTTATTTAAATTTTAAAAAAAAGTTTTAAAAAGCTTACTAAAAATCCGTTAAAGAGTCAAAACTAATAAAAAATTTATAAAAACACCACTAAAAATCTAATAAAACCAAAATAAGGTTATGGAAATTTTTGAAGATTTTTTGGAGACTATGAAAAATTAAAAAAATTAATAAAAAATAGTAAACGATGGAATTTGGGATTTTGAGCCCGTAGTCCCATATTAATTAAGTCCCTCGTAATGGAGTCTTGGTCATTGATTTTTTTCGGATTTAATGGTTGTGGTTTCATTACATTCGGAGTAGGTTGTCCGAAAACCGATTTTTTAGCCTAAATTATTCGCTCGACGTATAACATCGTCACGTGTTAACGAACTACACACTATACAGAACCAAAAGACGGTCAACATTCATATCTATTTTGTTTTTTTTTTTAAAAATAAATTTTTAATTTTTTAAAATATTTTTTTATTTGGGTTACAAAATCGTATATACGTAGGTGTGTGGGTGTATAGACTTTTTAATTTAACAAAACGTATATACCCCCACCTCATGTATATACGATTTTAATTTTTTGAATTATTTTGGGGACAATCATATATATCTCCACCTAAGGTATATACGATTTCCCATTTTTTTGAGCTGGGGATATGTTGGAGTTTTTCAATTTTGTGAAGGGTATTTTGGTCTTTTCGCAGGGCATGTGGGGGTAGATGGCAAAGTGGCGGGGGTAAAAAAAAACCCAACTATTGAAGCATGACATGAACTTTTAAAGTATAAAATAAAATTTTAAATAAAATTTTAAATAGAAGTTATCTTATGATTTATTTAATATATACCAAACAAATAAAATACACACGGTGTGTGATTTTAGTAAATTAAGTTTTACAGGTATGAAATTTATAGGTTGTCGTGAAAATTCTGGATTTTTTTAACTAGGACCGGGTCATGGTCATGCGGTTCAATTATCGATCCCTCGGTTTGACCCTTGACCTAGTGACTCGGTACTTTCACCGAGTTGATCACCGGTTCGATTTTTAAAACACTGATTCAAATTGCTTGCAGAAATTTGGTTTTAATCATGAGGTATAGTATAGTATAGCAAACAAATAGAAGATTAGGGTGGAGTGACTTAGTAAATATTAAGTGATTAAGCAAATAACATAAAGCTGATGCAAACGGTTTGAAACTTGTAACATGAAGTAAAGGATGGTAAATGATTTTTAAGCAGAGGAATTCGGTTTTTGAAACAAATCGAAGCTTAGTTTCTGTCGTTACTTACGTTGGTGCGAGCTGGAACGAAAGTTGAAAAGTTGAAGGAAGATGAAAGGTAGAGAAGGGAAGAAAGTCTCGGTTGTTGACATTGTTAGATATCCGCAAAAGCCTGTGAATTGGATATTTAAAAAAGTTCCACTTGAAATGCAAATTACCAATTTCTCCTTCTACAAATTTTTTGATGCAAGTTAAAAAAACACACGACAATTAGGGATGGAGGCTATTAGAGGTAGTTTAAGTATAGTTTATTTGAATAAATAGATATTAAATTAGATTAGATTAGATTAGAAGGGAAAGTGAGACTAGAAATCCAAATAATTTTTCTTTTAAATTATATAATTAACATGTTTTTTCTGTTATTATCCCATATATCCCAAAAGCATATGCAGCTACATTTGGACATCAATTCTGAGAGGGCAATACTTCATACAAGTTTCAAGCTATTCAGTAGATACCAATTCACTTTTAAAATTCCCAAAATACCCCTCTTCTAATATAACTAGTTCGGACCATGCTAATCCGAACTTTTTCTACTATAACTGAAAGGAAAAAATGGGTGTGTCTGTCTGTTGTTTACTGGTTCGGACCATGCAAATTCAAAACATAGTAAATCCAGAAAAAAATAAGCGCGTACAAGATTCATTAATGGCAATTTGATCTTTTAACGCGTTTTGAGGGTGTCCACTAAATAGAGGGGGTGGGGATTATACGAAGTATGGGCCTTCTAAGAGCATTTGTCATTTGTAATGGGCCAAATGTTATAGCTAAGGCCATAAAAACTTGGGATTTTTTTTTGTACCCCCACCACTTTGCCATCTACCCTCACAAGACTTTATTTGATGAAAATATCCCTAAAAAAATTGGACAAGTCGAAAATATCCCTAATGGGCCAACTTGTGTTATTTGTTATTAAAAACACAAGTTGTATATACAATTTGTGGGGGTATATATGATTTGAAATTTAACAAGTCGAATATACCATACACCCATACGTATATACGATTTGTTATTAAAAAAATTGTTTTTTATTTAAATTTAAAAAAAAAGTTATAAAAAGGTTACTAAAAATCCGTTAAAGAGTCAAAACTAATAAAAAATTTATAAAAATACCACTAAAAATCTAATAAAACCAAAATAAGTTTATGCAAATTTTTGTAGATTTTTTGGAGACTAAGAAAAATTAAAAAAGTTAATAAAAAATAGTAAACGATGAAATTTGGGATTTTGAGCCCGTAGTCCCATAATAAGTCCCTCCTAATGGTGTCTTGGTCCTTGATTTTTTTTGGATTTAATGGTTGTGGTTTCATTACAATCAGAGTAGGTTGCCCGAAAACTGATTTTTTAGCCTAAATTATTCGCTCGACGTATAACATCATCACGTGTTAACGAATTACACACTAAACAGAACCAATAGACGGTCAATATTCATATCTAATTTGTTTTATAAAAAAAAAAAAATTAATTTTTTAAATGATTTATTTATTTTTTATTTGGGTTACAAAATCGTATATACGTAGGTGTAGGGGTGTATACGACTTTGTAATTTAACAAATCGTATATACCCCCACCTGATGTATAACGATTTAAATTTTTTAAATTATTTTGGGGATAATCGTATATACCTCCACCTTAGGTATATACGATTTCCCATTTTTTGAGCTGAGGATATGTTGGAGTTTTTCAATTTTGTGAAGGGTATTTTGGTCTTTTCGCAAGTCATGTGGGGGTAGGTGGCAAAGTGGTGGGGGTAAAAAAAAACCCAAAAAACTATTGAAGCATGACATGAACTTTTAAAGTATAAAATAAAATTTTAAATAGTAGTTATCTTAAGATTTATTTAATATATACCAAACAAATAAAATATACACAGTGTGTAATTTTAGTAAATTAAGTTTTACTGGTATGAAATTTATAGGTCGTGAAAATTCTGGATTTTTTTAACTAGGATCGGGTCATGGTCATGCGGTTCAATTGTCGATCCCTCGGTTTGACACTTGACCTAGTGACTCGGTACCTTCACCGAGTTGATCACCGGTATGAGTTTTAAAACATTGATTGAAATTGCTTGCAGAAATTATATAATTGAAATAATTTTTCATTGGATCAAAATTTTGAGCCGGAGAGTGCCCAAGATTTCTGTTCTTTTGAGGGGATTTTGAGACCCCTAAAAATTAAGGCTGCCGTTTTTCATACCCCTTTTGAATCACATACCCCATTTTCATCCAAACTTCCAATTTTACCCTTTAATTTTATCACAAACGTCCCTCCCCACATTTTTGTTCCATCTAGATTCATGTTCCAGACTGTACTTTAAAAAAAAAATACATTCTGGATTCATGGTTTTGATATGAATCCGGAATTAATAAAATACATTCCGGATTTATGTCAAACACATAAATCCGTAAGCAAAAATTAATTATTTTTAAAAAGAAATGACTTTTACCTACGGACAGAAACTGTCATTATATGTTAAAAATCCCAAATTTTGTAATTTTTTTGATTTCCGAAATTATGATTTTGACATAAATCCAGAATTAAAAAAATACATTCCGAATTATGTCATAAACATAAATTCAGAAGTCAAAAGTTTTTTTTTAAAAAAATTGACTTTTACCTATAGACAAAAACTGTCAATAAATGTTAAATATCCAGAATCTATTTAACTAATACTTAATACCTACGGACGTATCATATTTAGTGACAGTTTTTATCGGTAGGTAAAAGTCAATTTTTTAAATATATATATATATATATATATATATATATATATATATATATATATATATGATTTTGACATAAATCCGGAATGTATTTTTAAATTTTGATTTATGTCAAAAACATAAATCCGAAGTCAAAAAATTACAAAATCCAAATTATGTTACGGGATATAAATCTGGAAGCCAAATATATATTCAGGATTTATGTTTGGTGCAGATTTTGAAAAAAAATCTGATTCAGAAGTTACACTTTTGTATATAATTTCGAGATTACTGTAAAATTTGAGGGGTAATTTGAGATTAAATAAAAATGAGGGGAGGGTATGGAGTCTAAAAAATGTTGAGGAAAGTGTCGTTTTGTATTGCAATAAAAGAACAAATTAACTTGGTAAAAAATAAAGGAAAAATTACACTAGGGGTCCTTTAAGTTATTTAATTGCAACAAGTTGGTCCTTTAAGTTTTTTTCGTATCACTTAGGTCCTTTAAGTTATTCAATTGTAACAAGTTGATCATTTAAGTTACATAATATGTACATCATTAGTCCTTTTTTCATTTTCTGTTACAAAAAAACCCAATTCGTACTAACAGAGTTGACGTGGCTGTGACAGAGCCTACATGTCATCTGTCTAGTAATAATTTTGTCATTTAAGACTACCATCATTTAAAAAATTTAGTCCTTTCAACTTAAATGAAAAAGAAGATGAACCATCCATTTTTTAAAAAAATTAAGTTGAAAGTTCTAAATTATAACATTACAGTAGTCTTAAAAGACCAAATTCTTACAAAGATAAATGATAGGTAGCCTCCGTCACGGCCACATCATCTCTGTTATTGCGAATTGAGTTTTTTTGTAATAAAAAATGAAAAAGGACCAACGGTGTACACATTATGTAACTTAAAGGACTTAAGTGTTACGAAAAAAACTTAAAGGACCAACTTGTTACAATTAAATAACTTAAAGGACTTCCGGTATAATTTTGCCAAAAATAAAATAACAAATTACAATAACTCTAAAATAATTTATTTTTGTCTTGTAACGTTTAACTCTAACAATTTGCTAAAAGACAATTAACTCTAACAAAAAATTGACTTTGGCCTATGGAAAAATTAATATTACGAATTTACTACTATCATAAAACTCAAAGATCACATATATTTAAACACATCATAGAATCTGTTCTGAATACGTTATAATTCATATTTACAGTTTATGTATGCTTGTGCCAATAATACAAACATTTCAATAACACTTTCAGTAATTTACAAAAATAGAGAACCTTCTATTACTTGAAATGCAAATTACCAGTTTCTCCTTCTACAAAATTTTTGATGCAAGTTAAAAAAATACGCGACAATTAGGGATGGAGGCTATTAGAGGTAGTTTAAGTGTAGTTTATTTGAATAAATAGATATTAGATTAGATTAGATTAGAAGGGAAAGTGAGACTAGAAATCCAAATAATTTTTCTTTTAAATTATATAATTAACATGTTTTTTCTGTTATTATCCCATATATCCCAAAAACATATGCAACTACATTTGGACATCAATTCTGAGAGTGCAATACTTCATACAAGTTCCAAGCTACTCAGTAGACACCCTTTCACTTTTAAAATCCCCAAAATACCCCTCTTCTAATATAACTGGTTCGAACCATGTCAATCCGAACTTTTTCTACTATAACTGAAAGGAAAAAATGGGTGTGTATGTGCGTTGTTTACTGGTTCGGACCATGCTAATTTGAAACATCGTAAATCCAGAAAAAAATAAGCGCGTACAAGATTCATTAATGGCAATTTGATCTGTTCACGCGTTTTGAGGGTGTCCACTAAATAGAGGGGGGATTATACGAAGTATGGGCCTTCTAAGAGCATTTGTCATTTGTAATTGGCCAAATGTTATAGCTAATGCCATAAAAAACTGGGGTTTTTTTTGTACCCCCACCACGAAAATACCCATAAAAAAATTGGACACAATCGTATATACATATGGGAGGGGTATATACGACTTGTTAAATTACAAATCGTATATACCCCCACAAATACGTATATACGATTTGTTATTTGTTATTAAGAAAACAAGTCGTATATACATATTTGTTGGGGTATATATGATTTGAAATTTAACAAGTCGTATATACCATACACCCATACGTATATACAATTTGTTATTAAAAAAATTGTTTTTTATTTAATTTTTAAAAAAATGTTATAAAAAGGCTACTAAAAATCCGTTAAAGAGTCAATACTAATAAAAAAAATATAAAAACACCACTAAAAATCTAATAAAACTAAAATAAGGTTATGCAAATTTTTGTAGATTTTTTGGAGACTATGAAAAATCAAAACAATTACTAAAAAATTGTAAACAATGGAATTTGGGATTTTGAGCCCATAGTCTCATAATAAGTACCCTCCTAAAGCGACCAAAAGGAGTCTTGGTCCTTGATTTTTTTTCGAATTTAATGGTTGTGGTTTCATTACAATCGGAGTAGGTTTCTCAAAAACCGATTTTTTAGCTTAAATTATTCGCTCACCGTATAACATCGTCACGTGTTAACGAACTACAAACTAAACAAAACCAAAAGACAGTCAATATTCATATCTATTTTTTTAAAAATATATTTTTAATTTTTTAAATGATTTATTTATTTTTTATTTGGGTTACAAAATCGTATATACCCCCACCTGATGTATATACAATTTTAATTTTTTAATTATTTTGGGGACAATCGTATATACCTCCACCTTAGGTATATATGATTTCCAATTTTTTTTGAGTTGAAGATATGTTGGGGTTTTTCAATTTTGTGAAGGGTATTTTGGTATTTTTGCAGGGCATGTGGGGGTAGATGACAAAATGATGGGGGTACAAAAAAAACCCAAAAAACTATTGAAGCATGACATGAACTTTTAAAGTATAAAATAAAATTTGTAAATAACATTTTAAATAGTAGTTATCTTAAGATTTATTTAAATATACCAAACAAATAAAATACACACGGTGTGTAATTTTAATAAATTAAGTTTTACAGGTATGAAATTTATAGGTCGTGAAAATTTTGGATTTTTTTAACTATGATCGGGTCATGGTCATGCGGTTCAATTGTCGATCCCTCGGTTCGACCCTTGACCTAGTGACTCGGTACCTTCACCGAGTTGATCACCGGTTCGAGTTTTAAAACACTGATTGAAATTGCTTGCAGCAATTATATAATTGAAACAATTTTTCATTAGATCAAAATTCTGAGCCGGAGAGTGCCCAAGATTTCTGTCCTTTTGAGGGGATTTTGAGACCCCTATAAATTAAGGCTGCCGATTTTCATACCCCTTTTGAATCACATACCCCATTTTCATCCAAACTTCCAATTTTACCCTTTAATTTTATTACAAATGCCCCTCCCCACATTTATCTAGATTCATGTTCCAGAATGTACTTTTAAAAAAATACATTCTAGATTTATGGTTTTGATATGAATCCGGAATTAATAAAATACATAAATCCGTAAGCAAAAATTAATTATTTTGTTAAAAAAATGACTTTTACCTACGGATAGAAACTATCATTATATGTTAAAAATCCCGAATTTTGTAATTTTTTTGATTTCCGAAATTATGATTTTGATAAACCCAGAATTAAAAAAATACATTCCGGATTATGTCATAAACATAAATCCAGAAGTCAAAAATTATTTTTTTTTAAAAATTGACTTTTACCTATAGACAAAAACTGTCAATAAATGTTAAATATCCAGAATCTATTTAACTAATACTTAATACCTACGGACGTATCATATTTAGTGACAGTTTCTGTCGATAGGTAAAAGTCAATTTTTTAAAAAATAAAATATATATTTTTGACTTCCGGATATATGATTTTGACATAAATCCGGAATGTATTTTTTTAATTCTGGATTTATGTCAAAAATATAAATGCGGAAGTCAAAAAAATTACAAAATCCGAAATTATGTTCTGGGATATAAATCTGGAAGCCAAATATATATTCAGGATTTTTGTTTGGTGCAGATTTTCGAAAAAAAAAATACAGTTCCGGAGTTACACTTTTGTATATAATTTCGAGATTATTGTAAAATTTGAGGGGTAATTTTAGATTAAATAAAAATAGGGGGAGGGTATGGAGTCTAAAAAAGGGTACACAAAAATCGCCAGCCATAAATTAAACATATGTTTTGTATGGTTTGTTGAGGAAAGTGTCGTTTTGTATTGTAATAAAAGAACAAATTAACTTGGTAAAAAAATAAAAGAACAAATTACAATAACTCTAAAATAATTTATTTTTATCTTGTAACGATTAACTCTAACAATTTGCTAAAAGACAATTAACTCTAACAAAAAATTGACTTTGGCCTAAGGAAAAATTAATATTACGAATTTACTACTATCATAAAACTCAAAGATCACATATATTTAAACACATCATAGAATATTAGAATCTGTTCTGAATACATTATAATTAACATTTACAGTTTATGTATGCTTGTGCCAATAATACAAACATTTCAATAACACTTTCAGTAATTTACAAAAATAGAGAACCTTCTATTACTAAAAAGTTGTAATTTCTATTTTTTTACCTACAGAGATTGTAATTTTTTAGATGTTATAATTTTGGTATTTTTGTGTTAATTTGGGCTGTAAATTTTCAGTGTTATTTTGGGCTGATATTTACAATTTCATGTATTAAGTTGTCAACTTAAAATAGGGGTATTTCTTTCCCCACTCCCCCTCTTACTCTTTCACACCCCTTAACAAATTTTATTCCAAAAATAACCTCGCGTGAAACGCTGAGTTCACGTGTTTAATGACGGTTCGAACGACCTTGTTCGAACACGTTCGAACAACAGCATGCGAACACAATAAATTTGGTGAATGTTATGTGAGAGTCTATTATTTGTTGCCTCGGTTAACAGCATACAGACGAAATAAAATAGGGTGTTCGAACAAGGTTATGCGAACAGGTTCGATTGACCCCATTCAAACAGGTGAAATTACGCACAAGAGGGTGTGAAGTCAATTTTTAACTCACGCGGACGATGTCGTTCGAACGGGTTTGAAGCCCCGCTTTCGAACACGTGAAAATTCTTGAAATAAAAGACGCTTTGGCTGGCCTTTGGTCATTTCACACCCTTATGGGGTGTGTTTTGAGTAGGAGGGGGAGTGGGAAAAGCAAAACCCTAAAATAGACCAAATCATAAACTTAGGCCCAACCTAAATATTTGAAATGGACTAAGTAGTCAGATTAAGTATGATAACTAGTGGATTGTAAAACAAAGTAGGCTCATGCTTCTTACACACCCATTGCTACTCACTACCCATTACCCAGTCGCGTAAAATGACCAACTAACACTTAATGAAACAGTGTGTTTTTATTTATTTTGTGCGTTTAGGACGGTTCGGTAGATTACCACCGAACCTGTTCGGTTGCAAACTACTGAGTACTGAAAATTGTGATGCACACTTCAAATTTCTTTTGATTTGGTTCGACTTTTTACAACCGAAAGGGTTCGCTTTTTAACGGTCGAACCACTGTTAATGTTGACAGAATTCACTTGATTTTTCACCGGCTTAAATTCAGTCCAAAACGATGTTCTCACATTTTACTCTCGTTCTCACATTTCACTCAATTCGCAATGAAGGTTTGCTTCAATAAACAAAATGATATAAATATATAAAAAAGTCTACAACGTCAAATTTGTTCGGTAAAACATAAAAAGTACTAAAACGAACAACCTAAACATAAGTACTATGGCATAGCATCTGTCTCCTTGCTGACACAACTAAACTTCCTCAGCCCCCGTGCTATTTTCCTCACCAATTTCAACCTGTCAATTAGCTAAAAAAACGAGATACAAAAACAACAATGAGCAAATAACTAAATAAATCAAATTAACAGTGGTTCGGTGGTTTAAGAGTCGAACCAGTTCTATGGTTTCCTACCGGGCCTTGTTTCAAAATCAGCATGTTCGTATATTCTAAAGTTAATTACTTTTAAATTAATTAACCAATAACCAATTAATGCTAAAATTAATCAACCATTGAATTTCCGAGCCACTGCATCTATAGGTATAGTACTATGATATATTCTCAGTGGTGGATCTGCTTGTATTTTAAGGAGACAGATGCTATGCCATAGTACTTAATTACAAGCAGATCCACCACTGAGAATATATCATGAGGCCTATTCCGGAAATTGAAAATTTAGAGTTATACTCCAATATAATTTTTATTTTGAACCCCTGAGTTTTAAACTTTGCACCTAGACCTCAGAGTTATTTACATTTTGATAGTTAAATAAAAATTAAAATCTTATTTTAGTTCACGAACTTACACCACTTCTTCTACTTGATCTCTAAATTGTATAAAATAATAAGTAGTTTTAATACTCACACCATATCTTCTACTATTTATTATTTTCATTTACTTAATAAATAAGAGAAATTTTTTTAACTTAGAAACTAAATTTGGGATTTACTTTTAAAAAAGTTTAGAGTAAAAAAAAAGTATATAGCACTGGTTGTGAAGCTTGAAATTGTCACTTGAGTACCTTTCATAAAAATTGGGAAACTCATAGTTTTCCATAAAATGATAATTCTGATTCAATGAATTGTGAATATAGTACTATGATATATTCTCAGTGGTGGATCTGCTTGTATTTTAAGGAGACAGATGCTATGCCATAGTACTTAATTACAAGCAGATCCACCACTGAGAATATATCATGAGGCCTATTCCGGAAATTGAAAATTTAGAGTTATACTCCAATATAATTTTTATTTTGAACCCCTGAGTTTTAAACTTTGCACCTAGACCTCAGAGTTATTTACATTTTGATAGTTAAATAAAAATTAAAATCTTATTTTAGTTCACGAACTTACACCACTTCTTCTACTTGATCTCTAAATTGTATAAAATAATAAGTAGTTTTAATACTTACACCATTTCTTCTACTATTTATTACTTTCATTTAGTAATAAATAAGAGAAAAAAATTTAAACTTAGAAACTAAATTTGGGATTTACTTTTAAAAAAGTTTAGAGTCAAATAGTTTGGTTTGGAAAGAAAATTCTCAACAATAGTTTGGTTTGGGATTTACTTACATCATCCTCAGCGTGTGTTTGGTTGCATGTTTGCAACCTCCAAAAGTGCTTTTAGAGCCATAGAAGCGATTCTGTGTTGTTTGGTTGTTCTCCATCGCGGCAGCGACAACACAATTCAATGGAAAAAATCACGGCAACTCTAAAGTGGTAAATTGTATAGCTTTTGCATTTAGGGGAATCACGTTGAAGATGACTCAATTATTGATTGTCTGAAATACCTTCATAAACCTCAAAAATTCCTTACTAACCTTTCATTACTTCCATCGTTCACCAACCTCATAAATTCCTTCATCAGTTCATTTTAACCTCTCTATTCCTTCTTCAATTCTTTTTCAACAACCTCATAAATTCCTTCATCAATTCCTTTTGCCTCTCTATTCCTTCTTCAATTCTTTTTCAACAACCTACTGTTTCCTTCATCAATTCCTTTTCACCTCTCTATTCCTTCATCAATTCCTTTATTAATAACTCTGATTCAACTTACATATTTGCTTTTCACCACTTTTCACCAACCTAGTATTGTATTGCACTTTAATTTATATTCTCTAATTGTAATTTTAATTTATTAGATATTTTATATGCTTATTTTAATTTTAAATTTAACTTTAAGTTTATACCCATTTTAGTAATTTTACATGCAAAAGCACTTTTTATCTAAACTATCCAAACAACAATGGTTGGTGAAAATAACTTTTCGGTAAGTGTATCCAAACAAAAATCACGTTATATTCAACTCACTTTTAACTAAGCTCAATTCTGCAAGCTCAATTCTCCTGACTATGCAACCAAACATACACTCAGTCTCAAATGCTAGAACCGTTAACTGAATGTGTGCTGAGTAAAATATATATATATATATATATATATATAGCACTTATTTGTCAAAAAAAAAAAGTATATAGATGTAGCACTGCTTGTGAAGCTTGAAATTGTCACTTGAGTACCTTTCATAAAAATTGTGAAACTCATAGTTTTCCATAAAATTGTAAATCTGATTCAATGAATTGTGAAGTCACTGTACAAAACCGTGTATATCCTAACTCAACTATACATCTAACTAACTTGACTATAGTCACCTAAGCTAACTAGAGTTAATTAAATACAACTAAAGTTAGCTAACTAACAAACACAAGCTAACTGATAAATAGAGTTAGTATACAGAAAGTAGAAATATGCCAGCTCTAATAGTGCATGGTGTTTCTAGGCCATAGGGTTAGTATATACAGAAAGAAGAAAGGGAGATATACACTAATTCTTACAAAATGAAACCAAATGGCAGTAAACCTAGCTATAAATGGAGCAGAGATTTCATGCATAAAAATGATGGATTATTAATATTATGCATAAAAATAGTTCAATGAAAATGATTTAGAACCAACCACCTGACATCACGGTAAATGAGATAAAATAGCCACACAAACAAAATTAAAATTGCTTTTGTAAGTTCTATATATATATGACCTATAACCTACTACATTAATCAATAGTGTACGGTATCCATAACTTCTAGTCTAGAGTTAAAGGTTAGCAAGTGAGATGCATTAAATCAATCCACTCATAATCTGATCATTCTGTAAAATTTATAGGTCCTGAAAATTTGAAAATTTTGAAAATTTGGAAATTTTGTAACTGGGACCGAGTGATCGTCACGCGGTTCAACTGTTGACCTTTCGATCCGACTCTTGATCCAGTGACCCAATACCTTCATCGAATCGGTCACCGGTCTAAGTTTTAAAATATTGGTAGAAATCTTCTTAGCTACATTTCAGTGACCGTTGTCACCATCAATAATACGTACACATCCGCCATAGGACATTACAACATCTTAGTGCCAATAAACATAAATGACATGAACAATGGACCCTCACTTTCTCCATATTTTAGTAACGTGAAGATACAATATTTTCTCAACTTGTAATATTGTAGGACGTGAGGAGTAGTTTTTTTTTTTAACAGCAAGGACGTGATGAGTAGTAGTTAGTTGCATGTATTTAATGCCATCAATAATGATATTTGGACAAAAGTTTTCAATCAAATACAATCAATTAACCAAGTTTTTTAGGCTGTTAACCAAGCAGTCAATTAACCAAGTTTTTAATGAATATTCTAGAAAACTGTGAAAATGCAGGTTGGTTAATTAACTAAAAAACTTGGTTAATTGGTATTAGAGGTTGGTGTTTGGCTATTTTTTGGTGAAGATATTTAATTTTGCATTTATTACTCTTTCCTTGTTAACTTTTTTTTTGACAGCAAGGACGTGAGTAGTAGTTAGTTGCATGTATTTAATGCCATCATCCTAAATATAATAACAATAATGTTATGTAGCTAAAATTTCAGCCAAAAATAGACAAAAATTAACTTACAATATGAATTAACCAAGTTTTTAGACCATTAATCAACCTGCTTTTTTCACAATTTTCGAAGACCGATTAAAAACTTGGTTAATTGATCACAACAGTTAATGACCTAAAAAATTTGGTTAATTGATATTGTAAGTTGATTTTTGTCTAAATTTTTTTTGTCCAAATAATATTGTTGATACAATAATGCTATTCTACTCTTTCCTTCTCAATTTCTTTCTTTAGCCTACCTACCACTACTATACGTACTCATTCTTACAAAAATGAAAGGCATCCGTGACACTAGAGAATGACATTCTAGAATTCAATATCACTTATAACTATAAGGTCCATCAAACACCACCATTTATTTGCTATATACTTCTACTTTATACTATTTCTCATTTTATAGTTTTTATTTATTTATTTATATATTCTATATAATACCATATCACAAACCACAAACACACACATTGCGCACACACACACAAATACAAGAGAGAGAGAGAGAGAGAGAGAGAGAGAGAGAGAGAGAGAGAGAGAGAGAGAGAGAGAGAGAGAGAGAGAGAGAGAGAGAGAGAGAGAGAGAGAGAGAGAGAGAGAGAGAGAGAGAGAGAGAGAGAGAGAGAGAGAGAGAGAGAGAGAGAGAGAGAGAGAGAGAGAGAGAGAGAGAGAGATACCATCTCACAAACACACACATACACACATTGCACACACACACACACAAATACAGAGAGAGAGAGAGAGAGAGAGAGAGCTCACATGGCTTTTTTCAACGTCAACCACAATCCCCTTGGCTTTCACCTTTGGCATATTTGGTAAGCATCCCAATCTTTCAGTCTTGTGTATATTTTTTGTCATTTGGTAAGCATCCCAATCTTTCACCTTGGCTTTTAATTTACACAAAATTATCTTTTTTGTTGGCATTTGAGCATGGTATGGTAGAAGAGCCACTATTTTGAGTACCCAAAAATGAAGCAAGTGAGTTTTTCTCAAACGTACAAATTAAGCTTAACCAAAGGAAGTTGTTCTCTGTAGCTGGATCCAAAATAAGATATCATCTTTGAGCTTCATATTTTCAGCTTTTGCGCTTCTGTTTGTTTTTCAGTTTTGCTCTTCATATTTTCCCAGATTCAACTTGTTTTCTGAGACTTGAAATCAACTTGGTTTTTCTTCCTCATTTTGAAAAGAAAAAAAAGAGAGAAAGAAGAGAAAATTCACCGGTAAATGAAGTGTATGCATTTTCTTTGCATCTTTTTATTATTTATGATGAAGGTTTTAACGAAGCTTTTTTCCTTATATTTGCCAAAAAATCTATTATACAACAATTGAAAAATGAAGAAAAAAGAAGTTGAACATCTTGTATTATTTTGTCAAAAATAATTAGTACTGTGATTTAGGAACTGAAAGATAATTAGTAGAGAATCGTGAAGATTGCAGGGTGAAGGAAAACGTACCTTATGTAGTTAATTATGAGAGCCACTATTTATAGAGTTCGTGTGCTGGCTCTGAGCTGTTAGATCGTTCGAGAGGATCTGAGTCGTCGAGACTTAACTGATCGAGCCTTAGATGTGGATCCAAGGAGATGGGCTGATCTAGGCCCAGATTGCGCATGGACCTCATAGTCCAATGTGGATTGATGGGTCGTGCACCCGAGTCCTCGGTAACTGAGTCAATCGGGGTCCAGAGATGGACTGATCTAGGCCAAGATTGCACATGGACCTCATGGTCCAAATTAATTTGTTATTCATCATAAAAACTATATGTTTTAATTGTAGATCCTAACCCTAAGACTATTCTGGGGTATGAATGTGGTGTCCTTTGTCATGATCCTTTTGGCCACACAGTATGCTCAACTCGCTCCTACTCTCCGTGTCAAAGTGGTTGGATGGATTTGCTTTTCTAGATGGATATGGTAACCACAAAATTTTCCTATCCTAATCAAATTGCAGGACGACTTTTTACAAAATTTGCAAAAATAAATCAACTGGAGAATTTCAATCGGTACCATATCTGGTTGCCCTATTCAGCTCCATGCTATGGTTATACTATGGGTTGCTGAAACCAGATGTTGATCTTCTTATTGCAATCAACTCATTCAGGGTACCTGGTGGAGCTAATTTACACTACCATCTATATTATCTATGCAAACACAAATGCTAGAGTAGAGCCCTAATCCATCTATTTAATTTTGTTACCAAATTTTAATTTCTCATGCTTCATGAAAACTATATCACCAATTGATTAGTTAATTAATTAATTAATTCTGTGTCATGTTTTAATTGTAGAAATCAACCATAAGGATTTGAGGCGATGAATGTGGCGTGCTTCGCCATGATCCTTTTGGTAACGAAGTAGCCATATCCTGTTCTCCGCTTCAAAATCCTTGGATGGATTTGTGACATCGTTTCGATCAATGTCTTTGCAGCACCACTGACCATTGTGGTCAGTCATATTTTCAACTAATCATTATTTTAATTAAAAAATAATAATATTTGTTAATAAATGATTGATTGATTGATTATTTATTTTCCTATTGCAGGCACAAGTTGTACGGACAAAGAGTGTGCAATATATGCCCTTGAGTTTGTCGCTATTCCTAACAATAAGTGCTATAATTTGGTTTTTTATGGGTTTTTTCTCAAGAACCCATACATTGCCGTATGTATCACAGTGCAATTTTGTTAAATTAATATATTGAAATTAAGCAATAATCAATTTTAATTATACATTAATGCATTTTATTTTGGGCATGCAGGTTCCAAACGTGTTAGGTTTGATATTGGGGATGCTTCAGCTCGTGTTATATGCATTTTACAGGAATGAGACGGAGGAGGCACCTGTTATAGCCTTATATGTTCCTTATAAGGTAACCATCTATTATCACTGCATATATTTCTGTCAAATAGGAATAGGTTGGAATGGGACTCCTTGTTTTTTTCTTTTAATTTATAATATCACTGCATATATTTATATGCTCAATTTGGTTTATTTCACTGCATATATATATGATATGAGGTTGAATATGTACTAGATTCTGTTGAACTTGAATTATGTCTATTATTTTGTATTACTGGAATGACAAAGAATAGTTGGTTTGATATCATTTGAAAAATTCTTATTCATTTAATTTAATTGCCCAAACCCTTCAATAAAATTGCAAATTTGCAGAAACTACTCAATCCCTATATTCATTCCCTGTCTATTTCTTTTAAAACATATATGTTGACCTAACACATATGATGGCAGGAAAATACTTGGCAATCCGTGTGATAAGAGGGAAGATCATGATGAAGAAATGGAGACAAAATCATTGAAGTGAAATTTGTAACACCTTAATTTCGTATTTATATGTTTGTGTTACACTGTTATGTGTAAATATAATAATAGCTTTTGTGATATATTGAGTGTCTTTTGTCTTAGTAATTATGTATTTGGTATCATTTGGGATTTTATTTAGTATGTTAAATGATTTTACATCCCTATTATATTGAATTATCAAACTAGGTTGAGATGTTATTTAATTGCATTTTTATACTATATTGGTAATATATTGTTGTTATTATGCAATTATTTGACGTATAGAATATTTGTATTCGAAATGTTGTTTTTAGTTAGTTATTTGATTGTATAAAATATTAGTGTATAAGGTATAAATTATATTTAGAAGTTCCCCCACATAATTTGTCCCCCGAGCAAGGTCGTCCTCCCACGAAAACAATGCCCTCCTCCACCTGAAGCTCCAGATCCATACACCATCTCACTACAAAAAACACGGTCATTAACGAGGGAATTTTCGGTCGCTAACATGCCCAATTCCGTCGCTAATTGCCATTAGCGATGGACCAGTTCGGTCGCTAATTCCCTCCTCGCTAATGGAAATTAGCGAGAGAAATGTGTTCCGTCGCTAATTAGCGAGGGACAGTCTCTCGCTAATTCTCTCGCTAATGCTGACAACACGCTTCCCTAGTCTGATTGGCACGCTTATCAATCTGAATTATTATTATTATTATTATTATTAGTAGTAGTATTATTATTATATATTATTACTATTTTGAGTACCCAAAAAAATCAGCATGTTCGTATATTCTAAAGTTAATTACTTTTAAATTAATTAACCAATAACCAATTAATGCTAAAATTAATCAACCATTGAATTTCCGAGCCACTGCATCTATAGGTATAGTACTATGATATATTCTCAGTGGTGGATCTGCTTGTATTTTAAGGAGACAGATGCTATGCCATAGTACTTAATTACAAGCAGATCCACCATGCGAGAATATATCATGAGGCCTATTCAGGAAATTGAAAATTTAGAGTTATACTCCAATATAATTTTTATTTTGAACCCCTGAGTTTTAAACTTTGCACCTAGACCTCAGAGTTATTTACATTTTGATAGTTAAATAAAAATTAAAATCTTATTTTAGTTCACGAACTTACACCACTTCTTCTACTTGATCTCTAAATTGTATAAAATAATAAGTAGTTTTAATACTCACACCATATCTTCTACTATTTATTATTTTCATTTACTTAATAAATAAGAGAAATTTTTTTAACTTAGAAACTAAATTTGGGATTTACTTTTAAAAAAGTTTAGAGTAAAAAAAAAGTATATAGCACTGGTTGTGAAGCTTGAAATTGTCACTTGAGTACCTTTCATAAAAATTGGGAAACTCATAGTTTTCCATAAAATGATAATTCTGATTCAATGAATTGTGAATATAGTACTATGATATATTACCGGTGGTGGATCTCCGCTTGTATTTTAAGGAGGCAGATGCTATGCCATAGTACTTAATTACAAGCGGATCCACCACATCGAGAATATATCATGAGGCCTATTCAGGAAATTGAAAATTTAGAGTTATACTCCAATATAATTTTTATTTTGAACCCCGAGTTTTAAACTTTGCACCTAGACCTCAGAGTTATTTACATTTTGATAGTTAAATAAAAATTAAAATCTTATTTTAGTTCACGAACTTACACCACTTCTTCTACTTGATCTCTAAATTGTATAAAATAATAAGTAGTTTTAATACTCACACCATATCTTCTACTATTTATTATTTTCATTTACTTAATAAATAAGAGAAATTTTTTTAACTTAGAAACTAAATTTGGGATTTACTTTTAAAAAAGTTTAGAGTAAAAAAAAAGTATATAGCACTGGTTGTGAAGCTTGAAATTGTCACTTGAGTACCTTTCATAAAAATTGGGAAACTCATAGTTTTCCATAAAATGATAATTCTGATTCAATGAATTGTGAAGTCACTGTACAAAACCGTGTATATCCTAACTCAACTATACGTCTTGACTATAGTCACCTAAGCTAACTAGAGTTAATTAAATACAACTAAAGTTAGCTTCCTAACAAACACAATCTAACTGATAAATACAGAAAGTATAAATATGGTCTAATATATAGTGGTCCATGGTGTTACTGCTAGACGTTTGAAACCCAATCTTTAGTTCAGTGCGTAATTATTTGTTATCTAGTCAATTCAAAAAAATTGGAATCTAGGCCACAGGATTATGTTTTAGCATCTAGCTAGTGCTTATAAACATAAATTACATACACAGTTCATAGGGGTGGGAATAGTAGGGTAGCTAACAGGCATTATGGCGCATGGCGTCTCACTGACAGTAAGTCGGATCGACTTTTTTGAAAGCAGAGATAACGCCAGCGCTTTTTAAAAGCTCTATTTATTTAATAAAAAGTGAGTAGCATAGTAGCATCAAAAAAGTTTTTTGCGCTTATCAATCTGGCCTATTTAAATGAATATAACTAATTTTTTAATTACTAATATTATTTTGTATTGAATTTGATACTTTGTGTTAAGTCATAACTTGACTAACATTTTTCGTTAGTTTAAACATTTTAACCAACATCAATTTTTGACATAGTTGAAGTTATTATTATAAAATCGAATTTTAATAGGATGTCATATAAAGATATTTTCCTAAAATATTTTTTTAGATCTCAATTAGAACTTAATCTCATTAACCTATTAGCTTGTTGGTCTATTTAAATGGCTTACACCATTGAAATGTTGTAGGCCTTCTTAAGAAAATTGTCAAATAGGCTTTTAAACAGGCTTTAAGGCTTTGTCAGACTTTCAGAAAGGCTAGGCGGGCGCAGAAAATGGGCTCTGACGGTATGCAGTGGACATTTAAAGCAATGTTTTCAACGTAAAATTTAGCGAAAGTCAAGAAATCTCAAATTTCATTTCAACTTATTCCCACCCCTTAGTGCACCCTCACTATATCCTTATCAGTTTATACAAGACGAGAAATTTGAAAACCATGTTTTAGCATCTTTTTGCTCCGTTGAAGAAAGGGAGAAATTAATTACGGTGAGTAGTGATTAAAAATGTCAATCGAAGAAAATAATCTAAAATTATGAAACTTCACAATACATCTATTTTCTCTATCGATCAGTTTTATTTAATCTCTACGGGAATATTACAATTTAGAAAATTTAAAATTTTAATATAATTTTGTTTTCTAATATCTACAGAAAATATTATATATTGCTGGTAAATATTTGCGGAGTAGTGTTCGAACTAACTCAATTAGTATTTGAAATTTTTTGTTTATTTACTTTAAAAATAACACGACAACACCCGTACATATGTACGGGTATACTACTAGTTTATATTTGAAAATTTATCTAAAGGTCTTGCACCAAATATTTGTTGACCATATATCTTACTGATCATTCAAATTATCATAAGCTCACCCGCCCCACTATGGAACATTCAAAGTATTATTTTAGTGAGATACCAAATACTCAATTAATGCATGGGTGAAGGTGAAACCAAATTGCAATAAACCTAGCAATAAATGGAGCAGAGATTTCATGCATAAAAATGACGGATTATTAATATTATGCATAAAAATAGTTCAATGAAAATGATTTAAACCAACCACCGGACATCACGGTAAATAAAATAAAATAGCCACACAAACAAAATTAAAATTGCTTTTGTAAGTCTCTCTCTCTCTCTCTCTCTCTCTATATATATATATATATATATATATATATATATATATGACCTATAACCTACTACATTCATCAATTGTGTACTGTATCCATAACTTCTAGTCTAGACTCTAGAGTTAAAGGTTAGTAAGTGAGATGCATTAAATCAATCCACTCATAATCTGATCATTCTGATATTAGAGAAACATCAACCACGTAGAATTTTGATTCTCAGCACAAATTAAGCATAGGTGCCAAACAAAAGTAATAAAGCAACAAAATGTATTAATTGATGCTATTAAAACAAAAAAAACACGTTTACAGCTTGCAAGTGGCGGATATGGTTTGGATAAGTGTAAGTGGCGGACCTGCGAATCTCCTGAAAACAAAATGTCAGTATTAGCACTGTATATAAAATTATTTTGAACCCACCACTAATATTTTTAAATTTGCATCCAATTTACACTCAATTTTTATAGATCTGTCTTATTAATATTCGTAAGAGACTATTTATAAAATTTTAAGAAGTAATTTTACCAATATCACATATTTTTACAGACACTTTGTTTTTGATAAGCAATGTTAGTAGGGGAGGGGGGAATGTTAGTTTATGATGATTGAACCCGGAATCTCATTTTTGCACTCTTTTTAGTGCACACATTCGATATCCCTTGCACTCCTTCTTGCACTCTTTTACAGACTACTTATTTTCACAAACTTTAGGACTTAAATAGATAATGGCTGGTGAATTTAGAGATTCATTTGGTAATTTTCTCTTAAATATATGTGGAGTTAAATAACTTGATTCCTTAATTTTAGTAAATTAAGTGAGGACATTTGAAAAAAAAATTAACAATCTGAAAAACCATAATGAATTCCTTTTGCGCCCCCGACCTAGGGTCTTGGGTCCGCCACCGAGCCACATTGCTAAACAAAGTAGACCATTTAGGCCCTTTATTTTGGACATGCAGTGCCCAAATGTGCTTGGTCTCATATTGGGGCAACTTCAGATAGCTTTGTATGCAGTTTACAGGAACACACCAGAGACAGCAAGTAATTCATCTGTTCCAGGAACATGATAGAAATATGAGATTTGTAACAAGTGAGGCTTACGGGGTGGGTGGGAAGTGGGGATTTTCCATGAGCTGTAATAGTACTATTTAGTACCTCCTGAATGAATGAAGCAATCACAATTGCAATCCAAAAGAAATCTTCTCTCTCTTTATTCTGTTATCACGCAATCTAAGCTATTCCATTGTTGAAGTTCCTAGCTAGAGTTGAGTTCCCTTTGATCCAAATTGATGCTCAATCGGTCTCAAAGTCTTTGGCATTTACTGTTATGTACCGAATCAATCTATTCCAATGTTGCCCATGTGGTGATTGTAATAAATAATTTGATTATAATGGAATCTTAGATAATCTACTCTAATGGTACCTAAGTAAAGTTGATGTAAACCAACATGTGAAATCAACATCTAGAATGTAATGAGTGCTCCAAGAAGAACCACTCTTCTTAGCAGTTTATCTTTCAATAAATAAAAGAACCTCAGAATCAATAGTAATGGAAAGTAACATCTTAATATTCAAGCATTAAGCCAGCAATCTTGATGCAGATGTACATCAGATATAGTGTGATACACATAGTAATTATGTTATAGTAATAGAGAGCAACTATAGTATACATTGGATATGTGAGTAAACATATCCTCTATTTGCAACAAATATTACCTATCCATTCACTTATTTTTTAGCAGGTTCTCAAAGAGTCTTAGAAAACTCTTTCTTCTTTTTATATTACATTGAAGCAAACACCGATTCTCTAAATTTCCCATTGAGTATCTCTCCGAAATCTTTAAATTTAAATTCATTAGGGGCACTTCAGAGCTATCAAGTTCACGTTAATAGGGAATGTCAAGCATCAAGCAATCAGCCCAAGGAACAAGTCTAAAGATGGCGCCTCGGATACAGGCACAAAGTCAAAGAGTGATGGCGCCTCGGATACAGGCGCAGAGTCTAAGAGCGATGGCGCCTTGGATGTGGGCGCAAGGCTAGAGATCAACAAGCAGCAAGTTGGCGCCTCATGCAGTAGCACACAAGTGAGTGACACTCATAGAGGAGCTGAGTCAGCTAAGCATGTGTTAGTTGATGACTCAGCTGCCACGTAGGATCAGTTAGTCAGTTAGCTAAACAGAGTTAGTTAGAAGTGTAACTGTAATTAGTTTAAGCTAACTGAGTATATAATCAAAGCTTTGTAATAATCATACTCAATGAAATCAGAATCAATCACATTGAATCTTATCACACGTAGAAGGGTGCCAGGCTTGAAAATGAGTTTGTACAAATGGTCGCAAGCTCAATACTTACAATCATTAAGACGGGGACTGAAGTTTTGCAGTTTGCATGTCATTTATTAAGCTGCTTTCATTGCAATAGAGAAAACTATATATGCATGCATTGTATCTTTTAAGTTCTGCTGATATAGATCTAGAAATTTGGTTTTAATCATGAGGTATAATAAACTATATATATAGCAAACAAATAGAAGATTAGGGTGGAGTGACTTAGTAAATATTAAGTGATTAAGCAAATAACATAAAGCTGATGCAAACGATTTGAAACTTGTAACATGAAGTAAAGGATGGTCAATGATTTTTAAGCAGAGGAATTCGATTTTTGAAACAAATCGAAGCTTAGTTTCTGTCGTTACTTACGTTGGTGCGAGCTGGAACGAAAGATGACGACAATCGGTGTGAAGAAAAGGAAGATGAAAGGTAGAGAAGGGAAGAAAGTCTCGGTTGTTGACATTGTAATGGAGTCTCTATTCCAAGGCTAGTTACTGTGTAATCTTTCTTTTTGGGATATATGCCCCTCTCAATATCAAAAAAAAAATTAAAAAGTTCCACTTGAAATGCAAATTACCAGTTTCTCCTTCTACAATTTTTTTGATGCAAGTTAAAAAAACACGCGACAATTAAGGATGGAGGCTATTAGAGGTAGTTTAAGTGTAGTTTATTTGAATAAATAAATATTAGATTAGATTAGATTAGATTAGAAGGGAAAGTGAGACTAGAAATCCAAATAATTTTTCTTTTAAATTATATAATTAACATGTTTTTTCTGTTATTATCCCATATATCCCAAAAGCATATGCAGCTACATTTGGACATCAATTCTGAGAGTGCAATACTTTATACAAGTTCCAAGCTACTCAGTAGACACCCTTTACTTTTAAAATCCCCAAAATACCCCTCTTCTAATATAACTAGTTCGGACCATGCTAATCCGAACTTTTTCTACTATAACTGGAAGGAAAAAATGGGTGTGTATGTGCGTTGTTTACTGGTTCAGACCATGCTAATTCGAAACATCGTAAATCCAGAAAAAAATAAGCGCGTACAAGGTTCATTAATGGCAATTTGATATTTTCACGCGTTTTGAGGGTGTCCACTAAATAGAGGGGGGATTGTACGAAGTATTGACCTTCTAAGAGCATTTGTCATTTGTAATGGGCCAAATGTTATAGCTAATGCCATAAATAACTGAGTTTTTTTTTGTACCCCCACCACTTTGCCATCTACCCTCACAAGACTTTTTTTGACGAAAATACCCCTAAAAAAATTGGACACAATCGTATATACATATGGGAGGGTTATATACGACTTGTTAAATTACAAATCGTATATACCCCCACAAATACGTATATACGATTTGTTATTTGTTATTAAAAAAACAAGTCGTATATACATATTTGTGGGGGTATATATGATTTGAAATTTAACAAGTCGTATATACCATACACCCATACGTATATACGGTTTGTTATTTAAAAAAATTGTTTTTTATTTAAATTTTAAAAAAAAGTTTTAAAAAGCTTACTAAAAATCCGTTAAAGAGTCAAAACTAATAAAAAATTTATAAAAACACCACTAAAAATCTAATAAAACCAAAATAAGGTTATGGAAATTTTTGAAGATTTTTTGGAGACTATAAAAAATTAAAAAAATTAATAAAAAATAATAAACGATGGAATTTGGGATTTTGAGTAAAAATAGTAAAAAATTAATAAAAAATAAAAATTCCGAAAACCGATTTTTTAGCCTAAATTATTCGCTCGACGTATACACACTACATATATAGAACCAAAAGACGGTCAACATTCATATCTATTTTGTTTTTTTTAAAAAAATAAATTTTTAATTTTTTAAATTAATTTTTTATTTGGGTTACAAAATCGTATATACGTAGGTGTGTGGGTGTATAGACTTTGTAATTTAACAAAACGTATATACCCCCACCTCATGTATATACGATTTTAATTTTTTAAATTATTTTGGGGACAATCATATATACCTCCACCTTAGGTATATATGATTTCCCATTTTTTTTGAGCTGGGGATATGTTGGGGTTTTTCAATTTTGTGAAGGGTATTTTGGTCTTTTCGCAGGGCATGTGGGGGTAGATGGCAAAGTGGCGGGTGTAAAAAAAACCCAACTATTGAAGCATGACATGAACTTTTAAAGTATAAAATAAAATTTTAAATAAAATTTTAAATAGAAGTTATCTTATGATTTATTTAATATATACCAAACAAATATAATACACACGGTGTGTGATTTTAGTAAATTAAGTTTTACAGGTATGAAATTTATAGGTTGTCGTGAAAATTCTGGATTTTTTTAACTAGGACCGAGTCATGGTCATGCGGTTCAATTATCGATCCCTCGGTTTGACCCTTGACCTAGTGACTCGGTACCTTCACCGAGTTGATCACCGGTTCGATTTTTAAAACACTGATTCAAATTGCTTGCAGCAATTATATAATTGAAACAAATTTTCAATGGATCAAAATTCTGAGCCGGAGAGTGCCCAAGATTTCTGTCCTTTTGAGGGGATTTTGAGACCCCTATAAATTAAGGTTGCCGTTTTTCATACCCCTTTTGAATCACATACCCCATTTTCATCCAAACTTTCAATTTTACCATTTAATTTTATCGCAAACGCCCCTCCCCACATTTTTGTTCCATCTAGATTCATGTTCCAGAATGTACTTTTAAAAAAAAATACATTCTGGATTTATAGTTTTGATATGAATTCGGAATTAATAAAATACATTCCAGATTTATGTCAAACACATAAATCTGTAAAGCAAAAATTAATTATTTTTAAAAAGAAATGACTTTTACCTACGGACAGAAAACGTCATTATATGTTAAAAATCCCGAATTTTGTAATTTTTTTGATTTCCGAAATTATGATTTTGACATAAACCCAGAATTAAAAAATACATTCCGGATTATGTCATAAACATAAATCCAGAAGACAAAAATTAATTTTTTTAAAAATTGACTTTTACCTATAAACAAAAACTGTCAACAAATGTTAAATATCTAGAATCTATTTAACTAATACTTAATACCTACGGACGTATCATATTTAGTCAAAATCAATTTTTTATATATATATATATATATAAATATATATATATTATATATATATATATATATATATATATATATATATATATATATATATATATATATATATATATATATTTGACTTCGGATATATGATTTTGACATAAATTCGGAATGTATTCTTTTAATTCTGGATTTATGTCAAAAACATAAATTCGGAGGTCAAAAAAATTACAAAATCCGAAATTATGTTCTGGGATATAAATCTGGAAGCCAGATATATATTAAGGATTTATGTTTGGTTCAGATTTTCAAAAAAAAAATACAGTTCAGGAATTACACTTTTGTATATAATTTCGAGATTAGTGTAAAATTTGAGGGGTAAATTGAGATTAAATAAAAATGGGGAAGGGTATGGAGTCTAAAAAAGGGTACACAAAAATCGCCAGCCATAAATTAAACATATGTTTTGTATGATTTTTTGAGGAAAGTGTCGTTTTGTATTGTAATAAAAGAACAAATTAACTTGGTAAAAAAATAAAAGAACAAATTACAATAACTCTAAAATAATTTATTTTTATCTTGTAACGATTAACTCTAACAATTTGCTAAAAGACAATTAACTCTTGAAGTGGCCGGATTTGGGTGAGGGAGAATGGGAGAGGGTGGTGTGAGAGGAGGGTTCGGTTGTGGTGAGTGTGGGGGAAAGGGGGTGTGTGGGTGTGTTTGAGAGGGGAGATAGAGTCGATTTAGAATTTTAAATTACGGGTATTTTTGGAACTACAAACATTATTAAATCCCTAAATTTTTTGTCATTCATTTAGTAGTGACTACCTATACTTAATATTTATTATTTCAGTATTTTAATTTCTTTAGAGTTGGTGTGGACTCCACTTGAGGTAACACACCCAACAGTGAGCCACAAATAAAATTAGTTACCTTAAACAAGTTAAATAATATAATAATCAAGAAAAAATCATAAGCTTGATGTTTATTGGATTTTATTTCAATCACGAGAAATGACGCGAGACGTCAATACAATATTTCTTGCATCAACACCATTTATAACACACATTAGTTGGATCTTGCTTACAAAACTGGCACCCACCACATTCTTCTATTTTCCACCAAAATGTGTTGCCACCTCGATCTCGCCATCCTTTGTAAACGTCTAAATAATGAAGTTGTGGTTGGTCTGGCCATTTAACGCTGCAAAAGAATAATGTTGTAAACCACGCATTTGGATAGAAAGTAAAGTTGAAATCTTGTCCGGGAAAGAGTGTATGGAATCCTAGATCGTCGTCTTTGGATTTGCAATGAACAATGAGATTTTTCGCAGGTGCACTATTGCTAACTCTTACAAGTGTGTGTCTTTGTCCGGGAAGAAGTGTATGGAATCCTAGGTCGTCATCCTTGGATTGAACAGTGACATTTTTTGTAGGTGCAGTATTGCTACCTTTTACAAGTGGATTGAATAGTGAGATTTCTTGTTTTGCCTCAATAGCCTCGAATGAAAGTATGCTTACTAGAAATGATAATGCTATCACAATCTTGTTAGTTGTATGTAGAGTTGCCATAGATGCAGAATGACTTCAAATACGTACCAAGAATCATTTGAATTTATAGAACTATACCAACACTTTCCTAATGCTCAAAATTTAATGTTTTCAAACCAAATTATTCAAGATTAGTTATAATTTAATATTGCCTGGTGTATACTATAAGAAAAAACGAAAACTTAATATTTATCATGTAATATCATTGACTCCCTCTGTTTCACAACACATGTCGTTTTTATAGAAATATTTTATTTCGTTTTACTTGTCGTTTTCAAAGTCAAATGCGACATTAACTATTGTTTTGTCAATAGTAGCCTTACCTATTTATTACGGAGAGAGAAATATATAGATGATATAATATATAGCTAAGAGTATTCTAGGAAAAAAATAATTTCGTCAAAAAGCAACAAATTTATTGGTCTTCTTGATATGTGTAAATTAGCTTAAAATTATATGTATTGTGGAACGGTGAGAGTATATTTAATATTCATCATGTAAATTTTAATGATATTAATAAAATTGAGATTTTATAATGATGAAGATTTTTGTAGCCAAATATTTTTTTGTTACGATGTAGTCAAATATAATATTTAATAGCATTCAACGATATTAAATATTATCAATATATATCATATAATATCATTCAACACTTCAATAAGAAACAAATGTTATTAATAATTCCTTCAAAAAAATGTTATTAATAATTTATCATTTATATCATTGAAAAAATATATTCATTTAATAACATTTAATATTAATATTATAGAAAAAAAATATTCATTGAAATTCAATACTTCTATAAGGAGTAATTAAAGATCCTATGTATAACTTGTCTTGTCCATTACTTTTATTATAATGGATAAATTGGATGGATTTGGATTTGAATTATAATGGATGGATTGGAGACAATCCATTTATATCCATTTAAATTGTACTAAATAAATCAAATTCAATTCATTCATTTACAAAAAAGTTCATCTAATCCATCCATTATCAATTTTTTTATGGATGAATATCCAATCCGTTCACTAATATCTTTAAAACATTAATTCTTTTAATAAAAAAATATTTTTAAGTCAAAAAAATTAAAATATTTGTACTTATGATTTTTTTTGCAATTTTTTTTATTATGGCATAAACTTAATTTTCTATACTTATAAATATATTAAAAATAATAAATATATATAATATCATACATATAAATAGTGGAGGTGGTGGTAGCGGCGGCAACGTTCAGACCGACAGCGCAATGGTAGATATGCGAGAGGCGATGATGATCGCCATATATATATATATATATATATATATATATATATATATATATATATATATATATATATATATATATTATTTTTTTAAAACCGAAAAATATTTTAAAAAATATATTTTTGGTCAAAATATATTTTATAATTATCCAATGGATTTTGATTAGGTACTTATTATCTTCCAATATGAATTTAAAAATATAATTGATGGATCACAACCTTATAAAAAATCAAACTAATATATTTAATCCAATAAATGGATTGAATGAATTTTACCATGGATGGACCGGATATCCAGTTGATAAATGAATCATTTTGACACTCCTAGCTATATAGAATAGAAGATATTTGTACTGCATTTAATGTTTATTATTATATATTTTTTGTTGAGATTATATTATTATATTTGTTTTATCAAAACTATAGTAATAAAAGTAATCGACAACATAAGTAATGGAGAGGATCTTTACTCTTCTATAAGAAACAAAAGATATTAATAAGTATTGAAAAAATATATTCATTTAATATCATTGATACAAGTTATGAATACCATTTAAGGTAGAAGAAGATGAATAGTAACAAAGGGATATGTTATATAAAAATGACGTGGATAATATATTAGATTGCCATATAAGCATAGTCACTAAGCACCTAAGCAATTTAACGGAGTCAAACGGCCAAAAAAGCTTTTTTGTAACGGAGTCAAACAAAAATTACAAAAAAAATGGCAATGACCCAACGTTTCTAAAACTTAAGGGACCTAATCATTACAAAAAAGTTAAGAGACCTATTTGTTACTTGAAAATAAGTTAAGGAACCTCTAGAGATATATTTTGCCAAAAAATTAATGTTAGTGGAGGAGAAAAATAATATCACACTGCCCTATACAGTCATTTTTTGACAAAAACTATTGAACTTTCAAGATAAGCACATAACACTGGACTCAATAGAGAGATAGTTGATAAAGAGGTAGTGTAGGATTAGTGTTTTGATTAAATAGTTAGCGGATAGATTGAAAAAATGAAATGTAGAGAGAGAGAGAGAGAGAGAGAATAAAGGTGGGAGAGAGATAGAATGAAAACTGCGAAAGATAAGAGTGTGAGAGAAATAAAGAAGTGAGTATTAAATGTGAGATAAAAAAATTTAAGAAATGATGAGAGAATGTGGAACCCACCAAAATAAAAAATGTGAGAGAATAACTATGGATTTCCAAATTTTCTTAAAAAAAACAAAAATCAAGTGGGCAATTGGTAATTTGATTACTTAATTATTTTCTTAGATGGATATTTTGGACATGTGTAGTTTGATATTTTTGATAGTGGTTGAGTTGATTAAATAGATACTTGATTGATAGCTGGAAAAAATATAGTTGATGATTAGTATTTTGATTAAATAGATAGATAAAAAAAATGAAATGTGAAGAGAGGGAGAAAGAGAGAGAATAGAGGTGGGAGAGGCCTCTAGAGAGAAAACTAAGAAAGATAATAGTGAGAGAGAAGGAAAAAAAATAAGTTTTAAATGTGAGATAAAAAAATTAAGAAATGATGGGAGAAAGTGGGACCAACAAAAAATGAGATAGAATAATTATAAATTTACAAATTTACCCTAAAAATGTAAAAAGTTAAAAAGGGAATTTGGTAATTTTACCAACCCTTTCTTTTCTAATATTGGTAGTTGAAGGTGTTCAAAGCTTTCACTCTTTATTTGTCAAGAGTAATTGACCTCAGGGATTGTATCTAACATGTTTACTATTTTGAACAAATATATATACATACGTGTTGTAAAATTCTTTGACTAACTTGTGATATAAGACACCACACTTTCCTTTGGTAAACACTCTTATGTTATTTATTTTTGGGCAAGGTCGTCGTAGAAGAGCTCGCCAGTTTAAGTTTGAAAATTCTTGGTTGGAGGAGGATTCTCTTGAGTCTATTGTTGTGAAAGGTTGGGGCCTGGGAGATGGTATGGATCTTTTGAATAGATTGAAAGCTTGCACGGAGGAAATGAATGTGTGGGGTAGAAGCCTCAGAATGCAATACTGTGGTGACATTGATAGGTGTCGTAGGGAGTTAGAGGCGTTGTGCGTTGCTGATTGGGAAGGGGCTGGCACTGAGTATCTCGAAATCCAACAAAAGTTATCGCAGCTACTTGTGAAATCTGTGGTTCAGGCTATACCCACTTACTGCATGAGCACATTTCTCATCCCAACATTTCTAGGAGAGGAAATGGAGCAAATGATTAACTCCTTCTGGTGGGGTTCGAATAGATCACAAGGCCGTGGCATTAATTGGTTGAGCTAGGATAAACTAGCTATGAGAAAGGAGCATGGAGGTATGAGTTTCCGGCATTTCCACATCTTCAACTAGGCTATGCTAGGGAAGCAAGGTTAGAAGTTTCTTTCTAATCCAGATGCTATTATTTCACAAGTTTTCAAGCTAAATATTTCTCTCGGGGGGACATTTTGGGGGATTCTGTTGGCCACAACCCAAGTTTTGTATGGCGTAGCATCTGCGCTTGATGGGTAATTGTCCAAGGTGGGCTTGGATGGAGGATTGGTGACGGCTCAAATGTTCATATTTGGGATGATACATGGCTGCGTGAGCCTAGTAATCGCTATGTTACTTCTGACAACAATCAAAATTCTTCTTTATGTTCTGTCTCTCAATTGGTGGATGGCGCCTCAAATAATTGGAACACTGATCTTATTCCTGCTACATTCAATGAATCTGATATAAAGGCTATTCTGAAAATTCCAAGGTCCAAGACTATAGGTGAGGATCAAATGGTTTGGGACTTGAGCAGAAACAGGGTTTACTCAGTGAAGTCATCATATCACTACGCTATGGAAAGCCTTGGGGACACCTCCCATCTTCGTGTCCAAGGTGATTGGCGTGCAATTTGGGCACTCAATATCCCAAATAAAATTTGCATTCTTCTTTGGCGCATTGTGTGTGGTTGCTTGCCTATCCGGACAAGGCTAGTGCGCAGAGGAGTTCCATGTCCTGCTACTTGTCTTATGTGCGAGATGAACAGAAAATTGACCTTGGCTCCATAGCAAGAGCTTTTGGATTGGAGCCATCAACGTTGAGGCTGAATGGTCACTTTATAAGTAGAGGGGACCATATCTCTTCATCCGTCACTTGGAAGTTGGAACTCTCTCCTTCTTTCTTCTCTTCCAAAGGTTTCTCTATTATATTGATGCTCTTGTTGTCACCCTTTCTACTATATCAGATTGAGTTACTCAATGTTTTCTCCTTATCTAGATTATTGAATTGTTATTATGCAGGAGGACATGACTACAAAATTTTCAGATTGGTTTGGGCAAGGTGATAGAAGGTAGCAGTAGAGGAAATCAACACGAAGCTATCAACTTGTTCAATAATAAGATCGAAGTTGAGAGAGAGCAACTCAGGTATATGTTCAGTTATTTGTGTAGAATACACATATTTTTGAATTAATGTTTCCTTCTAGAATCAACAACAACATTATTGACCGACCGTCTCCTATGCATCTTTAAGCTTGTTGGATTTGGTCACTTGTCTCAAATTGGGACATTGTCTTGTAACATTTTGAGTACCTATGTAAATTTCCTTCTGAATATTTTGAATGATTATATAATAAAATAGTTTTAAGCGGTTTCAATTTGTAACATTTTTTTTGGTGATATGTATATATATTGGATTGGATTAATATTCGTTGGATTTTGTTGGAAGAAAATGGATTTATAATTTGTAAATAAAAGGGAGAATAAACAAAAATAAAAAGAATATTTAAAAAAAATCAGTAGATAGGTAGCGTTTTAAAGAAAAAACGCTACAATTGAAATTAAAAAAATCAATCAATACGTAGTGTTTTATAGAGAAAACGCTACAAATGTAAATTAAAATTACTGGCATTAGTAGCGTTTTATTTAAAAGCGCTACGCATTTGCTTAGCACCTTTTACAAATGGGTAGCGTTTTATGCTGAAAGTGTTACTAATTTCCTTTATAATTATATTCGAGTGTGTTTCTGATTCGGTAGACTGAACTTTTCAAAGGAAAAATATCAACTTGAGTTTCTTTCAAAAGAACAAGCCATTTATTATATATTATTATTATTATTATTATTATTATTATTATTATTATTTTCCTTTTCTCTATAATTAAGCTTGTGAACTTCAGTAGGCTTTCAACATTTTCCACTCCCGTGTTATAGAATAAATTTTATAATTTAATTTGTTTATACCTATGAAAATATTTAAAATAGTAACAACTAGATGTAACTCTAACTCGTAATAAACAATCTACTCTAGCTATAATTATTTTGTAACTTGTCAAAATAATAGTTTTTTTTTTAAATCTAGTGGTGGATCCGCTTGTATTTTAAGGGGTGCATTTGAACTTCCTGAAAAATGAAAATTTAGAGTTATACTCTAATATAATTTTTTTTGAACCCCTGAGTTTTAAACTTTGCACCTAGACCTCAGAGTTATTTGGTTTTGATAGTTAAATAAAAATTAAAATCTTATTTATTTTACGAACTTACACCACCTCTTCTACTTGATCGCTAAATCGTATAAAATAATAAGTAGTTTTAATACTTACACCATATCTTCTACTATTTATTATTTTCATTTACTAATAAATAAGAGAAAAAAATTTAAACTTAGAAACTAAATTTGAGATTTACTTTTTTTTGGTATAAACTGGGTATACTCTCCGCGCAACTGCAGAAACTAAATTTGGGATTTACTTTTTTTGGGTATAAACCGGGGATTTACTTTTTTTTGTTTACAGTAGACCGAATAATTTACTTCGACTTGACTTGTAGTACATTAGATTCTCTAGCATTATTTGAACAGACATAGTTCGTGTTTGATTTGGCAGTGAGAAGGGCTAGAAGTGCTTTTAGTGTTAACTTTCGTAGTTTTTCTCTTTTTTATCTTGTTTGGATTGCAATTATTACAATTGATTCCACTGCTCAAAATGAATTCAGTTCGAAGCAAGAAGGCAAAACTTTTACTGGTGAATGAAAATCAATTCTTCTTATTGACGGTACGTGGCATTTTTACTTTCTATTGTTATCCTTGGACAAGCAATATTATAATACTCTCTTTTTCCATGAGGACCATGAAGCTTTGAACTATTAAGTGGATGGATCTCATTTCGTTTTCATAAATAGTAGTTAAATAACTTTGCATTCTTTGAATAAAAATTATAAATCTACATTTCTAATAACTCTATTTGTTTTGAAGTTTAATAATAGTAATTACATATTGTATTTTCATAAATTACAATATTTAAAATAAACATTATTTAGATATTGTACTTCATTTTAACTTATATTTTTTATCTGTAATTTAAATTCAGATACTTTATATTTAATATTGTGATGTTAATTAATTTAGTACTTTTGTTATTTATTTTATCAAACTTAAGTTTTAAATTTAGTTTTAAACTAATACCCATATCGGTAATTTCACATGTAAAAACAATTCTAATCCAACCTATCCAAACAATAAGGATTGAGGAAAATCACTTTTTGAATAAGATATCCAAATAAAAATTACGTCACGTTCAACTCACTTTTAACTAAAATCAATTTAGTGAAATCAATTCTCTCATAATCAATTCTACTCACCACAGAACCAAACATAGATATATTGATCTTGTTGATAGTAGTCTTAGCATATCCTGTATACTAGATCATCAGATATTTATGCAAGTATTGGAAGTTATTACTCCTCCCTCCTATTTCCTTTTCTCTCACGTCTTTTCCCTATATATTCTGTCTTCTTTTTTTAGCAACTCTAATATACTAACCATTCCTTTTATCTATTGGGATGTTGACCTTCATTATACATAGAAGAATGTTTATCATATCCTTTCATTTCAATCCAATATTTCTTGCATCAACACCATTGAAACACACATGAGTTGGATCTTGCTTACAAAACTTACACCCACCACATTCATCTATTTTCCACCAAAGTCTATTGCAACCTCGATCTCGCCATCCTTTGTAAACGTCTAAATAATTAGCTCTTGGTTGTTCAAGCTGCAAAAGTATAATGTTCTATACCAAACATTTGGATAGAAACTAAAGTTGAAATATTGTCGGGGAATGAGTGTATGGAATCCTAGATCGTCATTCTTGGATTGGCAATGAATAGCGAGATTTTTTGCATGTGCATTATTGCTAACTTTTACAATTGTATGTTTGGCCTCACTCGCCAACCTCGAATGAAAGTATGATTACTAGAAGTGATAATGCTATTACAATCTTTGTAGTTGCATTTAGAGGTGCCATAGATGTAGAATGACTTCAAATACCAATATCAATTTGAGTTTGTAGAACATTTAACCGACCATACCAACACCTTTGTAACTTTCAAAATTTAATGATTTTCAACCCAATTTATTCAAGATTATTTATCATTGACTATTCCTGGTCACTACGCCAGATTGGCTAAAAATGAGCGCCACCATGAGCAGCGTTTCCTCAAAGAGTGCTGCCTATCACAAAAACACGCAAGTAATACTCAGCGTTTTTTCCAAACGCTGCGCATTGAAGGAGGCGTTCTCAGCATACCCAGCGTTTTTTTTCCAAACGCTACCCATCACGCAAGGAATACTCAGCGTTTCTCTCCAAACGTTGCGCATTGAAGGACGCGTTCTACACATACTCAGTGTTTTTTTCCAAACGCTACCCATCACGCGTGAATACTCAGCGTTTTTACCAAAACGCTGCCCATCACACAACGCGTTCTACACATATTCAGCGTTTTTTAGAAACGCTGAGTATTGCTTTAATTTTTTTTTTTGCCCGTTCGTTTTCTCTCTTATTTTCATTTCCCTTCGCGCTTCTCTTCTCCTCTCTCTCTCTGCATACGTTGTTCTGCCTCTCTCTCAGCAAAAACCCACACCCACACACAACGAGCTCTCCCTCACTCTCAGCGAATCCTCAACCCAGAAATTAAAAACCCCAAACCCAGAAAAACCCCAAACCCACAAACCCCCAAACCCTTGGTCTTCTCATCCCTCACTCTTCTCATCCGTTGGTCCTTTACCTGAAGAACCGTGAATCCTCTCAATCCCTCACTCTCGTGAATCCTCTCCAGCACCCTTGGTCTTCTCATTGCTTGTCTTCATCTTCTCTCAAAGGTTAGTTCTCTATTTTGTTTTTTGGTTTTTAGGTTTTTTGATAGGTTGGAGAGGAAATATGTTGAATGTGTAAAAAAAAATATTTGATAGGAGAGGAATATGTTGAATGTAGTTGTATATGTAAAAAAAATATCATGTGAATCCCAGCCTGCCAAATTATCAATCACTTGTGGAACAAAACCAGGCTGCTGTTCAAACTTATGTCAATGAGCGCTTCAATGAAGCTCAAAATAGAAGTCATGATGCCTTACTTCTAGCACCGGTTAATCTAGGGTAAGAATTTTTACTCATTAATTCTTATATAACATGCATTTTTTTAATAGTAGTCAATTACTTATTCGTAAATTTATTTTGTAGGAGACATTGGGTTTTGTTTGCAATTAATCCTAGCAAAAAAACCGTGTATTACCTTGACTCACTTCAAAATCATTACAAAAACCACTTGGAGTTTGTGGAGCTTTTTAACAGGTGTGTTTATTTTGTGTCATTCTGCATATTTCTTACTTTTACTTATATATGTATATATTGTTATTAATATAGTTATATGACATTCTATTCAGCGCTTTAAGGACATATTGGGGAGTGGATAAATTAACGGTCAAATGGTTAGCAATAATTGTAAGTTTCTAACTTATACATTACATTATTTTGTCAAAAAACTGTATTCAACTCAATTTAACAATTAACTAATATTATGTTTTGTAGTGTCCTAAACAATTCAATAACATTGATTGTGGGTATTACGTCATGAAATATATGAAGGATATTATTACCCAAAAGAAAACGACTATCCCCCGTCAGGTATCTACTTATAATATATTTTGATATGATTTCGATTTAATAGTGGTTCTTTCCAATATTTAACCATTTCAATTTGAATTTTATTTATTTATATAATTTCAGTATTTTAGCGATTGTCAAAGCCGGACATACTGTTGAAAGCGATTCTTTGAGCTTAGGGAGAATGGTGCGATTATGTCTCCCGTTTTTTTAAAGTTTCATTTGGATACATATAAGTTAGCCTAGCTAGTTTTTGGTTCATAATATTGTAACTTGATAGCTTGTTTTGGATACATATGAATTAGATAATGAAACTTCTTAGCTATTTTGTTTTGGTTCCTCTTATGTAATTTGTTTTTCATTATATGTAATTTGGGTTCCTCTTAGCAATTTGATTACATTATGTATTGGATTGGATTAGTATGATGGTAATTTGTAAATATAAAAAGGAAAACACACAAAAGCAGAAAAAAATTAAATTTTTTTTTTTGACAATATTAGCGCTTTTAATGAAGCTATTTGGGTATTTAGTAACACAAATAGGCAATATTCAGCGCTTTTAATAAAGTTTGGGTATTTAGTAACACAAATAGGCAATATTAGCGCTTTTAATGAAGCAGCTGCGTATATAAGGTAATAGTCAGCGCTTTTTAAAAAGCGCTAAGTATCTGGGAGGATGCTTTGGATATATTCAGCGCTTTTTAAAAAGCGCTAAGTATCTGGGAGGACGCTTTGGATATATTGGTCGCTTTTTAAAAAAAGCGCTGCGTGTCTCTGGAGGGGCGTGTTTTGCAATGGGTGGCGCTTTTTAGGAGCGCGCGCCATTGTTGGAGTGAATAGCTAATAGCGTCACGTTGGTGGCGCTCAAAAGCGCTGCCCATAAATGAAAAAAAATGTTGCCCATCTACTAGATCTGTTGTAGTGGGTGTATACTACTTTTTTGGTTCGGACTGGTTATCCACAAAGTGTCCCAATACTTTCAACGAAAGACTAATCTCTGATCGTTCTTATGATCAAATATCGCACTAGTCAATACCGAGTTTGCCCATTGTGGGAATCAAAATCGGGAGCATCGAGTTGATCCTCATGTCCCAAGATAGATTAAGCCACTGAGTAAATATTGGTGTTGGTTCCCTGGTGTATACTATACGAAACAAATGGAATATTAATATTTATCATTTAATATTTATCATTTAATATCATTTAATTTTTAATGATATTAATAAGATTGAAATTTTATAATGGAAAACCAAGTTAGTGGAGCACAATGGGACATTGTTTTGGTGCAAGACTCCTCAAGAGCCAGACTCTTTCCATTTTTCATAGACACCTTTTCGTTCTAGTCCCAAAATCGAAGGAGTATAAATCAATATTAGGTGTGCAGAAACTGTTAGGTGCAATTCTATCTTGACACAATATGGTGGACTATCAAATTAAATTTACTATAATAATTAATTCTATGACCTGTTATCAATTTTGTGTTTATCTCTCTCCAAATAGAGTTTTACATTCATTTTGAGAAATGGAGAGGTTCGCAACACGTCTGCCAGCTCACTTATACTTCAACCAAGATATATGAAGGGCATACTCCTATACCAATATTGCTGATAAATAATATTATATTAGCTTTTTTTTGATAAATAATAGGCTTAATAACATTTCTATCTCTCTAGCTATTAATATGCTTGTGCCATTTTGTTTTTTCAAGTTAGTTTAAATTGGGCATATTGGGTCATCAGGTACAATAATTGTGTGACGTTATACTTAATGGGTTCACCATGAAGGGATGGTTCGAGCAGTAATTAGTCTCGGATTCGAATTTTGAGTGTTGACAAAAATTCTGTTGGGAGAGAAGAACCATACGGATCGGCCTAACTGGTTATTCACAAAGTCAGTCGGATTCCTCGATGTAGATTAATCATCAATAAAGTTGGTGTACTGCGCACCAATAACACAATATAAAAAATGGTCGAAAATTTCTTGTTAAAATCGCACAATCACAAAATCAAAAAATTGATACGGCAACATTTTCGATTAAAGATTGAAAAACAAGAGAAAGATATATAGGGTGTATAGCAAAAGACTTTGGTCACCAAACTTGTGTTAATTAGGTTAATGAGTCAGATACTCTTTACTTTATTTTTACTTTGTTTATTATGTGATTCTCTTTTTTTGAAAGACATTGTTTATTAAGTGTGTAACCTATTATGAGAAAGTGTGGATCATTACTACTAGTCTATTTGTATGTCACGGGCTTCGATATATACCGCTTACATCATTTCTCCAATACTAGTATTAATAATTTCCAAAATTATCTTTTCTAGTTTAATAAATTGACATGCAACAGAATGAATACGGCAAGAGAATGCGATGTGGAAGGAGAATTAGGGTATAGCGTGGGCTGGCATTGCACCTAGATATAGGTAGTTTTTTTTTTTTTTTTGCCTGAATTTTGCACATATAATTAAGAAAACAGCTATTTTGCCTGAATGTGTAACAAATGGTTTTGAGGTACGCATAGATGCCACATCCCCTTACAAGTTAATTTTCCCACCAAAGGAAAATGGTCTCATTGCCATTGATTTAATATAATTATATTCAATGGCTTAAATGATGGATGACCAACTTATATGACCCATAAAAGGACATTGTTATGTTATTTATCTCAAGGTCTCAAAATAGTATACAAATTTTTTCAGAGACTTATTGTATTTACACCAACCAAAATTAGTCTTCCATTCGTAATTGGACAAGTGTCCCTATAAAGTGTTTTGGTTGGTGGCTACAACAGTTATGATGGCCGATAAAAATGTGCTGACTTGACATAAAGTGGAAGCGTCAAAGTTGCAGTTTTTGCTTTTCTCTCTCTGCTATAAAATTAGGTTTTGCCTCTGGATATTACAATGGTAGAAAGTTGTTTCTTTGCATTGAAATAATTATGAAAGATCAATGGTTGACTAGTTCTCTGACTACATATATTAAGAGATGTATTGTGTATAGTATTGATAATGAAAATAGGGTTAAATATGTTTTTGATCCTTATGAAATTTGGCTTTTCGGATTTAGTCTCTAAAAAAATTACCCATTTGGCTTCCCGCATATTTTTCATCATATTTATCCCCTATGATTTTTAATAGTGTTACAAAAGGCCCATCAAAGTGTTATTAAATCTCATAAGAGTCTAAAATTGATGAAAAAAAACTTAAGAGATTAAAAGTAGGTGAATTTTATTTTGGAGAGCTAGACTACAACCAAAAACTCAAATTTTATAGAGACCACAAACATATTAACCCATGAAAATATCATACAACATTTCTATAATATGAAAACGCCTAGATAGGAAGTGTAATTAATAGAAACTTGGATTATTTGTTTTTCGAGTTTTTTCGTCACCTACATGACTGTGTGTTTCTAAAAACTCTTTCCACCAAAAAAAAAAAACTTTTAATATTTTTCTCTATAAAATTTTATAGATAAATTGTTTTTTTCCCCTACGGATCGAAGAGATTTCTTGGATCCTCACTGAGCCTAAAATAAGACAAAAATAGACATGTAATAGGGCCAAAACCTCTAAGAATGGATATAAAATTTCAAACTTTGAGGATTAAAGTTTTAATTTTCCAAGATCACCTAGTTTTGCCTTCCAGAACCAACTAAACATAAGGTGCCCTACAAATTTAGATCAAGGGACAGAAAAAGCAAATAATTATATATTGAGGAGAGTGGGAAAAATGGATACAAATAATTACAGCATATGAGAGTGGCCATAGCTAAATTGAACAGAGACACAAATATACGTAGGGCACCTTATGTTTAGTTGCTTTTTGTGTCCCTTGATCTAAATTTATAGCATATATGAGGACCATATTTTTGTTTTTTGTGTCCCTTGATCTAAATTTAGTTACAACCGCATAATTTTCATCATAATTATAGCATATGAGGACCACCCTAAAATTACAACTGTCTGACAATTGAGTTACAAATTTATCATCCTTTAAATAAATTTATCTCTCACTTTTAAGCATTAATTAAAATTGTCTATTTACGTAATTTTATTTTTATAAGCTACTTCACAGCTAACTTTACCAAACACTTTAAATTCAATCCGTTAGCTTATTCGCTATCCGCTACCTTATCCACTATAATTAAGCTAGTTTATCCGCTATTCGCTACTTTTTGCCAAACAGAACCTTAATAAAAAAATTTGATTGTCATAAACGTTGAATGAATATTAATAAATAAATAAATAAATAAAAATGTTGAGCTCTAATCTTAAAAATATATAAAAATATTGAGGAGCATCCTAGACGCTCCAAAAAAGTTAGAGAGAGAGACAGATGACAACTGAGCCCATGGCCATTGGAGGATAAAGGTAATTTCAAAGAAGATACCTGATCTTCTTTCCTTAACTATAGCATAGATAAAGTTAGAACACGATTCCAATGGAAAAATAAAAGGATTAAATCGGGCCCAATCCAATCAAAAGATTAACAGACCCAATTAAACACATAGATAAGCATAGGCTCAAATTATTGGACTAGTCCAACCACACGATCATAGGCCCAATTAAATGAATGGTATATAAGCGAGACTTGAATTGACACGCGCCGATAGTACTCGAGACTTACAACTACGCAACCTGGTAAATTAAGATAATGTAGTGATAAGAGAGCAGATAAAATTAGGGTATAACACACTGTTTACAGTAGCCCGAATAATTTACTTCAACTTGGCTTGTAGTACATTAGATTCTCTAGCATTACTTGAACATACATAGTACGTGTTTGGTTTGGCAGTGGGAGTGGCTAGAAGTGCTTTTGGTGTTAACTTTCGTGGTTTGGCTCTTTTTTATCTTGTGGGTTTGAGCAATTATCGATAGAAAAAATATAGTTAGCTAAGTCAAAAATAAACTTTATAAAAGTGTTAAATAATAATATTAAAATTTGAGAGTATATACACCCACAAAAATTACCTAAAGTTGGAAGGTATTTTGATTTTGATATTAAAAATAGAAAAGCGCTGCATGAATATTTATTATTATTGTTATTTATTTATTTATGCAAACTGGAAAAAATGAAACTGCGTGACAGCATGCATGAGTACGGTGCAGGAGGAGGAGGAGGTTGAGTATTATATAAACAGCTCTCCTCTCCTTTCATTACACATGAAATTCATTTTCAATTCCATTCTTCTTCTGAATTTCTCTGTTACTCTCTCATTCACCAAATTAAAGCTAAGTAGTACTAAAACTCCCATTTGATCACATCCAAAACAGACAGAGCAAGCTACAATATAATGGCTTTGATGCAAGTCCACAACCATTTGGCTTTTGCCTTTGGAGTTATCGGTAATAAATACAACATCACCTCATGTGAACATTTTATATTGTTTTACTTTACTACTAAGGCCTTTTACTTTTCACAAAACCATTTTTTGTGTGTATCATACACAAGTCTATTGAAAACCATTGATTGACTTTTATGGTACCCCGGTACCTGTGACATTAATTTTGGGTACCATGCACAAGGGAGTGAGTGTTGGAAATTAAGGTTATAACCAGTTTTCCAGTATATGCATGGCAATTTACATAATTGACTCAAATTTCTTTACATTATATCTATCCCTTATATCATTCCTAGCTTTCAGCTATTGCATCCATTTTTATGATCTACACACCAAGACATTTTCCTAAAACCAAAATCCATTTGCCATTTCCGGATCTACAATTTTTTTTTTTTTGCCATTTATCATCCAAATCACCATGCACAATTTTCTTTACAATTTTTTTTTTGAGATATATGAACCATACAATTTTGTTTAAATCCGGAATTAGTACTAGCTTAAAACAACCCAGTAATTCTTCCATAAAGTGGTAGGCTTACTTTCGGATTCTCACAAACTTCAGTATTCAGCATTTTGCCGTAATTTTAACAATAAACATACAATTTACAGTTTAAATTGTTAATAGCATAATTAATTTGTTTTTAATTTCGTTTGGGCCATACCTGTAATTACCAATTAGAATAAGTCATGCATTTTCTACAATTACATTAAAGTTACCTGGAAACCTTTAAAACAAGTAGGCATTGAAAGATCTTGACCATTGAATATATTCATATTATATCCATGGTTACAAAGGGGTTTGTGTATAGTACCATAAAAGCCACCCATTTCAGAAATTGTGCTCAAAGTATTAGGTCTCCTTTACTATATATATTGTTTCATGTAGACATGAAGAAAAAAAAATATGCCTGCAATTGTTATTTTAAAAATGCATTAGGCACGTACTATGATGGATATGTTTATATTATAACTGAATTTAGTTTTCGTTAAACAAAAGTAGATTTTTTAAGTTGCAATTTTTAAAAGATAATAAAGTATGATATTTAAAATAAAAACACAGTAGTTTTTTTTTACTTCAAAAGGACAATAGAATTAAGGACCAATAAAATTAAAATCATGTTGGCTTAAAAAATATAAAATATCACATTTAGAGATTCTATGTCCTCAAACTTGATTCTACTGAAAGCTACAATTTAGAGATTCTATTGTGTGTTTGATTTTTTTTTCAATATCCTTACTATTAGTGTGTTGCGTTTCCGTCTGAAATATTTTTTTGGTTTCTTATTTTTTTTCAAAATGCACTGCTTTTTAAGGCCTCTTTCATAGATATCCATTAATATTTTTGAAAAAAAAACGCTGAGTTTTCTTTTGGACAAAAAAAACTGACTATTTAGTATTTTACATTTTTTCAGTTCAGCCTTTTTTTTAAGATCAACTCAGTTGAGTTGAGCCTTATTTCATTTCTTATATGCGAATTAATATTTTTATTATCTATTTTATATATATGAACCATGATTGTTTTTTTGAAGCATGATTATACCGTATTTCATTGATTATGTAAATTGTTTTAATTTAAGAAAAAAGGTAAAATATTTAATATTACTTTTATATTGTTATTTCTTTCTTGCTTTCTTGTTTTACTTTACTACTAAGGCCTTTTACTTTTGACAAAACCATTTTTTGTGTGTATCATACACAAGTCTATTGAAAACCATTGACTTTTATGGTACCCCGGTACCTGTGACATACATTTTGGGTACCATGCACAAGGGAGTGAGTGTTGGAAATTAAGGTTATAACCAGAGTTCCAGTATATGGCAATTTACATAATTGACCCAATTTTCTTTACATTATATGTATCCCTTATATCATTCCTAGCTTTCAGCTATTGCATCCATTTTTATGATCTACACCAAGACATTTTCCTAAAACCAAAATCCATTTGCCATTTCCGGATCTACAATTTTTTTTTTTTTGCCATTTATCATCCAAATCACCATGCACAATTTTCTTTACAATTTTTTTTTGGAGATATATGAACCATACAATTTCGTTTAAATCCAGAATTAGTACTAGCTTAAAACAGCCCAGTAATTCTTCCGTAAAGTGGTAGGCTTACTTTCGGATTCTCACAAACTTCAGTATTCAGGATTTATACATACAATTTACAGTTTAAATTGTTAATAACATAATTAATTTGTTTTTAATTATTCTAGAAGTGTCTTTGTGATTTTAGGTTTTAAAATGATGTTTGGGTTCTATTTTTAAAAGTGATTATTATCTCTAGAAGAAGCTACTCCATGTAGCTTTTGCTTTTAGTTGAATCGATTTTTGAGAAAATTCCTCTACATAGTCACTGTTAAAGATCATTTACCCCTCCTAGTTTGCTTTTGTTTAAATTCCTCTTCATAGTCACTGTTTAGAAGTTACTCCACAGGCCATTTGCTTTTGTTCATGTTCTGAAATGTTTTTCAGTATCCCCTATTTCTTTAGCAAAGGGCCTTTATGGAGGATGGAAGGCATTGGACTCCAACTTTCCAAAGGCCATTTTCTTTGTTAGTTTTATATATATATATATATATATATATATATATATATATATATATATATATATATATATAAACCATCTCACAAACCATCACACGTACACACTACACACACAAATAGAGAGAGAGAGAGAGAGAGAGAGAGAGAGAGAGGAAACTATCTTCCTATCTTTGCCAACACATCACCACTCACCTCAATTATATTCTTTAGTTTCTAGTATAAATTTCCACACCTTAATTAAGACTGTGTGGCACTTGCTGAATTATATTCTCATTTGGGTTTGCTATATTTGTTATAATTAATAGTAGTATTCTTTTTTTTTCATTGTTTGGTAGTAGTGAATGGATGATGACCCCACTGCTAAGAATCTTAGTTGGGTAATAGGTTGATGAGTTGATCACAACACCAAGTATTTGTTGAGATTTTTTTTTTGACAAAGGTTGAGAATCTATTATTATTATTATTTTCCTTTTCTCTATAATTAAGCTTGTGAACTTCAGTAGACTTTCAACATTTTCCACTCCCATGTTATAGAATAAATTTTATAATTTAATTTGTTTATACCTATGAAAATTTACTTTATTTAAAATAGTAACAACTAGATGTAACTCTAACTCGTAATAAACAATCTATTCAAAAAATATTTTTTTATAAATCTAGTGAATTGACATATATTTAATATTCTCCTTTTGATGGCAGGCAACATCATTTCCTTCTTTGTGTACCTAGCTCCAGTGTAAGTACAATTAGTATAAATCAATTAATGTCATCAATTTTCTTTTAAACAGAAAATAATTTTATTTTTTTTCAATTTCTATAAGAAAAATAAAACTATTTTTTAAATTATTTTTTTGACAGATATTCTTTATAAAAATATATAACAACAAAATTTTCCTATCTCAATCCAATTGTAGGGAGACTTTTTACAAAATTTGCAAAGACAAATCAACAAGAGAATTTCAATCGGTACCATATCTAGTTGCCTTATTCAGTTCCACGCTATGGTTGTACTATGGGTTGCTGAAACCCGATGCTGATCTTCTCATTGCAATCAACTCATTCGGGTGCTTGGTGGAGCTAATTTACATTGTCATCTATATTAGATATGCAAACAGAAATTCTAGAGTAGAGCTCTAACCCATCTATTTAATTTTGTTACCAAATTTTAATTTCTCATGCTTCATGAAAACTATATCACCAATTGATTAATTAATTAATTAATTGAATCTGTGTTATGTTTTAATTGTAGAAATCAACCATAAGGATATTTGTAGCGATGAATGTGGCATGTTTTGCCATGATCCTTTTGGTAACGAAGTTTGCCATATATGATCCTGTTCTCCGCTTCAAAATCCTTGGATGGATTTGTGACATCGTGTCGATCGGTGTCTTTGCAGCACCACTGAGCATTGTGGTTAGTCAAATTTTCAACTAATCATAATTTTAATTAAAAAGATAATATTTGTTAATAAATGATTGATTATTTATTTCCCTATTGCAGGCGCAAGTTGTACGGACAAAGAGTGTACAATATATGCCTTTGAGTTTGTCGCTATTCCTAACAATAAGTGCTATAATTTGGTTTTTTTATGGGCTTTTTCTCAAGAACCCATACATTGCCGTATGTATCACAATGCAATTTTGTTAAATTAATATATTGAAATTAAGCAATAATCAATTTTAATTATATATTAATGCATTTTATTTGGGCATGCAGATTCCAAACGTGTTAGGTTTCATATTGGGGATGCTTCAGCTTGTGTTATATGCATTTTACAAGAATGAGACGCAAGAGGCACGTGTTATAGCCTTATAGGTTCCCTATAAGGTAACCACCTATTATCACTGCATATATATCTATATCTATATCTAATTAATGCAAACCACTCCCAAGATAGATGTTCCCAATAAATACCAAATACGTTTCTTCCACAATTGATCTAATCACCATAAATTTGTTGTCAATTTATATATTTATACGTAATTGATTCTACTTCAAATTCTAATTATAATTTCAAATTTTCAAAACACCACACCCAGCCATACATGCATGTTCACATCTATAAATAACCTTCAAGCATTTACCATCATACACACCACCTAATCCTGTTTTGCTTGAAAAATACCTAAGCCTAATAAAATATCTTGCATTGCCCCAAAGACCGTTGACCTAGGTACTAGGGAGAACTGGAAGCTGCTGGTCCGTGTTGTAAGTCTGTGGCGCGTGTGGCCGACGATCTCGACCCAGCAAAGCCACTTTGCTTCATTGAACTGATTTGAATTGGTTTAGATGTCTAATTATTCAAGCATGCTTAATATTCACATTTTATTCCTAATTGTTTTCTATCTTCTTTTACCATAATAGTCATGTCCTACTGTTATCATTATATAACTTTTATTATTAAAAAATTTAATTATCTGAATATACTTTATTGTGTAGTGTTTTTTTTTATCTGAATATAATATGATTATTGATTTTTGATATGGATCATTCTGGAAATTATATTCTCGTATTACTAAGTTATTTTGGACACATTTACTATTGTATAATCCTAATAGCATCAAGTTTTGATATTCTTTTCAGTTTTGGTCAGTAACATCCGTTTCTCAAGAATGGCACCAATCTACTGCATACAAACAATTTTGGCAAAATTAGTGTGTGACTTGAAGCTTATAAAGGAAATCAATTAATAAGGAGAATGAGTAGTCAATTTTCTGCTGGGCAACATGCCATATTTCAAGTTTATTTCCAAGTTTAAGCTTTAACTTTATATCTTAGGATTGGATCATATTATTTAAGTTCTATTTTATCTTTTGGTTATGACGTTTTTGTTGTGCTCTTTTACCATTGTTCCATATTTAAATTTTAGTGAATGTGGGTCTTGTCTTTATTGGATACATATATTGACATTATCAAGTTTTTGCTCTAAGTAATAAGAGATTCTGTAGGTACAACAAACTACCCACAAACAACAAATTATAAGAAAAAAATACACGGGTAGATATAGTCGAGTTAAATATAAACAAGTTAAAGATTTTTTCACAAATTATACCAACTTTGCCCTTAATTATTGCACTACTTTTACAATTATCAATGCAACAAACTTTTTATTAACACTACTTTTACTTTTTCAATGCAATGGTAATTTAGGAATAATACTTTTTTTAACTTTTCTTAAAATGTGTGTCTAGCTTTACTTGCTTATAAACGAAAACGGAGGGAGTATATACATATATGCGAGTGCGGACCCAAAGTGGGCTGGGCACCATAATGCCCATACCCAAGCCTACATTTAACGAGCTTATATGAGTGTGTGGGCCTGTTGTGGGTAATTTTTGCGGGTACCCAACAGGCATAGGCTCAATTGTCATCCCTAATACCCTATTGCTTGCAGCCTGTAAATATTACGTTGTTGGTTTAATTAGTATAGCTTCATGTAATATTCATAAATCTTTATTATTATTATTATTATTATTATTATTATTATTATCAAATATCAAATCAAACCCCTAATAAGGGTATCTACTTTTCAACATTTGATGACACTATTCATACAACGCTCTCTCACTGAACCATTTTCAATCTTACTTTCAAATCGAACCAAACCATCAACCCTCATTTTCTAATCGTCAAAACCCTAGGCTGAACATCTTTATCATCTCTGAGTGACGTACAAATCGTTCTTCACAACAGGTATGATGCTTTATGATTACGTTTTCGTGTTGAAACGTTGTTGTGTGTTAATAGTTGTTGTAGTTCTTAGTTTTTTCTGTTATTATGTTTATGTTTTCTTCCCTTTTCAGTAATGTTGCTTTTGTTAGTGAGTTTGATGTTTGGGTTTTGAGATTTTTGTTCAAAAAATATCAATATTTTGCCTTTGAGGTTCTGAGATTTTTGTTCAAAAAATATACAATATCTGTTTATTTTGTGTACAGCGTTTTTGGGTTTTGATGTTTTCTTTGTGGGTTATAATGCCTACCAAGTGTTCAGTTTTATTCCTCACTCAAGACTAAAAGACTATAACAAGCTAAAATGTTTTTGTATTTCCTTTCCTAACTTTAAAATAAGTTCAGCATCTTAATTCAAGTATTTGATGAAAGACTAACACAATGAAATATCTTTTTTGGACTACTTGTCACTGGCCTTAAAAGCAGAAGAGCAAGAACATGGCAATACGGAACGAGTATGTATATATGATTCCAAGCATCTAGCATATGACATATTCAGCAAATGTTTTTTTTTTAAGTTACACTTGGTTTACCTTATTATTCTATTGATTTTTATTCTTGCGTCGCATTGAATGCAGGGAAGCTACAAGGTTTTGTTGCAAATTATGGGGGTTCTATTGATGGTTGTTGTATGGACTGCATTATCTTATATGGGACTAGAAAAAGTTCCAAAATCCGTTCCAAGAAGGCTGTTTTGTCCGCTTCCCTGGGAACCCACATCTTTTTATCACTGGACAGTAGTGAAGGTGCTTTTATACTGTTGAAATTATTAGTGTTCTTTTCTTCCATTCAAAGTGTACTCTTTTGATACACGGTTAGCCTAGGTTGCTTGGCAAAATGCATTATTTTAATAGTTTTGTTGATTTTGTCCATGACATGTATGCTCTCTGCAATCTCTTTTAAAATGTTTGTTTATGTCCTTTAATTTGTATTTTCACAGTTAATTAAAGGTAATTGATGTATTTTACCCAGTGAACTATGTCAAAAAATAAACTTTCTCATTTTATAAATATTCGGCGTGCATGTGTAAATTCTTATTTAATTGGTATAAAGTTTTCTCGTAACAAATATCATTGCTCTTAATTTTTTGGTATGAACCAGCTATTCTCCGTACACGGCTGTAGAGACTAATGATATCCATCCCAATTATTGAGAAACAGATTGAATGAAGAATACGGCAAGTGAAAGAGAATGCGGCAGCAGAATTAGGGTGGAGACGTGGAGCTAGATAGATATAAGTAGTTATTTGATTCTCAACAAAATATAATATTTGTTAATGCAGTAAAATCAATAGATTGCAACAACTTACTTCATTCAATGATCAACGATAGTTTTATACAGAGAGAGTAATCAGTTGAGAATTCTAACAGAAAAAACCTAACTCAACTGATTGCATAACAACAATTAGTTACAAACATACAATTGGGCTTTAGCTACTGGACTGTCAACAAAATACAACAAGGCCCAATAACCAAAATAGAGCAAACTCAGCCCAATAGCTAAACAATGAAAGAAGCTAACACATGTATTATTCTAACACCCTCCCTTAAACCAGACTTGCATAGCAACTGGTTTAAGAATCTGCAATCCTTTATCAGCATTACACTTGTATCAGTCCCAGTTCACTGCGTATTTTGATAAATGTTCCTGTCTTCAATGCCTTGGTCATTATGTCAGCAATTTGTTTCTCTGTGGGGCAGTAATTGAGCTCTATTACTCCTTGATTTGCCAAGTCCCTTAGAAAGTGGAAGCGCACATCAATGTGCTTGCTTCTTCCATGGAGAACGGGGTTCCTTGACAGCTTAATGGTTGAGCTGTTGTCACAATTAATCACTGAAGTTTTGCTCTGATGTAGTTCTAATTTTTCCAGAACTCTTCTAAGCCAAATCATTTGACATGCACAACTAGCTGCAGCAATGAATTCCGCTTCTGTAGTTGACAAGGTGACCACCGGTTGCTTCTTTGCTGCACTCAACCATTAAGCGCACGAAGCGCCAGAAAAACGTGCTGGATGTACTTTTTCGTCATCACGATCTCAAAGATAGTCACCGCCTCAGGTAGGCAGTGACTTGCTGATCTCCATTCTTCTTGTACATGATTCCCAGGTTAGTGGTGCCTCTAACATACCTTAGCACTCTCTTTGCAGCTTGCATATGAGAGTCATAAGGTTCTTCCATGTATCTACTTATAAGAGATACAACAAACATCAAATCAGGACGAGTTGCTGTCAAGTACATCAGGGATCCAACTATCTGTTTATACTGTGTTACATTGACCTTTTCTCCATTGCCTTGTTTACACAGCTTAGAGCCAGCCACTGTGGGGGTAGATACAGGTTTGCAGTGACTCATGCCAAACCTCTCTAGTATTTCAACTGCATATTTGGATTGATTCATGGAGATTCCTTGTTTGTCTTGTTTGATCTCAACACCCAGAAAGTAGCCAAGCTTCCCCAAATCAGTCATGTCAAACTGTTGTTTCATTGAATTCTTAAACTCACTAATCATTTGGGGTGAATTTCCTGTGAATATCAGGTCATCAACGTATAGGTTTACAATCAATAAGTTGCTGCTGTCATTCTTCTTAACATAGAGAGTATGTTCAGATGGAGATTTGATAAATCCTTCCTTAGTAAAATATGAATCTATTTTACTATACCAAGCTCTAGGAGCTTGTTTTAACCCATACAAAGCCTTCTTGAGACGATATACTTTCTGTTCTTCACCCTTCTTCACATATCCAGCTGGCTGATCCACAAACACTACTTCATTCAATTCTCCATGAAGGAAAGCGCTTTTAACATCAAGTTGAAACACTGTCCACTCCTTTAGAGCTGCCACTGCAATAACACACCTTATAGTATCCCATCGAGCTACAGGAGCAAATACCTCACTATAGTCAATGCCCCTTTTTCGTGAGAACCCCTTAGCCACTAATCGGCTTTATATTTCTCAACCTCCCCTTTTTCATTTAACTTGGTCTTGAACACCCACTTTACTCCAATCTTCTTGGCATTCTGAGGCAAGTCAGTCAGTTCCCAGGTGGAATTCTTTTCTATTGATTCAATTTCAGCATTCATTGCTTGTTTTCACTTAGTATCCTTTATTGCTTCTTCAAAGGTAAGTGGATCTTCTATTTGAGCAAGTGTGGTAAGGTTTAGTTCCTCTTCTATTTCTGCTTGTGCTACATAGTCATCCAAATAAGCTGGGGGCCTCCTCACCCTCCCTTGATTTGGATACTCATCTTCTTCATTTCCATTAGTATCATCATTCCCAGAAATAGCTTGTTCAGTACCTGTGTTTTCTGCAGTTGCTCTGTTTTCATTATCAGTGGGATTCTCTGCATTTACTCTGTCATTAGTCTCAATCTCAGTTGCAGCCTGAGGTTGTGTTGCTTGTGAATCTTCATCCTGTACCTCATCACCATCAATCAAATTGCTGTTATTCTTCACAGAGGTTTCCTTCCAATTCCATTGTTCATCCTCGGCAAACTTAACATCCCTTTTTTTGCTGTGTGATTCAGGTCTTATAGGACCACATATATCAGCTGTTCGCGTTTGTGTAATAGTATAGATTTTCGCAATTATAGTGCAAGTATACACATCGTACAAGTAATAAAGTGGATTAGAGTAAGAGATCGTTCCCACGAGGATTGATAAGCTTTCAAAGTTCAAGTTTCAAAACACAAGAGAATCAAGTGACAAATCGACAATAAGAGTTGGTTTTAAAGCTAAAGATTTAAACAAAACAAGAAAATAAAAGTTGGTTGTGAATATGGATGAGATGATGAGTTGAGTTGTTGCATGCAGATAAATCCTTCCTAGCGGGACGTCATAACGTTTAGGCGTTATGACGTTCAAATGTTAACTGTGGCAGACGTGGCCACGTTTGAACATTTCATTAAAAAAAAGAGCTATGCTTTTCAAAGACAAAACGTCGAGTTTCAAGTACAAGAAATCCTATGTCTAGGTTCTAAATAGGCCCACTCCTCGTATATTAAGTACCCACAAAGAATGTTCTATGAACTATTATCCATTCTATGTCTAGACTTAGATAAAGATGCCTAAATGTCTTTAGTGCATTGTTCATTCATATAAATCTTTGATTTCTTTTCATAGACCATGTCTGCACCTATGAATCTACCTATTTTAAGAGGCCAACCTCAAAACAAGTTTTGAAAATATTATTACGCAAAGATTTAAAACAGGCAACGCTAACACTTCATAACATTAACTAGAAATTCATTAATAGCAAAACAACAACTCAACTACAAAGTGTTTAGCTCATGCTGAGCATCATTACAGAATGAAAAGGATGTGAAATCCTAATACCATACATAATGAGAAAAGAACTCAAGTGCAAAAGATACACCCAAGTAACTTCTTAGCATGTACATTTGTATAGACGTTACAACGCCCGAACCTTACACTTATGCAGAAATAAAAACTAAGTTCGAGAATAGTAGAATATAGAAGTCTGTTTCCCGGATCTTCTTTACAAAACTAGTTCTAAGTTAATGGAGGATGGTGGGGTGATGAAGATGAAGTGATTACGAAGTTGGTGGAAGAGATGATCCTTGAGAGAGAAGTGAGCTGAGCTTTAAATAGCCTCCTTGCTTACGCATGCTGACGTCATTTGCCCACCTACCATATCTGTTTCTTCTATTTTTCCTGACACTGTTCAGAGCTACAGTGCTTCTGTGCGTCAGCTCATGGGGAGCAGAAAATCTTCTGACTTTTATATCTTTGACTTATCATTGCTTTAGCGCCAAAATGAATATCTTTTCACCCTTTTTTCGCTACACTTTAGTAGACGTGGTGAGGGACGTGGTAACGTTCAAAGATCGAATTTCTGCACAAGCACAAAAAGCATCAAAACGCTCTCGAGGGCACCAATTGGTGCCTAAATGCACAGATTCATCACTTCATCTATTTATTTACTAAAGACTCAGAAATTACATAAAACTTAATTAAATACTCCTTGTATTACTAGAAAACTTACATGACTTATTCTTTGAATGAGTATAAATAACTCATATAAATATGAGTTATCACACCCCCAAACTTAAGTCATTGCTTGTCCTCAAGCAATCAAGATAACAAATGAAAACAAAACATGAAATCAACTACACTAGCGAGTTATGCTCTTACTAAATCAATAGATCAAAAATTCATTCTCAAGGGCTAAATCCTCACACACTCACACACCACTTGCATGATTAAATTCCAGATTCATTAAAGCTCAAACCGAGTGTGTGATCTCTGCATTTAAATCTTCCTCTAGCTAGTTGAAGCAGATTTTGACATATGAAAGAGTGGCTTCCCAAATAGTGATGATAAAACATCTTTCAAAACAAAGAATAGGCTAACATTTTCACATAAGACATGGGGTTCATTTTAAGCATGACAAAGGGTCTTAAGTGGGTGCTAGGACTAGATTAGTGCAACTAATTTATGGACTCACACACAAAAAGAGCTGTAACCCCCTCATTCTTGAGCAACTCTCTTTATTTTGCTTCCCTTTCGGGGGTTTTTTTTTTTTTTTTTAACTTATTTTGGAGTGCTTCAAACATTTGTTTGTGGTATTACAGGGAACATAGCACACATGTGGATTTTCCACTTATTTGTAACAACACACTCTTTTTGGTATTTTTGGGGATAGGCGTTACAACGTTTATGGGTGGACGTTGCAACGCCCGAACACACAACACACACGGCAGACGTTATAGCGTTACGGGTAGAAGCGTTACAACGTTGCACTCACACTACACACCGCACTTAACCATCCTACGTCTTTGCACCCGGCCTTTAGTGCGACTTGATTTACCCCCAAACTTAGCTTCTCATCGCTATTCTAGGTTTTTAATCAAGTTTTATTTTCACCAAAGTTCACCAAAACTAGCTTCAAAGACAAAATATCCCCTAGCTAACTAGATTCTCTCTAAAAACCGAGTTTGTGTAGGAGCAACAATCAATTCTTTTCATCTAATCATGCATGGGTTACTCACACACACATTTTCACTTATCCTTAGCCCAAAGAGAATTATTTTCATGCTTGATGAGTAAGTAAAACAGAAACTACTTTTGCATTTGATTTTATGTACAATCACAAACAGAGATTTAAAACATTGAGATCCCCCCACACTTAAAGATGAGCAAATTGTCTTTTTGCTCATGATAAATAAACAGATTTTTTTTTTTTTTTTTTTTTAGAGGGGTTTCACACTTTGAGCAGAAAAGAAAAACTACCAAAATTATCATTAAAACTAAAAAAAAAAAAAAAAAAAAAAACTACAACTACTATTGAAGTTAAATGGGGACTTACTTTATTTTGATGCACGCACCTTAGCCTTCCACTTTGTCCGGTGGGTACTCCCGCTTGACCTTCCGCTTTCTTCTTCTCCTTTTTCTCTTTCTTGACCTTCACTCCTCCTTGCTCTCGGTGGTGGTGGTTGTTTCATCATCGATTCCTTCTCTCTTTGAAGTTGCTCCAACACTTCCACCCAAGAAGAGACTGATGCTCTCGCAATCCTCTTTTGGCCTCCTCCCACATCCTCATTGCTAGATCACAGGTTAACTTGCATTGGTTCACCGGGATCACACGGGCTTTTTCACCCTCGGCTCTTTAGGCGTCGCCACGCGTCGATGATGATACTCGGTTCCAAAGAATCGCTCCCCGGGCTTGCTTCAACAAGTGCTCGCTAGCTAGCCTGCGTGGCCTCCTCCATTGCTTCTTTGTTTGACCTTTTCCAATGCAACTTCACGTTCATTGATGACTTGCATTTTCGCAAGTTTGGTCGCAGACCTCTTTTCAAAGCCGTGAGACGTTACAACGCGTCTGCAGCGATTCTTCAAAGAATAGCGGGAAGGGCGCCGTAAAAGCTTGAGTGGCAAACGAATGCACCACTAAGTAGCGAGAGCAGTCGTCCCGCAAAGACTTTGACTTTTTCTTTTTACAGAAGCTTCGCTCGAGTGTTGTGGTGGTCTGCCACTTCATCTTTTCACCGCTCCTCGAGCTTGATTTGACTCAATGACTATCGTTGTCTCTTCTTCCTTCCAAATGGATTGTATGCGGTCGCGATTTTGACTCTGGGTCTTTTGGGTGGGGAAATGGGTTGGGATTGTGGGTTGCTTTACGTGATTGTTGGCTCGAGACGCCGCCACACGTCTTTTTTTCGTGTGATGGTTGTTTTTGAGGTTCGGGTTGGGGTGGGGGTGGTTGTGGGATGGGTTGGTCCCGAGCTTTGGATTGTGGAGTATTTGGGGTGTTTTGGTCGTGTGTGGAGGGTTCTTGGGGTGAAGGTGGTGGTTGTGGGGATGGTGCTTTGGGGCTAGGTGCTTTGGACTTTTCTTGGGCTGGCTCTTTGCTTGTTTGAATTTCTGGGGACTCACTTACAGTCTTCTCACTCGAACTCCCTTTTTCTTCTGGGCTCTCCTCTTCTTCCTCTTCACTTCTTTTGTTTCTTTGCTGGGCTTTGCCTCTTTGGTGGGCTTCTTGCTCGCTTTGCTCTTTCCTTCTTCACAGCTCTTCTTTGGATTGTAGACAGGGGCACTTCATCATCTTCTTCTTCTAGCATCCGGTCGCAATGCGGGCTCTACAATTGCTTTCTTCCCCTTGGACACCTGGGCAAATACCTTCTTTTGCCACTCAAATTGCTCCTTAATAAATTTGGCCAGGGAATTCTGCCTTTCCTCCAGACGTTGTAACGTCTGAGCATCAGCAGAACTAGCAGCACCTGCAGACTTCACCCTAGGCTGAAATTTTGTTGAAAAGGGGCCTTGAGGTTGCTCCCTAAGCTCTTGCTTTAAGAGTCTTCAGCCAGACTTTTGTCTCTTTTATTCAAGAATTGTTGAAGGACATTTGAATCTTGTCCCTTTCCACATGTTCTCCATGATATTGTTTCACACGTTGGCCATTAACTTTGAATATGGTGTTTGTCTTTTCATCAAATAAATCCACAGCACCATGAGGATAGATCTTCATTAGTTTGAATGGACCTGACCACCTTGACTTCAACTTTCCGGAAACAAATTTTAAGCCTTGAATTAAATAGCAACACTGTGTTGTCCTTCCGCTAGCTCTCTCCTTTGAATTCTTTGATCGTGCCACTTCTTGGTCTTTTCTTTATACATTGCAGAGAGCTCTCATAGGCATGGTGTCTAAACTCTTCTAGCTCATTCAATTGTAACAATCTTGCCTCACCGGCCTTTGCATGATCCAAATTTATTTGCTTTATTGCCCAATAAGCTTTATGTTGGAGCTCGATTGGCGGTGACAAGCCTTCCCATAGACTAGCTTGCATGCGGAGACATGCCCAATGGTGTTTTGTATCTTTGTTCAGAGGCCCAAAGTGCATCATCCAAATGTAATGACCACTCCTTTCTGTTGGGACCAACCATCTTCTCAAGTATTCTTTTGATCTCCTGTTGGATATTTCGACAGCCCCTTTGGTTTGGGGGTGATAAGTCAGTAGCAATTCGTGTTTTACTCCATATTTAGCCAAGAGGTTCTCAATTAACTTATTGCAAAATGAGAGCTTTCATCACCGATTATGGCTCTTGGAGTACCAAATCTTGTGAATATATTCTTTTTCGGGAACTTGCTAATGATTTGGCTTCATTGTTTGGTAATGCCACCGCTTCAACCCATTTTGACACGTAATCCACAACTACGGAATGTAGAGATTTCCATGGGACATAGGAAATGGTCCCATGAAGTCCATTCCCATACATCAAACAACTCTACTTCCAGAATGTTTGTGAGTGGCATCTCTTGCTTGCTTGATATGTTTTTCTGTTCTTTGGCACTTGTCACATCTCCTAACCACTCATGTGCATCTACGAATAATGTTGGCCAATAGTAGCTTTGATTGTAGGACCTTTGCAATTTGTTTTAGTACCTCCAAAATGTCCACCATAAGGTCTTTGAATGACATTGTTGCAAAGCACATGGGGTTGCTCTTCCTCGCCTAGGCATCTTCTTAGTAATCGATCTGGACACAATTTGTGCGGATATGGTTCATCGAGAAATAGTGCTTTGTAGTGTGGAAGAACCTCTTCTTCTCTGGCGATAGTTGAATTCTCTGAGCACAATTTTGCTAACAAGGAAGTTGACTATGTCAAGATACCATGGAGCAAGAGTATCGGGCGTTATGACGTTTTGACGAAAGTGTCATAGACGTGGCCACGTCTTCACTCATCGAGGCTACTAACAATAGTCTCTCATCGGAAATTTTTCTTGTATATCTTTTCACTGCACTGCATCAACATTCTCAAGCCTAGAAAGATGATCAAGAACTTGGTTCTCCACCCCCTTTTGTCACGAATTTCCAAGTCAAATTCTTGGAGGAGGAGAACCCATCTAATAAGTCTTGGCTTTGCATCTTTTTAGAAATTAAGTACTTAATGGGTGAATGATCGATAAAAACAATAACTTTTGCACCAACTAAGTAAGATCTCGAACTTATCAAATGCAAATACAACGACCAAAAGTTCTTTTTGATCCACAAGTATAATTCAATTGGGCATCATCTAAGGTTTTCTTGGCATAATAAATAGAATGAAAAATTTTTCCATACCTTTGCCCCAATCTGGCTCCCACGGCATAATCACTTGCATCACACATCAATTCAAATGGCTTGGACCAATGGAGTGACTATTATCGAGTCGCATTACTAAAGCGATCTTGATTTGTTGAAAGCTTCATGACTTTGCTCATCAAAATTGAAGACGTGGTCACGTTGCAACAATGCACACAAGGGCTTTGAAATCTTTGAGAAATCCTTGATGAATCTTCAGTAAAAACCCCGCATGTCCTAAGAAACTTCGACTCCTTTGATAGTTGTGGGTGGAGGTAGCTTGTCAATAACATCAATCTTTGCTCTGTCCACCTCTAAACCTTTCTTTGATATTACGTGTCCTAACACTATTCCTTCTTGTACCATGAAATGGCATTTTTCCCAATTGAGCACTAGGTTGGTTTCTTCACACCTTATCAGAACTCCTTCCAAATTATCCAGGCATCCTTTGTACGAATCTCCATAGACTGAGAAATCGTCCATAAAAACTTCCATGGAGTTCTCAATGAAATCAGAAAATAAGGCCATCATGCACCTCTGAAATGTTGCAGGAGCATTACACAGCCCAAATGGCATCCTTCTGAAAGCAAAGGTACCATAGGGACAAGTGAATGTTGTCTTCTCTTGATCTTTCAGTGCTATGGCTATCCAGGTTGTAACTCGAATAACCATCAAGGAAGCAAGAGAAATTTTTCCCCTGCGAGCTGTCTAGCATTTGATCAATGAATGGAAGAGGGAAATGATCCTTCTTAGTTGCTTTGTTTAACTTTCTGTAATCCATGCATATCCTCCAACCTGTTACTGTCCTTGTTGGAATTAGCTCATCTTTTTCATTTTGTATTACAGTAACCCCTCCTTTCTTGGGCACACACTGAACTGGACTTACCCAGGAGCTATCACTGATAGGGTAGATGATTCCTGCATCCAACCATTTGATGATTTCTTTCTTCACCACCTCCTTCATTATGGGGTTCAATCTCCTCTGCCCTTCAATGCTATTCTTGGCATTCTCCTCCAAGACTATTCTATGCATGCAGATTGTGGGACTGATACCTTTGATGTCTGCCATTTGCCAACCAATTGCCTTTTTATGTCTCTTCAGGGTAGTAATGAGATCATCTTCCTGCTCTTGAGTGAGCTTGGAAGAAATGATCACTGGCAGAGAATCATTTTCCCCTAAAAAGACATATTTTAAATGATCAGGTAACACCTTTAGTTCCAAGGTGGGTGGCTCTTTAATGGAGGGCACATTCTTCTTGATTTGACTCCTCTTGCCCCTAAAGATTCATACCTCTTTGTCCATGACTTTGGTGCGGGGGCTCGACGCGTGGCCACGTCGCAATGACGTTACAACGTCTAGAGGAACAACTTCTTTACGCTAACAACTCTTGTATTTCATTATTCCCGAAGCTTCTCCGGATGATTATTGTCCTTGTTGAAGCGCTTTTGGACCATATGATCAATGGCAACCACATAAGAACACTCCTCGTATTTGGTTACGGATACTTAAGTGCATTGAGGGCGTTGAACTTGACTTCTTGGTCATTGACTCTCATGATTAATTCTCCTTTACGCACATCAATGATTGTCCTTCCGGTAGCTAAGAAATGGTCTCCCAGAATGATGGGAACTTCTTTATCTCGCATCAAAATCCAAAATAACAAAATCCACCGGAAACACAAACTTGTCAACTTTAATCAAAACATCTTCTAATATGCCTTCGGGATAAACTCTCGCTTTTATCGGCTAAAGTTAAGCTTAAAGAAGTAGGCGCAGCGGTTCCTATATCAAGTTTGTCATAAATGGACTTGGGCATCAAGTTGATACTTGCTCCCAAGTCACATAATGCTTTGCCAATGTAAAAATCTCCAATGGAGCATGGTATAGTAAAGTGCCGGGATCCTTGAGTTTTCTAGGAGTTTATTCTCGCATAATTAAGCTACATTCTTGATTAAAGCAACGATTTCAAACTCCCTAGCCTTCTCCTTTTGGTGATGATGTCTTTCAAGAACTTGGCATAATTTGGCATCTGCTGTAAAGCATCAACCAAAGGAAGGTTGATGTGTAACTGCTTTAACATTTCCATGAACTTGCTGAACTGCTTATCTTCATGAGCCTTCTTCAATCTTTGAGGGTATGGTGGAGGAGGATACTCAGGTACAAGCCTAGGTACGATCTTGATTCTGGTTCAAAATTAGACGTTGTAACGTCCCGGAATATCCTTCACACCCCTTGTGCTTGCTTCTTTTCCTTTCTTTTTCTCTTTCTCTGGTACTTCCTTTTGCTTCTCCTGTAATTCTTCTTCCACAGGCATAGTTGGTTCAGGATATTCAGTACCACTTCTTAAAGAAATTGCATTTACCTGACCATTTACCCCATTATTACCATTAGGGGTTGATGATGATGGTGTTTCTGTTGTAGAAGGAAGAGATCCATTCTGTCTTTGAGTGAGGGTGAAATTTATCTGTCCAATTTGATTTTCGAGTTTTGATTGAAGACTCATGGGTGCGCAAAGTAGTCTTACAATCACTTATGAAGCTTTTCATCATGGCCTCCAAGTTGCTATTGTTGTTGTTCTCGCACATCACGCCTCTGTTGTTGTTGAGGAGGAATCACGGAGGTATTGCGGGAGAGCGATATTCTTGGCATTCAATGCATTGTTGTTTCTCCAATGAAATTTGGATGATTTCTCGGTTTGAATTGTAGGAATTGGAATAGGGACCATTTCCTTTGTTACGAGAGACAAAGTTTTCTGATTGAGGGTTGTAGGGCACTCCTCATACACATGCCCTTCCTCACAATAAACACACACTATTCCACGGTGGGTCGGGTAGGTTCAATCTGCAATGATGCATACCGCTTCTCGACGTGGGCCACGTTTGAGGTACTCAAAGTTTTGATCATGTTGGTCGGGGTAGCCACTGAGCGAAAAAGAGCGATGACTTCACTTATCTCATGAACACCGCCTTCTTCCGAGGAGTAAATCTATCGATGGCCAATGAGAGTTGTGGGTGGCTATTTCATCAATGAGCTTGCATGCCTCGAGAAAAGGACATGTTGAGAATGACACCACCGATGAAGCATCAAGTATCAATCTTTGGGGTGATCTAGGCCATTATAAAACGTTTCTATTTGGATCACCACAGGAATGCCATGGTGAGGGCACATTCTTAGTAATTCCTTCCACCTCTCCCAAGCTTCAAATAATGATTCCCTTTCCTTTGTTTGAAGGAAGTGATATCATTTCTTAGCTTAGCATTTTTGTTGGGAGGAAGTATTTGGCAAGAAACTTCTCGGCTAGCTCATCCCAAGTGTGAATGGAATTTGGCTCTAAGGAGTTTAGCCAATTTTTAGCCTTATCCTTGAGTGAGTATGGGAAGAGCTTCAATCTAAAGGCATCCTCGAGACTCGGGAATGATAAAGTTCTTTGCACACATCCGAGTAAATTGTCTCGGTGAGAATATGGATCTTTGAGGAAACCTCCAAATTGACTGCGATGCGCAACATTTGGAACATCATTGGCTTGAACTCAAAGTGACCAGTATGAAGGGTTGGTCTAGCAATGCCTGTTTGTAGATGAGCAGGGTTAAGCACGGCATAGTCACGCATAGGCCTATCCCTGTCATTGACCATATCTTGTGGTCCTGCATTGATGAGTTGCTGCCTTTGGTAATGTTCATCATCAACAACTATTGTTTCTGTATGAGTTTGTGGCCCAAGACCTTGTCCTCTGACTCCTCTTGGTGTATGTCCACCTCTAGAACCGGTGTTATGCTCAGACATGGTTGGGTGTTGCTCTTGTTGTTGCTGCCTTCTTCTTAACCTTTGTTGTCTCCTCAGTTGCCTTAAACTCACTAATCATTTGGGGTGAATTTCCTGTGAATATCAGGTCATCAACGTATAGGTTTACAATCAATAAGTTGCTGCTGTCATTCTTCTTAACATAGAGAGTATGTTCAGATGGAGATTTGATAAATCCTTCCTTAGTAAAATATGAATCTATTTTACTATACCAAGCTCTAGGAGCTTGTTTTAACCCATACAAAGCCTTCTTGAGACGATATACTTTCTGTTCTTCACCCTTCTTCACATATCCAGCTGGCTGATCCACAAACACTACTTCATTCAATTCTCCATGAAGGAAAGCGCTTTTAACATCAAGTTGAAACACTGTCCACTCCTTTAGAGCTGCCACTGCAATAACACACCTTATAGTATCCCATCGAGCTACAGGAGCAAATACCTCACTATAGTCAATGCCCTGTTTCTGTGAGAACCCCTTAGCCACTAATCTGGCTTTATATTTCTCAACCTCCCCTTTTTCATTTAACTTGGTCTTGAACACCCACTTTACTCCAATCTTCTTGGCATTCTGAGGCAAGTCAGTCAGTTCCCAGGTGGAATTCTTTTCTATTGATTCAATTTCAGCATTCATTGCTTGTTTTCACTTAGTATCCTTTATTGCTTCTTCAAAGGTAAGTGGATCTTCTATTTGAGCAAGTGTGGTAAGGTTTAGTTCCTCTTCTATTTCTGCTTGTGCTACATAGTCATCCAAATAAGCTGGGGGCCTCCTCACCCTCCCTTGATTTGGATACTCATCTTCTTCATTTCCATTAGTATCATCATTCCCAGAAATAGCTTGTTCAGTACCTGTGTTTTCTGCAGTTGCTCTGTTTTCATTATCAGTGGGATTCTCTGCATTTACTCTGTCATTAGTCTCAATCTCGATTTGCGACTGAGGTTGTGTTGCTTAATGAATCTTCATCCATGCACTCATCACCATCAATCAAATTGCTGTTATTCTTCACAGAGGTTTCCTTCCAATTCCATTGTTCATCCTCGGCAAACTTAACATCCCTTTTTTTGCTGTGTGATTCAGGTCTTATAGGACCACATATATCAGCTGTTCGCGTTTGTGTAATAGTATAGATTTTCGCAATTATAGTGCAAGTATACACATCGTACAAGTAATAAAGTGGATTAGAGTAAGAGATCGTTCCCACGAGGATTGATAAGCTTTCAAAGTTCAAGTTTCAAAACACAAGAGAATCAAGTGACAAATCGACAATAAGAGTTGGTTTTAAAGCTAAAGATTTAAACAAAACAAGAAAATAAAAGTTGGTTGTGAATATGGATGAGAGATGAGTTGAGTTGTTGCATGCAGATAAATCCTTCCTAGCCAGACGTCATAACGTTTAGACGTTATGACGTTCAAATGTTAATCTGTGCAGACGTGGCCACGTTTGAACGCTGTTGCAAAAGAGCTATGCTTTTCAGCACAAAACGTCAGAGTTTCAAGTACAAGAAATCCTATGTCTAGGTTCTAAATAGGCCCACTCCTGTATATTAAGTACCCACAGCAATGTTCTATGAACTATTATCCATTCTATGTCTAGACTTAGATAAAGATGCCTAAATGTCTTTAGTGCATTGTTCATTCATATAAATCTTTGATTTCTTTTCATAGACCACCATGTCTGCACTCTATGAATCTACCTATTTTAAGAGGCCAACCTCAAAACAAGTTTTGAAAATATTATTACGCAAAGATTTAAAAAGCAACGCTAACACTTCATAACATTAACTAGAAATTCATTAATAGCAAAACAACAACTCAACTACAAAGTGTTTAGCTCTCATGCCGAGCATCATTCTGAGAATGAAAAGGATGTGAAATCCTAATACCATACATAATGAAAAGAACTCAAGTGCAAAAGATACACCCAAGTAACTTCTTAGCATGTACATTTGTATAGACGTTACAACGTCCGAACCTTACACTTATGCGAAATAAAAACTAAGTTGAGAATAGTAGAATATAGAAGTCTGTTTCCGGATCTTCTTTACAAAACTAGTTCTAAGTTAATGGAGAGGATGGTGGGGTGATGAAGATGAAGTGATTACGAAGTTGGTGGAAGAGATGATCCTTGAGAGAAGTGAAGTGAGCTTTAAATAGCCTCCTTGCTTACGCATGCTGACGTCATTTGCCCACCTACCATATCTGTTTCTTCTATTTTTCCCGATAATTTGTTGAGCTACGATGCTTACGTGCGTCATTTCATGGGGAGCGAGAAAATCTTCGACTTTTATATCTTTGACTTATCATTGCTTAGCGCCAAAATGAATATCTTTTCACCCTTTTTCTCGCTACACTTTAGTAGGCGTGGTGAGGACGTGGTAACGTTCAAAGACCGAATTTCTGCACAAGCACAAAAAGCATCAAAACGCTCTCAAGGGCACCAATTGGTGCCTAAATGCACAGATTCATCACTTCATCTATTTATTTACTAAAGACTCAGAAATTACATAAAACTTAATTAAATACTCCTTGTATTACTAGAAAACTTACATGACTTATACTTTGAATGAGTATAAATAACTCATATAAATATGAGTTATCATCAGCATGTATGAGCTCCAGCTTCTCCTTTGCTCTCCATTCAGTCTGTTGAGGGAACATCTCTCTATGTTGCTTGCCCTTCAAACAATCGCTGCACACCTTGTTCAGTTCTCCAATCTTTGGAAGACCATTAACCATTTGCTTGTTGGCTAACATTTGCAATCCCTTGTTTCCAATGTGCCCCATTCTGCAATGCCAGAGGTGAGTGACATCTTCAGTTGAGACCTTGAAGCATGATGCAACTATAACTCTTGCAGACACCTTGAACATCCTGTTTGAAGACATTGTAGACTGAAGAATTAGTCCCCTATCATCGTGATAGACCTTGCACACATTTCCTCTGAAGACTACAGCCAAACAAGGATTCTCTTGGAGCTGTCCTATGCTCAACAGGTTGCTGTTGAGACCTGGTATGTAGTATACGTCTGTAATTATCTGAATTATACCACCTACTTCCAATTTCACACTCCCTTTGCCTTCTGTCATGAGTCTTGTGCCATTTCCCAGCTTCACATATACCCTAATCTGTTCATTGAGTTCCATAAACCATTCCTTGCAACCACACATATGGTTGCTGCAAGCTGAGTCTAAGAACCACCCTTCTTGGCAATTATCATTCCCTTTCTCTGTCTGTGTCATCAACAGAAATTCTTCTTGCAGAAATTCCTCGCTACAGATGTGAACAACACGATCTGAATCAAATAACCATGTTCTGTAGCCAATCTTTGCTTCTTCTTCAGTACATGCCATCAACAGGACCTCCTCTTCTTCATCCTCTGCATAATTCGCCTTTTGTTCCCAATTAGGGCATTCGTAACGGTAATGCCCCAATTTATTGCAATGGAAACATTCGATTAGATCCTTATTGATTCTTCCTCTACCTCGACCTCCCCTTGAAGTACTTCGCCCTCTTCCTTTACCACCGCTTCTCCCTGCAGTTGTGATCTTTAGGGCATGTTCCTCTTCACATGGATCTTTCATCCTTTGTTCTTCAACAATTAAGCTGCTCTGCAGTGCGTCGACGGAGAGAGTTGTAACATCGTTGGCCTGCACAATTGAACACACTACGTAATTCCATTTTGCAGTCATCAATCTCAAGATTTTCTCCACTACTTCAACCGGTTCTATCTTTCCGCCATACAATTTCATTCGATTAACGATTGCTAGGGTTCTCGAGAAGTACTCATTCACTCCTTCATCATCTTTCATCCCTAGAAGCTCAAATTCTTTCTTCGCGACTTGCAATTGAGCTTGTTTAACTTTCGTTGATCCTTGATACTTTTGCTTCAAGGATTCCCAAATCGCCTTAGCACTGCTTCTATCAAGAATTGTTTCCATGATACTGCGATCTATTGCTTGAAACAAATAATTCTTGGCCTTGAAATCCTTCAATCTGCTTTCTTACCCTTTCTTGATTTGCTCCGGTGATGCCTCACTTGGAGGAACGAAGATTCCCTCTTCAATCAGGTTCCAATACTCTTTAGACCTCATCAAATTCTCCATGAGCATCGCCCAGTGCTCATAATGCCCGTCAAATCGTGGAATTGAAGGTTGCAGATACGTAGCTTCTTTTTCTCTGTCCGCCATGGATGCTCGATTCTTGCAAGATTTCGCTTCTTTCTCACCAGGCCCAAAAATTGTTAATGCAGTAAAATCAATAGATTGCAACAACTTACTTCATTCAATGATCAACGATAGTTTTATACAGAGAGAGTAATCAATTGAGAATTCTAACAGAAAAAACCTAACTCAACTAATTGCATAACAACCATTAGTTACAAACATGCAATTGGGCTTTAGCTACTGGACTGTCAACAAAGGTATTTACTTTTCCCACACCCCCTCCTACTCTAAACACACCCCCTCACCCTACACATTTACCAAACTAACCCCACTTACAATTCAATTTCCCCCTCTACCCCTCTCCCTCTTCTTCTCCAACACCCAAAACACTCCCTCTCCAACACCCAAACCTCCCCTCTCTCCACTCTAAAACCCACCCATCCTCACCTTCATCATTCACTCCCATTCAACTACCCATCATTTGCAACTAGCTCAAGGTAATAACGCTACCAAACATTTTCCATTTTGGTTCTGTTTTGAGTTTTTTACGCCATTTTTTTTCTGCAAACGCGCTTAGTTCGAACGTGGTCGTTCGAACATGTTCGCATGAACGTGTTCGAACAGGTGTTAACTGGGGTGTGAATTTGATTTGTTCGAACAGCCTCATTCGAACTCTGTTCGCATGAGGCCGTTCGAACAGGCGTATGACAACAACTGATAAGTTGCAGCTTTTGTGCAGGTTTTTTTGTTTAAATGGATGAAAATGAGGAAGCATCTGGAGCAGTTGAGTTGTCAACTTTTAGTGGTGAGATGTCAATCGTCGCGATTGACATGTCAATCGACGTCGTCGAATCCCAAGACTTTACTAGTTCGTTCCAAAGCGATACGGTGAGAATGAATTAGTTGTTTTAATTTTAGGGAACTATTCAAATTATGTAACTGACACTTAGTCATTGAATTTCAGTTATTTCCTACTCGTGATGAGCTGCTGACTTGGGTGCGTGCGGTTGGGAAATCTCTTGGGATGCTGATTGTTATAGGAAGATCTGACACCGGACGACGATCAGGTAAACAATACTGCATGTTGAAAAACTTGTTAACGTGGTTGGTGATGGTAATTGTGGATTCCGGTGTATTGCAGCATTTCTTGGAAGGGGTGAGGAGGCTTGGCAGTCAGTCAGAACTGATCTGATGGAGGAGCTTAACCAATTGATAACTCTATTTTATATAGAGTTATTCATAGTCTTTTACTTAGATAAATGTTTGAAACCAATGCAATAAACTTGTAAATACAATAAAAAGAGATGAAAATCATAAAATACATTATCAAGGAGATAGAAGTTCAATTTATATACAAATTGGTATGTTTGATATGTTTGTTGAGTACTTTTGCAGATTCTGTGATTTTGCATTAAGTGCTTAAGCATCGAGTGCTTAAGCACCAAAGCATGCAGCTGAAGCATGCAGCTGAAGCAAGTAGCACAAGACCCCACATTGGAAGCACCTCAATTTGATTTCGTTCTAATGAGCCTTGCTGGCCTCCTACTAGCTCAGTGATCACATGGAATCAATTATCAAGTTACCAAAGAAGTCATCTATGGGATAAAAACAACAAACATCATCATTACACCAAGCCAAATGTCATCAACTAATTGGACCCCTTCAAAAGGAATGTTTCCCACTCAAAGGAATGTTTCCCATTCAAAGTGACAACAATTGACACCTGCAAAATAACTAGGATAAGTCACATGATGGTCAAAGAAAACTTCACAAGCAAGCAAAGAAGTCAAATACTTGAAGACAAAGAAAACCCTCCATGGAAGGAAATCTCCTACTTCTATAAATAGGACTCTTTCATCTCTTGTAAAGAAAAATATAAGAAAAATATATAGATTACCATATAGATACAATAGTAGTTTTAGATTAAAGTTCATCTTGTTCTTCATTTTATTTCCAAGTCTTTTTACATCACTTTGATTACTCTAAACTTAAGAGGAAGGTAAGAAGGAATTGACATCTCTATTCTTCACTTCTTCCTAGTTGAGAATCAAGTGTTCTTCATTAATATTAAGTTCTTATTTCATGTTCTTCATCTTACTCTTTATTTACTTTCTTGTTATTGAATTTTTGCAAGACTTGTCCAATCAAGCAATTTACTTTCTTGCAAGACTTGTCCATTCAAGCAATTTACTTTTAAGCAATTTACATTTCCAAGTTATTTACAATGCTTTCTTTACTTGCTTTGTTTAATTACTTTATGTGGACGATGATGAGCTAAATTCCTTAGTTGGGATGCTCTAGTCATATGATGAACTCGTGAGAACTATTGTGTTGTCCAAAAGGGTGCCTCACTTACTAGTTCTTGTACTTGAATTAAACTTGTTTTAAGGTTAACTTAGAACAAGGGGGAGTTGTATTTACAAGAGATTGACTTACAACTAGATCTCAAGAACTAGAAGCAAAGGCAAGTGTTTATTTAAGTCTTTGATGAGAAATTTGTTTTCCACAAAGTCACTTTAGTAATTCCATGCTAATTCAAAAGTAATTAGCATAGTCTTTGTTCATGTGTGGGGTTTTTACTAAGGGAAAGTATTTAGCAACTTGAACCACTTGAAAGGAGGCGAGGGGAGTTTGACATACTTGCCCTTTACTGCAAAAAAACAAGGGTTTATTGAGCTTGTACAGTCACCCTTGTCTGATGTATCTACACTAAGTGATCACACCCGGTGCTCAAGCACCGAAAGACAAAGACAACATTCTCACAAGGAACTCATATGGTAAAAGCATCTCAACTCTCTCTTAAATTACATCCTCTACTGGTGTATTTAAATTCTGTTTTCTATATTCCAAAACCAACTACAAATCTCTCGAATAGTTGTAGACACACTAGTTTACCTATGCTAAACAAACACATTAAAAATTAGTCAATCCTCGTGGGAACGATCTTTACTTACTCTTTATTACTTGTTTGTGACTGTGTATACTTGCACATGCTTATTTCACACACCAAGTTTTTGGCGCCGTTGCCGGGGATTGCCAATAATTTTTAGTTTGTTTAGTTAGTAAAAGAGTGTTTTTATTTTTTTACTGCTTTTTGGTAGTGTTATTCTCATGCGAGAACAAGTGCTTAAGCACTAGCCTATGCCAAGAAGACCACCACCAAATTTTGATTTTGATCCAGAGATTGAAAGAAGATTCAGGAGACAATTAAGACTTCAGAGGGAAATCCAACAACACAGCAATATGGCTGAACCAGTAATACCACTAGGGATGCCACAAACAGTACCAATACCTGTGCACCAAACACAGCAAGAAGATGAAGGATCAAGGCATAACACTGTCAGAGGTAATTCAATTCCTGATGTAGGATTAAATCATAGAAATCAATTCATATACATGGACCCTATAGGCATGATTAATGATAGAGATAGGCCCATGAGGGATTATGCCATGTTTGATCATCAAAATATGCAGACTAGCATTGCTAGGCCTCATATTGATGCTGTCCATTTTGAATTTAAACCAATGATGTTTCAAATGTCGCAAACAATTGGTCGGTTTTGGGGATTTTCACATGATGACCCCATGAGCATTTAAAAGCAGCTTTTTAGAAGTATGTAGCAATTTCATCATACCCGGTGTAAGTGAGGATGCATTTAGGCTAAAGTTATTTCCATATTCATTAAAAGATAAAGCTAAATCATGGTTAAATTCTTTAGAGCCTAATTCAATTCATTCATGGAATGAATTAGTGAAAAATTTCTGTCAAAATACTTCCCACCAATCAAAAATGCTAGGATGAGAAATGACATTACATCTTTTAAACAAAGAGATTTGAATCATTGTTTGAGGCATGGGAAAGATGGAAGGAATTGCTTAGAAAATGTCCTCATCATGGTCCGCGGTCATTATACTGAGATGGAAACATTTTACAATGGATTAGAGCCCCAAACTGAATTATGCTTGATGCATCATCGTGGGTGTTTTATTGAATCTGTCTTATAATGAAGCTTGTGAATTAATTGATAGGGTAGCAACAAATAGTTCTAGCTGGCCATTGAAAGGGCAAGTGCCCAAAAGAAAATTTGGAGTACATGAACTTAGTGAAATTTCATCCCTAATCGCTCAAGTTGCCACATTGGCTAACATGATTAAAACTTTCACTACCCCTAGTTCATTTACACCTAAACCAAATGAAAAACACATTGCAAACCATAGAACAAGCACCTCAAGGAGCACCTAGTTGTGTTTATTGTGGAGGAGCCCACCTCTATGAAGAGTGCTCAAGTAATCTGTGTCGATTAACTATGTGGATCAAAATAGATATAATAATAATAGGAATAACAACCCTTACTCTAACACCTATAATCCGGTTTGGAAAAATCACCCAAATCTTAAGTGGGGACCAAGTAATAATAGATTGCTCAAGCACCGTGTGTTCAAGCACCGGAGCTCAAGCACCAGCCCTGACCAGGATATCAAAATTATCAAAGGCAACAACAAAGCGCCAATGATAATTCAATAGAAAGCCCGCTTAAATCATTCATAAGTGAAACAAGAACAAAGAAGGCAAACTCAAGATGCTTCCATAAAAACTTAGAAACTCAAGTAGGTCAATTAGCAAATGCTATGTATCAAAGACTGCGGGTGTTCTACCATCCAATACGTGAAGCATCCACATCTCAAAGGCAAGGAAAAGAACAAGTAAAGGCCATATCACCGAGAAGTGGTAAGGATCTCACAGAGCCCTATGAGAATGAAGGTGTAGATAAGGAGAAAAACTCAAAAAGAAAAAGAAACTCGAACGTGTACACACCGAAGCTTCCACTTCTCAAAAAGAACCAAATCCCAGGTTAGTTATGAACACCCACCTCCTCCATTCCCTCAAAGATTAAAAAAAGTGCATGAGGAGAAGCAATTCAATAAGTTTTTAGATGTTTTAAAGCATTTGCACATTAATATTCCTTTGATTGAAGCTTTACAACAAATGCCTAATTATGCTAAATTTATGAAAGATATCATTTGTAGAAGAAAGAGATTAGGTGAATTTCAAACTATTGCAATGTCAAAGGAAGTTAGTTCAATTTTTACAGAATAAAATTCCAAGAAAATTGAAAGATCCGGTAGCTTTACAATTCCTTTTCTATAGGCAACAACTATACAGGAGAGCTCTATGTGATTTAGGTGCAAGCATCAACTTGATGCCTAAATCTATCTTTGAGAAGTTAGGAATTGGTAATGCAAAGCCTACCTCAGTAACATTATCCCTGCGAGATAGATCAACAAAGATATCCGAAGGGATAGTTGAAGATATTCAGTCAAGGTTGACAAATTCGTGTTTTCTGCAGATTTTGTTATTCTTGATTTTGTTGCGTGAGATGAAAATGTGCGGTAATCCTTGGAAGACCATTTCTTGCAACTGGTAAGACACTTATTGATGTTCAAAAAGGAGAACTAACCATGAGGGTGAATGATCAAGAAGTGAAATTCAATGTGATGAAAGCAATGAAGTATCCAGCAGAGGAGCAAGAAGAATGTTCTGCTATCTCACTTGATCATCTGGTGCAGAAGCAATTCAACAAACAGTATGACCATCTGACTAGTGCTTTAGCATCAAGTGCTTATGCACTTCACGAGGTGAAATGCAAGAACAAGGCATACCGACAACAGAGGAAGTTAAACCTAAGGTATGGTGTAGAACTTTTGAATCTTTAAATTTAGAAGACCCTAACCTTAAGAAAAACTTACCTTCAATTGAACAACCTCCCAAACTAGAACTGAAGGAATTGCCAAAACACTTAAAGTATGTTTTCTTAGGGGATAATGATTCACTTCAGATTATCATTGCATCCGATCTATCATTAGAGCGGGAGCATGATTTAATTGAAACCCTTAAAAACATAAAAAGCAATAGGATGGCAAATGGCAGACATTAAAGGGATTAGCCCTCTATTTGTATGCATAGAATAAATCTAGAAGACAATGCTAAAAACAACATTGAGGCACAGAGAAGGCTAAATCCAATCATGAAAGAGGTTGTTAAAAAGGAAATAATTAAATGGCTAGATCTTTGGGATTATTTACCCAATTGAAGATAGTACATGGGTTAGCCCTGCACAATGTGTTCCCAAGAAAGGGGAGTCACACAGTAATAGCCAACCAAAAAAATGAACTAATTCCCACAAGAAAACGAATCGGGTGGAGAATCGTATGGATTACTGAGAAAACTTAATAAATCAACCAAGAAAGATCACTTTCCATTGCCCTTTATTGATCGGATGTTAGATAGACTAGCGAGGAAAGGAGTTTTCTTGTTTCTTAGATGGCTACTCAGGTTATAATCAAATTGCCATTGACCCTAAGGACCAGCATAAAACTACTTTTACATGTCCATATGGTACATTTACTTTTAGGAGAATGCCCTTTGGATTATGTAATGCACCGCTACATTTCAAGGATGTATGATGTCCTTGTTTTTCGATTTTATTGAACAATCCATGGAAATCTTTATGGATGATTTTTACGTCTTTGGAGAAACATTTCCTTTATGTTTATCAAATTTAGAACAAATTCTCCAAAGATGTGAAGATACAAATCTTGTTCTTAATTGGGAAAAGTGTCACTTCATGGTACAAGAAGGCATTGTACTAGGACATAGGGTTTCAAAGAAAGGTCTTGAGGTTGATAAAGCTAAAATTGAGGTCATTGAAAAGCGCCACCACCAACAATTTGTCAAGGGATTAGAAGTTTTCTAGGACATGCAGGTTTCTATAGAAGATTCATCAAAGACTTTTCAAAAATTTCAAAAACCTCTGTGTAATCTTTTGCAATTAGATACACAATTTAACTTTGATGAATCTTGTATAAAAGCATTTCAGAGCTGAAGAAGAAGGCTTTTGGTCACTGCACTGTCATTGTAACACCCGATTGGACCAAACCTTTTGAACTAATGTGTGATGCTAGTGACTTTCTTTGTAGGAGCGTCCTAGGGCAAAGGTATGACAAAGTGTTTCATTCAATTTATTATGCTAGCAAAACATTAATTGAAGCTCAAGTGAACTACACTTGTGGATCGAGAAAGAGCTATTAGTTTGTGGTGTTTGCTTTTGACAAATTCGAGATCTTACTTAGTAGGCACAAAAGTGATTGTATATACCGACCACTCTGCCATTAAGTATCTCGCTTGCAAAGAAAGATGCAAAACCTAGGCTAATAAGGTGGATTCTACTCCTTCAAGAGTTTGATCTTGAGATTAGGGATAAGAAGGAGTAGAAAATCAAGTTCTTGATCACCTATCTAGGCTTGAAGGTGATGATACAGTACTCAAGAAATCAAGGAGAGATTCCCGGATGAAGATTTGTTAGCAATATCTCGTAGCAGAATATAGTGCTTTTGCACTTAGTGCTCAAGCACCGGAGATTCTCGCACCATGGTATCTTGACATTGCTAACTATCCGGTAAGTAATGTTGTACCGCACGGATGGATTATCGTGAGAGAAGAAGGTTTTTCCATATAGTAAAACAATCTTTGTTGGGATGAACCTTACCTATACAAGATGTGTCCGGACAAGTCATGAGAAAGTGTGTCCTCGAACAAGAACAACAAGCAGTGCTTGAGCACGCCATGCAAAGACCATATGGAGGTCATTTTGGAGGACACACAGCAGAAGAAAGGTACTACAAACAAAGTTATTTTTGGCCCTCTTTATTTAAAGATGCATTCTATATAGTAAAAACACGTGATAGATGCCAAAGAAGTGGTAATATATCGAAAAACATGAAATGCCAAGAACCAACATTCTTGAACTTGAACTTTTTGATGTATGGGGCATGGATTTCATGGGTCCTTTTCCTACTTCTTTTGGTAAAGAATACATCTTAGTTCTTTGTAGATTATGTGTCTAAATGGGTTGAAGCAGTAGCACTACCTAGTGCGATGCTAGATCGATGAGTAAATTTCTTCAAAAGAACATATTTACTAGATTTGGCACCCTAGGGCAATCATAAATGATGAAGGATCTCATTTTTGTAATAAAATTATTGAAAATCTTCTTGCAAAATATGGGATTAAACACAAAATTTCTCTGCATATCATCCCCAAACTAGTGGCCAATTTGAACTATCAAATAGGAAATAAAAAGAATGCTAGAAAAATGGTTGGACCAACAAGGAAAGATTGGTCATTGCATTTAGATGAAGCATTATGGGCATATAGAACTGCATATAAAACTCCATTAGGTATGTCCCCTATAGAATAGTTTATGGCAAAGCATGTCACCCGCCAATTGAGCTAGAAAATAAATCCTATTGGGCAATCAAAAAGCTGAATTTTGATCTAGACCAAGCAGCAAACAGAGGTTTTTAGAACTAAATGAATTAGAAGAATTCGTGCACTTCTCTTATGAGAATGCTAGAATTTACAAAGATAAAACCAAGTTGTGGCATGATAAAAGAATCCAACAAAGAGATCTTAAAGAAGGAGGATTGGTCCTATTGTACAATTCAAGGCTAAAATTATTCCTGGAAAATTGAAATCCGGATGGACAGGACCATTCAAATTAGTCAAGATATATTCTCATGGTGCGATTGACATATTTGATGCAAACTCAGGTAATACTTTCAAAGTAAATGGACAAAGAGTTAAAATGTATTATGGTGAGCAAATGGTGCAATCTGAAAGCACCATTCATTTTGAAAATCCTTGATCTAAAAAGGATAGTCAGGCTGTTAAGACATTAAAACAAGCGCTTGTGGGAGGCAACCCATCAAATTTTTGATAAATATTAACTATGTTTGTACAGTTTGATGTTTTCAGTGTTTTTCAGAAATCACGAGAATTTAGTGCTCAAGCACCACGTGCTTAAGCACTAACAGAAGCCCAAAGCAACACCAACAAGGAGCAGCAACAGACTGAGGAGTGGTGCAAAACCACAGTAAACTTTTTACATGCTTTCCTATATTAACTATGCAGTATTTTGTTATATATTTTGCTACTTATAAACTGATGCTACTATGGATAAATCCCACATGTAATGTTAACCCCCCACCCCATTTTGCACACTATTCCCTGTTTTCATCTCAACTTAAGAGCTAGTGAGGACTTTGCTCAATTTTAAGTTGGGGGAAGCACTTCAAATTCGATGCATGTGGTATATATATAGTATTTTAAACCTACTAATGCTTGTTTTATTTAATATCTCATTAAATATCTGTTAGTATGTTAGATAAGTAGTTAAGTCTTTTGTAAATAGAGTTTATTTTCATTTTGTTTTAGATTTACTTAACAAAGCATTTTCAAAAAAATCAAATTCTGTTTTTGAACAGTTTTTAAGTAAATCAATAGTAGGAATGTACAGATTTTGAAGCATGATCAGCTTGCTATTTCACAAATGATTTTGATGCATCTCTTTAGACCAAAATCCTCAATGAAAAGAAAAGAAAAAGAGTCCTTTTACTTCAAAAACAACCATTGTTATTATCACTTTTACACTTTAAAGTTGATTTTTGAAAAGGATCAAAGCGAGTGAAAAGTTTTTACGAAACAAACAGAATTTAAGAAAACCAAGGTCAAAAACAAAGTTTTATTAAAAACTTAGAAGAGTGTTGAGAAATAAGTTTGGGGAGATTTTATGAAAACAAAGGCAAAAATGAGGAGCTTAGTACTCAATAAAGTTTCAAAAAGAAAATCAAAAGGTGTCAAAACTATGTTTGCTTAATATCTAAAACCGAACTGCTCAAAAAAGAGTGCATTTGATTTGCAAACCAAGAAAAAGAAAAGTATGCATAAGGAGGACAATGAATCCTGTTCCAAAGTGCATTTGGTTTGAAAAAGAAAAACAAAAAAACAAATCAAGAAAAAGTATGCACATGGAGGTCAAGAAAGAGGGTAACATAAGTTTTAAGAAGCATCTAGTGCTTATCTAGTAGATGCTTATGCACCAAAAGAAAAAGAAACATCAAAAAAAGAAGCATTGAGTCAAAAAGTTTTAAACTACTCATGTCAAGCCCTTTGATATACTTAAAGCCCCCTGAGCTTAAGGATCTTGTGAGTCTACTCTATGTTTTGAAACACCTTTGTGTTGACCAAAAGTTTTTCTAAAGTTTCAAAAAGTTTAAGAAAACTTTTTTTATTTTGGAGCCAATCAAATTTCAATGGATCACACACGCACATAAAAGAGTTTTAATAGCTTTGGTTGTGATGAATTTCAAAGGCACAAAGACATAGAGATTGGAGGAAAGAAAGGTTCTTTTAAGAGAACATCACATTTTGAAAGATTGAAAGGAGTTGAGCTGATCTGATCTTCTTCATCAAAAGAATCCTACTTGTTATTTTGTTATTGCTTGAGGACAAGCAACAAGTTAAGTTTGGGGGTGTGATAACTCTATTTTATATAGAGTTATTCATAGTCTTTTACTTAGATAAATGTTTGAAACCAATGCAATAAACTTGTAAATACAATAAAAAGAGATGAAAATCATAAAATACATTATCAAGGAGATAGAAGTTCAATTTATATACAAATTGGTATGTTTGATATGTTTGTTGAGTACTTTTGCAGATTCTGTGATTTTGCATTAAGTGCTTAAGCATCGAGTGCTTAAGCACCAAAGCATGCAATGAAGCAAGCATGCGGGAAGCAAGCAAGTAGCACAAGACCCCACATTGGAAGCACCTCAATTTGATTTCGTTCTAATGAGCCTTGCTGGCCTCCTACTAGCTCAGTGATCACATGGAATCAATTATCAAGTTACCAAAGAAGTCATCTATGGGATAAAAACAACAAACATCATCATTACACCAAGCCAAATGTCATCAACTAATTGGACCCCTTCAAAAGGAATGTTTCCCACTCAAAGGAATGTTTCCCATTCAAAGTGACAACAATTGACACCTGCAAAATAACTAGGATAAGTCACATGATGGTCAAAGAAAACTTCACAAGCAAGCAAAGAAGTCAAATACTTGAAGACAAAGAAAACCCTCCATGGAAGGAAATCTCCTACTTCTATAAATAGGACTCTTTCATCTCTTGTAAAGAAAAATATAAGAAAAATATATAGATTACCATATAGATACAATAGTAGTTTTAGATTAAAGTTCATCTTGTTCTTCATTTTATTTCCAAGTCTTTTTACTTCACTTTGATTACTCTAAACTTAAGAGGAAGGTAAGAAGGAATTGACATCTCTATTCTTCACTTCTTCCTAGTTGAGAATCAAGTGTTCTTCATTAATATTAAGTTCTTATTTCATGTTCTTCATCTTACTCTTTATTTACTTTCTTGTTATTGAATTTCTTGCAAGACTTGTCCAATCAAGCAATTTACTTTCTTGCAAGACTTGTCCATTCAAGCAATTTACTTTTAAGCAATTTACATTTCCAAGTTATTTACAATGCTTTCTTTACTTGCTTTGTTTAATTACTTTATGTGGACGATGATGAGCTAAATTCCTTAGTTGGGATGCTCTAGTCATATGATGAACTCGTGAGAACTATTGTGTTGTCAAAAGGGTGCCTCACTTACTAGTTCTTGTACTTGAATTAAACTTGTTTTAAGGTTAACTTAGAACAAGGGGAGTTGTATTTACAAGAGATTGACTTACAACTAGATCTCAAGAACTAGAAGCAAAGGCAAGTGTTTATTTAAGTCTTTGATGAGAAATTTGTTTTCCACAAAGTCACTTAGTAATTCCATGCTAATTCAAAAGTAATTAGCATAGTCTTTGTTCATGTGTGGGGTTTTACTAAGGGAAAGTATTTAGCAACTTGAACCACTTGAAAGGAGGCGAGGGAGTTTGACATACTTGCTTTCTTTTTGCAAAAAAACAAGGGTTTATTGAGCTGCATACAGTCACCCTTGTCTGATGTATCTACACTAAGTGATCAAGCACCGTGTGCTCAAGCACCAGAAAGACAAAGACAACATTCTCACAAGGAACTCATATGGTAAAAGCATCTCAACTCTCTCTTAAATTACATCCTCTACAGGTATTTAAATTCTGTTTTTCTATATTCCAAAAACCAACTACAAATCTCTGAATAGTTGTAGACACACTAGTTTACCTATGCTAAACAAACACATTAAAAATTAGTCAATCCTCGTGGGAACGATCTTTACTTACTCTTTATTACTTGTTTGTGACTGTGTATACTTGCACATGCTTATTTCACACACCACCAATACAATGACTTTTACACTCGACTGTATGGTGGTATTGGTAAGGTCACATTTTTGATGAAGGCGTTGTTGAGGGCACATCATGGGAACAATGTTGAAGATAATTGGATGACTATACCGGATATGGGGTATCTAATCAGTAACAAGTACAAAGTCGTGTTGACTTGTTGGTCACCTAATTGTTGTTACACAATTTTTCCCTTCAATGTTGTGCCATTCAGAAGTGCCCGACAGTTCAACATCCTTTTCGTACCAGAACACAAACACTTTGTACAGGTAACGTGTCTTCTATTTAGATTCAGTGTAGTCATTCGAAAACATTACATAACATTATGTTTTTTGTTGTCTTTTTGAAGATCTTTATGAAGCCTGGAAGTCCAATGCCCCTGCCGGATATTATGTGGAATACTAATAGGGCACCCATAGCAAAGGGTTGGGACTCGCTTTTTATTAGCCAGGGTGCAAAAGTGGAAGTGTTTGCTCATACAATCACAACCCCCATCCCCTTCCTTGTGTAGATTTAAGTAAAGATCACGATGGTAGTCAATGTTAAGTTAGATTTATAATTTTCGCACACAACGTTGTATATAACTATTGGTAGGCAACTTTTGAAATCAACAAAACTCGTTTTACGTTTACGGTTTTTAAGTTTCATTTACGCTTTTACGCTTTTTAAGTTTTCGCTTCAGATAACATGGGTTCGAATGATACCATTCGAACGCCTGTTCGAACGCCACCCTTCGAACATGTTCGAATAAAGCCATTCGAGGCAGCAATAACACACCCTCACACCAACAGTTGACAATATCCCTTAACACGCATGAGTATATTCGAACAGGTTCGGACGATGTCGTTCGAACCTGTTCGCCCAAGGTCGTTCGAACAGTCACTTTAACCACGCTGCATGAGCGTCCCACGCGAGGTCATTTTTGGAAAAAAAAAATGTTAGGGGCGTGCTAGGAGTAGGAGGGGGTGTGGGAAAAGCAAAGGCCGTCAACAAAATACAACAAGGCCCAATAACCAAAATAGAGCAAACTCAGCCCAATAGCTAAACAATGAAAGAAGCTAACACATGTATTATTCTAACAATCTTGACGTGTCATCACTACTTGTATAACAAGAAATAACAATAAAAATCATTGGGTGGAGGTTATTATTTTGTCCTACTCTTACCTTTTGCATAACTACAGGGAATGGAAGGAAAACCATAAGAAGAAAAGGAGAAAGAAAATGCATCTCACACACGAAAAACCTTCAATTTGCACACAAAAACAACTAGCTCATCACACAATGAGACAATCAAGCAACAAAACGGCTTAGAGATAGTGTGTCACATACGAAGCCAAGTGATATGATATGACGCAGCATGGCATGTTTTACATGCACATACATGATCATGGCATTAATTTAGAGGTTATGTTTGGAAAAATGTCACGTGAATCTGTTCCTACCCCTACCTCTCTCCTTGGACACTTTCCCCATATCTTAGTAACGTGAAAATAAAATCTTTTCTCAACTTGTAATGTACAAGAGGACTTCATGAGTTGCATGCTAGACATACATGTCATCATCCTAAATATTGCTATTCTACCCTTGCCACTAGAGAAGACCAAAGGCATTCTAGAATTCAATACCAAAAATACATTCAGGTCCGTCTATATATCACTATTTGCCACGTGTTACTTTTGTATTATAAGTTGGATGAAAATTTAGGTAATTTAACTAACATGGTGTAGCACAAATCATAGATACACGACTTTCTTAATCATTTGATTTGAGGTTCGATTCATGGTCAGTGTCTATAGAGAAACATTTGGTTTGAGAAGTCAACTCCTTAAATTGATCTTGTATAAAAAAAACTTCTTAAATCGATCTGAGTACCTCCAAGGATTAGTCTCCACAGTTGTGCGTCCAAAAAATTAGGTAATTTATTGGGCTGTCTCGAACAATTTGGAAATTTGTTCAAATCTTAAAAATTGGACCCCTATTTATACTTTTTTCAAATGAATCACCAAAAATTGGGCCCCTAATTATACTTTTATCAAATATATCACCAAAAATTCAAACTACTTTATTTATATTGTAAATAACATCTGAATACAACTTCAAACTAAGCACTTTGCAAATTTTAATTTGATCTTAAGCACGAGTAGAGATTAGTCTTTCATTGAAAACGTTAGGACAATTCGTGAGATTAATGGTCTGAAAGCGTTGAGACAATCAGTGAGGTGGAAGTAGTGAATGGATGATGACCCCATTTCTAAGTAGTTTTCTTAGAAATGGGATCAACCCTTCATATCCCAAATTAGATTAAGCCATTGAAAGAATGATGTTGGTATTTTTCTTTTTTCTTTTACTCATTAAATATCAATCTTCTCTTTGGTACTTTAGAATTAATCAAATTTTAATTTTAACGACAAATGGTCTCATTTTTTTTCACTTACATCATGAAGGTGCCACGTAGACACCAGAGGCGGATCTTGGTGGGAGCCGGGGGGTGCCACGGTACCCCCCGGCTCTCATAAAGTTAATATATAAATATACTCAATATTGGAATATATAGAACCAAATGATGACTAAACAATAAAAGTAGTAGTAGCTGAGAAGTTAAGAGCATTATTGGCGTATTTAGTGTCCACAGTTCAATTCTTGTGATGACCGCATATCTTTTTTGCAGTTATTTGTATATTTTTCTCAAAAATTAATATAAAAAATTGCATAAAGCAAGATTTGAACTCATGACATTAAAATTGACATAGATAAATTTGACCAGTAAACCAAACAAACTATTACAATACATAGTTAATTTTTATTTATATATTTGTTACTATTTTGGCCCCCTCTAATTTTTTGGTGAAGATCCGCCACTGGTAGACACAATTTTCTGAATGAAAAACAAATGGTTTTGTGGTACGCTACCTACTGAAAAGATAAACCCCCTCATGAACCCTGAATGACTTCATTACGCATGGATGGCACTATACCACTTTGTATTATTTTTCAGTTTTTGATTTTTTTGATTTTTTTTATTTTTTATTTCTCTCACTTGGGGTTGGTTTGCGTATATAAATAGAATGAATAGCTCAACACAATATATTCTCATTCAGAGTTTTCTTGCTTGGTGCACGAGATTAAGGGGTTGGTTGAAGAAACCAAACTCAGGTTTCTTCTAGTTCGCAACTCTTTAAACCTTGTGCTTTCGCTCCGATCTAAATCTAAATAGGAAGAAGATCATTCAAGAGAGAGCTAGCTACCATGGCTTTGATCAACATCAACCAAAATCATTTGGTTTTCGCCTTTGGCTTACTTGGTAATCTTTCATTTGCATGTCTTTCTTTCTTTCTTGTTTTCTTGTTTCTTTTCTTTCATTTTATTTTGCTTCTTGTTTTCTTACACAAGCAAATGTCTTTGCTTTGTTGCATGCCTTGTCTTTGTTTCTTCCTTCTCCTCTCTTAATTTACGCATTTGCTTTAACTTTCCTTCTCCAAGCTATTTTTTGTTTTAATATTAAATATTAATTGTTAATTCAATTTTTTTTGAAAGTTACTCTTAATTCAATTCTGAATTCCAAGTAAATATATTGTTAATTCATGAACAACTTTTCACAATAATTTTATTTCCTGCTAGTTCTTAAATTTTTTTTTTTTGCATCTTTTGGAAGTAGTGAATGGATGATGACCCCATTGCTAAGAATCTTAGTTGAGTTATAGGTTGATCACAACTCCCATTAAATAGTTGTTGAGAATCTGTTAGTACTTTTTTTCCTTTTCTTTATTAGTTGTGTAGCTTCTGAACTCTTCGTAGGTTTTCAACATTTTTCACTCCCTTGTTATAGATTAAATTTTATAATAATGTTTTAATAGTTTTACTTTTTATACTTATAAGTAGTTTTTTTTAAAAGCTAGCGAATTGACATATATTCTCCTTTTGATGGCAGGTAACATCATTTCATTCCTTGTGTACTTGGCTCCACTGTAAGTACAATTAGTATATATGTCAACATCAACAGTTTTCTTTTAACAGAATAGCAATTTTATTTTCTAAATTATTAAATATATATAATAGAAAAATTTCCCTCTCTCGGTTGGATTGCAGGCCAACGTTTTACAGAATATACAAAAATAAATCGACCGGAGAATTCCAATCACTACCATATTTGGTGGCATTGTTCAGTTCTATGTTGTGGTTGTACTACGGATTGCTCAAACCAAATGCAGCTGCCCTTATTACAATTAACTCATTTGGATGTTTCGTGGAGTTAATTTACATTATCATGTACATTACATATGCGGCCAAGGGTGCCAGGGTATTATATCTATGAACCCCAACCCAAATTTACTTTAATTTCTACTGCCTCATGTCAACTATATCACCAATTAGTTAATTAATTGAATCTGTGTTACGATTTAATTGTAGAACTCAACCATAAGACTATTTGCGGGGATGAATGTGGTGTGCTTCGCCATCATCCTTTTGGTCACACAATTTGCTCTACATAACACCGTTCTCCGTGTCCAAGTCCTTGGATGGATTTGTGTTTCCATTTCAGTGAGCGTCTTTGCAGCACCTCTAAGCATTGTGGTGGGTGGAATTTTCAACTCATTGTTCATTTTAATTTAAAAAATAAAATACTTGTTAAGAAATGATTTATATTATTTAATTTGTTGTTGCAGGCACAGGTTATTCGAACAAAGAGTGTGCGGTATATGCCCTTCAATTTGTCATTTACCCTTACATTGAGTGCCATTATATGGTTTCTCTATGGTCTTTTTCTCAAGGACATATGCATTGCTGTAAGTATTAGTACAATGCAATTTAATTAAATTAACATCAAAGCAACAATTAATGAAGTTTATTTTGGGATGCAGCTCCCAAATGTGGCTGGTTTCATATTGGGAATACTTCAGATGCTGTTATACGCGGTATATAGGAACGGTGACGCTAAAAAGAAAGTTGTTAAGAAGGAGAATGAGCAAGAATTAGAGATAAAAGAGAAGGAAGAGACAAGTGTTGTAAATATTGTTGTTGTGAACACACTTGGGAGTTGTGAAGTGTACCCAATTCCAGTTGATGCCAATGGTGACGTGTTATCGAACGAACAATTACAAGTTACGAAAGATGCAAAAGAAACCGAAAAAAGAGTGGAAGCCAATTAGGTGCTAGCTACCAGATTGCTTTATCAATCTCTATGTTTGTTACTGCGTGTTACCGGTACTGATTCTATATATTATCCTTATGTTTGACTTCATCAACATTATTAGTAGTAATTCATTTAGCTCATGATCAATCTCTACCATTCATGTATTCAAGTCAGGGGTGTTTGCAGTGCGGTTTGATTCAGTTTTGAGATAAAAAGTGAACCGAACCGCAAGGTAAAATTACATGCAGTTTGGTTTGGTTCGGTTGACTTCCTAAAATAAAACCGAACCAAACCAAACCAAACCAATGCAGTTTGGATTGTTTCGGTTGGTTCGGTTTTTTTCAAAACAAAATTACTTTAAAACAGAGTTAAATTTAACTAACATGAAAAGAGCTAACATAAATCATTAAGAAAAAATCTACTCAAATATATGTAGTATATAAATCACTCTCTTTTAATTTTTTTCAAATAGCTAAGACAATGTTTAAAAGAATTTGAATGAAATATTTTGTTGTAATTTTTAAATATAGCATAACAATATGGATTATTTGTAAGTGAGTCAAAGAATTAATTGGATTTGGGCTAGTAAGTGAGTGAGAGTTAGGTTGTAGTTGCAATTGGGTTAGTAAGTTAGTAATGAATGTTGTAATTCAACAAGCCTTAGTGTTACTTGCGGTTTGGTTTGATTTGATTCGGTTTTAGAAAACAAAACCGCGAACCGAACCAAACCGCGCGGTGCAATGAAAAAAAGAACCGAACAAAACCGATTAAAAGCAATTTTTTGCGGTTTTTGGTTTGGTTTGGTTCGGTTTATGGTTTTCCTATTGGTTTGATTCGATTTTGAACACCCCTAATTCAACCTTCTTCAAATTAATATGCAATATTTTTACTTACAAATTTAACTCAATCAAGGTTTCACCCCTTCCTTTTATACTATCAAGCATTAATTTACGGCGCTTACTAGTTAGTTAACTGAGAATATAAGCAAACAACACATATATCTATATGAGAAATATTTATTTATGGTTTAAAATGTATATATAATTTAAAGGCCACATTGCCAAGAAAAAAATATATGAAAGGCCACCAGCAACCAATAATATACTAGCCTTATTACCCGTGCGATGCACGGGGTTGACTATATTTAATTTGATTTAAAGTTAATTTGTTTTTAAAGGCAACAGAACTGGAGTTGTTTTACGCTATTCATCAAATTTTTTCTACATTTGTAGTGTGTTGTGTCTTGTATATTATGAGAGGGGAAATTTTGACTCTATAGTCAATTGGTATTATGAATGTTTATAAGGGAGTTGTTTTTTTAGATAGACAAAGTGGTTAGGAATTAGTGTGTTAGTTGTTAGAGGGGAGAGGGGAGCGGGGTTCGAACCCTGTACGCCTACGTTTTTCCACCAATAATGTCCCTTTCACTCAACCATACCCTTTTGGGACTTATAAGGGAGTTGTTAACGTTTGTTAATTGTGTCTCATTGCCTCATTTCCCAACCTTTAATTGCGGCTTTGAATCAGACATCGGCTTTAATTTACTCTCTCTTCTTTCCTTTAATGTCTTCCGATTACATTTTCATGGATTTAATATATAATCATTATGAAATTACTCATAGAGGAAAAATGGAGACAGAGAATGGAAATCGATCCTACCTAAGTTTGGTTTAATGAGAGAGAAAAAGGTAAAGAGGAGGAAACATCACTAAATAAAATGTGTTCAAGGAGAGAGCCACATACAAAGTTATTATCAATTCACTGAATTAGTTGTCAAATGGATTTTATTACTTTACATTTACCAATTTTTGATAGATTTAGATTAACTTTTATTTTTTGAATGAAGGAGAACTATGAAAATAAGGAATTGAGATTTCTCAGAATTCAAATTTTTTCAAAGCAACTACATTCAAATGCATTTAGAAACATATTCTTATTCTTTGTAAAGGCATCAGAACTGAAGTTGTTCTACCATGTTGTCTGTTATTTTTCATCTAACTATTATTGATGAATAAACTTCGCGTATTTGAACTTCAAAAAAATTTCTGGACCCTAAAACACCCTAAAGTACACTGTCAGCATCGCACTTTACGTATTTTATCACAAACTTGTTATCATTTTTACCACACTAATTATTTACGATGAAACTTACGGTATTTGAAGGATTGTATTTTTTTTCTTGAATCCTAAAGTACCTCTAAACACATCACTTAACATTTCACTTTACGTATTTTGTTACAAAATAATTTTTTTTCCCATCAACTACACCAAAGTACATTGTTTAGCATCACGCATTACGTATTTTGTCATGAAATTAAATCGTTTTTCACCGAAAATTTGCATATATTTAAACGTCAAAAATTTTGAAGACCGCAAAGTACCTCTTAAAATATATAAAAAAAACCTTGGATGTGGTAAAAACTCTATTGGGGAGAACTACACGGACCAACAAAACCGGATACTCGTGGTCACCGGACTCCTAACGTAAATTAATCGTTGACAAAGTCGATGAAAACTACGCACCAATAAACATAGGAAAAAAGTAAAAGAAGAAAAATAAATAATAAACAAACGGAAATAAAATCTGTTTAAAAACTCATGGCCAAACGTGTGGGCCACTGGATCGTTCTAAAATAATACATATAAGGAAAAACCTATTTTTTCTTGTAAAACTAATTTAGCTTACATGGTGACACGTGACACATCCGAAAGTAGCCCAATTGGTAGTGGGAATGCATTGAACTTGTACTTGAGTCTCAGGGTACAAGGTTCGATTCCCACATAAAGCAAAAACTCTAATTGGGGGTAGAGAAAGTCGTGATGTCTGAGTCTTTGGCGACCTACTAAGATAGAAAAGAACTCAGACTGTTACATAAAGTAACCCTAAACACACCGCTTAACATTTCACTTTACGCATTTTGTTACAAAATAATCTTTTCGCCCCTCAACTACACCAGATCACATTGTTTAGCATCACACATTACATATTTTGTCATTAAACTAAACCGTTTTTCACTGAAAATTTGCATATTTAAATAATTAAAAAATTTTGGGGCTGTAAAGTACCCAATAAAATATAAAAAAGAAAAAAAAGAATCTTAGATGTAGTAAACACTAATGAGGGAGAACCACACAGACTGACAAAGTCGAATACTCGTGGCCAGTCAGACTCCTCAGCATACATTAGTCATTGGCAAAGTCGATGAAAACTTTGTACAAATGACATAGGAAAAAAAATAAAAGAAATAAAAACATAAAAAACAAAACCAAAAAATTAAAGCAAAAAAAAAAAAAAAAGAAAAAAGAGAAAAAAAAGACAGATATATCTAGATAAGCGGAACATATTTTTAGATCAAACCATCGTATCTTGTCACTTTTGGCGGGACATTTTTTTTTTTGCGGCAAAGATTTCCTCTTTTTTTCTCTTTTTTCTTTTACTTTTTTTTAGTTTTTTATAAAGGCATCAGAACTGAAGTTGTTCTACCATGTGCGATGCACGGGGTTGGCTAAATTTAATTGTATAATCGAGTAATTAAATTTTTATAAAGACTAATTAATATCCCGTCGTGCTTGAAAGCAATTTCGCACAGGCAACACTGAGTTTGTCAACTATGAGAATTAAACTTAGGAGCACGGGATCGACACTGCGCGCGCCGCCAGTAGCCTATGTCATTGGGCAAATGGTGTTAGTTTGCAAAATATACAATTTAATAACTGTGAATAAAAATTGAATTATAAATATAAATTAAATAAAAAGATTATCGATTTTAAAAGGAACATTAACAAAGACACAAACCCTCCTTAGATAAAATAAGAAGAGAAAATCTAGAGAATTTGAATAACATAATTTACATTCATCAAATGCAAATATTAAAAATTAATCCATAATTAGAATGAAAAGAAAACAATACAATTAAAAAAAAGTGAAAGCGCGTAGGGGGTATCATGCATGGTTGAAGGAAAACCCATGATAAAATAAAAGTAGTTATACAAAGATTGTAAATGTGGTTTGAAATACTCACTGAGTCAATGTAACAACAATGTACTCAAATATTAAATAAAGATAAAAATATAAACACAAATTAAAGAGTGGTTTTAATACCCATTGGTCCGAAATGATCAAAATAAAAAAAAACACAAATAAAAAGTAAAGCATGTGGTATTGTGCAGGGATGGATGAAAATTACCAATAAAATAACAACATCTATAAAAAGTTCCACCGAATTTATTGTTAAAGGACAACATTTGCATATTTAAACATCTAAAAATTTCCGAGACTGTAAAAGTGCTTATAGGGTGAGAGAGCAAATCAAATCTCTCACCGGTGAAACACTAAAATTGACCGTTGGATATTGTTTAAAATGTTGTGAATGGTTAAGATTGAATCAACCAATATTAAATATCAATCATTGATGAATTTTTATATTACATCCAATTGTCAATTTTAGTGTTTTACCGGTGAGAGATTTAATTTGCTCTTTCACCCTAGCTCCTTAAAATATAAAAGAAGTAAAAAGAACTGAAGGAAAAAAACTGAAATAGAAAGGAAATAAAGAAAAAAACTTAAATGGTAATACAACAAAAAAGAAAGAAAAAAGGACAAAAAAAAATGTCACTTGCGCGTTCTCACGGGAGTCAATGTAACAACAATGTACTCAAATATTAAAGAAAAATAAAAATATAAACACAAATTAAAGAGTGGTTTTAATACCCATTGGTCCGAAATGATCAAAATAAAAAAAACACAAATAAAAAGTAAAGCATGTGGTATTGTGCAGGGATGGATGAAAATTACCAATAAAATAACATCTATAAAAAGTTCCACCGAATTTATTGTTAAAGGACAAAATTTGCATATTTAAACATCTAAAAATTTTCGAGACTGTAAAAGTGCTTAATCAAATCTCTCACCGGTGAAACACTAAAATTGACCGTTGGATATTGTTTAAAATGTTGTGAATGGTTAAGATTGAATCAACCAATATTAAATATCAATCATTGATGAATTTTTATATTACATCCAACTGTCAATTTTAGTGTTTTATCGGTGAGAGATTTAATTTGCTCTTTCACCCTAGTTTCTTAAAATATAAAAGAAGTAAAAAGAACTGAAGAAAAAAAACTGAAATAGAAAAGAAAGAAAGGAAAAAACTTAAATGGTAAAAAAAAAAGGTGATTCTAGGGTGGAAGAGCAAATTAAATCTTTCACCGGTGAATCACTAAACTTCACCGTTGGATATTGTTTAAAATGCTATGAATGGTTAAGATTGAATCAACCAATATTAAATCTCAACCATTGATGAATTTTTAAACTACATCCAACGGTCAATTTTAGTGGTTCACCGGTGAAAGATTTAATTTGCTTCTTTCACCCTGTAATCACCCAAAAAAATGCAACAAAAAAAAAAAAAAAAAGAAAAAAAATGTCACTTTGCGCGCAAGTGACAAGCCAATTAGTATATACTAGAAGATTTAATTTGTTCTTTCACCCTAGAATCACCCAAAAAAAAAATGCAACAAAAAAAAAGAAAAAAGAACAAAAAAAATGTCACTTGCGCGCGCAAGTGACAAGCCGATTAGTATATACTAGATATATATATAATATAACAATAAAACTAGTATTTGCCAATTAAGCAAATCAAGAAAAGAGTAACGAGACGGAAGAAACAAACGATAGATACCGTTAGACGAAGTCACTTTGGCCCGGATATTTTGGGAAATTCATGAGCACAAATAATAATAATAATAATAATAATAATAATAATAATAATAATAATAATAATAATAATAATAATAATAATAATAATTCAAGTTTCAAAGGATATATATTCGCAAAAGGATATATGGCACAAACTTTGCCGCCGGAATAAAGCAAACTGTTTTTGTCGTTGCAGCCGTTCCCATCCAATTTTCCTATTATGCTACATTAATTTCTCTTTTTTTTTTTAATTCTTAATCATAAGATAAACAATGGTCGAACCATGGCATCCAAAAGTAGTGAGAAAAAACTAGAGACCAAACTCTGTCAATCCCTAAATATATAAAAAAAAAAATAGGTCGACAAAAATTGAAGAGATGAGAAGCAAGATTGGTATATGTGCAACTTAGCTAGCTTGAATGAAGGAGGTGTATTGTTGTGTGAGTAATTCAATTAGCCAAGTTTAATAAGTGTCAAATATATAAGTGAAGTGTAATGTGATGTATCATTGTGTATGTAATTAAATTAATAAAATGATATAATGTTTTAGGTGAACGATTTTTCTTAGAACTTAATTACCTAGTGACTTAGCAGGAACTAGACTAATTTTTTTTTTATAAATATATTTGATTTGTTTGATTGAATATTTTTGATTTGATTCAATTGCCCGAAATCAAGGTTCTAGAAATGAAAATAAATAAATAAATAATAAACCAAAAGGATTGCTTCAAAAAAAAAACCAAAAGGATAGTAGAAGATAATAAACCAATTTTATGATAGAAGTACAACCCACCCAAAAGGAGTTTGTTTTTGTTTAAAAAATGACTACTTTTCATTGTTATATATTAATTCAACATTTTGCTTACTTTTTTGAACTAGCTAGCAGAACCGTGTGATCTCGGTTTCTTGTGTGAATTAATTAATCAACTAAGTTTGGGTGTGAGCATGGAAAATTGACCCAAGAGAGGTAGCATTGCCAAGTTTCTAGGGAGAGTTCGACAAGTTATGTAAAATACATTATTGTTTCTTCATTTGAAGAAGTGGACGATAAATTTCAATACTAAATATTGCAAATTATATGGCTCTGAAAATTGGACTGAATCAGTTGGTCCGAATGATTTGTCAAGAAATTCAACTTGTTTTAGAATTGACAAAAATCAGCCAAATTTTTTTGGTGAAAATCTGTTTGAACCAAACTCTTTAAGCAAATGAGTAAAATTCTCTTTTTTTATATAGAGTTGGTAACATCATTCGTCTATGAGAGTAGCAAGTTCATTTTTAGAGTCTTTAATTCAATCAAAGAACATTTCAATCGAAGAACATTTTTATATATGTTGGGTTGGGTTGGATTCTTTTTTCTATCAACTGAAAAGTTTCATTAATTTAGGCCAAGCCTCAAAATCAATACAACAATGTGAATGAGAAAGAGCCACAGAAAACCAGCTCAACTCAACTAACATTACTACTCAATAACACAACAGAGGGGTTGGGTTGGGCTGGGCTGAGGCAGATTTTTATGCAATTTTAGAAAACACAACTGCTTTGCATGCTAAAAAAATTGGGTTTGGATTGACTCAATTTAACCCCATATTTTTAGGCCTAGATCATACAATATATGACCCATTGACTTTATGAGAGTATTTTTTTATTTATTTGAGAAACGGGTACAATGGCCACATATTGGGAAAATGGGATTTGGGAATGCTCATGCAAGATTTGAACCCAGGTGCCAGCGAAAAATATCCTTAGCTCTAACCAAGTGAGCTAGAGACATAAGTGTCCGTAGGAATATAACAAAGTGCATGTATTCGTAGGATTAATTAAAACATAGTCATGTTAAAATAAATTCTCGAGTTGGTTCTTAAATTATCGTTCTCTTTCCCATTTGGTCCCCGATCTATAAAAGTATAATAAATAGTCTCTAAACTATTCAATATTCATCAATTTAATCCCCCAATCACTTTCTAAAAATGTGATAAACAATCGGTAAATAATCGCGTAACGGGATTTTCCTTCTTTTAAGTGAAGAAATACACTTTAAATTGTAAAGTAATTATGATCATAGTTTTATAACGAGTAAACTTATCGTTTTTATATAGTTGGTAACATCATTCTTCTCTGAGTCTTTTAATTGAAAAATATTTCATTTCATGTGGTAAAACCATGTTTATGAAGGCTCGACAAAAATAAAAGATATAACATGGCACAAAAAGTTTAACACACGAATAGACACAAATACTAGATTTATCAGTTTGTCATAATCAATTGGCCTAGTTTGCACACATGAAGGATTAATTGGGCTGGACTCTTTAAGCATTAGGAAAAAATAAGGACTTTACTTTTCCCACACCCCCGTCTATTCTTGGCACGCCCCCAAACATTTTATTTCCAAAAATGACCTCGCGTGGGACGCTCATGTGGGGTGGTTTAAGTGACTGTTCGAACAGCCTTGTTCGAACAGGTTCGAACGACCTTGTCCGTGTTAAGGAATTTTTGTTGTTCGAACGACCTCGTTCGAACCTGTTCGAACAAACTCATGCGTGTTTAGGAATATTGTCAATTGTTGGTGTGAGGGTGTGTTATTGGTGCCTCGAATGGCTTTATTCGAACATGTTCGAAGGGCTTTATTCGAACAGGCGTTCGAATGGTGTCATTCGAACTATTGTTATGCAGAAACAGAAACTTGCAGAGACAGAAACACAGTGAAACTTAAAAACCAGAAACAGAAACAGAAAGAGAGTTTTTTCATTTCAAAAGTTTCCTACTAATAGTCATATACAAAGTTGTGTACCAAAATTATAAATCTAACTTAACATTGACTACCATCAGTATCTTTACTTAAATCTACACAAGGAAGGGGATGGGGGGGTTGTGATTGTATGAGCAAACACTTCCACTTTTGCATGCGGCTAATAAAAAGCGAGTCCCAACCCTTTGCTATGGGTGCCCTATTAGTCATCCACATCAAATCCGGCGGGGGCATTGGACTTCGGGCTTCATAAAGATCTTCAAAAGACAACAAAAACATAATGTTATGTAATGTTTTGGAATGACTACTACTTGAATCTAAATAGAAGACACTTTTACTGCACAAAGTGTTTGTGTTGCAAAATACGAATAGGATGTTGAATATCGGGCACTTCGAATGGCGCAACATTGAAGGGAAAAATTGTGTAACAACAATTAGGTGACCAACAACTCGGGACAACTTTGTACTTGTTATCGATCGATACCCCATTTCCGGTATAGTCATCCAATTATCTTCAACATTGTTCCCATGATGTGCCCTCAACAACGACTTCATCAAAAATGTGACCTTACCAATACCACCATACGATCGAGTGTAGAAGTCATTGTATTGGTTAAGCTCCTCCATCGATCGATTCGATCGATTGCAAGCCTCCTCGCCTTCCAAGAAATCTTTGCAATACACGGAATCCACGATTACCATCACCAACCACGTTAACAAGTTTTTCAACATAGGGTGGGCGCATGTATGTCGGCATCCCTATTATGTATGTATTAAATACATCCATAACAAAGCAAAGATCTGTAACAATAGGATTCGATGTGTAAGAAGAGAGTGGTGTCAAAGTAAGAGCTTTTGAAAAATCAGAAGTAGAGATGCAGCCTTACACGTAACAATAGGTGTGGGTGTTGGTTTCTTATGTAGTGGAGGAGTAGGGATTGTAGTAGCATCGCCGGCTTGAGTTCTCTTTTTGCTTTGTGATGGATTAGGTCTTTGGACACGTTGACAAAGTAGAGCAGGAGTTGAACCAGAATCTGTATGGGTTTGTAGGACGCCCACTCTTGCTTTGGGGGAGTAGGTTGTTTACGAGACTCGAGCAAAACATCCACTAGATGAACCCTACTGGGGGGAGTCAAATTTGTCATCTACATGTTCCCAAAATGACTTGTCTCGCTTTGTTGAGTAATCAACATTCCCTTTCTTATCTTTTTTCGGTGCTCCCTTTGTAATGATCGTATCTAGAGGTGGACACATAGAAGTCGTGTGCGGGAATGCCAATTCACGTGCTTTTGCCTTAATCATAACTCTACTGGCGTGATCGGATGCCTCAAACCTTCTTACGATAGCTTCAAGTTCAATGTCTACACTCAACTCATCATCCATTGCCTCTGTTTGTATTTTGAAATTCAACCTCCGCCAATGTTGATGAATCATGCTCAACTCAACTGAATTGGAGTGCGATCCATCATGACCCTACAAAAAAAGTCACATTGATTTAGTAACAAAACGGATCCAGTTTATAGACAAAATAACAGTTGTATGAGTGTACATCATACCTTGAAAGCTCACATGCACATGGTAGTCCGTGTGTAGTCCCGAGCGTGCATCGACATAATGATGGGTTAAGCGAAACGGATCCGATCTGCTGATCTCACTCAAAATATGGTCTATAGCATTAGATGAAACTAAACCCTTAATTTCATCAAAAATCTTCTTCTTCAAGTGTTGAACTTTCACTCTACTCAAACTATGCTCGAAGTGCATTTTAAGGTCGAATGTTGTATCCTAAGCATGGTCTCGCATTCCATCCCAAAGACTTGCACAAATCTCCCTACTTGTCTCGTAATATTTGCTTCAAGTGAGAGTGTGCGACTCAACTCTGTTAGTGGTTGTGTTGCCAAGGTGCATATGCTTATTTATCCATGCATCAATAAACTTTTCCTTGAAGGGTCTCCAGCGGTGGTCTTCACATACGTATGAAACCGGGATAAGGTGTCTTTGCCAAGTCGTTAAACAGACTCCAACTCATAATCATACTCTTCCGTAGTCTTCGCATGGACAATGAGATAGAAATGCACCCATAATATCATTAACAATAGCTTGGTCTTTGACAATGAGCCTTGCTTTGGCCCTCACATTTTTCTTAATGTGAAATTGGCACAACAAGTTTGCAGATGTTGGAAATATTCTTCGCAGAGCATTCATCATATACTGTGTCTCGTCGATAAAGTATGACTTGCGGAAGTTCATCCTGTTTCCTAAATAAACCCCTCAATTTCTCAAGAACCCATGCAAAGTTATCCATCCTCTCCCAATTGACATAAGCAAATGCAGCAGAGTAAGTCTTCTCAGTTGAGGTCACACCAACGATCTCAACCAACGGATACATGCAGGTTGGTTTTATATGTGGAATCAATCAACAAAACAATTGGGAAGGTGTTTAGAAGCTCAATGGAATCTGGATGTGCCCAAAAGATGTCTTTCACAACAGTACTTCCCTCTGCAAGTCGAGTCCAATAAACATAATTATCGCGTTGCAAATAAAACATTAGTTGTTGGAGCTCACCCTACCTCACGCATAGCCGATCGTTGCCTTTGACGACAGTTGTATATTTGTTTCACAACAACCGTATAGTTATCATCAAAGCTTCATCAATTTTAGCTCATTAAGGATCAATTTAGGCCGAGTATGATTCCTAGTCATTCTAGCCACACTAGTTCCTTCTCTTCTGAAGTTAACCTACCAATGTACGGACGTCCATCATGATAAGTAACCATGCCATGGTTATGAGTTCCATTCATAACCCTCAAAATCCATCCTCCAAGCTTCTTAATAAATTTCCCTTTTAGTCTGAACGGACAACAACATTTTCTAGTGTTTGTGCCTTCCTCAACATTTGTCTTATATGATCCAGCTTTATCACAAATCAACATGCGTATTGTTTTACGATCGTCGGCGGTGTCGATCTTCCTATAACAATCACCATCCCAAGAGATTTCCCAACCGCACGCACCAACTCGTGAAACTCGTCACGACTAGGAAATAACTGAAATTCAATTACTAACTGTCAGTTACATAATTTGGAATTAGTTCGCTAAAATTAAAACAACTAATTATTCATTCTTACCGTATCAGTTTGGAAGGAACTAGTAAAGTCTTGGGATTCGACAATGTCAGTTGACATGTCAACTGCGACAGTTGACATCTCAGCTTCTACAGTTGACAACTCAAACTGCTCCAGATGCACCCTCATTTTCATCCATTTAAAAACAAAACTCAAGATGTAAAAGCGCAACTTATCGATTCTTTGTCATACACGCTGCTCAACGGCCTCATGCGAACATGTTCGAATGAGGTCGTTCGAACAAATCAAATTCACACCCGGTAACACTTGTTCGAACACGTTCATGCGAACATGTTCGAACGACCTATTCGACCGAAGAGCGTTTTGAGAGAAAAAAAATGGCGTAAAAAGCTCAAAACAGAACCAAAATGAAAAATGTTTGGTAGGGTTATTACCTTGAGCTAGTTGCCAATGATGGGTAGTTGAATGAGAGTGAATGATGAAGGTGAGGATGGGTGGGTATTGGAGTGGAGAGAGGGGAGGTTTGGGTGTTGGAGAGGGAGTGTTTTTGAGTGTTGGAGAAGAAGAGGGGAGGGGATAGGGAGGGAAATAGAATTGTAAGTGGGGTTAATTTGGTAAATTTGTAGGGTGAGGGGGTGTGTTTGGAGTAGGAGGGGGTGTGGTAAAAGCAGTAGCCAAAAATAATTAGGCCAATTTAGCTTAGTTCGGTTGGCTCGTTGGGTCATAGAATATATAGCCCATTGACTTTAGTGGAATATTCATCAGTGATAGTACCCTCCATGTTAAGGGCAATTGTTGGATAGCTTTAAACCTCTAGAGCCTCTTTGACACCAGATTTGTCTTGATCGCCAACGAGCTATAGAGGATTGCAATAATTGAGGGTGGTTGCAGAGTTGGTAGTTGCCTTTACTTCATTGCCATATTTGGCACTCTAGCTCTTTACTCCATTGCTTCTCTGGCTTCTCGCGATCTTCTACCACAAAATTGGGATTTCAAACCTCCAGAGCCTCTTTGACAACAGATTTGTCTTGATCTCCAGCGAGCTATAGAGGATTGCAATAATTGAGGGTGGTTGCAAAGTTGGTAGTCGCCTTTACTTCATTGCCATATTTGGCACTCTAGCGCTTTACTTCATTGCTTCTCAGGCTTCTCACGATCTTCTACCACAAAATTTGGTTTTCAAACCTCTAAAGCCTCTTTGATGACAGATTTGTCTTGATCGTCAACGAGCTATAGAAGATTGCAATAATTAAGGGTGGTTACAGAGTTGGTAGTCGCCTTTACTTCATTGCCATATTTGGCACTCTAGCGCTTTACTTCATTGCTTCTCTGGCTTCTCGCGATCTTCTACCACAAAATTGGGTTTTCAAACCTCCAGAGCCTCTTTGACGCCAGATTTTTCTTGATCGCCAGCGAGCTATAGAGGATTGCAATAATTGAGGGTGGTTGCAAAGTTGGTAGTCGCCTTTACTTCATTGCCGTATTTGGCACTCTAGCGCTTTACTTCATTGCCGTATTTGGCACTCTAGCTCTAGAGTTGTAGTTTCGTTTTTATCCATTTCAAGTTATGAATGTAACTAGGTTGGGTTGTCTGGTTGTTAATCGGTTTGTAAATCCTGTGTGCGCTCTGGGCAGATAGGGCCAATTTAGGTTGTATTGGTTTGGGCCGGCTTAGGTTGTATTTAGTTTAGACTTACCCAATTTCAATGAAGAAGTTCAACTTGACAAAAAAAATATAAGCTCAAAGTTATTCTCTTAAAAGAGCTTCTCCAATGAACAAAATTTGAAGAAATAATGTGATGAAAATCTTACCCTTATTCTAGTTCCTTTAATGTAATATAAATACATTTTCACCCTCTGCATTTACATTATTATTTAAACATACATTGCACACGGCCATGCAAATTAGTCTGAGATTATTATACTATAATTCCTGGATTGAGCAGAGCATAATGTAGCAGCTCATGATCTTGTTCAAACAAAGCCATATCTGGTTCATCCAAAGTCACAAAAGCTTCAACTCCACCATCTCTAGTATCCATCAAAGCAATAGTATTACTAACCAGCTTATTCACACTACAAGTCCAAACGGGCTTCCCCCAACCAAAATCAAATTCCATCACTGGAAACTTACACCAACTAGAACACTTATAAACCACAATCTCATCATTCTTTTTCCAAAGTTGAGCTCTCTCCTTCACACTCTCCATTACCACTCCAAACCCACCTTCTTCTTTGAACCTATTTGCCTTACTATCAATAAACTCCCTCATAGAAATTCTCATTCTCTTCACCATCTCATGCAACGCCACGTGGCTCTCTTCCTCCACCGTTACCCCTACCGGCCAAACAAAGTTCCCCACCGCGGTTTCTGGAATAGGTGGTTCCATTCGTGGACGGAGATTCACTGCTTGAAATAAAGCAGAAGGCTTAAACGACGCCGTTTTTAAACAAGAAGCTGCTGACAAAGCACATCTCCATATAAGCGCCAGAACCACCTCCACCCTCGACGGTTGAAACGACGCGCTTTCATGTTCACCTTCGAGTGCGCTTTTGACTCTGTTTTTCAGCTCTGCTACCTTGTACGCGTTGAAAACGAATCTTCTAGAAGTAAACTTGTCGTTGGAAGTGTAATTATTGGAAGTGGACATGCCGGGAATTTCTCTCGGAGGAAAGAGAGCTGCACCGGTGGTGAGTTCTGGCGGCGCCGGTGGGCCTCCTCCTCCACAAACGGCGGTCCAGGTTTTAAGGAAAGTAATAACGGTGGAAAAATCGACAATCTTATGAGTGAGAGAAACGGTTAAAGCGGTTCCACCGCAACCGAAGAGAGTAAAACGAATGAGGAGCATGGGAACGTTTGACATTGACAATGACATAACTTCTTTGTCGGTAGTGGGGAGGAAACATTGTAGGTTGTCGAAGTTAGGGTTTGTGAGAACGTCGGAAAGTTTGATTTCTGTTTGAGATTCAATGAAGAAAGCACCTTCATCGTTACAGTTAATGGTAGAAGCATCTCTGAGTCGTCCAGCTAGAGGGTAAAAAAAGGTCAACGTTTGGGAGAGAGAGTTTTGAAGAAGTTTGGATTTGAATGAGAAATCAGAATGGTTATTATTGGAAGTGTTAGTATTAAGGTAAAAGTGGGTGGTGTTGCCATGGATATTGGGTGAAAGTTGATCAAGGAGAGAGAGTTTGAAGATTTGAAGGTGAGAAGGTGTGGGTGTGGAAGGTTTGATGAATTCTCTTCGTAAAGTTTCAAGTTTTATCTGAGAGTAGCAACCCATATCGTTGTTTACTCTGTTTTTCTAATTTGATTTGACCCACCGATACAGCGATACTCTGTTTTCGTTTATTTATAGAACTATATACTTTAATGGCTGCACCGAATAGATTAATGGTTTTTTTGTTTTTGTTGGCTGGCGGTGATGTGAATATCCATTTGCTTGCTGGGTGGGTGGGGATGACGTGAATACCTTGACCTGATTTTTGTTTATTTTTCTGCAATTCTTTTGTTTTTCTTCATTATTGCCTTTTCTTTTTTTGGGCTTCTTCTTTAAAAATAGGCAAAGCAATCCAAACTGTGCGAACTTCAACTATTCGATGGAGTATAAGTTATTTCATGTTCTACTGTGCCGATCATGTACAGTTCATACATCTACATCAAAAAAAATAGAATCTTGTACCGTTGATAAATGATGTAAGTCGTCTATAATATACACCAGATATATCAATTATATTTGAACTAAAAAATGTATCAAAATACGAATACGTGTGAAATATGAAGAGAATACGTGTATAATATATTTTTTTATTTCAAAATAGTTTACTTTTTTGTTCGTCAACAGATTAGTAAATACTACTTGAACTCACATACACCTATGAGGTTTTGAGTTCGAATTTATATGATGATATTCAGTCAAATAATTTTGGTACTTATGCTGAGTCTTATGGATTAGTTTCTTTGTTGATTTTGGCCAGACTCGTTGAATAGATGACATGCATGAGAAATAATTTATTTATTTTTGATAAGTCAAAGTATATTAAAATGGGAGCACTAGGGGTGACTCAACCCATTTACATCTATGAAATCCTATTCATATAAGAGATAGGACTATTGCTTCATTCCTCAAAATCACAATGTGCTTGATTACCCAATCTATGAAATAATTGAATGCACTGAGATCACGGTGGATAACAACATCTTTGGAGCATGCAGTGGTGGCTACCTCTGAGGACTGTGACACTCAAACCATCGCGTATTTAATAATATTAACAAGTCTTAAGAATGAAAATATACATGAATTTCGAATGAAATATGACTCAGAGGGGTTTCGTCGAAGTGGAGTGGTTAGTCATTTGTTATGTTAGAGTAAGATCATTGTATTTAGTTTGGTGGCAAATGAGGCTTTTTCTTGTAGTGTTGGTATTAGTTGGTTGAACACGATATTATGTGCATCTGAGTTATCTTGTGTAAGTACATATATTGTCTTTACTGTTAATCATTGAGCTAACTTGTCAATATTATTAATGTTGTTGGCATTTATCTAGAATTGTTTTTTAGATCATATTTAATTTAAACCCTAAAAGTCATTCTTCTAAGCCTCAGAGTTTAGATGAATGTGACCATTAAGTAACCTATGTAAGAAAATGACCATGTTAATAACACCAACAACCACTTGCCCTCCACTCTTTTACCCGTCTTGCTGCAAAAGATACTCAGCAACAACAATAAAAAGGCCCTAGCAGTTTAAACAGGACGGTCTTCCCGAATGTGCTCTTGGCATACATCAAATAGCCACTCGAACCAAAAATAGCCTCACCTGGCTTCAATGGAATCTCTGAAGTGGTGCGAGTAAATGATCTCCCCAACAAATTAATCGCCAAAATAATGACAAGTGTCAACATTGGTATTTGGATTGGGGGCGCGATAGTTGTTTGTCATTGGTAGATGCAGTAGACACGAAACATCATCCAAAGTGATGGTCATCTCACCGAATGGTAGGTGGAACGAGTAGGTATTAGGATGCCATATATAAACAAAAGCTGATATCAGCTCATGATCAACTGTGGTGAGAGCTAAATGGACCAGGGGGATAAACTCGATCATTCTGGGAACCATCTCGGGTCTAAATATCTTGGCCGCTCACTTTGGCCAGTGTTGTGGTGTGTGTCGATCGACCATATACTCATCATGATCATAAGCTTGTGGGTCCTGATGTGTACCTCCTGACCATGTTTGTCTTTGGTGAAGTCGCTCATTGGTATGTCAGCTCTCGTGCAAAGTGCTCTTGCTCGTCTTGAAAGCAGTTGTTGGGGACTCTTGTGCCCGAACAAGTCTGTCTCGGGAAGAAGCATGGTCGACGGTTCGCATCTGCCTGCGTCTCCTCACCTTAATAATATCATCTTGTGCACGATCACACCCCCGTGAGGCCCCTCCTCGGGACGTCTCCCCCCGCACCCACCCATGTGAATTAGCTGGTATCCTCCCAGAAACTCTCTTATAAGCCACTGCATAAGTATTCAAAAATAAAAATTATTAGGAAAAAAATATAATGTGAAACGAATTCACATGTAAATCGGTCTGTAGCCATCAGATTTACATGTAAACCTGTTTCACACTTAAATTAACTATGGATTTACATATGTATGAGGTAGATCCGATTTGAAGAAAAAAAAAGAGTAAACGGATTTATGTTAAATCCGCTGCTATGTATGACGTCAGATTTACTTACTTCTGTGTTGTCGGAAGTATGTAAATCTGTTAAGTGAAAAAACGAGAGAATGTGCTAAGAGAGAGAAGTGAAAACAGAAGGATGAGGGTTTAGGTAAATGTTTGGTGGTTTTGGTATTTGTTTTGAAGGTATTATGATATTTTCCAAGGGGTTGTGGGGGTATAGTTGGTAATGGTGGGGGGTTGAAAAAAAATACCTTTTTTTTTTGTCAAAAGTGAAGAGGGTTGAAGGCAGGTGTTTTTAGAGCCCATCAAAATGGTGTTTGCTTTTCCCACACCCCCTCCTACTCAAAACACACCTATAAGGGTGTGAAAAGACTAAAAGGCCAGGCAAAACTTCTTTTTTTTCACGAAATATCACCTATTCGAACACGGGACTTCAAACAGGTTCGAATGACATCGTTCGTGTGTGTTAAATCCTGACTTCACACCCTCTTGTGCGTAATTTCACCTGTTCGAACGAGGTCATGCGAACAGGTTCGCATGAGGGTGTTCGAACACCCTATTTTATTACAAAAAATAGACTCTCACACCACATTCACCTTTTTTACCTGTTAGGTTTCCCATCCCCGAATCGGTGAAAACACGCACTCTATTTAAGAGTATTTTTGGAATATTTGGAGTTAAAGGGTGTGAAAGAGTAGGAGGGGGTGTGGGAAAAGCAAACGCCATCAAAATTGGACCCAAAATTGATTCACAAAATAAGGCCCAACAAGGAGCGTGGCAATTTCGCAATAAAAGATAAAAGCTTTGAGCGTTACCGTCAAATTAAATTTTCAAAGAAAAAGTGGGAAAACCCCAAAACCCGCGAAAACAAAGATCAACGAAGCACTCAGTTAGCTATCTTGGATTTCTTGCGAAGCAATCTTGGAAGAAATGCCGTCGACTTTGCTGTGGACGGTGGTGTTGCTGCTGGCAAACGCCGTAACGGTGAGATCCATACCCTTCAGAGAATTAGATACAATGTTCGACACCCTACGAACAAGAGGCTACGACCTCTTCTGCAACGCAATCGCCACCTCTGATCTTCAAATCGATCTTCTCTCCTCCGCAAACGAGTCTCACTCTTTCACCTTCTTTGCTCCCACCGACGCTTCTCTCTTTGCACTCGACATGACTCAAACGGCGTCATCTTACACTGATACACTCCGTTACCACATTATTCCTCGCCGTCTTTCTCTCGCTGAACTTCGTCGCCTTCCTGACGGTCACATGCTCCCTACTCTCCTTTCCACGCGCAGTCTTCGTGTCACGCGCCGGCCTTCTTCTTCCGTTATCACTGTCGGAGGCGTCGATGTGGCTTTTCATGGTCTCTTTTATGGCCGTCACGTTGCTGTTCATGGTCTTGCGGGAATTCTCAGTCTTCGGTTAAATAATGCTCCTCCACCGCCGGCACCATTACATCCTCCGGTTCGTTCTCCCGATCACCAGCATTTCTCTCCAAGAAGCAGTCCCTTTTCGCCGGAAAACGAAACGGTTCGTGGTAATATTCCAAAGACGGTTACGTTCAACATCACAGGCTGGCAGGGTTCTCGTCGTCCGGTAGCATCTCCGGCACCGGAACCCGTGCAAGCGCCAGGAAATGGAAGGGTTGATGCTCCAGAACCCGAACCTGATTGGACAGTTCATCCTCCGGTGAATCTCATTAATGCTCCTTCTATAACACCGGCAGTTTCGTCTCCGAGAGGTCCTGAATCAGCAATATCTTTTCCTCCGGAAGGGTATTCCGAGAGGGCGGCACTGTCTCCAAGAGTTCCTGAATCGTCGATATCTTTACCTCCGGAAGGGTATTCTCAGACGCCGGCACCGTCTCCGATAGGTCCTGACTGGTCGATATCTTTACCTCCGGAAGGATATTCCGAGACGCCGGCACCGGCGCCTGTGGCCAAGAAAAATAGAGTTTGGTTGATGGAAACGGAGGGAGAAACAGGAACGCTGGAGAAATCTGAACCGTTAGATGGGGTCAGAATCTGTGAAAAGGTAACCGTTGGATTGAGAGATGACGTAAGTGATGGCGATGTTCGCTACATGCAGTGCTATGCTGCATAATAAAGCTCTATGGAAGCAATTAGCATCATCATTCAATTGATGAAACACATTTGGAGTTTGAAATTTTTTCAGGCAAATAGAAATAGCTTATAGTTAGTTTTTTTTTTTGTATTGTTCCAAAATTCACAAATGTAATACTTTTGAATCACTCATGATACTTCCTTGTGTATTTTTGATATGTTTTCCAACATCTGAACTGGCTTTTGGACAATTTGTTTACTCCCATTTCTGGATAATGCCAAGCATCTTATATCAAAACGAGTAATTTTTAGGTAGTCACAATTTCTCAGTGACCTCATACTTGATGCTACCATTCCATTTGGGGGGGGTGGGGGAGCTAATGTTCACATAACTTACATCACTATGTTGGGTTACTCCAAGTTAATCAAAGATTGTTGGTGTGAAAATTTGGTTTCTTTGTAAAAAATGTGTCTATCAAAATCATGAAACAACAAATCAAGAGAAATTATCGAGCAAGGTGTATAATCGGAACAAGTTAAATTATAATCTCGTCGAGCTAACGGTAACGGTCATCGTGTGTGGTTGTAAACGCCAAGAATCAACTTGAAGCTCTTGCGGGACCAAGGATTCCCAATATTTCTAATTTTGATTTGAGTCTCGACTCAACCACATACTAGGGCTAAGGATTTGCGTCTAGAATTTTGGGAAGTAGAGTGAATGGATGGAAATGGTTCGAAACTGGAAAGTTATAAAAATGGAATGAGGTATTTTCACTTTAAACTTGTAAAACAAAACACACGAAGAGCTTCAAAAAGAAAATGAGGGAGAAGAGAACTTTAAATAAGAACCATGCAAAATAAAAAAACCTTAAATTACAAGAAAGTAAAGTGTTGGAAGTCAAATTGAACGAGAAAGTGAATGAGAGCTGTTGAAAAACATGGCATCCATGAAAACTAGAGAAAAGCTTTAAAGGTCTATTATATTGAAAGTGCTAAAAACTTACGAATGAAAGAGATGATAGAGATGATACCAAAATAGGTCTAGCATCTACCTTAAATACTAATAGACTAATGGACCTATGACCTAACAATCTAATGGGTCTTACTAACAAACTAAAGGGATTAGTACCTATATTTTAATAGCCTCCCGCAAGCTGGACGGTGTTCACAACACTTCCAGCTTGGGATAAGCAATACAAAGATACTATAGAATTAAAAGAAGATAAAGAACAATCTGAATTGGTAGCAGTTGAGGTGCATAGCTCCTAGAAATCTTCGATCAACTATCGGGCCCCTTCAAGCTTCTTCCAGCGTCTCCACAACATTCACTCCAAAAGAATCTCAACAAACTTCACTCTTAGACATAACCATCCAAGTGCCAACGAAGTCAACAAAGCTTAACCATCGAGCAGAAACCACAACTCAAGGTTTAACCACTCGGAGGAAGCAACAAACCAACAATTAACCATCAAGGAAAAGCCACAACTCAAGGCTTAATCACCTAAAGGAAGCAAAAAGTTTAACCACCATAGGGTAGAAGCAAACATCAACAAGGCCATAGGGCCAAAGGCTTAACCACCAAGTAGAAACTATACCTCAAAGTTTAACCACTTGGTAGAAGCACATACAACGCTTAACCATCAAGAGTACTCAATCACTCAAGACAGAAGCAAAATCTCAATGCTTAACCATTTATAGCAGAAGCATCATGCTTAACAACCATAAACAGAAGCTAAAATCAAGCCAAAACAACTTAGGCATCACACCACATGTTTTCACCCCACAAATGCAGAAATTGCAAATTGTTACTCTCAATTCTCTTTTGGCAGCACCCATTATTATAAGTAGAGCTGTCAATTTGGGCCCGGCCCAATGGCCCGATTTTTTGGGCGGGCTTGGGCTCTAAAAATAGTAGCCCAAAAATCAACGGTATGTTTTTTGGCCCGGCCCGATTGGCCCGATGATGTTATTGGGCCGGCCCGTTTGTTGTTTGTTTTTGTTTTTTAATTTTAACATATGACAAGTGTTATACATGCTGTTTTTACTGTTATCCAATCAAAATATGACAAGTCAATTATTTATTCCACGCCTTCGATTTTGGAGCTTAACGGATCGTCCTTCGTCTTCTCTTCAAACCGTTCTGCAACTCCATTCATAAATTCTTGAAGCGAGTCGACTAAAAAAAACACCACCACCAAATACCGATCCATAACTGTTCGAGATGTCTTTGTCTTCTTCTCTATTGAAATTGTCCTATTTCAAAAAAAAATACCAATTCGGTATAAAAGCAACCAACATCCTAATCTAATCCTAATCCTAATGAATCACACTCAAGAAACAAATAAATTAAAGGCAAAGCGAATAAGATTTGGTAACTCAAATTTTAGTCGGTAATATCATGAGAATTTAATCACGAGATATCAACTTTCCACCTTTTTTCATATATATAAAATCAAATTGATATGCAAGTTCAAGCATTTGTGTTTGAAGTTTAGACATATAGTGGTTGGAAATTTAATTTTGATTTATACAAAATTTTAAAAAGTCAATGATTTGTGGCGCTTTGGGCGACCCATTTTGGTGGCCCATTGTCCCATGTAAATTTGGTGTTGGCGGGCTTTGGCGCTTACATTTCTGCAAATTTCATCCAAATATTGGGCTGGCCCGACCCTGCCCATATACATTGTTTGGCCCGATGGGCCTGGGCGGGCCGGCCCAAACCCGGCCCATTGACAGCTCTAAATTTATAAGAAAGCCAAAACAAGTAGAACTTCTACGAACTCAAGGTTATCTGTACTATCATCAATGTCAAGATGGATGAGACTCACATCATCTATATTCAACACTTTAAGTGTCCCCTTTCAAATCAATTCAAAAAACCTCAAAGGTAGAATCTTTCAGATGTAAATTCTCAAGCATAACCACCTCCAATATAAATTTATTCATACCAAAGGATTCAACAAGGAAATCCTTCAAAGGTGAGCTGCTAAATTCCATGGAAACCTGCGAACCTGATTCTAACATGTCCTACATACCTTAGCATGAACAGATTCTCCACTAATGCAATACCCACAACAACATCTGATTCAAAACCAGTCCTACATACCTTAGCATGAACAGATTCTCCGTACACCGAGTTTCTCAAAGCAACACACGAGCCAATAACAGCTACAAACGTGGCCTGACTCAACATTAATCCTCTCCTAGACATATTTACAAACATCTCCAACCAGATTTGAGGTATCCCCTCCAAGACACAACATTCTGAACATGAATCTGCTCAAACAACAATTCAGTCGAGAACACCACTTTTCTCCTAACATAAACACCGATCAGCGAATTAGCCGTCGTCATATCACAATCAACCCCACATTTAGTCATCAAACAGTGGAACAATCAATTTTCTGTGACATCTCAAAAGAGTAGCACTCCATTAGAGGAATCAAAAAATAACTTGCTGGAATTTGTTCAGGATGCAGTATTTCTATGGGACATTTTATCAAACAGCTTGAATGCACTTCAACACAAGCAAATTAGTTTGGAAAACGTACTTGCAGAACCAATAACAACAATAATAGGTAGTATACCTGAACCTGAATCAAGGTGCGAACAGAAGACGAACACGAATCCACAAACTTGAACAAGAATCCACAAACTTGAACCAAATCGCAAAACCAAAATAAATATGAAACCAGATCGCGAAATCAGAAGTAGAGCAGAATCGAAGTAGAAACACCGAAGGATCTAAGAGGAAGCAGAATCGCACAAGGTCAAGTCGTGATTCAAGGCGAGATGTTTGATTGAAAAGATCTATCTTACAAGATGTAGAAAAAAACTTGAACACAAATCAAGTAATTGTGTTCAAGATCTTGGTTCAGAAGAATAAATTGTGAGGAGAAGAATACCACAAATCAAGGAATTTGAAATTAAACGCAGAAAGAAAGTTTCTGTAAGAAGAAAATAGAAAGAAGAAAAAAAATTGATGAAAAAGAAAAATAATAAATAAAAAAATAAAAGAGATTGAAAGGAACAAAATTCATGGAGGATCTGTGTTTCTTTCAACACGATACTGTGTCAAAAAAACATGACATCCATGAAAACTAGAGAAAAACTTTAAAGGTCTATTATATTGAAATTAAGTGCTAAAAACTTACAAATGAAAGAGATGATAGAGATGATACCAAAATAGGTTTAGCATCTACCTTAAATACTAATAGACTAATGGACCTATGACCTAACAATCTAATGGGTCTTACTAACAAACTAAAGGGATTACTACCTATATTTTAATAAGAGCTTTGAATCATAGGGAAGATAAACTTATAGGAAAGTAAATTTGTGTTGAAATCGTAAAAGTTTTAGAATGTATACTCGAGATGTAGAAAATTCCAAGCATCCAACATTGATTACACCATAGAATGAGGTGTTTATAGAAAAACTAAATTATAATTACCTAAATGCATGTATGTCTCGTATTCATCGGTTACATAACTAATGAGTGCGCTTAAAATGTAATGGTTAAATTATAGTTTTGGTCCCCTTATTTTTATAAATTCAGACATTTGATCTCCTTATTTTAAGACTCGGACATTTAGTCTCTCTATTTTAAAAAGCAGACATTTAATTCAAAGAGTAATTTATAAAATCTCAAACATCAGTGATAACCACTCATGTAATGCCTAACTTCTCTCAACTAAGCATTTAAAATTTGCAAGTATTTGAAACTAGGATGGTGTGTGTGTGTGTTAAATTATTAATAAGACACCGTATACCGTGTACGCACTAGTAAATAATATATTTGAAAAACAAATTAAATTCATTGACTTTTAACCATAAATTTCAATTTTTTACTTCAATTAAAAAAAACCCTCCTAATTAAGCATTTTTATGATTATTACTGTATTCGCAAGGCATCTAAATATTTCACTCCAAAAGTCTTCATCCTTATAAAGTTTCAATTTTATTAATATTAGTCAAAATTAAATGATATTAAATTATAATAATTAAAAAATATTAAATGATAAAGATTAATGATTTGGTCAAAAGAATGATATTAAATGATAAATATTTAATTTCCATTTGTTTCTTATAGTATATTCTAGGTAATATTCATTGGTCAAATATTGAATAATTTTGTTTGAAAGTCATTAATTTTGAACATTATAAAGGTGTTGGTATGATCCGTTAAATGTTTTATAAATTTAAATGGATGTTTGTATTTGAAGTCATTCTACATCTATGGCAACTCTAAGTACAACTAACAAGATTGTGATAGCATTATCACTTCTATTAATCATACTTTCATTTGGGGCTAGTGAGGTAGTAACAATTAGCAATTATGCACATGCAAAAAATCTCACTCTTCGTTGCAAATCTAAGAATGACGACCTAGGAATTCATACACTCATTCCCGGATTAGGTTTCACCTTTAGCTTCAATCCAAATATTTGGTATAGCACATTATTCTATTGTGCCGTTAAATGGTCTGACAAACCAGAAATTCATTATTTTGACGCTTACAAAGGATGGCGTGATCGCTTTTGCAGCACATTTTGGTGGAAAATAGTTGAATGTGGTGGGTGTCAGTTTTGTGAACAAGAAGAAACTGGTGTGTGTTATCACTGGTGTTAATGCAACAAATATTGTATTGATGTAATCTCGTGTTGTTTCTCGTAATTGAAATAAAATCCAAGAAAAATCAAGCTAATGATTTTTCTTAATAATTATATTATTTTTCTTGTTTTAAAGAACTAGTTTTATTTGTGTGTCACTGTTGGGTGTGCTAGCTAAGTGAAGTAATCTATAATCTATAATAATAGTAGTAATAATATAATATAATATAATATAATATAATATAATAATACAAACTAAAATGAGTCTGAAGGTCAATTATCTTAAGTGTCACTCTTACAGCAATTTGAGAAAACATTAAAAAAATGCTCATTATTATAAAATCATAACATTAATTGAAAAAATTACAATCCCATTCTAATTATCATTTCGGTGGGAAGAATTATAAGTAATAAAATATTATCCTCAAAATCTTCTAGTAAATTGTCAAAAAATAAAAATAATCTGAGTACTGAGATTCGAAATTCAAATTAGATAAGGCATGACATTAATATATTTTCATGTCTGAAAAATATTTATGGAAATTTCCTACACCAATTATTAGTAGGTATTCTTTTGTGTTGACCATTATTTTCATTACCATAACAGTTATTCGCGCAATTATCACCGAAATCAAGACATTTTTCTATCATTGATGTTGTATTCAAGACATTTTTTTTTGACCAAATCAAGACATTTTTCTATTTCATAATCTATACAACATTTAAACTAAAAAAATCTGGGAATACCAAGTAAATATAATTTACTATTTTTCCTATTTATTATTATTATTATTATTATTATTATTATTATTATTATTATTATTATTATTATTATTATTATCACTATGCAAAAAACATCAATGAAGACGGGCATGTAAAAATTCTGTTCTACGTTCTTACAACCTTAAAATAATATATAATTAATATTCTATAAATCTATTTTTAGGATTAAAATATAATGATAAGAATCTAACAAAAATAAATAATATACTATATTTTCTTATTATTTATCACCATGAACGATACCAATGAATATGAGTCAAAAAAAAAAAGATACCAATGAATACTATCATGTAAAATAGTATATAAATAAATATAAATATTATTATACAAAGAAAAATTAAATCAACCAAATAAATATAAAATTAAATCAAAATTATTAAATACCAATAAACAAATTAAACAAATTGGAGCTAGGCTTTACTTACCTCTCGGCCAAACTCTAGGTTGTTCAGGGCTCTTTTCCCCTGGACACCAGAGCGGGGTCAAAGACAAAGACCCTTACACCAAAAATAAAAAATAAACAAATATCTAGCAAATAGACATATTAGGAATGCTATTATGGAAATTAATTTATTTTTTCCAAATTTCAAATTCAAATTTTGAACAAAATCAATCGTGATAAAGGATAATTTTGAAACTTGAATAATTGCTCTTTGGATGATTTTGAAATTAATATTTTGACCTTCCCCTCAGCTTTAAGTTGAGGAAATAGTGTTTCTCAAAAGGAATCACCATTCTGATGATGGTGGCATGGAGGAATCAACATCATTGAGGGGCGAATAGAAAGGCGACCAACCAGTGGTGTTTTCAAAAAGTTTGTTATCTAATGTGTCAAGGATCTATATCTTTTTCTAATACCTCTAAATTTTACATTCTCCATTATACATACTATTTCTTATTTTATTTCTTGATAAATTATCAATACATTGCGTCGAGATAGCATGCACTGTATCCTCTTAATTATATATGAAAAGTATGTTATTCCCAAACTTCAAATTAGTACTTCTTAACTAACATATTTTATTCTTTCTCCAATTTATCAGACCAAAAGAATCTTCAATCCAAACAAGAATATAATCATTAACAATTCATCGAAATTTAATTTCAGTCCTAAATTTGGACTGTAACATCCCCACAAAATATTTATTTTATGTTATGGCTTGCTAATCATGATATTGATTTTGAGAGATAATTTCTATGCTAAGCAGGACTGTGTGCTTTGATTGAAAGATGGTGCCACTAGTCTTCGATCTTGCATCTTTTGGTTGGGCTGTGGTAGTGGCCTTCAAGAGCCAAAATATCTTAATTGAAAATTTCCCTTTTGAAAATCTTCTACATCTCAGTCTAATACTTTGTTTAATTGCTTTTAGGTTTCCAATCAATCTAGAAACTTTGGATGGAGTATTTTTTGGTAGTGTAGTTTTTGGGTGAATAGAAATATTTTAGCTCAAAATATTTCTATTCCCCCCAAAAATTACACTATCCCAAAAAAATTACTTCATCCGCAAACAATAAAGATTAGGGACAGATGCATATTTAGATAATTGGGAACAATTGCCCTAACAAGATAAATTTTTTAACTTAAAAAATATATAAAATAATTTTGTTGTTCACCTAAAAAAAGTGTTATATCTCTATAAAGTAAGTTTTTTAATAAATATAGAAATTTACAACAGCTAAATAAGAAAAGAGAATTCTTTTTTTACGCAGATCAAAAAGAGAATACTTTGGTAATAACGTTACCTTCTTAGCTTTGTAATTTATAGAAATTTAAATATTTTAAAATTGTTTGTCATAAAAGTATGTATTTTCTAAAAACATCTAGTATTTTGTCCCCCACTAAAGATAGTGTATCATTCTTTGAACATGATGGCAATTAGGGAGAACGGGATTGAATCTGAAACCTTTCTGATACAACTTTTGTCATGCTCTACTAGACAATTCGTTGGAGTTTCTACTAGTCCTCTTGAGTGAGGTAAATGTTGGGGACTTTGAGCGTCATCCCCTCACCTTAAAATTTCTGTAACCAAAAAGAGAAATATTTTCTATTTACAAAATTATTTTTGGTTTTATAAAAAAAAAATACTTGTAAATAAATTTAGTAAAATATTTTTTGCTATACGTTAAAATACACCATCAACAAAACACTTACTTAACTGAAAAAAAACCCACCTATTTAATTAATATCTGTACGGTTAAGAGAGACATTTTTACTCAACAATACGTAAATTCTCAAATTGGTCTCTCAACTATCATTACCTCTCCAATTTAGCTTCTAAACTAAAAAAATTAATAAAGAGTCACTAAACTATTCAATATCCTTCAATTTAGTCCCTCAATTACTTTCTAAATAATGGAGAGGATAAATAGTTTAGGGACTAAATAGATGAATTTAGAATAATTTAGAGACTATTTATTTATTATCTATAACAATATATAAAGGGGATTCCTTTTTTTTTGGTGTCATATTTTTTTTGGACACAAATGCCCTTCACCAAAACTGAAAAGAGGCAGTTAACCAAAATGACCACATTAAAAAAACATAACCGGCAATTACATGCCACAGTGTTTAACATAACATGCCCATTGTAAATTACCCACCGTAAGTCCGTAACTGCTTCAAGTTGATTCTCATCCATCATTACATAGTTATGGCAGTGCAATGAACAACATTTATCAGAAGACCATATTTAGATTCTCATCCATCATTACATAGTTGAGGAGGACTTGTATTATGAGAAAATATTTAGATGGATTAAACTGTTGAGGAGGACTTGGATTATGAGCATATTAACTTAATTGCTGAGATTCGGTTGTGCTCATTGCTTCATGGTAGGTTTCATATGATTTGCAAATAGTTGTAATTCCCTCTCATAAGGTTCTCTTGGATGTTTTTTTTTTTGGTTTTATTGGATACTTTTGTTTAGGAGAAAAATTAAATTTCGTATAACGTACATCTTATGCACACAATGTTTTTGGCACTTGGTTACGAGAGTAGTTTCAAGAGGCCTGCCATTAAAACTCAAGGATTGATTGTATCCCAATTTCAAAGTGGTGGGGCCCACATAAATTTTTACCAATCATAGAGTTAGAGTGAGTGTTGAAGAGAGTGTCTAAAAAAGAGTATTACTAGCATTTCTCTTTCACAAAACACATCTAAAAGAACGAATACACAATTAATGAACCACAACTAAGGATATAAATTTAATTAAATTAAATAAAATAATGTATTTATACTAAAATACGATTGTAGATACGTATCTGCTGTAGCACGGTATCAAAAGTGGAAGACGGGCACTTAACTTGTATTAGAAGCTAACTTGATATATATATATATATATATATATATATATATATATATATATATATATATATATATATATATATATATATATATATATATATATATATATATATATATATATTAAGCTTTTTTTATAAGTCTGTGAGTTTATTTTCATAAAAATTTATCCTGAGGAGCTTATGAAAATTAACTGAAAACCATTTATGAACATGTCATAAGTTGTTTTCATTAGTTCTTCCAAACAGTCTCATAAATGTGTATGCCAGTAGATAAGCACAAATAAGCCGATTTAAACAGGCCCTAAGTGTTATATCAACAAATGGAAAAATGAGTAGGATTTTTCGTAACTGCAATCAAGAAAGGCAAAATGCATTTTACTTGTCATAAGCTGTGATGATTATTGACGTGCAAGTAGTGCCATGGACTCATAAGTTTGCGGTTTTAACGCTTAGGCATAGCAACATAGTTTCTGTTGTAAATATTGTACTGCGTTTAAATGCAAGAATGAGGACTCATACTTTCTCAATTCAACTCATTAACAGCATCCATGCCCAGTCTCATACTAAAAAGTAGGAATCCTAAATCCAATTGTAATGACAATGCGTATATTATCATGACAAACTTTAGTACACTCGGAATATACAGAAACACCGGAATTCTCAAAAGCAAGTCTACAAGAGAAAGCCATGCTCAATACCTACTGTGAGCAAGAGCGATGTAAATTTCACCTAATTACTGCTAAAAAGTTTCAACATAAGGACTGCTAAAAAGTTTCAACATAAGGAATTCTGCTTTGTTCTCCAAAATTATCGTATGACACTTTTAAGAACATCGAACACGGGATTGATCAATATAAAAGGAAGAACTCAGAAAACAATCATCTAATTCCTTGGCGAGATTCAAAGCTTCAGTGCTCAAGATGGAAGACATATTCTGTCAGCTGTTGCAATTTACTAGGATCTAGTTTCTGCTCTGTTACAACAGGTTGCTTCTTCACAGTAAGCATTCGAGAGGCGGAGTCTAAAGTCCAACCTTGATGTAGTACATCTACAATTATACAACCAAAAGAGTTAATAATGATAACAGAGGGTGAGGGGGAGATGGTTTGTAAAACTTAATTCTTGATAGTCCATTTGTTTTCTTTATGATAAGTAAATTGTCATGTTCAACTTTAGCATCCAAATTCACCATCAAGAAGAGACATACTGTTTTGGGTTTCAAGTGTTATAATATTGAGAAGTCTCACTGTTTTGTCAATTGCTTAAAATTTCAAGAAACAGTTGTTTTCAAATTCAGCCACTGCTCTCTCTATGAAGACATATTTCCAAACCATTAGTAGACCCAAAAATGAATCTTTTTAACTCCAAAACAAAATATACCACTAAAGGCAGACTATAATAATATAAATCTAAACCATTTAAGAGATAAAGATTGTATTTAGAAACCAATATAATAAAGATATGCAAATGCAACACTAAAAAAAGGATTTTCATCTATTTCTTCCCAACTTTAACCATGATTGCGTTACATCGAGAAAGATGAACCTTAAAAGATACCCCTATATTGGCTATCCCATTAATTAGCATGCCATTTTGATGAGTTACTCTACACAGTATACAAGACAAGACTTAGTTATATGAAGGGACTTGGAATCCACTTTTACGTATCTCTCATAAAATGTGTACGAGTCCTCCATTTACAGACAATATTTAAGTGCACAATTCAAAGAAATATATTCAGTCCAAGGGCCCTCGAGAATGGATAAGAGCCGGACATTAGATTAATATGCTTAATCTATTCACGCAGAAATAATGCTTGTTTTTAAATGCAGACTAAAAAAGATAGTCTGAATTTATGAATTCACAGTTTAATTCCAACATGAACATAAAATTACTTACAGCTTGTAGCATCATCCTCATTCATTCCAAGAAATGATGCAGTATCTGTCACGCTTATTGTGGAATAAGCAGAGAGAAGCAGCTGAAATATCTCCTTTGTGTAAAGTTCTGAAAACAGCTTACCGTATTAACATTTTCATGTATTAAACATCTTTGAAGAAGAATAAAACATAGATGCAAAAGATATGTAAACCATGACTACTTAGAAAACCAATCCAAAAGCAAGAAATATAATCGATAGAATAATTAAAGTTACTGTGGAGCTGATACATAAACTGGTTTACTACATCTTATGTGAGCCATGATATCCTCCGTACCACACTTATCAATAGTGCATGATGGACAGATAAATTACATTATTCATCTACATCTTTGCATATTATAAGTAGGGGTAGGTAAAATTGGGAGCCAGGTCTTAAGATCGCACAATTTTGTGAGTTTTGCAGTCGCGCACGAGTTTATGTTGATGCAGAATCATTTTTCCGTGGGATCCTTGTGATCGCTGTGCAAACTTGTAGGAGTGGTGTAACCAGAGGTTTTTTGATAATTAATCACTGGTTCTAATTTTGGACGGTTGTTTTCAATTTTTCATTCTTAGCATACTACTAAGGCATCAGGTAACTATCTTTAATTCTGCAAAAAATCAATAATATGAATATGATATAGATTAAATAATTAATTCATCCATGCTGTAATGATTCTCCAACACAGAAATGACCGTCTTAGTTTCAGGATAAAACCATGTTTATCAGTATCTTATGATACAAGCGAGTCGTATCTGGCTTGGAAACAAAACTGAACCCAATTGATACGAACCACCGTGTGTATTTATCTTGGACAAATTCACAACATGGATCTTGATTGTCTGATAGGTACCAGAATCCATAGACAAGAATAACCGAACCGACTGTGTGTAGTACTGGAAATAAAGACTGATTCAATCTCAAAAGAGCCCTTACAATGGTAAAATGCAGAAAGTAACATAAAAATAACTATCGGCACTTGGAGAGGCCTAACTCTCCCAAGACTCCAATTCTCAATTCTTGCTTACCTCCTAATTACCCCCAACCTCCTATTTATAACAATCAACTAACTCACTCATTTTCCCTCCACTTTGCCACATAAACAAGTGGTTACAACTTATAACCAATTCCCTCCCTAAGCCTCAATCCCCTACATTTCATTTATTTAATTCCCCTCCCCATTGTCTGAGAATCTCAATTCATTCTGATGAATTGTAACTTCCCCCTGAACTTTGTGTAGCCAGCCACTTCATATTTTTGTCAACTTTGTGTAGCAAGCCACTTTTTTAGTCATTGTGAATTATGACTTGGACCTTGAATTATTTTAAAGTTCTTATTCGATATATCAGACTATGCTTTTTGAGTATATCACTTTAAACTTGAAATAAAAATAGCATATTTTCATTGGTCGTGTATCATACGATTCATGAACACATTCGGCAAAAAGATTCGGAAATAAGTCTTATATTCACAATTTGAATCTTTATTCGATACCATGGATAAAACATAGTCTACTATCAACAATCAACAAGGTAGCAGGTAGTGAGTTATAATAAAATCTTAAAAACTTGCCTGAGAAAGCAGCAACTAGGCCCTGGAGTTGCTGACTCCAATCAAACCCACGGATCGCCTCGTGCACTCCGGCATAGTTTCGCATCCAAAGCTGCTGACCAATTTTCCACACTGCAGTAACTTCAGGCTGGCTTTCTTTGATTGAGGAAGGTATTGATTTCCAAAGAAAGCGAGCACTGTTGCTGCAATATCACAACAGCAAACATAAAAAACCCTAAAATTGAACAAATTGCAAGATACAACAAACCCGAATCCTTCCAAATTTACTATATCAAAAAATAGAGATTCTTTCAGTGCCAATATGTCATTAAACTAAATTAACTCTACAACTATATTATGAACCCCCAAATCCCAAGACCAAAGGTAGCAAATAATATATTTCCATTTCCCTTTTTTAATCCATAATCAGAACGGAGAAAAAAAACCATAAAGAAGATGAAGTGGGAAGATAAGTTACATGTCATGAATATAAATGTGAGCGAGAAGATGAATGGCGTAGGGCCAATCGTCCTGATAAGTAATACCTTCGGCTGCAACCTGAGTGAAAATCAAGTAAGCGACGATATACACAGTCATAGAACAAAACCCTAAGGAAGTAGAGAAGATGAAATAAACCAACCTTGAGCATGAGATTATCGCAGATATCAGAAACGTTTTCGTACGATTTCGATGCCAAGGCTGCATTCACCGCCGATAAATCCATCACTCTATTACCTTGCTCCGCTCTCTTCTCAGTTCTCAGTCTCTCCGAGTATGGCCAAACAAACTCCTTGCTAACGACGCCGTATTGTCAAAACGTGATTCTATTTTTTGTATTGCGTATCTTTTTGGGTGGTTATATCCTCACCCAAACGTGGCTATCCACCCCTAAAATTGTGAATTTTGACCCAGTCCAACGAACTAATCGGATAGCTCAGTGTGTTGGGTTGGATTGAGCTCGTTAAATGTTGACCCATATTTTGTACAACCTTCCGCTACTCACTAAAACCCCCTTTTTGGTGTGAAAAGACCAAAAGCTCTTACTGAAATTTGGTTTTTATTTTTTTTAATGATTATGCACGGTTCGGCGCATGGTTGATCGAACTTGATCGAATCTCGCTGCGTCGAACCAGTCAAAATTTACTCAGACACCCCAAATTAAGTTTTGACTAGGTTCGACCAAGCGTGTGCCGATCCAAATCGATCAGTCGTGCGCCGAACCCTCTCCATCGTCTAGTCAACGGCTAAATTTTTGAATTCTCCCCAACGGTTATAAGTTTAACGGTTTCGATTGTTTTAAATCAACAGCTCATGTTCGATCACACCTATTATAGATAAGTGCAACAAGTCATACAAACCGAAAAAGTCTAAAAAAATAAATCATGCAATGAATAAATCGAATCGTTAAATATCAGTTAAAATTAAACAACTAGTGTTAGTCATACTAGTGTTAGTAAAGAATAAATCGAATCGTTAAAAATCAGTTAAAATTAAACAACTAGTGTTAGCCATACTAGTGTTAGTAAAGAATAAATCGAATCGTTAAAAATCAGTTAAAATTAAACAACTAGTGTTAGCCATACTAGTGTTAGCAAAGAATAAATCGAATCGTTAAAATCAGTTAAAATTAAACAACTCAGCATCCAGCAATCAGGGAGGTTCGACCCTGCCAAGTGTGAACCGATTCGACGCACGCATGGTCGAACCGTACTTAATGTTTAAAAAAATGTTTTAAATTCATGGGTATTTTAGGAATAAAGGGTGGTATGGGGGTTCTAGTGAGTAGGAGGGGGGTTGTACGAAGCATGTGCCTAAATGTTGTTCATGAACAAACCGGACCATTTTGGCCCAACTTAGTTTGTCCATGAACCAAACTGGGTCAGCTTTTTTATGTTTTTTAAACAGTTTTTATGATTTTTTTTGATAAAGTTAGACTGAGTAACGGGTCAGCCCACTAGCCTAGTGTTTTTGATTGGGTTGGGCTACTAAAAAACAAAGCCTAGTTGACATATGAGCTAGCCCAGCTCAGCCTGCTTTAATATTTTGGCTTAGTGGACCGAGCTAGATGGCCCAATTTGACATCTCTATCTACACGACTACCTTAGTAAAATAAATACATTTAATTGATAAAAATATCTTTAATTATTTACACTCTTTAATTTCAACTGATTTCACACTCATAGAGAAATTAGTTCCCCACGCATACATATGTAAACCAACTTCACATAAAGGAGGTGTACTGAGTTCATTGGACAAATGTGAACTCAATTCACATGCGTTTGTGTGAACTCAGTTCACCCATGTTCAGAACTTATATTAAGCATATGTGACATTCACATATGCTTGGGTGAACTCAGTTCACACATATTCATAACTTATAATGAGTCCATGTGACATGAGTTCACATAAATGTGTGCAAACGAGTTCACGTAGATTTAAACGTGTGTGGAGTGAATTCACACAAATGCACGTGAACTGAGTTAAATATATTCAGAACCTATTATTAAACGTACTTGAATTCAGTTCACACAAACGTTTGTAATTGAGTTCACATAAGCTCATAAATAGAATTTGCACATATGTGAACAATTCACATTCACATACAAAATCTATTTTTGAATGTAAGTAAACTCCTTCACAACAGGGGTGAGTATGGAACGAGTTAGGACGAATTATAACTAATCCTAACCTGACCCCAAATTTTGATCGGATCATTTTGTTGACTCTAAGTTGTCCTTAGACAATGACAAACCTAATAAGTTATGCGTCAATTTTGATCCACTCTTATTCACATTTATCAACACACTCTTTTTTTTATGCAATTTACCTTCTTGTAGTTTACTTATGTTTTCTCAATTTAGTTACTCCTTTTCACCTATAGCCTAAACTTATCGCTTTTTCGAGTATTTAAGGAATTCATAATCAAGGAACAAACTTCATTCCTCAACTTTGTATAATTACATGAAGAAAAAAGGTAGGACTATTGAGAATTTTCAGTCATCCACTCGACAAGAGTCCTTATGACATTTCTCTTCAAAATTGACTAGCACAAAGAGGCACAGTCCCCATTCTGTTCACGACCATAACAATTAATAAAAGAATTTTATTAGATTGCTTAGCATAAAAACAAAATAAAAAATTAATAAGTTACAAATTATGAACTACATGAAGGAGCTTATAAATTACTCCCTCCGAACTCAAATATAAGCAACAAACACTTTTTTAGGTTCATTGAAAAAGTAATGTATCTAGACTATATATTATCCAAATACATTACTTTTTCAATGAATCTAAAAAGGTGTTTATTGTTTATATTTGAGTCCAGAAGGAGTAAACCTGTAAACTAAATTTAGAATTTAAGAATCTAAATTTTGGAACCCAGAAAAGTTAAAATAAATAATTCATATCAAGTTTTATTAATCAAAAAGGCAAAACTTCTCATGCAATTTTCAAAAGTGATAAAGTTGAGCTAAAAAAGGTTGGAAAAGAAAAAAAGAAATGGGGGAGAGAGAGAGAGCGCGCAAATTAAGAAAAGCTAATCGAGATGCCTCACCCACACTCGATAGATTAGCTTTACAGTTTACAGTTACACATTGTTTCACAGATTTTCATCTTCGACCAATTAAAAAACATGTGCAATTTTGCTTGAGAAAATTTTAGATTCCTTAATTTGATATTTTTTTCCAAAACCACCTTCATTGACTTTGGAGTTAAAAAAAATAATTCTTGAGCCTCCTATTATAGGCCATTAAATTAAATTCACTCTAACACTTCGTCCAAATTTTCTGTCACTGATTCTCCTACTCATTTCTTCCTAAAATTAATCGAAGAAATGAGAGTGACGGAAAAATAAGGACATTGATAATGTCAACAAGAATGACGTCCTTCATTAAACACTCAATCCATCGAATCCACACTGCTTGTAAGTCAGAGATTGCTTTTTTGGACTGATCACTATAGCACAATCCACCGAAACCTGTAGAGTTGAGTTCATCATTAAGTTAATTAATCTACTGGTAAAACACAGTTCAATGGAAGATAAAAATGATTAATTAATATAAAGAAGATGAAAAAAAAAGTGTAGATGAAGAAAATATGAAGATGTCATCATAAGTTAAAGGCACAGTTTCATTGCTTAAAACATAAAAAAGCAAAAGGGTAGAGAGTTAAAATGCATGTTCACACTAGTAGAAAGGATACACATACGATGCCCCATGTGCCCCCACAGACAGGATAGTCACATGGTGAAGACTTTTCTTGGCCTAGAAAGTTAAACAAACATGGCAGTAACGTTTGACATTTTGGGTCTATTCAAGCTTGAATTTTGGAGTTAGATGAGGGGTGCATGCATATAAAAATGTGCCCAGTTTTCTTTTTCTAATAGTCGGATGGGAGAATGTAAGATGCTAACACACACAAACGTAAAAACCAATGATTGACACTTCAGGGATCGAACTTGGCAATTGGTTGTCTATAAACAACATTTTTACCGCTGCGGCGAATCAGACTCCACAAAATGTGCATAGTTTGGGAATGGATTGCATGCCTTGAGGGCGCGCATACCTTTGTGCCTTTCCTTGTTTGTTATTTGTTGGATACATCTTATTCGTTGGATACATCTTAGGCTCATAACTCAGACTCGTGTCTTCTCTTTTTATAAAATGTTAAAATAAAATACCCTAGTGAACAGAACATTGCAACACCGCTGCTCCAACCCACTTCAACCTGATAACTCCGCCGATCTCTGACTGCCGCGACGTCCCACCACTCCGGCCGTCACATTGCCTTCGATGCTCCGACCATTGTAACGACAACTCCCCACTGTTCAAAAACTCTCGCAAAGGCACAATCTTCTCCGACGTCTCCGCTATGTTGTCGACGCCCACATGAAAATGACATTCATATAGCCAAGCTTTTTCATTCACTCATCTATTTCTACAATATTTCTGCATCATTATTTTCTTAGTTTACTATCTTGTAACTTCAACTAATAATTCAATCCTAAAAAATGGCTTAGAATAGAATGTCATATTCAGTGTGGATTCAACTTTTTGTTGTACTATTTGTTTTCTCTTTCTTTAACATCATCCTTTTAAACTCCTTGGAGGGTATTGTAACTGCAGAAACTATCAGGATGTGCAGAGCAAAATCCCAGGAACAGTGGCAACGATGGAGCGGCGAACATTGAGGTGGAGGTGTGGAGCGAGACGGTAGGAGAACGATGTTGCAGCAGAAGCAGAAAGATGGAGGAGTGCTGTTGCAGGAGCGTCATGAGGAGGAGTGTCGCGCTGCGGCCGGAGAGTTGGAGCCATAGGTCGGAACAACGGCGACCGGAGCCTTGGTGGTGGAGCACTGTTACGAGGTTGCATCTCTCTTGTTTAAGAAGTTTAGCATTTCTCATTACTTTTTTTTTTTAAAAAAGAACAACATGTGGCATAAGGTGTGACGTTTGATTGATCTAATGGATAAAAAATAAAGAAAGGCACCAAAGTTGCGCGCCATCAAGGCACGCAATCCGTTCCCGTTTAATCTAACATCTTATAGCATTATCGTAGGAAACAAAAAAAATTCTGTCCCCAACATTTACAACTTCAATAAAGAACATCGAATACTTTGGAGGGCAAAAAAAAACAAACATTAAGGACAGCCATTAGAATGAACATTATTGAAGTTAGCTGCAGGCAAATAAAGATTGTTGGTAGTTTTCTTTTTTTGATGATAGTATGATGATACCATGGAATCCAGTGACCTGGTTCTCAACTCTGGTGGGGTCTAACAATTTTATCATTTTCTTTGCACTTTCGAATCATTCATTATTGGTTACAAGTTGGGTCCTAACAATCAACTTTCAATTCACATATGATACTGTAGTTTTGGATCTTATATTCTCATTCACAATTTTATCAGTTTCTTTTTACTACATGTTTTAAAAGACTGTAGTCATTATACAGAAGAAGAGAAATAGAAAAAGTCCCCGAATCAAGATGAAAGGGAATTACTACTAGTATATTCTTTTTTTCCCCAATCTAAGACAGGAAAAACCTTCGGAATCTTTGAGCACTTGTGAAAGTAATTACATTTACCCCACCTTAATGGAACTAGTGAAGACCTCTCAGATACAACTCATCCTCTTGGAGTTTTTACTACTAGTATATTCTACTAGCACGGGACAATGAGGCCATTGGAATTATACAGAAAATGCATAAAACAGCGTGAAAAGAAAGCACTTGAGAGAAACTCATAGGTCCAGAAATCGATTTTATGGACTAATAATTTATTTTGACAAATTATGGACTAATAGTTACTATAGTAATATTTTAGTTAATAAACATTAGTAAGGCAGGATAGTATACTAGTATGAAATGATTTGTATGGGCTACAACATAAAAAACAAAGTAGCATCGGATATCAGAATTAGACTCAAAGTTAATATGTATTTGTAAAAGTTAACCAAAAAAATTTATCTACTAAATGAGTTTGAATAATTAGTTAAGTTAAAAAAACTGAATTATATGCTTTGAAATGTTAAAAACCATAAAGATTTCAATAGAATTAAATAGTAAAACTCTGGGTTACGAATTTTATCAATTATTATTATTAATTAACTTCCATAGTAAATTAAATTTGATTAATATTTGTTTTATTTAAAAAATGAAACTTTATTTACCCAAAAAATCCAAAAAAATTATCCGGGCACTCTAACACGCACACTGTAACATAACCTACCTGCCTCGTTAGTGTTACCATCGTAGCTATAGGATTGGTTGGGTAGGGGCCCAAAAATCTCACACGTATCTTTTCATAAATTCACAAAGAAGCACACAAGGAGGACAAGGAAGAGGTATCCAAAAATATACCAAATCAATGCGATGGTGCAATGCCGTTACAGCAGAAAAATGTACAGGAGAAATAAAAACATCAAGTATATTTTTTTTTGTCTCTAAATGAAATGACAAACACTACTAAAAACTCCCATACACACAACTTTAAAGTTTCTTTCGAGTTGAAACTCAGAACATGATATATAGCCTAATAATTTTTGCATAAGTTGAGCTAAGTCTTGTGGATAAATAGTGGCATAAGCTACATGGGATAAGGAGGTTTACTTGGTTCTTCTATTTTCTTTCCTAATAACAAACTCGGTTGGCTAGTTCAACATTTATCTCTAAGAACGAATCAAAATTAATCTTTCGTTGAAAGACTAATAGACAACAATAAGCAATAGGTTGTGTAAAAAAAAACAATAGGCATTAGACCGCTATGTGGAAAGCCTATAATAAAAAAACTAAAACAAAATAACTTTCGGCGCACGTTAGTACTAGGCAGCGCACGTTAGTCGTGGAAGAAAGAAGAAGAGAAGTAGTAGTAAAGAAAAAGCAGAGTACGACAGAGGATAGTGGAATTGTGGAAAATGGAAATCTTCCCCTCCGCCACACTCTTTCTCTCTCTCTCTCTCTCTCTCCTAATAATGAAAATCAAAGTGATGATTGAAGCGTAACTATTAAGCAAAAGAAGAAAAAAAAAGCGAGCAAAGCCAAATTAGGAAACCTATGATTCTAATCTAACAATGCTGCCAATCCAAAAATAAAATCAAAAAAAGGAAATGGCGAAAAATCAGAGAGGAATTGAATTACCTGAACACCAGGAGAATCAAAGTTCATAACCCGGATCTTAGCACCAACATCACCCAAAACCCTCAGGTCAACCCGATCATTAAGCGAAACATCTCTAAGTAAATCAGCAGCATCAGCTTGAAGCAAATTAACCCTCTCAACAGCGATAGTAGCAACAATTTGTCTAATAGTATGAGCATCTTGATAGAAACCGGGAACCGAAGCTTTACCGAGTGGAATTCCACGGTACATGACAGTAAACCTAGACTCACCGTACTTGATCCCTACCTTATTAGGGTTTTGAGCGGAGAATAAGAGACGAATAGTTAGTGAAATTGAAGCGCTAATTCCAGTAGGATCAGTTGGAATTATTCCCATGGATTGTACACCTACTTGTTCGAGATCGAATTGTGGTTTCTTTGGTTTCACTGCTAGAATGATAACGAGTACCACAGCGAGAACTAGAAGTGCTAGAAATGATAAGAGAAGGAAGAGACAACAACAACATCCTTTTAGTGATGCTGATGAAGATGAACGTGCTGGTGTTCTTGGATAGTATTGTGGATGTTGTTGATGTTGATTTAAGTAGCCATTTGAATAAGTAGATGGTCCTCGCGGTGGTTGTGACGGTGGTGGTGGTCTTCGCTCACCGTTTGGTTGTGGTTGTGGTTGTGGTGGTTGGTTTCCTCTTGTCGTCATTTTTCTCCTCTAATCTCTCTTTGTGTGTGTTTGTGGGTTGTATAGATTAGAGAGAAGAGAATGAAGAGGGAGAGTGAGTGGGAGAAAGAGTTTTGTGTAGAAAAGAAATGAAATCAAAGACGGATTTTGACGATGAAGCGGACTTCTTATTTGCTTTTTCGAAACTAAATAAAGTAATAATAATCCTAAAATTAAGAGTGAAATAGTGAATAGTCGGTGTTTCGAGGGTGATGGAGCAAATCAAATCTCTCACCGATGAATCACTAAAAATGACCGTAGGATGTTGTGTAAAATTTTATGAGTGGTTAAAATTTAATCAATTAATATTAAATCTCAATTGTTGATGAATACACATATGGTTTATGTTTGCCTTTAGATTTTTTTTTAAATGGTCGGACTGAAAAGTGTCGAGACCAAACAACACAAATGGAAAAGTTAATGATCGACACTCAGGGAGATCGAACCCTGTAATCGGGTGTACATAAACGACATTTACGCCACTGCAAGCCTGCAAAGAATCAGCCTTGGACTCTTTACCTTTAGGTTTAATTTAGAAATGAAAAATATTTGGGATCGACAAATTAAGATTCATATTAAATTAGTCTTTTTTAAAATAATTTTTAGACATATTTTACCTTTTCTGTACCCAAAAAAAATTGCACCAAAAAAAAAAGACAAATTTTAGCTTTTATCAAAATTAATCTGACTTGTTTTTAAGTTTCTTAAGAATTAGAAGCTAGCATATTAACCTTCATGTTCTTTAAATAAGAGAATAATGTATATCGTTCTACTCTCATAACTTGTCTCACAAGTATTTGTGATAATCCAAACTCCACAGAAAAATTGAGTATTGAATATTTTGTATCTTAGAGAATAGGTATCCATGAACGATTGCAAAGGAGATTGCACAAGAAATGTCGTAACAAAGGTTTGGAGGAGCTCATTTGAAATAACCATGTATATAGCACAAGGGGGAATTATGCCAAAAGCATTTTAAAAGTAAACGTCTTTAAAGAAATGTTATCAAGTATGTAAGGTAACGCAAGATCAAAAGTATTGTGGTCAACAATCACTGTGGAATAGTAAAAACAATGTGCAACAAAGTAGCGCCAAGGCCAAGCAACAACAAAATGATTGGTAGGTTGGAAGATGAACGACAATAAAAAAATAGTTTATATGTTGAATGACTCGAATGACAACAAACTAATTGCTGGGTTGAAAGACTTAAATGATAAAGAAATTACCAACGAGTCGAAAGGACTCTCGCTTGGGGAATAATTGGCCAGATGGAGAAATCAAAAATTTGAGCGCTTTTGCTTGCAAGCTTGGTGCTTGACGAACTATGTACTGGACTAGGCGACCGATCGTCAAGGCTAAGTGGCCAATTCTATAAGAAATCGCTAAGCCTAACACGTAATGTTCTCCGACAATGCTGCCAGCTGGCGAGAAGCTAGTCATATTGCTTGCTGCAATGTTCCCCCTACCATCATAAGACATGATTATTTTCACCCTCATTGTAATATCATAGCCTTGAAAAGCACCTTGCACAAGGAGTTGTGGTAACTTGTTCGCATATTAATTCGTGAGCAAATACCTTCAAAGTATGCTTTCTATCTTTTCAATTCCAAATTTCCAATGATCTTCACCCATCTTGTTGATGAATTACTCACAATTATCAAGCAATATGAACCTTCTAATCTTGATCAAATGCCTCATAAACTCGTATATTTAGGGTTTATTTTTTTTCTTTTGAAAAAAAATGATTTACGGAGTTTAAAATTTGGACTAAATGCTTAATTTTGTTTCAAAAAAAAAAAAATTTGGACTAAATGTTGATCAAACGACTTTAACAATTTTTGATATTTAGTAATTCTAGAAACTCTGAATGAAGCATACTTTTTCAAACTTTTTTTTTCTATATATGTTTAAAGTAAATTTTTAAAAACATTTTCATCTCCAAAATAAAGTCAATAAACATTCATTTGGATTGAGGCTAAAGTACTCGGTTAGCTTCTTTATTTCAACATCAATTCGATTATATTGTTTCTCAAATATATGATCGAAGCTCATAGTTCTCCCAAAGTGGATATCACTTTGTGACACATTATTGAACTAATGAAAGCCAATCTAGCCAAAACTTTAGACGTAGGCGCCAACCACATCACACCCCTTTCTTTCCAACTAAGAAATCCCTTTAAGAAAAAGATTTTGACATAAATAGCTAGAACTTTAGAAGCAAAAGCACTGAGACGTTGAGTTTGTTTTTTGGTTCTCCTCCAACAATTTATATTTCTTATAATGCAACAAGTCATTTAGCTCAAACTACCAAAAAACAAACTCAACGTCTCATTGAGCTAAGTTACAAGCTTGTTTAGCTTTTTATTTGAGACGAGTTACAAGCTAAGTTACAAACTACCAAAGACAAGTTACAAGCTCGATTAGTTTTTTATTTGAGACGAGATGGTTAGAAGTGCCCATTGGATTCTCTTTCTCCATGTTTGCTTGTTTGGAAATTTTCTCTTTTTCTTCATGTATGTTATAGAAAAAATGATGCAACATGGGTCGGCACTTTCCTTGAAATAGGCATAGCATAGCATAGTATGCACCGCCAAAAAGTGATTCATGATGAACCATTGAATAATAATCATTTCATTCATTTGATACATATTATAAAATAAAGGATGGCTAGAATAGTATAAATGCATATCCTGGAAAAAACTTCACACAAATTAAAATGGTAAAAATGCATTCTCTCTTTGCTCGTCAAGGGAACAAACAAACCCAACAAACACATTGTGCATTACTTTAATTCTTCAATGACAGCAATACAAAAAGAATTAAGAGAAGAAAGTTCATTTGATTACAGAAAATACTAAATACTAAAGCAATAACTTAAAATACAGAAGCCTAGTGTAATGATAAGGGAGAAACTACAAAAACATAATATCTTTATCTCATACTGCGTCCTGGGTGTCCTGGCCATCACTTCCTGTCTACATTATCAGCATCCACTGCAGGATCAGGATCTGAGATGGTGTTACCTGTTTCCGTCTTGATTGTTTCATCGATCCTTCTACCGGAATCATCGTCTAATTCATCATCCAACATGTCATCTTCTCCAACATTTATATCTTCTACATCATCATCGTCGTCTTCATTAGTGCTTCCGTCAGGGATCTTTCTTTTCTTGGGACCATGCTCAAGCCTATGAGTATCTAATTCTTTGTCCATAGTTTCTTGTAAATTCTGGTCATTGTTGTTTACTTTCCTTGCATTTCTTGCATTCTGCCATCTCTCCAATTCCTTCTCAACATTGCTAAGATACTGCTCCCCAATTTGTTTCTGATACTCAGACAACTCCTCTCTTCTTGCATTCTTCCATTCTAAGAAAGCCTGCGAATTGCAAAGATGGACATTACATGAAAATTCTGAAATGCATTTTAAAAGCCAATAATCATGATTCCAGGGTGTTTAGGAGAAAGCACCATAAACATTCATGTACTAACAACAACTAACATCAATATTTGCAATTTAACAATGCCAATACAAGATTTATGTCCATAGTGATATATGAGATGAAGACTGAACCAAATCAAATGACTAAGTTTGACAACCTCTTTGCGCTTCTCAATTGACACGTCATCTTCATCCAATGGTTTGTTAGGTAAATAATAGATTGGAGGCTCTGCTTTCGTCCTACAAAAATGCATGCCACATTCAATCAATGAACAGCCCAAACAAATCAAAGAAAAACTTTTTTTATGTCTCCCTAAAATCCAGCAATTAGCAGGAAACAACCAATCATCAAGCTGCTCAATATTACAATGCACATGAACGGAAACTTATCTTCGTCTCAATAAAATGTGAATATGGACACTTTTGGACCAAAATTAAAAATAACCTGCAGAGCATTGCATGGTATAATGTCAGATATAATAACAAAGGTCCAGCTGTTGAAGTGACCACCAAAAGATTTGTCATGAAGACTTGTGCTTCATAAATGTACAGTTGAAGGGGACCAACCTTATAAAATTGTTTAGTCTTTTATGATGCTCACTCCACCGAAGAAATAGCAACTCCAATTTCTTTTCTTCTGTCTTAGCAGCCACACGTGCTCGAAGAGTCTGATGAGAATAGCAGATAGCGAAATAAAAGAAATATGTAAGTCAAAAATAGTTGCCAACGAGAATCAAAATGAAACTTTGTGATAAGGAAGAGCAAAGAATAGTGATCATTTGAAAGCCAACCAAATCTCTCCTCCGTTTCTCAGCAATCTGTTCACGCTCTTCCTTCCTAAGCCTTTCACTTTCTTCACGTGCTCTTTGTTCAGCCTGAGAAGGAGTTCCAAGGTATTTGTGATTAGTGCTCGACATAGAGGTACCATAGAGCTTGCAAGCATAGCAATAAGCAGAACAATGGATTTTGGTACAATAAGCATAAGTCTAATTTTAAAATGGCACACTTCACCCTGATCTAATCGCCATAGTGTTAATTTCCAACAGTACATCCAAATACGCACTGAAGTTAATCTATAATTGTAAATGATATTCGATGAAAACTTTTGGTGGGTATACATATCAGTCACATGAATGTACATGTTTGCCACTAAAACAACTTACACACTGTAAAACATGTCCATTTCGTTCAATGACATATGTAATCCCAACCACCAGCCATGTGAATATCATATGCAGTCAATAATAGGTAAGTTATAACTTTGATAGCCAAATTGTACTCGTTGGGTGACAAATTATGCAATAGGAAGGAGGTGTCATTTTTTAAAATAATGGTATCGCCCAAAAATTTGGAGTAGCAATACAAATTAAACTCACGCATTGTAAAAAAACAATTTACATATGGTAACATTTAGACATGCTATGGCTAGTTTGCTCCCCCACCTTAATAAATGTTGAAAAGAAGTCCCAAATTTTAATTTTTCTGTTATTTATTAAATCTACCCATGAGAACATGTTGAATGATCATTGCAGCAAAAAAATAATGCATTCATCTAAATGACAAAATTCTTCACGAGTCTTTGCAAGGTCATACAATATCAATTAATCAATTAAAATATAAATAAAGACAATGGCAATGTACAGATCGATAGTCTATATGAAAAAAACTGAAGTGCCTATTCATACTGATCACTAATTATAACACGCCATGTGAATCCAAATTTTCAGCGAAATTCAAATAAGTTTTTTATTCTACTGGATAAGTATATGGATACACAATCCATATACTTATCAATAAAGGCATACTTCCTAATTCTACTGAACTTAAACAAGATGGATTGACTGAATTTTCTACAAGTGTGTGCATTAAGTTTAAATAGACAGGTGGCTATAGGTACTGCATCTTTGCTACCCACTTCTTCAAAAAAATGTCTCTTCATATAATAATGGATGTGAACTTACTCTTTGCAAAGAATTAGATCTTCGCATATATGCCTCTGTTCCTGAGAGTTGCATGTCTTCCTTTCTAAATTTCTGGAACAGTTCAGAAAAAAAAAAAGTAAATATATCTAATAATGATAGTAACAAATAACAACAATGATCAAAACAGAGGAACAAGAGAATTTAGATGCACACAGTCATGCAACAATGGAATTTACCTAATAATATAGCACAACAACCTACAATTGTGTTTAAGACCACATGATTAATCTAACATACATACCTCTAAGGTTCCCAAAAGCTGACCCAGCATTCTTTTGTTCCTATTAACCAAGCTTGGATCCTCATTCTTTGGCAATATCCTTGGAACATGTTCTGTAGTGGGAATCTCAGAAGCCTTACATAGATAATAGGCTACCGCATTAGATAAATCAGTTCAAACCAACAATCATCAAGATCAAGAAGATACTACATTTTATGTGTTTACCACTTTTGAAGTTCTTTGATTGCCATCTCTTCTGGACCATCCACTTTGGTTAGAATTAAAAGGGTTCCTATCACTCTGACTTACTGCAGCAGTCCCATTTACACCTTCGCTAGTCGAATCCTTTGTCTTCAAACTCTGCTCTGCATCGGCATCTTCAGGCAACTCCCCATCATCCACCTTCATTACCAAACAGAAATATAGTTAAACATGCTCCTATCTCCCTCCTGGTGTGAAAGGGGTCAGGAGGGTACCCCACTAAGTTTTATGCAAGTGATCAAACAATGCACACTGCATTTGAATTTGAATGACCATCCCACACCCCACTAATTATAATTTCACTAATTAATAACACTAAGGAACCAGATTATAAAAAACAAAAATAAAAAGATGAACTTGGATATCAAAAAGACCAGACAATGATAATTAAATGAAAAAGAAGCACCTTGACAACAGCAGATGAAAGTCGACGTTTAGCAGGGGGTTGATCTTCAAAATCATTCCTATCTCCGCCCTGAACAATAAATTAAACTAATCAACATCAAGAACTCAATTTGACATATTTCAAGATTAATTCAGATTATTTATCTTTCAGATTTGGAGTGAGTGAACCCTAAAGAAGAGAAAGAGGAGAGAATAACTAACAGGTCGAATAAAGGAACGCTGGCGAAGACCATTGGTGCGGAGAGGAGGAGCTGACAAGACACCTCTGCGAAGTCCACGAGGATCTCGAAGCCTCTCCGTTATCTGCATTCAAAATCAAGAACCATAAGAGTGTATGAATAACTATATAAAAATCTATGGAGAGAGAGAGAGAGAGAGAGAGAGAGAGAGAGAAATTGGACCTCGCGCTGTTGGCGAAGAAGCTCATCGATCTCGCTGCGAAGTTCGGATTCGGTTTTCTCCATCGCCGTAGTACTACCCATTGGTGTTCACTGTTTTCCAAATGCAAAACCCTCACCCGCAACGCATATCATATACCTCCCACCTAAACCTTTTCTTTTCTTGATTAACAAAAAATAAAATAACAAACTTTTTTAATGTCATCAAATAAGTTAGGAGTTTTTAGTCAATTTAGTGGCTAAATTATACTTTTGTTAGTTTATCTTTGATCTAGGTTTCACTTTGGTCCTTTATCTTTTTTTGATCGGTTTTGGTCCTTCATCTTTTATTTTCGTTTCATTTGGTCGCTGCTAGTTAGTTTTTTTAACGGACGCCACACGACAGCTTAATCGCTTCACGTGGCGCCTTTACACATCATCTTGACATAAAAATTTTTATATGATGTGGCATAGAAGAGACCAAAATAAAACTTAACAAAAACATGAGGGACAAAATTGACAAAAATCCACAAATATGAAAAATCATCCCCAATTTTCATCTTCTTCTCCGGCGAGCTAGAGAACTTTCTAAAAAAAACATCGATCAATGGTGATCAATTTTCAGATGACGAATTAAACTCGCACTACAACAACCTTCGAAGAAAAACCCGAGCAAAGACTCAGTTTCCTCTTTGCCCTTCGTGCGGTAGGTTCGGGTGCTCTTGATCGAATTTAGGAGGGGTTAAAGTCAAGAGCTTTAAACCAAAACTTGAGCAAAGACTCAGTCTCTCTCCGCCCTCGTGTGGTACGTTGGGATTCTCCTTATCAAATTCAAGAGGGGTTTTAAATGAAGAGCTTTAAATCAAAACCCGAACAAAGACTCGATTTCCTTCTATGCCCTCATGTTGTACGTTAGGGTTCCCTTTATCAAATCCAACTGGGGTTTAAAAATAGACTTAAATATATGTTAACCCCTACCAATATACTCATTATCCTTTTTACCCCCCCCCCCCCAATCGAAAAAAACTCTTAAAAAGGACATTGCAAATATAAACCCTTTACGGTTACCTCCTACTGTTGGATTATATTAACAGCGTTAAGTGTAAATATATGCTACCCCTGCAAATATGCTCACTATCCATTTACCTCCTCCATAAATATATGTTACCCCCTACAAATATGTTCATTATTCATTTAACCTCTACAAATAATAAGTGTTTTAGCATACTTAACACTATTAACATAATCTAATAGCAGGTACTAGAAACAATTATTATTTGTAAAGTTTTTTAAGAATTTTATTTTTATAGAGATGTAAATGAACGACGACTATATTTAAGCCTTAAATATATCCAATTTATGAGCAATAAAAAAAATATTTATTTTTTATAAGGAGGGGCAAGTGCGACTTTAGTGAGTTGTCTTACATTGTGGGCGTGTTGCCACGTGGCATGACGAGATGAATCAATATCTTTGGTAACATAAAAATAAGTCGTAGTTGGTAATTAATGTCCCTATGTCGTCGTTGGTGCCGTCTCTCTCTCTCTCTCTCTTTTCTCTCTCTCTCTCAAATAGTACTAGTACTAGGGGAATACCCCGTGCGTTGCACGGGTTGTATAATATATTTTATTTAATTATATGGAGATTATACATGAAAGTATATAAATTGTTAATACTAATTATATATTTTAAGAAGAAGTTCTTATATAATGTAGGAATTATTTTATATAAATATCTGTAATAAATTCTTTTGAGAGTTGAAATAATAATTTTCCGAAAGTTAAATAAGTTTTAAATATTATTAATATGTTATTGTTGAAAAAATTGTAAATACATATTCATGTGTTATTTTTCATAGTTAGTACAATATTTTTCGTTATACTTTTCATTAGTTTGGAAAAAGAAAAAATCAAAAATCCATTCTTTATTTTTTGTAAAATAAGAAAACCAATTGAAAAAACATAGTACCCATAATAACATATAATTTTCTGTGACTTAATATACCATATAATTTTTGGTGTCTTAATATACCATATAAGAATGCCTGTGCGTTGCACAAATTGTTATATAATTTTTTATTTTAATTTTATATATATTTTATACAAAGATACATAAGTTGTCGATATAAATTATGTATTTTAAAAATATAGTATTACATTAATATATTGTTACATTTTTTTGTATTTCAAAATTATTTATTTTAAGCCATATTCTTATATAATGTATGCGTTTTTTAATATTCATAATTTGTCAAAATTTTAATGAGCTTACTTGTTGAAAAGAAAATCTTATTAAACTTCATTTTACTTAGTAATAATAAATGTTATTTTATTTAATATTTTGAATTTATGAGCATGAAAATAAATAATAGAGACATGTGAGTATGGTAAAATAATATAAATAACAAAAATATTTTTGATATAGAATATTTTTAATATGTGGAAGACGAAGAAGGAAAATCATAATTATAATAATTGAAGATAAATAATAATGAGAATATTTTTTGATATAACATATAGTCTAAATAAACACGACAATAAAAATATCATATTTGCTAAAAAAATGATGGTTTAATATGTGAAATTTTAAGGATGAAAATGATAAGATTTTATATTTTGTCACATTTTCTTTTCTTTGTAATGTTATTCTTTTTTTATTTTATTCTTCCAAATTTCAGTTACATTCTCTAAATATTGTTATATATTAAGTTTGGATGAGTTTTAATAAAATAAGTTAATGGTTGTGTATGAATAGACATAAATCATAGAAATTAGAAAGTCACTGCTCTTTATTTGTTTATTCATCAATTAATAATTCATGAATATTAATTAAACAAAATTTGAAACCTAAAATAAAAGTGATAATAAAGAATTTAGATTTTATAGGAAACTTAGAAAGAGAAAACAATCAAATCTTTATTTTTATTCTTTATAATGATATGAAAAAAAATATGCTCATTATTCACAATATGAAACAAAAGATTTATTTTAAATTGTTTTTTTATACAACTTAAAATCTAAATAAGATAAAGTGGAGAGGAAACATATAATATTTGTAAACAAATTGCAACATATAAATCTAAAGCTTTATTTGTTGCTTTTACCTCAAGCATTATTCTTATTCTAAATTAACGATTTTTATAGGTGTGAATTTGTTAATAAAAAACATTAAATAGAATACTCTTATGAAAGCATTAGATATGATAATAGTTGAAGAAAAATATATTTTTTCCTTTGTGATATAGAGAAGAGACACTTAAGGTAATCTTCTTCTTAGAAGTGACACCAAAAGCTATGAAGGCTCAAGGAGCATATACAACTCATTTAGATCTAGCACATCATACAATTTTACAAAACTATAAAAGTAAACATTTTTCTAAAGAACGATATTAAAATATAAATAATTTCTTAATGCCTATAACTTTACAAAAAATCGTTGTCATATTGTCAACTCCAAACCCATCAAGAACATAAAATCCTTTATCATTTTTGTGCATTCTACATCTTCGTGTGAAACTTGCTCCTTTCTTCTAATTCGTGTTTTTAATATTTTTTTGTCAATACCTATCCCCTCACGATCCAAAGATGTGTCCTTTAAATAGTCCTTTCTTGCTATAATTAACTAAAATTCTACCTCTTCCACTCATATTCTACAAACTCATTAGTTTATTGTTAACTAAAGCAATAATTCATGTGAATGTGAAATGCAATCTTGTTTCTAACATGTTTTACTTTGATGATAAAACTCTATTAGTAATCGAACGTGTACTCCATTCTGAGAAGAGATAATTTTTTCCATTGTTGAATACATGAAACCTGAAATGAAACTTTGAATGTTAGTTTTCTTGTAGTGAAAATAAGTGATGCAAAAATTGAAAAGAAAATCTGATAACCTTTCTTCTTTCATTAAGACATTTATAGTAAAAAATTTAAGGAATTGTTAAATGGGTTTAAAATCAATAATTAAAATCAAGGAAAATGAAAAGAATGTAACCCATCTATATAAAAAAGTAATTAAAATAACTATTGCTAATCATAATAATTTAAAGACACCAAAAGGCAACAACAATCAAAACATGAGCTTTGGTGAAAAGAAAAAAAAATCAAAACATGAGCAAATGGATTATGAGTAATCAATATTGGACAATTTAAAAAATTAGAAAAAGCGTAAACAATTTGAAATTAACCTTATAGCTGAACCAATAAATATCCAAAAAGGATCACTACATGCATGTATGTCATTGGGGAAGTGAAATCATCACACCTGTGGAATTTCTTTTATTTGACCAATGCAAAATTAAATCATCTTTAATCCGATTTTTTTTAGGTAGAATACATAAACAAATAGTTAAATTAGTGAAATTTATAATATATTATATTATATTTATACATAAATATAATGCTAATTGTTATTATTAATTTCTATATTTCTATAAGAAAATATTATTTTCATATCAACATAAAAATAAAAAAATAATATTCCACTAAGAGCAATGTGGACACTCCATTGGGGTTAATTTCCTTTACATATATAGAGAAATTTATTTAAAAGACAAAAGTGAAATGATCATTTATTTAAAAAGACAAAAGTGAAATGATCATATCTTGAATGCTTGCAAAATGAATATGGTGAAGCAGAATGTGTAGTAAAATATATATACTAAATATTCTAAATTGGGAAGAATTTACACTCACCTTCAAGAATTAGAGCAAAAGAAAAAATGAGCACAATGTCATGACAAAGTGTGCTTGAGGAGACCTACATATTCAACGTGTTTATAGCATTTATCATTTGATGATAAAACTCTTTTAGTAATTGAAGGTGTATCTTGCATTTCGTGAAAAGATAGTTGTTTCTCCGATGAATACATGGAACTTGAAATGAAAGTCTAGATGTTTGTTTCTTCTAGAAAATCTGATGACCTCTTTTCTTTCATTTAGACATTTATAGGAAAAAATTTAAGGATTTGTTAAATGGATTTAAACTTAAGATTTAAAGTAAAGGAAAATGAAAAGATTGTAACCAATATATATTAAAATGTAACTAAAAGAATTATTACTAATCATAATAATTTAGAGACACAAAGAGGCAACAAAAATGAAAACATGAACTACTAAATTATGAGCATTCAATATTGGAGAATTTAAATAAAAATAATATAAAAAGGTTATCAATTTGTAATTCACCTTAAATAACTACTTGAGCCAAAATATATCCAAAAAAACTCGTTACATGTCATTGGGAAAGTGAATCAATACTCCAATACAAACTCCAATCTCTTTTTTTGTAAAAAAAATTAAAAAAATTAACACATATTTCATCAGATTTAATAAGTAAATGAGAAAGAAATTTATTTGGTAATAAAGAAATTTATTTGGATTTAATAAGTATATGATCTTATATTGTATTATATATATTATTTTATTTTATTTTATACTTTACTATATTGTATTATCTATAAGTTGATGGAAGAAAATATTTATGTATATTATATTTTTAATGTCAATGAAATCAAATATTTTCCTCTAACATTATATAATTTGCTTGGTTCATGGAATATGAGTAAATTTTTAATGACTATTCGTATTTTGAGTAATATAAGAATTCCTAATAAGTTTTTTATTACCATATAAACAGATGTTAAGAGTGTCTTTTCATTTTATCCTTTTTGGTTACAACCTTTCATTTTATATTAAGAGATTTATTTGATGTCATAAAGGTGGAGTGGACATTAATTGAGTAAAAAAAATATTGAGATTTAAGTTGGAAATTAGATGGAAATGATGTGGAGCTTCCTAGAGCTTGGAAAAAAGCTTCCTTTAGATATTTATATAGATTTTTTTTGGATACAAAGGAGAAAAAAAATCAAATAGTACTAGTATGATACTACGATGCAATTACACTACTGAGGAGAGCAGAGGGTAAGGAAGGAATGGATGGTGAGAGAAAGCGTTTGAAGCCGCCACGGTTAGAACGGCGAAATGCGATGAAGAACATCGATTACCAAGCAAGTGATGAAATTAACATCGACACTAACGTGCATCAGAAGAAACATTCATTCCACAACCAAACAAGCTTCCGAATTGACGGTGAATTTGATCATTATCATTTACTTCGTAGCCTTGGCCTTTCTGGACCTGAAGATTTTGTTATCCCAACAGCTGCTTGGGAAAAGTCCCAAAAGGATAAAAATCCTCCTTTGAGTTCAAATATTAATATTCATACTCAAAGTCAAAGTCAAAGTCAAATCATATCGGAGTCAAAGGTTAGAGATGGAGGGATTAAGGGTGTTAGGCCTCCTGTTCTTGTTGCTGACCAAGTCAAACGTATCTCTACTTGGGATCATGGTGGTGGTGATGATGCTGTTGTTGACTCTGCTTCATCTGCAATAATGGTTGGAGTTGGAGTTGGAGTTGGAGTTGATAATGATGATGAGATTGAAGAGGATTCCAATATTCACAAGATCCCTCCAAATGGGTCATTTACAAGGACATTCTACTCCTGGCAAAAGGGTGATATTTTAGGGAAAGGCTCATTTGGAACTGTCTATGAAGGCTTCACCCAGTTAGTTTCACTTTTCTCTGTTTCATTAGTTAATTACTTAATTAAGAGATCAAGAAAGAAAGAGATGGATAATTTATTTCCTTTTCAATAAGGGTTTGTATGTTAGTATGTATGTAATTTACTAGTCTTGCATAACTAAAAACTCTGTTCATGCAGCGATGGGATATTTTTTGCTGTAAAGGAAGTGTCTTTGTTGGATGATGGAAGCCAAGGCAAACAGAGCATTTTCCAACTACAGCAGGTACTTTGATAGTGTTACTGTCAATGTTCTGTATTTTCTTATCAAACCTTATAATTGATAACAGATTCTTTCTGTTTATTGTATAAATATATGTATGTCGCCATGGCTTTCAGGAAATATCTCTTTTGAGTCAGTTCGAGCATGAGAACATTGTTAGATATTTTGGCACTGATAAGGTATTTATATTGTTCTCTATTGCCAATTTTATTCATTCTTCTACAATATAATATAATTTTATGGGAACAACAGTTACATTTTAGGAAATTTTGCAAATCACCAGGCATTTACTTCTTTGTTATTTGTATTTATATGTCTTTTTATTTCTCAGGATGATGATAAGCTATATATCTTCCTTGAGCTTGTAACAAAAGGGTCATTAGCAAGTCTCTATCAAAATTATCGTTTAAGGGACTCTCAAGTTTCTTCATACACAAGGCAGATTTTAAGTGGATTGAAGTATCTTCACGATCGTAATGTCGTTCACAGGTAACCTAAGCGAAGTTTCTATCTTGATACAATGTAGTGATTATTCCTGTAATAACAATCATGTATATTAAGGAAGTTTGCTGGTTTGCGTAATGTTATCATATCTTAATGATGTATTGATGTTTACATGGGCTTGCTGCATTCTAATTTTTTTCTTCAATTGAAAATTTTAATTTTAAGGGACATCAAGTGCGCAAATATATTGGTTGATGCAAACGGATCCGTCAAGCTTGCAGATTTTGGGTTAGCAAAGGTGCCTTTCTTCAGCAAAATTAGCTGTCCTAAATCAGCCTCTCAACACTGAAAACTCTGAAGCCTAAATGCATGACATTATTCTGTTGGTTCTTTATTCTTTACAGGCAACCAAATTGAACGATGTGAAATCAAGCAAAGGCTCCCCATATTGGATGGCCCCTGAGGTTTGTCACATTGTATCTCTAATTGTAGCATATGTTTGATCTTATTCCTCTGATTGGATGAACTAGAATGAGACAGATCATATGGCTTCCTAATTTATTTATTTTTTAGATAGGCAATTGTTAGTGGGGGTGGGGGAAATGTTAGTTTCCGGGACTTGAACCCGGGACCTCCTTTTGCACTCATATGGTGCACTCCTCATGTCCCTTAGCTCGCCAACTGAGCTACCTTCTTGGGACATATGGCTTCCTAATTTAGTTCAGTAGATAAACCATATGTTCTCACTTGCTTTAACAACTTAAATCTCAATTATAAGTCAATTATTCTTCAGAATATATGCTTTCGCTTCATATTCACCATTTTGAAACAACCTTTTTCAACCATTTGTAATTTATTGGCAATAGCTCAAACTGAAATATTATTACTCCTATAGACAACAGATATTTAAATGTGACCAAATTAACTTTGAATTGTTGGATTTTAGGTTGTTAACTTGAGGAATCGTGGTTATGGACTAGCAGCTGATATATGGAGCTTAGGATGTACAGTTTTAGAGATGTTAACACGGCAACCCCCTTACTCTCATTTGGAAGGAGTATGTCTTTGAATTCATCTTATGCTTGTTAATTCAAGATTTTAGTTTAATTATATTCTTACTTGGCAGACAATCAAGTAGATAACTGATGATGATACATCTTTATTTCTTTTTGTTACAACAGATGCAAGCATTATTTCGGATCGGAAGAGGTCAACCTCCACCAGTTCCAGAATCTCTATCAAAAGATGCACGAGATTTCATTCTTCAGTGCTTACAAGTTGACCCAAATAAAAGACCAACTGCGTCTCAGCTATTGAATCATCCATTTGTAAAGAGACCACTTCTATCTCCCATAAGTCCTGTTTCTCCACGCATTAATTTTTTACTGTCTTAAGAGCATTCAATTACCTCCTTCCTACATGATGACCACACAGAAGATCAAATCCATCCTCTATTTTTGACCCTTTATCCTACCGGGTTTAGACTGGTGGAAAATATAGGTTTGCAAACAAGTATTGGAGTTGGACCTTACAATGAAAGCCGGTTTGGTTATATCCCAGGTGAAGGGGGTACCTCTTTATCTCAGAAAGGTTTTAACTTATGACTGTGAAATGGAGAAGAGGGAGACGGGCATCTGTATTTCCAACTGGGAGGAGCTAACTGCTAAAGTCCTTTTTAGAGTCTAAATAAAGTTCTTTTCGTCGAGCAATGGTTATTGCATTGATGCTCACTGGTCCTTTTTAGAGTCTAAATGAAGTTCTTTTCGCCTCATGTTCTTGTAATTCTTTTGGTGTGGATCGGGCTGGTTGCTACACAGTGGTACTTGTATTGTTGTAGTCATGAGAATTTACCCTTGACATGTAAATAAATAGCTAGACAAGAAAGGAGAGTAGGTACATCCGTACATGATAAAGAAGCATTTTTGTATGGCCCATTCTTATTACACTCCCTCTCCTACTCACTATACACCCCCAATTTTTGAAAATCTTAAAAATACCCTCACTTGGAACACAGTCCCAAAATACCAAACCAGTTCGATAGGCGTATGTGTGTGTAGAGTGTGGACGGAGGTGTCCGTATAGGCGCGGTACCAAAGTGTCAAACCAGTTAGATACTAAGGTACCGTACCTAACTGATACTAGGAGTGGGTGGCTAAAACACGTCACAGTACTATGGTATTGTATCTAATTCGATATCAAGATACCGTACCCATTGAAGATCAAAATAAAAGAAGCACTTAGAACTATTTTGTTCATTTAGGGTGTTTTGGTCTTTTGGTAGGGTCAATAGTGTCTAATGAGTAGGAGGGTGAGTGTAATGAGGTCAGAAATAGTAAAGAAGCACCCTTTTAGAATTTTATTCCAAAAATTTGTTCATTTAGGGTGTTTTGAACAGCGTCTTTTGGTAGGGAAAACGCCCAAAGAGAGTGTGAAGTCAAAATTTCTAACGATGTAGGAGGGTGAGTGTAACGAGAATAGGCCTGGCCTTTTTTGGTTTTTCGCACCCTTGTGGGGTGTGTTTTGAGTGTATAGATATTATGGACTTTCTCTTCCAATGGATTTTGTGCAGGCAGGTCTGGCCCAACCAAAGTTGGGACCTAAAGCTTTAGATTCGATGAAGTTCTTGACAAAAAAAAAAGATTCAATGAAGTTTTTACATAAGGCATAATTTTGAAAGAGACTTTGCACTTTTTCCTAAAGCAAAGAGTTATGCAGATGTGAGGTGATATAGATTAAAGTGTGCGCTGTTCAAAAAAATATACAAGATACCTTCACAGTAGAGTTTGTTAAAGTTACTGGTTCACATACCCACACACTAATATTTAAAAAGAACAATCAAGTGAAGCGACCTATAAATCTACAGAAGGAAAAAAGAAATGTTACGGAGCGTGTAAGCACAGTGCTTCACTTAATCTTTTTTCTCCAGTTGGCGGGGTGCCTCAAGTATATTACCAAATTGAGCTAAGAATGAACCTCTGTATGCATCTGAGACTGCAGTTGCAGTTTCCGATAGGTCCCTCTTCATCTCTGAAATTTTAGATCCCACATGTTCTTTGTACTTTGAGACTGAATCAACCAACTTTAAGAGTTTACGAGCACGCATTTGAATTTCTTCTTCACTTCGTTTAATTGCTTCCTGCGACTTCAATTCGGAAGCCTAGACAAAAAAAAAGGGCAATTAGAACAAGAGAAAAGATATTTGTACACCAGAAATTTACATCAGATTTACATAGTTAAAAATTGTAGTTAATACAGTTCAATAGGTGGTTAATGGTCTGTAAATTTATGGTTAATTTAGTTTAGCTTATCATTAATGAGTTACCCACCATAACCATCCAGTCCAGCGAACTGCATTAACCATGATTGTGAACTGCGTTAATTAGGTGTCCCGAAACTTTGATGTTCAAATAACAGCTGTTACAACGATATTGTCACAAAAATCAGGTCAATTTTACCAAGAGTCATCACCCATGTTATTGAAGAAAGGAAAAAGATTCAGCAGAGAAAAGAGTGTTATACGTTCTGATGTTGAAATATCCATTCCCTGTTACTATGCTTGGCAATTAGGAGAGTTTACTTTAGAAGGAATAAGAGCCTTGACAGGCCCTAGGAGCAGGAGAGAGATTTGAGGGTATTATTGTAAAAGGATTGTAATAGAATATGCATAAATACTCCATTAGTCAGTTAGTTGAGTTAGTTGATAGTCAAAACAGAATTGGAGAGTGAGCTTCTCGAATAGCTCTTGTAAAGTTCTCTGGAACTCTTAACCATGGATTGTAACTGTACCATTATGATTCAGATCCAATAAAATTCCCTTCTATATCAGTTGAATTTTTCAGAGATTTAGTAGAGGGGCACAGTGCAGCATTGCTTAAACTAGAAGAAGCTGACATAGGTGTAATTCCGTATTTTTCATTACTTTGAGATGGTTTTCCAATTTTTTTGTTAGTAATTTTATCTTTTTCAAGTTCATTACTTCATTTTAAAATCAATAAACCTGACCAAATCAAGTCAGATATACACCTTGGCAATTTAAATTATTCAAATTAATATTTTACATTCAAGATGTATTTATTTTGGAAATTTTTCCACCCTAATCCTATAAAATGATCAGTTTATCATTTATTTTGGCTCACGGATATTTGATGGACGCATTGGAGATTTTGTTAATTTATGTGATGGGTGCTCTTCCTTGAGAGCTTGAGCGAGAGGAGTGATTGCAAGCTTTACCTAGGCCATTAGTTGCTGGATTTGTTAACAGACTGATAAGGAACTTTTAGAGCAGATGTGTGGATTTTGGCATATATTCTTTTCTTTCTTTTGTTGACACAAAAGTTGTTCTTATTGAGATAATTGAAATATAGAACTGGAGGATCAGGACTTGAGCTTTCATTCTTAACTGATTTCATGAATCATAATCTTGTAGATCTTTCATTGATTATTTATAGTTGTTTCTTCGAACAAAATTAGAATTTTTTAGATGCTATTGTAATAATGGACTTAGTAAAAGGTAAATGGAAATATGCTGCTATTTCCATGTCTCTAAATGATGTAACCGTGCAAATCTAACCTTACACTGCATGTCCATTTAGGTTCTATGGTGAAGCTTACCTTTTTGATTGCAATGGCACTGTAAGTCTTCTGCTCAAATGTTTCTGTTGCTGTCTTAAATATATCAACAGTTTCCTTTAATGTGACATTTTCTTACTATTTAAAAGTTATTAGAATTGCATAACCTGAAAATTTTCAGATAATTCCTAGATGAATTCATTGTTCCGCTTAATGCAAGAATTTTTTACATGTATTTGAGTTTGTTGCCATATGTTTAACTTCTTCATGATCTATGCAACAATTGTTGTGCTTTAACATTCATACAACTTTTCTTAAAGAACTACTTAAGTACTCAAATTTAAGATTACTGACAATTGAACAAGATTATGTTTTAGTTTTACCTCTATCAACCATATCCTAAATTATATGGAAAGATTCAACAATTTAGATTGAGAAATAGCTTTCAATCAATATACATGGATTTGGTATAAACAAGCTTATTAGTATAGATAGTAGACACATAACATTTTCGAAATGGTTGTTTTTTTATACGATTCCAAATGGTTGTTTGCATAATTGTGTGAAAACAAACGAAACTTGCGAGAAGGCACGGGTAACTGACTAGTTCAAGAAAAAAAATAAGAACCTAGAGATTACCTTTAGAACATCAGCTGCCTCTCTCTCCAAACTGTCTATATCATGATCTGCTAGCTGGACATCCTCCAACATTTTCTTAGCTTCGGCAGAACATCCACTTTTGTAGTCCTCCGTTTTCTTCCACATCATGTTTATTTGAGCCTCCAACTGGTAAATAATCAACAAGTAGAAAAGAAAGTCAAACAACAGTCTTCACGGGGCAAGCTGATTTCTGTTTCCTGCACCCGTCTAACTCTAGCAAAGAATTTAACATAAACATTGACAAAAAAGGAGGTAGGAGTCAGCAAGAAGTTGGTTTTTCATTAATAAAACACAGAATTCTCCTTTTAAAAGTGTTTTGTTTTGTGGTCACATACTATAATATTCTCCATAAGTGTAAAAATGACAATTAAAAGATGTTTGTTATTTGAAGCAAATATTTTGGATTGAACCATCATCCTGCTACTAAGTTGCAGCAATAATGGCCACAGGGAGTCATACTTAAGCCAGGGTGCAAGTATGAGGAGTGAATTCAATTTCATCTTAAATTAAAACCCACAAATAAAATTAGACGATTAGTAAAAGTCCTTTTTTTTAATGATAAATGCTAGTATTTTGTAAGATTCGTTAGACATGTTAATGGGTGGGAGTTTAACACTCTCCCTCCTTATTACTCCATTCCTTTACTCTCTCACCCTAACCACCAAGCCAATCTTATCACTCCTAGAATTTGTAAAAGTGATACTACCTAGAAAAGTACAATGTGTAGATTTGTACAAGTTACAACTTAGAAATCAAAGCCATCAGCCATCAATGCAACAACACTGCCCCTGCACCAGCTTTCACATTCCAATTCCCATATGCCCACTCTCAGTAAATCAATTTCAAGATTAATATGGCCTAACCAATCATCTATCTCTATCCAAATCAAATTTTCCATTCATTTTTTTCTACTTATATAACAAAACCTTTAAAATGTTAATATCAAGATCTGATTTGGTATAGTAAGCTAAGCACGATCACAGACTAAGAACTAAAATCAGAGCCGATAAAAATACAATGCACTTACTTCATCAATGCGTGACTGCACTGCTGCGAGCTTATTCCTTTTCCCCTCAAGTCTGGTAGCAGTTTCACTGGACTTTTGCTGAAGGGAAATCAACTCTTCCAATTTCCCCACCGAACTTTTCTTGATGTCATCGGCATAGGAATTGAGCGCAGGTTTCAGCATTGCTTTGTAATCAATACCCATGATCTCAGCAGGGGTAGTTCCCTTAGAATTCAACAGATACTGGATACCATTACCAATCTTCAACCTACCACAAGGAAGGAAAGAGTATCTAAAAATTGATTCAAGAGACACCACACCACACCAATAGCTAATAGAGATAACATTCATTAACACAACAGTGAATAGTGCATAGGTGTTAAATAGAACGCATTCAACCAGTAATTGTGGTTATTATTCTTCAACAAGTAATAGAGATGAGAAGAAGAAAGAAACCTCTTAAGGGATTGGTTGCAATCAATTGAAAGTGCTTCAATGTCTTTGAATTTGTGGGCGAGAGTGTTATCAACATCCCAGCATTTTTCCTCCCATGTATTCCTTGCAAGCTCGGCTTCCGCAGCATCCCTCTCAGCAGCCTGCAACTCCCTCCTCATCCTCTCAACATCCCTCGCATTAAAAGTCTGCAACTCCACCCTCCTCTTAAGCTCCTCATTCTCCTCACAAATCTTCTCATTCTCCAACACCTTAGCTTCCAACTGTTTCTCCTTCTCAATCAAAACCCTCTCCGCCGCCTCAATTCGCGACCCGAACTCCTTTATAATATTGTGAAACTTGTTAACATCGTCTTCCAGCGTTCCCTTCTCCTTCTCAAGCACGTCCTTCTGAGACGGCGCAGACCTAAGCCTCTCCAATTCAGCCTCCAAAACGGTGACATTTTGCTCGGCTTCTCGAAGCTTCTCCTGAGCATTGGACTTCTCATTTAGGAACTTTTCACGGAACTTGCTATCGAGTTCGTCGACAGCATCATCCTCGCCTCTGATGAAATGGAGGTAGCTATTGAGTGTGTATTGGGAGAGGAAGTTGTTATTGTGGAGTGTAGAAGTGGAAGAACAGTAAAAGAGATGGAATTTAGAAATCTGGACGAGCCAGTGAATGAGGGAAAGAATTGAAGGCCATTGATGAGGAGCAGCGGGTGATTTGAGGATGGATTTGTTAAGCTTGAAAGGGTAATTAAGTTGTTTAAGGAGAATGGGAAGATCGTCTTCTACTTTTGTGGTGGGGAAATCGAGGAGTGTGAGGAGGAATTTTAGGGTTTGGTGAATGTCTTTTGCGGAGGGTGAGGAAGAGGGTTTGAAGGAGATTGGGAAATTTTGAGAGGCAAGGAAGGAATTGATGGTGGAGATGGTGGATTGTTGGAACGAACGGTCTTTGTAGAGGTCGAAGGAAGGGACACCGACTGAGGAGGGGCGGCTGCTACCGAAACTGGCGTCGGAGTCGCGGGGGAGATTGAGAGGAGTCGGCGGTGGTAGGAAGGAATCTTTGGGTTGACGACGGACGGCGCCGCTGGGTCTCATCTCCGCTCAATCGCTTTTGTTTCAAATTTGTTTTGTGATTTTAGGTTCTTTCTAGGTTTCCCGCTCTCCTCATTCACATTTGACGGTTTTGCCCTTAACGTTTTGCCTCATCATAATGTCACCTCACCCTCACAGCCCAATTCAAGGGATTTGGGTTCGGGTATTTTTTTTTACCCCCACCCTTATACCAAAAACTGAATTCTAATTTTACCACTACAAAAATTGTACTATGGATTTATCAAAGAATGGACATAAATTTGTTTTGGCTAAAAATGGCTGACGGATTTAACGTACTTTCATGGAAATATTTTTGTGGTCGTCAGATTTATTTTTTAAACAGATAAATCAATTGTTGAAAAATAAGACAACAAATTTATCTGTTTAAAAGATAAATCTGACGGCCACAAAAAGACTACGAATTCATCGGTTTTTTGAGATAAATCCTTTAAAGAAAATGCCTAAAACTAATGGTCAGTATCCCACAAATAGTTTTAATCAACGGTCAGAATTACTAAGTACTAAATAAACATAAATATCCATTACTACCCATTATAAATAGGTTCTAATATTTCACTCAGTTTCACACAAGCACTATACCCTACCCATATTTCAGCTTCTTCAAAAACGCCCTCACCCCACCCGCTGAAATGGAATGACAGTTGTGCCTAACCTAGTACTCAAATGACAAATTCCTAATCCCAAGTAGGTAGCTCAGTTGGCAAGCTAAGGGATACCGAAGGAGTGCACCAAATGAGTGCAAGAAGGAGGTCCCGGTTCAAGTCCCGAAAGCTAACATTTCTCTCACCCCACTAACAATTGTCTATCTAAAAAAAAAGGATGATGGTGTTTGGTTTCATTGTCGTAAGCCTATCTTCTATAGGCTGAATAAGGACATAACATACCCAGTTAAAGGAAAAGACAGAGAGGAAGGTTCGTCCAGAGGGAGAGTGGTGTAAAGTCGTAAGTCGTTTACGGAGAGGAAGGTTCGTCCAGGGGGAGAGTGGCGTAAAGACGTAAGTCGCTTACGTTACTGCAAGCACAACTATGGAGACAGCGACTCTATTAGTTATTTAGCTATGGAGATTCAGAGAGACGTTGACATTCACACCATGATTGAAGCACGGGCTAACGTTCCAGCAGGACGTCGTGTGTTGGAGCCGTATGTGGACACAATTCACACTCCTAAAGAGGTCATTTATCTTCTGAAACAGAGACTTCCCAAATAATCGCTAGTTTCATAGTTGTTTCCTTATGTTGCTTTTTACCGTTTCAATGTCTTTCGTGTTTGACGTGCGATTACGCTTTGTAATAATAAACTTGTTGTCTAATTTAAATACAACCGAAATATAAATTACTAAGTACTAAATAAACATAAATATCCATACAAATAGGGTGTTCACAAACAAGAGTACAAAGATATATCAGTTTGCAAAATTATTAAAACAAAGATATAACAGTTTAAATTAAACACTGGTCACAAAAGTCTCATCATCATCACTCCCATACATAATCGGCAAGGAATTCTTGGTAACTAGGATCAGTAGAGTCAGAACTAGCGTCATCTTCAGTGGCAGATCTTGACAAAAATATTGGAGGGGGCCAAAATAGTAACAAATATATAAATTAAAATTAACTGTGTATTTATAATAGTTTGTTTGGTTTAGTGGTCAAACTTATTTATGTCAATTTTAATGTTCTGTGCAACAGAAAATGTGCGGCCATCACAATAATTGAACTGGACCTTAAATACACCAGTAATGTTCTTAACCGCTTCGCTACTGATACCTTTGTTGCCTAGTGTTTATTCGGTTCTATATATTAACTTAATGGGAGCCGGGGTACCGTGGCACCCTCGACTCCAATTAAGATCCGCCACTGGTCATCTTCCTTTATTCGGGGCAATAATCTGAAAAAAGTTAATTTTACAATGATGTTTTAAAAAAAAATTGTAGGGACTAAAATTAAAATACTCTGTATTTGAAGGACTAAAAACATATTTATTTAATTAAATTTAATTAAACTAAAAAGTTTCACGAGAAACGTGAGTAAATTGTATAAATTAAATCCTTTTTTTAACTTTTCCCACTGAAATCAGCGTTTACTTCAGAACGAACAAATTCCAGAATTGTTAACCCGCGTCCTCGTTGTAAACGTGAACGATGTTCGTTACCAAAATCACTCTTCAGAAACAAAACTTTTGAATTTTCCATCACTTTCCCGAGAAAATTTCCCTCTCTGTTTCTAATTTATTCCTTGCAGCCGCACAATGGATGCAGAACAAACCTTCATACGCGTACAGGAGAGGTTTTCGCAGATGTTGACGCCAAAAGTCAGAGTTACTTTGGAATACCTGTATCTTTTCATGGCCATCACTTTGTTCTGTATTCTAGTTGTCATGCACGCCAATTACGTTCAACAGGTTTCAATTCTTGCCTATACTTCTCTCAATTTCAACTTATTGCTCTCTGTTAGGTCTTTTACAAATCAATCTTTCGTCGTGCGCGATTGAATTTTATACTGTTTCTTGCGCTTTTTTTAGTGAATTACTTAGTGATCGTTTTCCAATGTTTGTAATGCACCTCATAGAATCTTGAACTTGAATTGAGATGTGTGAAGGGAATATGTGATGGAATTTGGATTCTAGGGAGCTAACTGAAGAATTCCCCAACTAAGTCAGGAATTCTAATTAAGAGAATTGAATTCGTAGAGCAAAGTTGAGAGAGCAGTGGGTATTTTTGAAGAGAGAAAGTTGTTATATCAAATTAAACCGAATATCTGTTTTTATCAGTTATAAAATTGGAGCCAGACTTGGCTTGTTTCCTGGTGGTTAAGCAAGTTATAGGTAGTGGAAGAATGTTGTGACTGAATGCGATAGGTTCTTTTAAGCAGACCTTAGTTGATTATGTTAATGGAAAAAGTAGACGAGCTGAATTTCTCAAATTTCTGAACTCGTTGCTATTCTTTATAGAAGTTACATACGTATTTTTTATTAATTTGTGCATCCCTGATCTCTGTGTACATTTGGGTATTGGTTCGCTGTAGTATGCTATAGAGATTGGCAGAGGTAGCATATAGAAGGACATGCAGAGAGGATGAGAAAGACCTCAAACCTGCCATGGCTGTTCTACATATGAAGTTCTTGAGAAGTTATAAGGAATATAGTAGAATATAAGAGAGATTAAAGGTGCACGGTTACAAAATGTTTGTATGAGAGAGGGAAAAGAGAAAAGTAGATTTGAGTTTGTATGTAAATGTCTGAATTTTTCACTGTATTGCAATGTACAAGAGTGTAGCTTATATACTCATCAGGTATTACAAGCAACTGTGCAACTAACTTGGTAATTAAATGCGCCGATTCAGCACATACGGTTATGTATACATGATATGTATTAACTTATCCTATACTCTAATAGATCCCTCAAACTCATGATGTGGGCTACAAGCAGAACACCCTGAGTTTGGTTTGAAGTTCAGAAAACTTTGCAGAAGGTAGTGGTTTAGTGAGAGTTTATGCGAGTTGATTAGTTAGTAGAATATGCTTGGTTTGGGATGGTTTGGGAGTGTAGAATAGGATTATGGGACAGTGAGGCGGCACCAAGATTGTCACACAGTAGCATAGAAGTAGCAAAAGGAATATAGCTCAGTCACAACTGAGAGACTGTATCCAAAACATCTCAGCAAAATGCTTTAAGGTAACACTTCCCGTAGGAGATCCACAAGAGGCGTGTATCCTCCTTGCACCTCGTTATGATGTGAGCTTTATAGCAATATATTCCCCATTCCCAACTAATAATCTTTAATGTATATATAGTTTTAAATATTATGAGTCAAATATCATGCTTATTTAATTTTTTTATTTATCAAAAAATTAAGTAGAGAGATTACCAATCATTATTTTAAAACATATCATTTCATTACTTAAGTTACCACTTACCCCTAATCTCATTTAATTGCCCAAAACAAAGTTTCTAACTTTTGATATTCAGCATTAAATATTCTTCATTAAATGAAGGGTATTTTTGGTATACTATCATTAAACAGGATTAAAAGAGTTAATTTTTGCATATATTTTGTTACAGTTTAGATGGTCCAAATTTGCTTATATTTTGTTATGGAGGGAGTATTAATTAAGTATACCCCCACATACTCTATATTTGATAAAGTAATGCAATGACAAGTATTATCTATACCTATATATAAGGGGGATTCCAAAAAAACTGCCACTTTTGGTGTCAGATTTTTCTGACCAAAATACCCTTAGTGTAAGTAAAATTTTCTAATAGACATAACCACCCACTAACACACCAATACATCAACACACCAACACATGAAAGACGGGCCCTCCGGGCCCGTCTTTCCCCGCTAGTGTATCAAATAGCTAGTCTAGAGTTTGTGTTTGGTAATCCAAAAATCAAGATAGTACTGGGTTACTTCAAAATTACTCACTGTTTTGCTGCTTGAATTTTATTTGACCTCAATTTTATTTCCCATTTTTTCGCCAAGTTTATAATTTGACGATTCTCTGTGTTAAGCCTGGGTGTTCAGGTGAGCTATCTAGAGTTCTGACATCAGAAGCCCAACTTATTCAGATTAAGGTATGCATTGCCTGCAATTCTCTGAATGAACATTCTAGTTTGTGTTCTTTAACAAAAAATTCATGAATCAAACTATGTGAATAGATAGTAACTCTTGTGTAATGAGAAATATAAGGCTTATGTGAGTAGATAATAGCTAGAGATCTTTTATGATGTTCCTTTGCTTGTCTTGCTGCATATATGACACACTTTTAAACCAATGTTGTAGATAACCAGTGCCGGCTTGTGGTCTCCTAATGATTTTGATTCGAAAACAATAGATCCTCCTGAAACAGAAGTTGTAAAAGATAAAATGGTGGTTTCTGATGTCAGTCGAGATGACTTGACATTTTTGGGTTCCAAGTTTTGGTGGAACTGGATTGGTTCAGGTGCTAAGAGAGGAAAACTGATGTTCATGTCTTGGAAGACTGACAGCGAGTTTCTTGAACATCAAGCTGAGACCTCTACAAGTAGCCAAAACTCCAGGCCAACAGTTGAAGATGCTGCCGTCAAATTTGATAAAGAGGAGCCACGCAATAGTTTTACTTCATCAGCCAAAGAGACATTAAAAGCAGCAATTATACATTTTGGTAAAAAGTGGTATAGGCGCATCTCATTTGTTATGAGACATACATTGCAGATAATTGGAAGTTTCCAGAAGCTGTGGGTAAGTAGAAATATGTTGTTTATTGGAGCTAGATTAGACTATATATATCATTATGATGCATTCTGTTTATTTGTAGCCTGGATTTATAAAATTTAAAGTCAACATTCTAATTTACTCAAATTTCTGCTGAACTTCAAATTTCCAAGTGTAGGATATTGCTGGTGTACACCTAAATCTTGATATCCCCAAATGGATGCATATCCTTCATTTGGACAAGGTTAACTTCAATGCAGGTAATTGGAATATTTTCCACTGAAGTTCAAATCATGATACGTGCCGGAAGTGGCATGTTTAAATATCAAAATATTTTTTGTGTCTGAATTTTTTTTATATATGAAGCAACACAAAGATCTGCTGTCTTCAGGTTTTGTTTTAATTATCCAATACCTCTCTAGTGTTTATTTTTTTAAAATGGAATATGGATTTAAATAACGGTTATTTTTCCTTAAAAGGTTGATAATTTTGTTTTGAATTTTACTTGTTTTTTTGAAATACTAAAGACATGAGGCATGTTGAAGAGTGTTGCGTTTATAACACTTCAAAAGATCTTGTCATAAAGTTATGTTGGCTGATTTATTGAAGTGCGAGAGACCTGGATGCAAATGACTTTCATCCTTTTAGTGATTGACATGCTTAATATAGTTGTGTAGTGCAAAAGTGGATTCCTTTCACATTGAATTCCTGGATTTTTAACATCCATTTAGTTAAGAAAATAAATTAGGACATATATAAGGTTTATGGATGTTTCAATGCAGTCTAGTTAGATACTTAAGAAATCAGGATGTTTTAGATAATAGCTTTCGATGCATTATGGAGTTGTCCCATATGAATCTATATACGATTTTTGTCTCACGTCCTCTTTTATCTTACACATTTTACGTTATGTTATGTTATGTTATGTTTGTATTATCGTCCAATAAGTTATGTTTTGAATGGAGTCTAGTTGGATACTTAAGAAATCAGGATGTTTTAGATAATAACTTTCGATGCATTATGGAGTTGTCCCATATGAATCGATATACGATTTTTGTCTCACGTCCTATTTTATCTTACACATTTTACATTATGTTATGTTATGTTTGTATTATCGTCCAATAAGTTATGTTTTGAATTTCAGTGCAATGGCTTAAAAACAAAACCAAGTTGTTTGAACCCACATATTTGTACACTATGGAAAAGGTACATCGGTCTTCTTTGTGCATTCAATCTTTAAGTTGATTAATTCTGTGTGACAAACTTTCTGCAAGATATAGTTTATACTTTTGATTTCTGAAGTAGATTATGTCAGTTTGTTAAAGATACCTTTTATGTTGATTTTGTGACCTGTCGAAGATTTCTCTTCTCTATTGCTCATCATATAATTTATTCTGCAGGGTTATTTCTTATTACCTGAAAGTGCCAAGTCTCAGCATAGTATTCGTACCGTGAATGTTAGCATATCAGCTTGGCACTCCTGCTTCGGAAACAGGTAAAAGTTATAGCATGATTACCTGGTTTTGGTCCCATAAGTGACAGGTTATCTCTATCAGAAAGCTACTTTGATGTAGTTTTGTTACTGAAGGGTGTAAACTGTTTTGCTGATATGAAAGTTGTTCTTTGCATTTCATTGATGTCATGTAGTAATATTTAATAATAGTTCTAAGATATTACCCTGTTTTCTTCAATTGAATATTTTTCATTTCCAGGTGGCAGCAACTGCTGATAAACAGATTTGTAGGATATGATACAATTTTAATCAACAGTTTATTGAGTTCTCCTGGTCAAGGTAACTGTCTGTCTGATAAACCAGTGTATATAATTGACCACTAGCAGCTACTTTAAACATTCGTCTTTAATTATGGCTCAAATTTGTTTTCGAGTTCATGGCAGGTTATCTTTATAATTATCAAACAAAGGAATTCTATAACCTTAGTTATGCACTAGAAGTTCCTGAAGGCCCAGCTAAGTTTGGAGGTTTGTTCCTTCTATCTGCTTTGTATAGCACTCCTCATTTTTAGAGATTGTTTCCGGCGTCTCTACTTTCATTTATGGATTTCTCTTGTTTACTTGATGATCTCCCGTTGGTCTTTTGTGGGGACTTGCATCATAAGCTTCATGTTTAAATCCAAAATTTAGATTAGCACGGTCTTATATTTGTGCTGCTTAATCCTTGTAGTTCCTTCACTGCTAGGTTTAGTCGTCAGTTATGACAGAACTCTCAGTTTTGCAGTGGCAACAACTTAAATGTGAAGAATGCAAATGAATATGAAAAGTTCAGAAATTTCAACAAAAACCTAGGGCTTTGTGGGGTGCACGTACTGATATTAAAAAACAGCGCCGTAGGTCTAATAAGCAGCAATGGTGAGACATGAGTATTTATGTTGAATATAGATGGTGGTGGTCTGTTGGTACTTTAGGTACACAGGAGAATTGTATGAAGAGAAGCTGTGTTAAAGTTGGTGTTTTAAATTGACATTCAGATGCCATACATAGGGTAAATCTATATCGAGAATTTAGGAAAAAACCGTATAGTTCAATATTCTCTTGTTCCAAATACGCCGTCTCTTTTAAAAGACCATCAATCCCCAGTATTTTTTTTCGATAAGAGTTCATATTTTAAATCCTGAGTTTTTTCTTTTTGCCTTTTCAACTCGTACTATACTGTATTTATTGGTGTATGTACATCAGTATTTCTATTGTTGCCTTTTGATAGCGCACCACCAAATAGGGGTAAACCCGTAATTTGGCGTGTCTATGAGAGAAGGAAGAAGAAGAAGATTAATTAGTAATTATTAGTATTATTCTGTGTGTTATTTGAATTTTAAATAGTTAGTTATCAGTTTGGGGTTGAGTTTGAATATAAATATGTATTTGAATTTTAGTTAGTTATGTGGGTATGTATTATGGAAGTTACTGGCCAGAAGTATAACTTCTGAGAGGAGAGCAGTTTGCTCTACAAACTCTTGTAATTCCTATTCTATTTGATATTGAATGTACTGTTTTCCTTCTCAATTATCTGTCTGCACAATTTCTGTCTTACTGTTACTGTAAGGAAATTCTGGTTTCCATCACCTTTTAACTTATGTATCATTTTGCCTGTACAGACTACCTTGTAACAAAGTGTGGCGTGCTTATGATGTCCTTATTTGTGTTTTTTACTACCACAATGTCTGTGTCATTTACATTGAGAGAAACACAGACTCGCATGCTGAAGTTTACAGGTAGGCACTATTTTCTCTATATACAGATGTTTCAGTATGTTATAACTCATTTAGTGATTTTTTATTGCATTGGATCCATCATGTCATTCAGCTCATTGCTCCATGTATTAATCACTTGCGGTTAAGAACTGTGTATTTTATTCGAAGTGTTAAAGTTGTTGGATTTTAGATAAAAGGAGAGGAAACGAGAAGAACTTCGAATATTATTGATAGTAGCTTGATACAAAAGACTAAACACTAATCCCTAAATTCCCTATTTATAGGGATACATAGACTTAATCCTAAATAAATAGGAAAATCAGAAAACAAATAATAATAAATAAGAGATACGGAAATTAATCCTAGGAGATAATCTTCTTTTTTATCGGTGGGAAAAGAAATGCAAAGAAAGAATTACACCCTCATTATAGCTACTCTACTAGCATCGACCAAGAGTAAATGGGACAAAGTTGGATGACAAATTGATAATGCTCCCAAATTTTGAAACTATGCTCCATGTTGGCTCCAAACTTAGCTAACCAATCAACACCATCGTTCCCTTTTCTCAAGATATGGTTAAAATGTGAGGTTCCAGGCTTGATTACTTTACAACCTGATATGCTCAACAATGGGGCATGAGGATGAGTAAGCCGCACCTTCATCCTAGGAAATAATCTAAGATACCCTAAGACTGAAAACTGATCCTAGGGAATAGACCAAGATATTCTAGAATAATATTAAGGTATTATTAGAAATTGTTTTATTTTCTAACTCTCCCTCAAGCTAAGCTTTATCTTGATACAAGAAAACAATGCATTAATAAATAGAAAATCAAACAAAACTTGAACTCCACTAAAAACAATGGTTGGGAAGACAACTCAGGGATGTTGGTGAGAACAAATGTTGCGGTTCAAGTGTTAGGTCGGTCTGTTGACTGACTGACTGGTCACGATGGTGTGGGTGGTTGCCAAAATGGTCACTGGAGACAATGGCAGTAGACGACAACAGTAACGTTTTAGGGGTGAGAGCGAGCAAATGCAACTAAGTGCCGGAAAAGAGGAAACCTTTTGAATACAACTATTAATACATTTCCAAACTTTTGGGAACTCAGTAGAATAGTGGCGGGATAAGTCAGGTAGGATCAAATCAAGTTCTAGCTACCATGTTGTAGTTGGGGGATTTTAGTAAAGGAGGAGAGAAAACAACAGGAACTTGGAATGTTATTGATAATAACTCGATAGGAGCTTGATACAAAAGACTAAACACTAATCCCTATTTATATGGATATATAGACTTAATCCTAAATAAACAGGGAAATCAGAAAACGAATAATAATAATAATAATAATAATCATAATAGAAGAGATATGGAAATTAATTCTAGGAGATAATCTAAGATACGCTAAGATTGAAAACTAATCCTAGGGGATAAACGAAGATATACTAGAATGATATTACTAAATATTATTATTTTTATTTTCTAACACTAAGAAATAGGGATAAGCTCTCCAATTACAAAAATGTTGCAAAACATCAAGGGTCTGCACCTCTTATTAGCCAAATGCCTCGGTTCTCTCTTGAACAACAAGATACTCTCCCTCTCAACCCCTTTTGTTATTTATGTACATCATAACCCACCTCTCTAACCGACTCTTCCTAACAATTCCTAACTAACTAATCGGGTAACGAAGTAATGGGTTCAGGTAGACCACCCTCCCCCCCACCCCCACCCCAAGAATGAAAATCACTTTGTCCTTGTTAACTATTTGTCAAGTGTACCAAATCGTGCAAGTAATAAAACCGGTAAGAACCGGGATATCGTCCTCAAGGATCGAATTTAATTTGCCAACTACGATGCAACGACTAATTTGAACCAAGTTGAAAGGGGTTTTGTTTGGTAATGTTGAGCTATGAAGCTCAAGGGTAAAGCGGTAAATTGTTTTTGACTTTTTAACTATGAGAAAAATGAACACGTTGGAAGAAATACGTTGAGAAAACGCTAGGGATGGATGTCTTCCGATTTCATGCTATCGTTCTCGATTTATTTTCGGGAGTTATCTCTCTCTCTCATTTGCTATCAAATCCACAATTCTAACTAAGCCCTAATCCCTTAGGTGAATAGTCTTTGTTAATTGATAAAAGCCCTAATTCCTTAGGTGCATCTACTAACAACAAGCATTAAACGCAAGGATTCGCCACATACATCAATTCGCAGGATATTCCTAAACTTACGAATGGAAGGAATTGAAATTCAAACAATCCAATAATAAGAACTTAGTTAAATTATTGAATAGAATATAGGTTCTATAATTTCCCAATTACTGAAAGGTTAAACACGAATATCAATTCACAAACGAGAGAAGAGCGATAAAAATCATCAAGATAAACCAAAGAACAATAAATCTAAATCGAATTTATCCATCCCCAACATTGGGGTTTAGTTACACATGATCAAAGATAAGGAAAAGAGAGAATTACAAGATAATAACGATGATGATGATGACATTCAAGTCTCAATTCTTGTTCCCAAGGCTTGATTCTTCGATGGTCGTGCAATGCAAACAACTCTCTCGGTGTGCTAGGGTTTCAATTCGCCTAAAAATGTCGAAGATCCTCAAAAACGCAGCTTTTGCGTGTTTTATCGTGTTTTTCAAAGAATCGGCGCCTCGTTGGCGCCTCCAATGACACTTAAGCGCCACTGGTGGAGGACGCACACGATGGCGGCGCCACCTGGCGCTCATGCGGCGATGGGCGCGAATGGACAGGACTTTTTATTTCTCGCACTCCTTTGTCGCCTCGGCTGGCGCTCATGCGACGATTCAGCGCCACTTCAGCGCAAGCTCATTCCTTCGCACTTTTTCGTCCGATTGCTTGCATTTCTTCGTTCTTCCTTTCACCTAGTCACGGGGCACAAAACACCACAAAACCAAGCGTAAACACACTGCAAAGCAATACAATTTCAACTAGCACAATTTACTCTTTTAGTGTCCATTTTCCCTACATTCAATAAAATCTTCACATAAAATTCTCTTTTCCATACTAAGAACCATCATGTGATGGGGATTCATCACAACCCCAACTTGAACATTTGCTTGTCCTCAAGCAAAGACAAGGCAAGACAAAAACAAAACATCGTCAACATCGGATAACATGCAATCGCTTATGAATCCTTTTTAAACAAAGACAATCACAAACATCCAAAGGACAAGTTGAGCAACAACTTTCGTGATCGGGTCACCAATTGCAATCCCACATATGGTAATTTCACTAGCACTACTACTTGCTCAATAGTGCGTGTGTGACATTTAACCGAATTGGAACAAAGCTAGTTTCAAAATGCATCTAACTAAGACTAGAGGCTTTCTTCCGAGACCGCCAAAGATGTTTCAAAACAAATGGTAGACTAACGTTTCCACATAAGATTGAGGGCTTCAAAGCAACGACAAAGTGGTCTTAATTCGGTATTACAGATTGGACGGTGCACAACTACTTCAATACACACACAACACAAACCACACAACGTAGAGTTTTTGGTCGCAACCCCTCATTACATCAAAATTTAGATTTACTCAAAGAAGATTATTTCGGAAATTGCAACAATTACGGTATGTGGATTTTTCCACTTGTTCACAAACACACTTAAACACACACGCGCATACACTACAACGTTACGGGTAGACGCTGCAGTTGTTGCACTCACGCCGCACACACACCACGACATACACTACACCACAACACGGGTGGCAGACGCGCAGTGTTGCACTCACACACACCGACACCACACGGCATACACCGCTGCGGCGTTACGGGTAGACGCCGCTGCGGTCGCACTCACGCACACCGACACCCCACGCACCGACCATCCTACAACTGCATATACCCACCTTAGTACAACCGATGCACCCCAACTTAGCTTCTACGGCTACCCTTAATTTTTAGTAAAAATTTGGCACTCCCATGGTCCACCAAACAACCTAGCTTAGCTAAAATCATTTCTAGGATCACTAAGTTCCACCGAGTTAATGTTTTGAGTGTGGAAGCAAGATTGCATAAGTTCCTTCACCACAGGGGATACTATTCGCTCAATTCTCACCACATCATCACTAAGTTTGCTCAACTAATTTCAAAAAATTTTAAACAGAAATTCACCATATGATTGCATTTTATTCATGAAATCGACGATAGGTCCTCCCCCATTTAAACACAAAGCAGTTGTCCTCACCGATTGATTTAGGGAAGACCTATGTACAAAGACTAAGGCAAAAACAAAAATAAAATTAAAAACGATAACTAACCTAAGAGAAAACATCAAAGTACACAATCACATCATGCAAGATAAAGGAAGGAGAAAATAACCATAGCGGTGAGTAGACTACTCAACCGCGCCCGCGTCAGTCCGGCGGAGGTGGTGAAAGATGTCAAGATCCGGATCCAAGTATCCTCCACTCTACATCGTGCACATTGCTCGTATAGGGCTCTCATCCCAAACTTGTGCTCATTGCCATTCTATCTCGAGTCCGCCAAATCGCTCTTGCTTTTTCTTTGTCATGCGTTCCTCGGTTAGCCGCCAACACATCCATTCTTCCCTACAAGTGTGTAAATGTGTCCTAGATGCACCCTAAAGTACTAATCGGATAAAAATAATGCGAGAAAATAAAATAAAATCAAATAAGGTAAAATTAAAAGAGACAGGATAGAAAATTGGGTTGCCTCCCAATAAGCGCTTCTTTAACGTCACTAGCTTTGACGCCGCATTCCCTCTGTCAAGGTGGAATATATGACACGAAGAACACATCATCCTTCTTCTTCCGTTTATGAGGTAGGAAATTCATGAACTTGAGGTACAATTTCATATGCTTCCATATCCTCTCGAGGTGAAGGATGATAAACAAGGCATGAAGGAGTCTAAATATCGATCAAGCTCTTCACTCCCATCTTCCTTGCTTTCTCAAAAGATGAGAAGGGAGAATGATTTGTTGGGTGATTTACGGTTGGATTTCCATACCTTCCTAAGATTGAGAGTTTTTAGCTTCCTTCCAAACAAAGAGGATCCTCCGTTCAATTATTTTTTCTTCCTCATATTTCCTTATCTCACATGATTCTTCTATTATTGATCCCTTTTCTTTCTTGCATTCGAATCTTGAATAAGTGGTTGTTCATCCGCTAACCGGGGATATGATTTGTCAATAACTATCCACTGGCTCCTCAAGAATTTTAGGTTCACAACCAAGGTAAAGGCTCGTCAAGGAGTACCCATTCTCAGTTCACAAGAGCAATACACAAGATCTTTCCCACAAAGATCACAATAGGAGTATGTCTCACAATCGCCATTTAAATGTGGTCCTCCACAACAACAACAACGAAGTGGAAGTAGTGTGGACTCCATGACTTACAAAGTATTCACCGGCTTTCATAGAATCAAGGAGTAAAAGTGGTAAAAGGATAAAAAATATATGCATAAAGTAAAAAAGAAGCAACAAAACTAAAAACAAATTAAAGTATATACGGGTTCAAATTAGCGATTGCATTGAAATAATTAGTAAATTAATTCCGATCCAAGAACGGCGCTAAAAAACTTGTTAACTATTTGGCAAGTGTACCAAATCGCAAGTAATAAAACCAGTAAGAACAGGGATATCGCCCTCAAGGATCGAATTTAATTTGCCAACTACGATGCAACGACTAATTTGAACCAAGTTGAAAGGGTTTTGTTTGGTAATGTTGAGCTATGAAGCTCAAGCGGTAAAGCGGTAAATTGTTTTTGACTTTTTAACTATGAGAAAAATGAACACGTTGGAAGAAATACGTTGAGAAAACGCTAGGGATGGATGTCTTCCGATTTCATGCTATCGTTCATCGATTTATTTTCGGAGTTATCTCTCTCTCTCATTTGCTATCAAATCCACAATTCTAACTAAGCCCTAATCCCTTAGGTGAATAAGTCTTTGTTAATTGATAAAAGCCCTAATTCCTTAGGTGCATCTACTAACAACAAGCATTAAGCGCAAGGATTCGCCACATACATCAATTCGCAGGATATTCCTAAACTTACGAATGGAAGGAATTGAAATTCAAACAATCCAATAATAAGAACTTCCATTAAATTATTGAATAGAATATAGGTTCTATAATTTCCCAATTACGTAAAGGTTAAACACGAATATCAATTCACAAACGAGAGAGAACGATAAAAATCATCAAGATAAACCAAAGAACAATAAATCTAAATCGAATTTATCCATCCCCAACATTGGGGTTTAGTTACACATGATCAAAGATAAGGAAAGAGAGAATTACAAGATAATAACGATGATGATGATGACATTTGAAGTCTCGATTCTTGTTCCCAAGGCTTGATTCTTCGATGGTCGCAAATGCAACCAACTCTCTCGGTGTGCTAGGGTTTCAATTCGCCTAAAAATGTCGAAGATCCTCAAAACGCAGCTTTTGCGTGTTTTATCGTGTTTTCAAAGAATCGGCGCCTCGTTGGCGCTCCAAATGATCACTTAAGCGCCACTTGGTGGAGGACGCTACGATGAATCGGCGCCATTTGGCGCCTCATGCGGCGATGGGCGCGAATGGGCGAGGACTTTTATTTCTGCACTCCTTTGTCGCCTCACTGGCGCCTCATGCGACAGTTCAGCGCCACTTCAGCGCAAGCTCATTCCTTGGCACTTTTTCGTCCGATTGCTTGCATTTCTTCGTTCTTCCTTTCACCTAGTCCTGGGGCACAAAAACACCACAAAAACCAAGCGTAAACACTGCAAAGCAATACAATTTCAACTAGCACAATTTACTCTTTTAGTGTTGCCATTTTCCCTACATTCAATAAAATCTTCACATAAAATTCTCTTTTCCATACTAAGAACCATCATGTGATGGGGATTCATCAGTCCTCAAGGTGAAGTGTTGTGTAAAACACTCTAGTACTGCAGTAACTTCTGCTGTAGTCCCCATGCAGCTTGGTTGTGTTGTCAAGTTTCTGTGCTGCTGATTTTTCTTTGGTATGATTACAGTTTATTCTACTGCACATTGGGATTAGCTATTCACATTTGTTAGTCTTTACAGTGCAGCTTTATCACCATGCTCGGCACCGCCTTCCAACATTTCAGTTGATCTTTGTACATGTAATTGAATCACTAGTATTTGTTCCTGTAAGCACTCATTTTAATTGATTTACTTGTCAAAATCGTTCATATGAATTGTCTGTCATTTGTGCTATTTTTTGTTGTATTAGCTTTGCTGATAAATTGGGTATTGATTTCTGCAGATTATGATTGGTATTCTGTTTTTCCTCTTCGAGTTTTATGACGATCAACTACTTGCTTTCATGGTCTTGATTCTTGTCTGGTTGTGTGAGCTGTTTACTCTTATTAGGTATCTCCTCCTCTCTGTTATATGAGTCATAAAGGTTGTTGAGTTTGAAATCACTGCTGAGACAGCATGTCTGGTGGCTTTGTTGCTCGGAAACTATTTTTTGTTTATAACCAGTTGTGGCTAGGATGTGTGCTGAAGTCAACACTTGTGGCTCATTAACTAGTGCAAAGCCGCTTTTTTATTTTTCAGCATTAACCAGAAAACCTTTGGCTGGTGTTTATATGCCATTTATTAGTTGATTATTGTCACAACTATATCTACCTGATGTAGTCTAGCTAGTTACACCTTTATGAACTACTGTGCTATGATGAGCTAATGAGTGTGTTTATTGTAACTTGCAGTGTACGAACACCAATATCAATGAAGTTCTTCCCTCGCTTCTTTTTGCTGTATTTTCTTGTCTTTCACATATATTTCTTCTCTTATGCTTATGGTATGTTCATGTTTTTTTCTTTTACTTTTTGGCTTTAGTAGAGGATAATGTTAATGCTATATGAAATTATGATCTTTTAAAAATTTCCAGGTTTTTCATATCTGGCGCTCTCTACAACTGCAGCTTTTATGCAACACCTTATCCTGTACTTTTGGAACCGGTTTGAGGTAATGATGATTGTTGGCTTATTACAAATCCCAGTATTTGCTTTCCTCTTGGATTTTTATTTTATTGTATTTCTTGGGAGGGGGGAGGGGTCAAGAGAGGGCCAGCATCATTTCACGCTATTAAGTTCTCTCTCAGGTGGTTGTTTTAAACTTGATGCTTATCATCTAGGTTTGTTTGACTGACAGTTATCTCTCCTATATATTTATATTTCTCCAAATGAAATTGACAGATGGTTTACTAGCTTTTACGGCATATTTAGTTGGAGTATAGAGTTTATAGACCCATCAATAGCATAACTTTATTTGTTGCAGTAGGAATCTATTTTCAGTCTGGCAATATGTGTGTTTGGATTTCTTGATTTCCACGGTGGATTTCCACAGCAGGTCTGAAGCTTGAACTACTTGCTTCATTCCTGCCACACGTCTGGCTTGGCTTCAACATGATCCCAAACGTATACAATGTATTTCTGTTGGGGATCTTCTTTTCAAGAAGACTGTTTTATGTCTTAAGGGAGGTCCTAAGACTTGAAGGTGTCATGAAACTTTCTGTTCATGACAAAAGTTGATTTGTAGTTGCTATTCTTTTAGAAACTTTCTTTCTGTTCATTATAGGTTTGCTCGTGAATAGTCAATTGAAATTCAACTTATGCTATGTTTTCTGCTATTAGATACCTGCATTGCAAAGGTTCATGCAAAATCGACGGTCACAACTCCAACAACACCCAGACTTCCACATTACCTCATCTACTATTCTTGCATCAACGTTACACATCACAAGATTGAACACAAGGAATCAGGGATTAAATGTCACAGATTTGCCTTCAGAGACAGGGTTCAGACCTGGTTTCGATCGATCAATGCCTCAGAATGGACCGGTAGTTCCTGAACCTCATGGGCGGCCAGAAAATAATCCAGCCAGGGTTGCCGACCCTGCACAGATTTCTGGGCAGGCTGACATTCGACAAGCTGAAAGGGGTCCAAACCCTGGATCCATGAATTCATTTAGTTCTTTGTTATTATGGATATTAGGAGGTGCTTCATCTGAGGGCCTCAACTCGTTTCTTTCCATGTTCAGAGATGTGAGGGACCAAGGACAAGTTTATACTAGAACTCCTGAGCATGAGAACCGTGAGAATCAGGAGAGTGAAAATCAGCAGTGAAAAGTTTCAATTGAGTGGAGATTTTGTTAATACAGGAATGATGTACTTTATATCATATAGGTAACTTGACTGCTTTCTCGTTGGTTCGAATGAAAATATATATTCCATTCAGTAGAACAGTCAATTTAAAGTATATATTCCATTCAGTTGGTAGGATTAAGAAGATATATTAACCAAGAAAAGAAACATGTAAATGGTGCAAAAAGAATTTCAGTATAAGATAGCAAGAAGCTTCTTAAAGTCCAGTTTTTATTTTTTGGCCAAATCAAAGTCCAGTTTAATTTATGTAAAAGTATAGGAAATTAATCTATAGATCCAGGCTTGTTTTTCTATCCTTAAGTCAAACCTTTTTTTCTTTCTTCTTTTTGATGCGAAGCCTTTTTCACCTTCACTAATTTTGTCCAGTCTATACATTTTGTTTGTTGTTATTAAATTGGCAAGGCAACTTTACACCCTTTCAACTAATACGGTTGGCTCAGTGGCATATGATTTAGCTACTCTAGAACACGGGGGCCGACTCAGTGCTATCGAGTTCGATTCTCGCAGTCGATAAACTCGGTGTTGGTCAGTGCAAAATTTGTTCTTAAGCACGAGCTGAGATTAGTCTTTCTTTGAAATCGTTGGGATACTCCGTAGGTAGCTAGCAATGATCCAAAATAACAACAAAACTGTACACCCTTTCCTTTGTTTAGGGCTAGAGACTGGACGAAAAAATAAAAATATATTAAAAGATCTCATTTTCATATTTGGATCGAAGATTGTCTGAAATTTTGAATATTTCTTTTGGTTAATGACACTGTGAGTCCGGGACATCGATTGTGGAAACAAATAACTTGAGAATGAAAGTGCCTTTTTTATGCATTTACTTCTGGTTAAGTATAATTTTAAGATCACATGAGAAAAGCAGGGAAAAATGAAATGAAAAAGGAAGAGAAACGAAAAAGAGAGATATGATGGAAAAGAAAAAGAAAGGGAGGAAGAGTGTAATAAGAAAAGAGGAATGAGTGTGAGAAAATAAGATCAATGATTTTATGTTCACCCACATGTTATCGCATACTAGAGAAAAATGTCAGGTACTCGTGGCCAGTCAGGTTCCTCGACGTAGATTAATCATCGACAAAGCCGGTGAAAACTACGCACCAATAACATGGTAAAAAAAATTTCAGAGAAAAAGATTGCTATATAATATAATTTTCATTTAAATTTTTAGATGCATCTCATGTTCTGTTTGATTGAGAAGAGGAAAATGGAATCTGCATAATCTAATTCCCTGCTGAAACTAAACTAACAGAGACTTACTGGAAACTCCTGTTAGATTCATCATTGTTTTAGATACATAATAACAACTCATATCTTTGGAGAAATCTATCTACTCAAATAATTGGACAAGTAATAACTATGTTCTATAAAATTAGTCAAAAAAAAAAAATTCTATGAATTAGTAACCTAGTGTCTATTACATCTGTATTTATCAGCAACAATCTTGCAGAATACTAACAGCTTCACTCCTTTGTTCATCATTTAATTCTGTAGGGAATTTAATGAGGAATTTAACATGAAGGTCACCTCTAATTCCATTATTTTTAGGGTTTGGCATTCCTTGACCTTCAATAACCTTCTCATAACCAGGATATATGACGGTATTCTCAAATGACAAATCCATATTTTCTCCTCCTAATAGAGGAATCGTTAAGGAACAGCCTGTAAGTGCGTCCACTAAAGGAATCTCGACACCGATTTCCAAATCATTTCCATCTCTTCTAAATAAAGGATGTTTCTTTTCATCAATTAAGAATACTATATCAGCAGGTAGGTATCCAGGTTTCTCATCACCTACTCCTTCAAATGTAATTCTTGTTCCTCTTCTCCATCCTGGCTTCACTTCAATTTTTAATATCTCCTCCTCTTGGATTATTACCCTGTTGCAAAAGTTAGTTAGTAATGTCCTTCTATTAAGCAGATTATATAAATTCTAAGAAATTAAGTTTAAGCGGTTAAAGCAGTTCAAATAGGCGGTTAACGACGTAGATAGTTAGTGGATATACTAGGTGTTAAAACTCGTTAAACATCAACGTAACTTCATTAATTATGAATTTGAACGTGATTAACGACAATTTTCAGGTGTTCAACCGCATGTAAATCTGAACACCTGAAAATTCTGGTTAATTACGTACAAACTCGTGGTTAATGAGTTTTGACACCTAGTATATCCATTAACTATCTACTTAACGGAATTATCACTTATTTCATCTGCATTTACCACTATTGCTGCGAAAATTGTCCAATTTTTTTGTTCAAATAACACGACTGTTTTACAAAAAGAGACCAGCGACTGCAATTTGAGTCGCAATTTAAAACACTATCATATATATACAACAATTTCAGTAACACAAAATTTGTCTATTACAAGAAAGATGAGAGAAACATACCCTGGGTGTTTGATAGCATCTCTAGTAACTTTAATCTTTTTGACACATCCAAAGCATAAATTCTCAAGTGAGCATTGAATCTTTTTCTCAACTTCTGGTGGTTTCCTTCTAACAGTTGTCTGTGAAAATATTATAGGTGTTGTAGATCTACGGCTCAGATGGCTTGACAAAGAAACTGAAGGCATCTTTTCAGTTTCTTTAGAACTTGTAGATCTACGGCTCATATTTCTTGACAATGAAGGCTTGTGTTCAGTTTCTTTAGAACTTTTTATCCCCACATCTTTTGGAGAACCTGCATGGAAAATCATCTCAGGTTCAGAGATTTCCAATTTGCTAGTACTTCTTGATAGAGAAGCTGAAGGATTCCTTCTGCTCATAATCCTTTTGAGAGATGATGAAGCGATTTCCGTGGCACTCCTTCGACTCGAACTCATACTCCTTGATAGAGAAGTCGGCGTTGTACAACGCCGACTTCCTTGTCTTGATAGAGGCCTTGTTCTTGGATTTGGTGTTTTTGATCTTCTACTTTCACTCCTGCACATTAACTTTGGACTCCATATGTCTTCATCCACTCTTCTATTATCATTGTGTTCAAACCCTAAGGGTGACGTTGACTCCTGCACGAAATATCTCGAATTAAAAAAAACTTCAATCATCAAGACCTATCTATAATTTTTTGTCAGCTTAGACGAAATGACAAATAAACACCTATCTAATGTACTGACCGGATTCAAACCCAAGAGTTAGGGTTCTTATATCGCTGAATTGTCAATGCAATCAGCAGTGACGATTTTTGTTGCTAAGTGTTAGAAATGCCAAAATCGATTTCGTTTTTTCTCTGGTGAATTAACCCTTTGTGTCTAATAACATCATGCCAAAGATTTGAAAACCTTTGATGCATATAGTTAAGATGGGAATTAATCTTGTATTAAAATATTGTTAACTTGTTTGTGGTACACGTTTATCTACATGCATGTATATGATTTGTTTTTCCTTTGGATGATGAATTCATTAAAAACTCTCAAAATATGATTTGTTTAGGATCATATATATGTTGCATACCTCATGGGATTTCTTGTCGTGGTGTTGTCGTTTGGAAACAAGAGATTTGTAAACCTTGCTGACATCTTTCAAAGATTTAGTTTTAGGAATTTTGAAGATGTGGTGCAAATCTAGTGTTGGGGAGCGTGGGTGATCTCCCATTGAATTGAAGAAAGAAGGTATTGATACAATTTCCAGAAAATTAAGGTTGGTGGAATATTGGAAACAAAACAAAAATTAAGGTGAAGAAGAAGAAGAAGCGTTTGAAATCATGTTACGTGGAGTTTTCTCTATATTTAGTGTGGTGAGACGTAATAATCTCCATTCAATTTAAAACACTAATACTTTCTTTGTTAAACGAACTTGTAATTAGAATTTTTGTTGCGGTTGTTTGTTGTTGTCATCAACAAACACATACATCTAGGGTGCATAAATTAACCGGTTCAATTGTTAAACCATATCCATGTCCGATTAAATAAATTCGGATATTTATATTATTTTTATAACCGATTATTTCAATTTGTCATATAATTAGATATGGTTTTTATCCAGTTATTTAATGGACGTCAATCCGATATCCAATTGGTTATATATATATATAGATATGGTTTTTATCCAGTTATTTAATGGACGTCAATCCGATATCCAATTGGTTATATATATATATATATATATATATATATATATATATATATATATATATATATATATATATATATATATGAGTGGTGGTGGCAGCCTGGCAGGTGGCGGCAGGCAGCGGCGACCGTGGCATCGCTCCAATGGCCGGCGGTGGCAGTCATGGTGGTGCTTCGGCGACCTTGGCGGCCCGTGGTATATATATATATATATATATATATATATATATATATATATATATATATATATATATATATATATATGTTTTGAGAAAGCTCAAGGAGAATATTTATGATAGTGGACTTGTATTTCAGAAGAATCTCAATTATGCTTCAAGATTTTTACATATCGGGTTCTAAGTATTCATGGACATTCTAAAGTATTTGACTTTATGACTCAAGCGATATCTTAAAAAGGATTTCGGACTTTTAGGCTCTGTTTGGTAAAAAGTAGTGGATAAACTCGCGGATAGCGGATGAGTTAGCCGATAGCGGATAGCGGATGAACTAGCAGATAGCGGATAACAGATGAGCTAGCTGATAGCAATTGATGTGTTTAGTAAAACTAACGGTTGAACTAGCTGATAAATGTAAAATGACATAAAAAAATATATTTATTTAATTCATGATTACATTTATTTAGTAAGGACAAAGAAGAAATTTAGAAAAATAACAAGGGTAAAATGCCAAAAAAAGTGAGAAGCTATCCACTAGTGTTTTTTGAAACGCTACTTGAAGTAGCGTTTGAAAAAACGCTAAACGTTACCCGAAAAAAGCTAAACGCTAGTGCTTACCAAACACGTCTACTCTTCACCCGCTAGTTCCATCCGCTATTCGCTAGCGGATGGGTCGCGCCAAACAGAGCCTTAATATTGGAAAGGGTATTCATGGATAATTAACGAGTCAATTGAGAGTCAAAGTTAGTTCGCTCGTTCCAACACGCTTACGCGTTTATTGATATTCATTTGTATTTTTTCCTAATCTTTAATGACGATTAAAAATTAGGGATGTTACACTAGACTAGCTAAATAATCTCACACTCCTAATCCTAGACTAGTTGAATCATCTCTCAAGCCTAATCCTAACACTTTTTGGAGTAGTTAGAGAACCTATAACTGAGGAGCAAAATTCACTCCTTGGTATAGTCGTTTTAAGATTATCTTATTTGTTATTTCATTTTAAAAATAAGATCATTATATCGATTATATGTAAATAAGTACATTCATTTGATTGCTTTATAATTACATCAATGATAAGGTAATAGTAATTATATTGAACGGTTAAACATCGAGAACTATTAAGGCAAGATAGTATCTTTTAGCCTAAATGGCGCCAACTTTTTTTTTTTTTTTTTTTTTTTATAAGTCATCTTTTTTTTATAAGTCACTTTATGTGTGTTACTTAGTCATGTATGTGTTATAGTATGGTACACTTTACACGGACTACTTTATTAATCAATTTGGGGAGGCATTTTTTTATAACTTTAGTTGCAAATAATGCAAACTTTATGTCCATTATTAATCTAACAAAAATTAAGGTCCCACTCTTTGTTTCTTTTGTCCAATACTCATTGTTTTTTATTATCAAAATGTATCCCTTATTGTTAAACACATATTATTTTGGTTTTTTTTGTACTCCCACTGTTTACCAATATACCCCCACTCTATTTTTTGGACGGACATACCCCTGACATAAATTGAACCAATCAGATTTATTATGTTTATAATAGGTAAATACGATTTATGTTTTTTCAAGTTTTTTTTTGTACTCCCACTATTTACCAATATACCCCCACTCTATATTTTTGGACGGACATATCCCTGACAGAAATTGAACCAATCAGATTTATGTTCGTAATAGGTAAATACGATTTATGTTTTTTCAAGTCGTATTTACCTATATACGATTTCCCTGAGAAAAAACAAAAAAAATTAAAAAAATGAATCCTATTTATCTCAGAATAAGGTAAATACGATGCGATTTTTTTAAGGAAAATTGGATTTATATTTGATGACGGTAAATACGACTTACTACTTTTGAAGCTTCTGGGAGGGAATCGTATCAAGATACGATGGGAAATTTGCTAGAATTTGTATCTATCTCTTGGAAGGTAAATACGACGAGCTCTAAAATATTTCTGATCAAATCGTATGTAAGTGAAAACTGGTAAATATAACATAACCGTTGGTTAGTTAATATCTACAAGGAAATTTCAAAGCAATTTTTTTAACCAATAGTACACATCCATTTTTTTTGACCTATCTTGCCCTCATTATTGTTAAAGAGTGTATTTATCAAAGTTTTTATGAATTACGTTTCTCACATTCTAAATCACCACTTTGCATTTGTTCGTATCTTCGCAAATATATCATATATCATATATAAAGACAACTTTGTTAACATAAAAATTCTATTCTATGTTTAGTTGTAAATTATCAATTCGTATGAAACCCAGATATACTTATAAATCGTTTTGTGTAATCATTACTAAATTACAGTATTATTAATTTCTATCTTATGTATCCCTTTATGCACACTGTTGCTTAAAATCCTTTCCTTGCTGAAAAATAATTGTTTACGGTTTCGTGGTGGCCGCTCGTGCGTAGGCACGGGTTTGTGTCCTAGTTGATCTATTGTTTTAAACAATTATATAATTAGACCCTATGTAAACCAATACTTATTTCTTTTTTTTAGCAGTACTTTTTATTTTAAACAAAAGCTTTTGTCCATATCAAAAAAAACAATAATGACTAATACTACAAAAGCTTTGTTTTGTATAAAAAATTAATTAGTTATTATCCACATCAAAGCTTTGTTTTGTATAAAAAAACTAATAACTAACACTACAAAAGCTTTGTTTTATATAACTAATAACCAATAATTTAAAAAAATTAATTAGTTATTGTCCATATCATTATTTTTTACTTTGACTGAATTAATTATTTCTATTCAAAACATTTAAAATAAAGCTTTTGTCCAATACAAAAAACAAAATAAAACTTTTGAGGAAAAATAATAAAAAAGACAAAACATCAAACTAATAAAAATATTGTGAATTTAAAAACAATAGATAAAAAATTTAAATGATATGAACTATTTTTTAAATACATGGAAATTATTGAAAAAAAGGTAAAACTATTAATGAATAATCTTCGTTGAATTCTTTGTTATATTTGATTATAAAATTTAGCATATAATTTTTTTAGAAAAGAAATGGATATAGAGTCTCGTTAAAACGTTCCGGTGGAAAATCCTTCTTAGGGAAAAAACATCCAAAAGGAAAGAGTATTTCCCCTACAATTTATTGATAAAAAAGGAAAAAGATGCAAAAGTTAGCATATAAGTTATTTTCACAACAATTATACCAATTAAAAATTTAATTATATTTTAAATTTTCTAGTTTTGAATGAGCTATAGTAAAATGTATATTATTGATGAATTTAATCATTCTTTTATTAATTATTGTATTTTTTTTGACTGAATTAATTTTTTTTGGGTGAGATTTGACTGAATTAATTACTGTAGTATAAAAAATAAGAAATATTTTTAGAGGAAAAATTTGTTTTGACTCAAAAAGTTAAGCCTTACATAAAAGCACATGCATGAGATCGTAGGAGTCTGTTTTAGCTTAACCAAAATCATTGGTTTGAATCTTGTCTTGGACATGCAGCAGTGTTAAATCTCTTGAGGAAGAACTTTACTGCCCTTTATAATCTTACTCGACTCGAGCGCTTAGTTTCTAAAGTTACACGTAGAAGATACCCGATTTATACGAAGAAAAAGTTAAGCCTTGTTTTTGTTTTATAATAGGTGATGATTATAATGTCAAGTTAAGTAAACTAAAATCACCCAAAAGCTAAGTTCTTAAATTTAAACATCTCAAAAAAATAAACATTCATCTAACACTTATTTTTTTTATCTCTCTTCTTATCACATCATTTATCTATTACGGCTGTTTAACGTGTCTCATCTGCTAGCAAATAGCGGATGAGACTAGCGAGTGAAGAGTACGCGTATTTGGTAAGCACTAGCGTTTAGCGTTTCTCGGGTAGCGTTTAGCGATTTTTCAGACGTTACTTCAAGTAGTGTGTTTTGAAACGCTAGCGGATAGTGAATAGTGTTTCAATTTTTTTTTGACATTTTTACCATTTTTATTTTTCTTAAATTACTTATGTTTCCTCATTAAACTTATTGTTATCATTAAATTATGTAATCATTAATTATTTTTTTGACCAAAATGTAATCATTAATTAAATATCATTTTATGTTATTTTATATTTATCAGCTATTTTAACCGTTAGTTTTACCAAACGCATCATTTTCTATCAGCTATCTTATCTGCTATTCGCTAGCTCATCCACTATCCACTACTTTTTACCAAACTGAACCTACATCTATCGTTCTTTTTGCTATACCGGTCTCTCTCAGAGTGTAAAAAACATTTAGGTGTCAAAAAAATATTTTCCACAACCACATCAACAAGTATATTATCAAGTCATCTCAGCATCCATATCAACATCACATAATTCACATCCATGCAAGCAATTCACACCAACATTAAAATTTCAAAAAAGTGTAGAATAGCAATTAAAATCAGGGGGCAAAATTAAATCCCCCAAACATTATATAGCAAATGGATAAAAATTCAATCAAACCCAAGATTCAATATAGTCTCAAAAACATGTAATTTATTTTGTCCACCATGACAAATAAACGAGCTAATTGGAAAAACCAGCATTTATTATAATGTCAAGGGAATGTATAATTTCATTCCAAAATGCATAAATTAAACAAAATTGCTGATATTCCAAAAGCATGAAAGGCCTGGTGGGCCACCCAGTTATTAGAAATTTGAAGAATCTCTTTACTCAGAATCCGAGGAAGAAGTAGAATCAGAATCAGAACCATTCTCATAGATTATCTGAAAAGAGACTCTTCCTGTCCCTGTTGCTCTTTCTGCCCACCTCATCTGTTTTCTGTAGTAAATTCCACACGCATTGCACAATGTCTGCAGAACATAGATTTTTTTTTTCTTGCAGTTTTAGATTTATTGAATAATTGATGTATCTGATCTATAATATAAACTATACATTTTACATATGATACTCATGATAGGATAGTGATTAGAATGTTATAATTACCTTTGATCCTAGAGGACCTGTGCGCCACATTGGAGATTTTCGTGACTTGCAACGAATATTTGTGCAAATCTTTCCGTCATCGATAGGATGAGCTCGTCCACGGCGGCAATAGCGGCGACGCTCAGACATGGTGACACCTCGGTAGCCTTCGACGTGCAGAAAGTCGATAAAACGCAAGGGTGGACGGACATTCTCAGCCTCATCATCATCTTCATCATCATCATCAACATCGTCATCAGAATCTTCACTTGAAGAGTACTCAAGAGACGATGAATCATCTTCAGCTTGAGCAACTTGATTGTTCCCGTTATCTTCAGCTAGAGGAACTACTTCATTGTTCCCATTATCTTCAACTAGAGGAACTTGATTGTTCCCATTATCTTCAGCTAGAGGAACTTCATTGTTCCCATTTTCTTCAACAGTTTTGGCCACGTCCTGTTCTCAAACATTGTTCATTATAAGTAGTTGAATCAAATTTGTTCCCAATGATAATGATAATTTATAAACCAACATGTGGGCCAAGCAAACAACACCTCAAAAAACAATGTGCAGACATGTGGGACAAAGCGGACAATACCTTTCGACCAAAAAAAAGTGGACAATACATCAATTTGAGGTTGGAACATTGGCATTATAAGTAAGAGATGGGTCACATATGAGAACTGATAAGGCCTTCAGCCTTGATTGGGAGTCTATTGTTCTTGCCATCAACAAACCCTAATTTGTTTTGGCCGTCAAGAGCGAGAATCATAGATCGACGCCATGTGAGGCAATTGGCACCATCAAGTGGTTGAGAAACTAGTACTAACTCATGGTTGTAAGAGTGGTGAATGGGTAGAGGATTTTGTTGTTCTATAGTGAAGATGACGACTTGAAAGGATGAAGAACAAAAAAAATAGATTGATGAAAGCAGAACATAAATGTAACTGAAGCGAAGAAAAATTGATTCGAAAGAAAGAATCAAACAAGGAAATGGAATTAAGAATCAGAATGTGGAAAACGAACAAACTTCTAATGTGACATCAATGGATGACGAGGGCAAAGAGCGATCCCTGGTGCCTGAAAATTGGCACGGACAAAGAGCGACTAATGTTTGGAATATATTAATTTAATCCTTCATATTTACAAAAGGTCAATTTAATCCTTCATATTTGCAATATCAACTTAGTCGCTGATTTTTGCAAGGTGTTTCATTCTATTTTTTTTTTTTTGCAAAATAGATGAACTAAAATGACAAATAGACGTGCTAAATTGAAATAGTTTTACAAAGATCGAAAATATAAGTTAATATATTGTAAATGTCACGATCTAAATTAAACTTTTGTGAAATTTCAGAAATAAAATTGTCTAATAACTCTTATTTTTACATTATTATACACATACATACATATATAAAATACTAGTATAGATGTGTTATATACTATGTGTGTGGAAGTAATTACTAAGACTTACTTGAGTGTTGTTCTCATTGGAATCCATATCCTCCTCAGTGTATGGAAGATTAAGGTCAAAATCATACTTGGGCACTCCAACATCCATTCTCGTTCCAAAAGTTGTGATTTGATGAATCTAATACCTGCGAGTAAAAATAATAAGAACTTTAAATATATAATAAATCCATACACATGCATTAGACCCGTTTGCTATAGATTAAAAAATAAGTGATTTCGACGTTAAATAATTTAGAGATTTTTAAGAAAATCAAAAATTGTGTGTAATATCCTTAAAATTATTCTTTTATAAAAAATATATCATTCTATAAAAAAAAGACTTTTATGATAAACTAATCAAAACACGGTTTTTAGATTATTTTAAAATTCTTGTTTTTATAAAAAATTAATAGTCATAATAAATTTACCGACGACTCGTATTGACACTAATAGTCATAACCAACATTAACGATGACAATAACGATTGAAATAATGCCAAGAAAAATAAAATAAATAAAATAAAAATCTCAAGATCTATTCTTCATTGTGTTACTATTTTAGCTAAATTTAAGAGATCCAATTATCAGTACTTTTTTGATCTGTGGAAGATTCAGTTATAATTATAATAAATTGTGAAATTAGGCTTTTGTTGGTAGATCAAAAGTTTACGGGAGAGAGAAAAAAAATTAGGGTAAATATATCGATATAGCGATTTCGAATTAAATTTTTTCATTTAACAGTTTTTCTTTGCCAAAAGAAAGTTGCTAAATGATAGATTTTAATTCAAACCCAATATATTGGTAGATTTATCTTTCAGCGATTGAAAGATTAAGAGATCGTGTTTACGTGATGCGACAAAGAATCGATTTAAGTGTTTGTGGTTCAATCGTACTAAAGTTAAAACGCACGATCAAATAGAAACTTTGCGACGGTGTGTATGCCTCAAGAGCCGTGACACGAAAAAAGAGTAAAGAATGAGAGAAAAGATTATTAAAACACGTGAGGTAAAGAGAAAAGCGGAAACACACAAATTTATATATTTTCGTGCACCGTTTATTTGTACTATCAATGATTTTCCATGATTTAATTGTCGTTATTAAATGGGACCAAGGACTTTTCAAGAAACACGCGCTTCCGCATAATTTAGAAATGAAAATTGCGCAAAATTAAAAATTATTTATCCATATGTACACGCAAAATGAGATTATGCACATATGATCAAAATTAAAATCACCAACCATGATCAAAATTAAACATTACTCCGCATAATTAACCGTATGAATATCGCGAGATCACAAATATTTAATATCGATATGCAAAGAAACAAAAAAAAGTAAATGATCAAGTAATTGATATGATTTCGACCATTATATATGCCTGAATCCTGCAAAGATTATCAAGGTCAAGATGCAAACGACTTAAAACATGCATTTATCACACGAATTGAGGCATAGATTGAGATAAAAGAGGAACTTACACTAGACTAGATTGCGAATCGAGCCTTTTCTTCTCCGGATGACACTTATGCTGAGACTGAAAGGGTTTATTTATACACAAAATTGGTGAAAGGTGAATAAATTATACATGGAAATTGGGTTATAGAAAATATTAAAAAATGATTATCACTGATTACACAAAGCGGACTCCCCTTAATTTAATTAAATGATAATAAATCTTTTATATTCATTGATATGTTGCTGATTTAATTAAATATAAATACAACAAAATTACAAAAATATTTTTAAACTTTTTTAATTTATTTATATTATTAATAGTTTTCATTTTTAATTCTTGATAAATATTTTAGTCTTCACTTATCTTTTTATTTGCACATTTAGTTTCGGACATTAAGTTAGTGTTTATGTGGCTAATAGACCGCCGCATGCCTGGTTTTAAGGACTCGGATGTCAAATCACCTGCCATATATCACATTTGATTTTCCTCATTATTTTTTCACTCATTTTTTAATAATTTTTTCATTGGTTATTTTTTTAATGAATTTATTTTAAAAAAAAATTATTGGTCATTTTTTATTAATTTGTCAATAGTTGTGTTTTTAATAATTTTACATTGGTTTTTTTTATCTTAGTAGAAGAATAGTTAAATAGGAATTATTTTGTTTTGCATAATTAGAAAAACAAGCACCATGGAAATAAATTATTAGTCAAAAAAATCTAGAAATAACCAAAAAATTTGCAAAAAAAAAACAGATAAAAAAGGTATTAATCAATACAATGTTATTAAAAGGATTAATCAGTAAAAGAAATTATTAAAAAAATAAAAAATACCTTTTTAAAAAAATAGGATTTTTATTACCAAAAAAAAAAATAGGCTTTAATTTATATTCACAATAGGATTTCTGGGACGCTATGATTTAGCTTCGACCCCTTTAGCGTCCACGCGACACCGACGCTAATCCGACTCTAAATCATGTTTAGCGTATGTTTCTAGTGTTTTAGCGTGGGCTTCTGGCCTACGCTAAATCGTTGTTTTCTAGTAGTGACACCATACCAATTATAAATTGACGCAGCTTTAAAAGAAGTTAGTCAATTAGTAATCACCTTATAAGCCAACCATACCATGATTTGTTATAAGTTGTGATTGTAAAAAAGTTTACGATACTGTGCTACGTAACAATTAAACTCTAAAAAAATAACTGATAAGACTAAGAACTATTGAAAATATAAATTTTGACACGAGAAATGATTTGACATCTTAATTATAAATAGAATGATATGGTAATCTGTTAGCGGTCAAAGACTAACATAATGAGAGAGACCAAAAATGAAAAGTGAAAACCATTAGTTAAAGAAGTAATTATTGGATACTCTAAATGAGAATTCAATATTTTATAAGACTAGAAACATATTTAAAACTAATACTATATATCAATACAGAAATATATGACTAACAATAGTTGGTTCGAGTGGTAACTGAGTCACATTCCATCTCAAGGTCTCGATTTCGAATCTTGCATGTAGTAAAAACTCTATTGGGAGGGGAGAACCACACACACTGGCAAAGTCATATACACGTGCCCAGCCAATTTCTCTAACGTAGATTAACCGTCGACAAAGCCTGTGGATACTGTGTACCAATAACACGGTAACACAAACTAAAATATAGTAAGATATGATCATACATCTATTTAAAGTTTATCCTAAATTTTTTAAATATGATTATTTACATTATCATTACAAAGTTATATTAATTATTAATATTAAAAAGATTTTATATTTGATTTGGTAATATAAATTTTAGTAATATCATTTTTCAAGTTTAGTAATAAAAAATTATAAAATTTATTAGCACTATAATTTTCATTTTAAGAACATTCATAATTTTGTTATCACGTCATTTTATAAGTTAGTAACATACAAAAAAGTATGAAATTTATTAACTAATGTAACATAAAGTATTAAATGATAATAGATCTTTTATATTCCTGATGTATTAATACTGGCCTCATTTCCTGTAACACCCTCATATTTCTATCTAGTAGAAATACTAAAGTGCATCGTTTAGCATACATCATAGATTAAAATTCCTGTTTATATATTGAACACGATTAGAATTTTTCGATATTATAAAATATCTCCGAATCATAATCTGTATATACAACAGTAAACCGGGTACGGTTCCTAACCTCAAGAGATAAACTTCTAGTGCTCAATATCCTTACAAGAAAAGCGGAAATGATAAACAACTCAATACAATTCAAGTTATTAATCGTGTACAAAGGAAACAAGGGAGACACATAAATAAGAATGGAAGAACTAAATCTTCGATCTATTCCTCGTGCATGTCACCTAACCATGCCTTTACGCTTTCCTCGTTCCCTGTTTCTCTGTAAAACAACAACATATGATAGGGTGAGATAACATATCTCAGTGAGTCTTACCGTGACCCCTTACCTATCACTCGGTCCATTTATAAAACATTTATCCTTTCAAAAAGATTATTTATGACGCACCCAATCCTTCATCGAATTGGTCAATAGCATTGAGAGTTTCCCCTCAACCTAAGTACGCCCCTTGATAAAACCATAATTAGTAATTCAGAAAGAATTACATACAACAATCAAATCATAAATAATTCACAGTCCAATTCTTGATGACTATGTACACTTTAAATTAATCATCTATAGTTCATAACCCAATTCTTGATGGCTATTCACTATCCTCTTAATAATCTAGTACAACACCTTAAACCATTTTTCTTTTCTTCGGTTTGCGGTGAACCCAATCTACTCACAGTGAACATCCTCATATGGGCCTAGCTCGAGGGCTCATGACTTTCCTCTCCCTAGTGTACTATCCTCTTGGGTCGTCACCCATAATTAATATAATTAAATATCATACCCGCATTGGGCCGTCTCCTATACACAATATAATTTTTATATCATACCCGCATTGGGCCATTTACTATATTCGATATAATTCATATACCGAAAACATAATTATATCTATGATATGTTTTTATACCATAGTATCACAATTATAAACTTATAAACTGAGACCAAACATCGTTTGATTTATAAAACATTGGTTCCCACACGTATTCTAGGTTTTGGTCTATCAAAAACGTATTTGTTTTCCATACATTACGGTTATAATTAATATTCATACATCATGGGATATAAAAATCCAAAACAATCCATTTATATGATTAGGTCCTTCGGTCAGCTTCGTAACGCATCTAAGAACACATTAATCGGATTCTCGGATCAAAAGTTATGATCAATACTATTTTAGGTAAAATTGTGGTGACAGGGTGCGCGTGAGTTGCGCGTAAGCGCGACATAAGCGCGAAGAAACAGTGGTGATTGCGCGTACGTCGCGCGTAAGCTCAATGTACGCGCATAGAGGCTGTGGCTACTGAGCTGGTTGCGCGTGGATGGCGCGTACGCGCTACTCCGCAGTAAAACATTGTTTTGACAGCATCCAACCATTCAATTCTTACTCAATCTCACCAAATTCAATCTAAATCACAAACATCAAATTCAAATAATTATCCAGCACTCAACCAGTCCAAACAACCCAATCATCAGCTCATGCATTCATATAAAAATCATTCCTCAATTCATAAAACGTGAATTTTCGAAAACGGTTTTCGACTCGTAAATTCGCGAAACGATCAAATTTTGAAAACCAATCACACAAACAACATTTCAATTCCCTAAACGTGAGTAAGACTCACCTCTTGTGATGAAAATCACAAGCAACCGAAACTTTGAAGTGCCACGACTCCAAAACCTCACGAACTCCTCCCGAACTCGTTCAACCGCTTCAAAACCGAAGTTATTTTGGACAGTATCAGAGACTGTTCAAAACAGTTTTCTGCAGAATTTGTTGTGAATTGATATCTTCACATTCAACACTCACACCAGCCCCAAAACTTGAACTTTAACACTTCAATGGCCTAAGAGAACTCCTTTTGCTACCCAAAATCGAACCACTGCCCTAGAATCCTCCCTTGAACTGAAATGAACTTGAAATGAACTCTTGGAACCTCCTTTCAACCTCGAATGACTCACATTGCAAGATTGAAGTTGGAACCCACTCTCTCTCCCTCAAACCCGATTTCTATGAGAAGAGGAAATGGAGTTTGAGTTGGTTTCAGCTGGTGATTTTGGTCTCAATAGATAGAGGGAAGAAAATGTGATTGAATGGTGGAAGAAATTTGTACATGCATCAAGGATCAAGATTTTTCTCTCCTCTTCTTTCTCTTCTCACTCTCACGCCCTCTCTATTCTCCCTCTCTCTTGTTTTCTGTTTTCCTTACTTTCTTTTGGTTCTTTCTTTCTTTTCTAATTTCAGAAATGTGAGGAAAAATGAGGTGGAATGTTTTATTTTGGTTTTTAAGAGCTGAGGATTAATTGACATTGGAGTTACCAAAATGCCTTTTGATACATCTAATCCTCACTTAACTTGATTCTACCCAAACAATCACACATCAATTCAACCAATAATGCAAATAAATCCTATAATTTAGCAATTACTCATTGCCTCCGCAATAAACTCGTATTAGAGACGTGACTTATTATTTACTCGAATAATAAAACACTCGTTAATTTCTTAATTCGAAATTAACGAAACTAGGGATGTTAAATTTCCCGTGCGATGCACAGGGTGAACTAGTATCGATAACTGTAAATACATTAAATTAACTCGTTAATGTTTTGAGAATGTGACTATTAACTATGAATAGTTTAGTAAATCTATTTATTTTTCCATGAATCCAATAAAACTAAATGCACAATACTATTATCGTTAATATGTGTAAAGACAATTATTTTTTTCTTATAATTAAGCCAGGATGAAGTACATAATAGATCATGCAGGGTTGAATAAAAACCACTATTAAAATAAAAGCACTTGTACAAAGTTGAAAGAAAATATTGGGAAGATCTATTGTCACAATATTATAAAATTAAAAATAAACTTTAACAAAGTCTAATTTTTTTAATAATGTTATCTATATTCATCAGCAATATAAAAACTTAACCTATAATTAAAAAGAAAAGAAGACAACACAATTAGAAAGTGGAAGACGTACGTAGGTACCATGTGAGTTTGATTTAAAACTAAACAACAATTTAAGTATGTTTCTAATACTCGTTGGTGTGAAATTGTAACATCCCTAGTTTCGTTAATTTCGAATTAAGAAATTAACGAGTGATTTATTACTCGAGTAGGTAATAAATCAAGTCACGGATATGAGGTTGTCGCGAAAGCAATTTATAATTGCTAGAGTATATGATTTAAATTCATAATTGATGGAATTGTATGAATTGTTGTTATGTGCTTGTTTGGGTAGAAATTGGGTTTTATATAGAGAATTAATAGCAATGGTAAAATCGTCATTTCACCTCATATTGAAGATTTATTATTTGATGAAATAATAAATTGAGTCCTAAACATGATAGAATCATGGGCATGATAGTTAATTTGTGTAACACCTTGGGCCCTTTTCTTACTTAGTAGGCACCCAAGCATGCACATCACGGCCTTCTCTACCCCCCAAGTAGAGTTTTTGCCTTTCGTGGGAATCGAACCTTGTACCCTGGGGCTCAAGTACAAGTTCAATGCATTCCCACTACCAATTGAGGCTATGCACTATCCTCTTTATTAATCACTTGTGACATGTCACCAACAACCTAAAGAAGCTCGAGTGACAAAATCACAATATACACATTTTAGAAGTTTTAGCACATCACCAACTCCGCAAGCTAGAGTGATAGGTAAGGGGTCACGGTAAGACTCACTGAGATATGTTATCTCACCCTATCATATGTTGTTGTTTTACAGAGAAACAGGGAAAGAAGTTCCTTTATGGCACGAGTGGATGGCGTGCACGAGAAGGAAATTGAAGATGTAGTTCTTCTTTTGCTATTTATGTTTTTCCCTTGTTATCTTTGTATCCGATTATGACTTGAATTTGTTTTAAGTTATGTAATTGTTTCTGCTATTCTTGTAAAGATGTATATCTAAGCAGGAAATTTATCTCTGATCTATGATAAACTGTGCACTCTAGTATTTCTACTAGATAGAAATATGAGGGTGTTACAATTTGCTAAGTTATATGAATTGATGAGTGCTTGATTGATTAGAATAGAGTTTAAGTTTAAGTCAAAGGGGCATTTTGGTCATTTACCCATCATTAAACCCTCAGTTCTTAAAACAGAAACACCTCACTCACCCTCTCATTTAGTGAATTTCTGAAATTAAAAAGAAAGAGAGAAAGAAGAGGGTCTAGAGAGAGGGGAAGCTCTTAGAATGTGGTTTTAGGCCTAACTCAACCCCACAAAACCGGCTTGTAAGGTGAGGGATGCCACCCACTTATAAACTCTTTTTCAGACCATATCACATTTGATGTGGGACTCTTAACACACCCCCTCACGCCCAGGACTGGACAACGGAGCGTGATCCGAGTGACTCGATAGCGGGTGGCCCAACGGATCTTGGATTGGCTCTGATACCATCTTAGAATGTGATTTTAGGCCTAACTCAACCCCACAAAATCGGCTTGTAAGGTGAGGGATGCCACCCACTTATAAACTCTTTTTCAGGCCATATCACATCCGATGTGGGACTCTTAACAGAAGTCGTGGGTGAGGGAAGAGGAAGAAGAAGGAGAGATCATCAACAACACTCCATTGTATGTAAGTGATTTCTTACTCATTCCTTCTCATTTTTCCAGATCTACACAATGACACTAGTTTCATCACCTAATTTCCTCTCTAACTCCAAGTACCATTGTTGGACCTTTGAAGCTTTCAAGCATCACAAATAGAGTTTGAACACACTTGATGCTATCTCGAGGTTTTATGAAGTTCAAGAACTGATTTGGGAGCTTTGATTGGGTCAAAATTTCTGTTTGGTTTGCGTGAGATGTAGGGGAAAGTGTTAGAGTTGCTGGTTTTCAGTTTTGGAAGCTTGGGAATACATTTGGTACCCGTCGGAAAGTTTCGGAATCGTGAGCATTTCCAAGTCTCGGTTGATTACGTGATTTCCATCATGTTAGGTGAGTTTTACTCGCTTAGGGTTTTTATATTATGTGGTGTTGACTGTATGATTTCTGTTATCGTTGGAATTGCATTCGTTTCGTAAATTTTGAGTCGCAAAAACCGCAAATTGGTCATGAACTCACTGATTTAGAAATTCTGGACATAGGTTCGGTTTTTTTGAAACTGGGAATGGTCGTTTTGGCACTGGTTTGGTTTAATTTGGAGTTGTGTAGCTCTAGTTATGAGTCTCCAAAGTTAGGTCAAATTTCTCGAGTTAAACTGGGTATAGGTACAGTGTTTTAGGTTTTGTGCACTCAGTTGAACTCCGTTTTGAACGATTCTTGTCTCATTAGAAACTAAGCTCCATTTGATTCTGTTAGGGCTCAAGTTTCGTGTCATTTGGTCAAGTTTAGGTCACTTGAGAGGGAGTAGAAGTTGAAGGACATAAACTGTCCTGTCTGGGAACCATTCAGATTGTTTCTAAAAACTGTACTACTTGGCTCATTGTTTTGAAAATCTAAAGACATGGTCAGAAACTATACATCCCAAGCTTTCTAAAGAGTGTTCATTTGTTTAAATCCGATGTTGTTTGATATTTTAAATAAACCGCTGAAATAGATGCACTACTGCAGTAAACTCTGCACCTATTCTGTGTGTTTAAATATTTGATTGTGTTACTACTAAATCTTTCAATGAATTACTTGATGTAATTGCTTGTGATTGATGTTGTTTGTTCTGGAATTTGGTATCATATTTTCTGTTTGTAGGTTGTAATTGGATTGGAACACGGTATGGATACGAACGGAGAGCGAAACGAAACAAAAACAAGCGAAGTTTATTCCCGAGTCCCGATTCTTCGTTCGACACTCCTTTCGACTCCAAACTTTCTCTAATCCTTTTCCCAACCAATTAATACATATCATAGATTGAATAAGATTCGGTATATAAATTATATCGAATATAGGAGACGGCCCAATGCGGGTATGATATATAAATTATTATATTGTGTATAGGAGACGGCCCAATGCGGGTATGATATATAAATTATTATATTGTGTATAGGAGACGGCCCAATGCGGGTATGATATTTAATTATATCAATTATGGGTGACGACTCAAGAGGATAGTACACTAGGGAGAGGGAAGTCATGAGCCCTCGAGCTAGGCCCGTATGAGGATGTTCACTGTGAGTGGATTGAGTTCACCGCAAACCGAAGAAAAGAAAAATGGTTTAATGTGTTGTACTAGATTAATTAAGAGGATAGTGAATAGCCATCAAGAATTGGGTTATGAACTATAGATCAGTAATTTAAATTGTACATAGTCATCAAGAATTGGACTATTGCTAGTGATTGATTGTGTATTGTAATTAATATCAACTTATTAATAAATGGGCGTACTTAGGTTGGAATGAAACTCTCAATGCTATTGACCAATTCGGCAAGGAATTGGGTGCGTCAAGGCGTATTTTGGTTGAGAGGAAACTTCCAACGCTATTGACCAATTCGGCAAGGAATTGGGTGCGTCATAAATAATATTTTTGAAAGGAAAAATGTTTTATAAATGAACCGAATGATAGGTAAGGGGTCACAGTAAGACTCACTGAGATATGTTATCTCACCCTATCATATTTTGTTGTTTTACAGAGAAACAGGGAAAGAAGATCCTTTATGGCACGAGTAGATGACGTGCACAAGAAGGAAATTGAAGATGTAGTTCTTCTATTGTTATTTATGTTTTTTCCCTTGTTATCTTTGTATCCGATTATGACTTGAATTTGTTTTAAGTTATGTAATTGTTTCCGCTGTTATTGTAAAGATGTATATCTAAGCAGAAAATTTATCTCTGATGTATGCTAAAATTGTACATTTTGATATTTCTACTTGTTAGAGATATTAGGGTGTTACAGAAATTATCAAAATAAAGAAGAAATCAAAAATTTGGACATGTAAAAAAACACCAATTTGGACATGTAAAAAAAATTTGGATCCTAAAGCACCCCAAAACACAATGTCTAGCATCACACTTTATGTATTTTGTCACAAAAGTTTTTTGTTTTTCTATTAAACAGGAAACTTCACGTATTTGAACATCTAAAATTTTTTCGGGACCCTAAAGTACACCAAAATACACGGCCAGTATTGCACTTTACGTGTTTTGTCAAACACTTATGATTATTTTTTTACCAAAGCAGTTATTAATTACGAAGAAACTTCTGGTATTTGAAGAGCTACAATTTTTTCTGAATCCTAAAGTACCTTAAAACATACCGCTTACGTAATTTTTTTCACCATCGAACACATTGTTTTGCATCTCACTTTACGTAATTTATCATGAAATTAAATCTTTTTTTTACCGAGTCAATTATTCAACAACAAAATTTACATATCTAAACATCTAAAATTTTTCGAGAATATAAAATATCCCTTAAAATAAAAAAAATACAAAACCTTAAATAGAAAAGAAAAAAATGAAGAAAAAAAACTGAAACAAAAAAGAAAGAAGGTAAAAAAAGGTGAAGTAATATATAAGAAGAAAAAAATGAAGCAAAAAAGGAAAATGAAAAAAAAAAAAAGGGAAAAAAATAAAAAGGAAGTTGGCGCCAACTTTGACAAGCCGCATATATGTAGAAGACTAGCCTCATTACCCGTGCGATGCACGGGGTGAATTAGTATCGATGGATATAAATACATTAAATCAATTCATTAATTTTGTACTAAGGTAAATATTAATTAGAGATAGTTTAATAAATATATTTATTTTTGACAAGAATCCAAGAAAATTAATTGCATAAAACTACTATCTTTAATATGGGTAAAAGTAGTTACTTCTGCTTATAATTAAATCCGGAGGTATATTTAGAGTTCTATTGTAAATAAGGCTAAAGTTCCTGTGAATGAAGTTAAGTTATAAAATTAAATAACAACATTATAACTACTCCGTGACGCTTGGGTTTGAGCACCCTAGTGCTCCATTAATAAATGATTGTTTACCTAAAAAAATAACAATATTATAAAATTAAAATAAACTTTGACAAAGACATTGGAATTGAACATGCATAGATATTACGAAAAAAGTCTAATATATATTCATCAAATGTAAACATAAAAACTTAATACATAATACGGTCCTACTCGGCTCGAGAGATTAGTCTCTAGAGTTGCGCGCAGAGGATAGCCGGCTTATACCAAAAAATATATATAAATATAAAAATTTAACTGATAATTAAAGAGAAAAGAAGACAACACAATTAGAAAGTGAAATTATTTAAATAACAACACAATTAAATATTAATATAAGTATGCTTCTAATACTTGTTGACGTGAAATTATTTAAATAAAGAAGAAAATACAATTTGGAAATGTAAATATTTGTTTCATCAAACAGATTATTGTCAAACAAACTTCGCGTATTTGAACATCTAAAAAAATTTCGAGACCCTTAAGTTTCCCAAAATACACTGTCAACATCGCATTTTACGTATTTTATCACAAACTTATTATTATTTTTTAACCGGTTATTTACGAAGAAACTTCTAGTATTTGAAGAGTTAAAAAAAATTCTGAATCCTAAAGTATCCTAAAACACGCTGCCTAATATTTCACTTTGCGCATTTTGGTACAAAATAATATTTTTGCCTATAAAAAAACCAAAAATAAACAAAAATAAAACTGAAAAAAAAAGAAGTGAAAAAAAAGGGGGTAGATCGGACAAAAAAAGCTGGAAAAAAAAACAATTGGCGCGCAACTGCCAACAGGCATATATATATGACTAGCCCCACGACCCGTCCGATGGACGGGTTGGCTAACAATTTGTTAAAGAGTAAACCTCTAAAGAAAAGAATCATAAGAACAATAGTAAATAACAACGCTTATCTAAATAAAACAGTAAATAACAACATCAAACAAAATCTAAGTATTTTTTTGTCTAAACAAATTCTAAGTATTAGAAGGACATCACATTTAAAGACAAAAGTCACACATATTAGATCAAGTCATAACACAAACAGTTTAAAGTTGGAGCATAAACAATAATCACACAGATTAGATTAAGTCATAACAAAATCAGTTAAAAGTTGTAAAATAAACAACAACCTATAATAACATTATCCGTATTCATCAAATGTAACCATAAAACTTAACTCGTAATACCATCTTACCGGTTCGAGGGATTAGTCTCTAGAGTTGCGGGTAGAGGATACCCAGTTTATACCAAAAAAATGTACACATGAAAACTTAACTCATAATTAAAGAGAAAAGAAGACAACATAATTAAAAAGTGAAACACGTACGTAGGTCTCATGCAGAGATTGATTTAAAAGTAAATATCAATTTAATTATGCTTCTAATACTTCTTGATGCGAAATTATCTAAATAAAGAAGAAAATACCAATTTGGACATCTAATTTTTTTTCAATATTCTAAAGTACCCCAAAACACACTGCCTAGAATCACACTTTATGTATTTTGCCACCAATTTATTTTTCCATCAAATAGATTATTGGCAAACGAAGTGTTTCAATAGTTAAAAAATTTCTGAATACTAAAGTAACCCAAAATACAGTATCTAACATTTCGCGTTACGCGTTTTGCTACAAAATAATGTTGTCTCCATCAAGTACACTAAAGCACACTATTTAGCATCCCACTTTAAAATATAAAAAATATAAAAAAATGTAGATTAGTCATCGGTAAAATTCTGTTGGGAGGATATAACCACACACGCCGAGAAAACCGAGTACTCGTGGTCAGCCAACTTCTCCAGTGTACATTAGTCATCATTAAAGCCGATGAAAACTCCACACTAATGAGATGGTAACAAAAAAAGTAAAAGAAAGGAACAAAAAAAAGCCAAAGTGAAAGAAAAAAAAAAGCCAATAGACTCCGATGGACGGGTTGTCTAACTATTGATTAAATGAATTACTTTTAAACAAAAACAACAGTAAATAATAATATCAAACAAATTCTAAGTATTAGAAAGACATCACAATCAAAGACAAAAGTCACACGTTAGATCAAGTCATAACACAAACAACTTAAAGTTGGAGCAAAAACAACAGCCTAATCACACATATTAGATCAAGTTATAACACAAACAGCTTAAAAGTTGTAACATAAACAACAACCCATCAAGAATGACTATTCTGGGTTAGTTTGCTCTTGAGGTTGATAGATTCGTCCTGAGCCGGTTGTAGGATTTTGTCGATCATGCACGGTTTGATTTAAAACTAAACACAAATTTAAGAATGCTTCTAATACTTGTTGATGCGAAATTATCTAAATAAATAAAAAAATACCAATTTGGACATGTAATATTTTTTTATTCTAAAGTACACCAAAACACACGACCTAGAATCACATTTTATGTATTTTGTCATGAATTTTTTTCATCAAATAGATTATTGAGGAACGAACTTCGCTTATTTAAACATCTAAATTTTTTCATGCACTTCAAGTTCCCCAAAATACACTGTCAACATTGCACTTTACGTATTTTGTCACAAACTTATTATTTTTTACCAAACCGGTTATTTACGAAGAAACCTCTAGTATTTTAAGAGTTAAAAAAAATTTGGAATCCTAAAGTACCCCAAAACACACTGCGTAAAATTTAGCGTTACACATTTTGCGATAAAATAATTGTGTCCCCATCAACTACACCAAAGCACATTGTTTAGCATTTCACATTACTTTTTTTCTTACGAAATTAAACATTTTTTCACCTAAAATTTTCATATTTCATTATGTAAGATTTTTCGAGATTGTAAAGTATCTCTTAAAATATAAAAAAGAAAAAAAATGCAAAACCATAAAATATAAAAGAAGAACCTTGGGTGTGACAAAAACTCTGTTGGGAGAAGATAACCACACAAGCCGACAAAGCCGAGTTCTCGTGGTCAGCCAGTTTCCCCGGTGTAGATTAGTCATCGGTAAAATTAAATTTTTTTCTAAACCCTAAAGAACTCCTAAGCACACCGCTTAACTTTTCACTTTACACATTTAGTTACAAAATGATTTTTTCCCCAACTACACCAAATCACATTGTTTAGCATCGCACTTTATGTGTTTTGTCATGAACTTGAATAGTTTTCCACCAAAAATTTGCATATTTAAACATCTAAAAAATTTCAAGACCGTAAAGTACCTCTTAAAATATAAAAAATAAAAATAAAAAAAGAAAACCTTCAACTATAAAAAAAGAACTTTGGATGTGGTAAAAACTCTGTTGGGATGGAAGACTTGTGGTTAGCCAGACTCCCCAGCGTAGATTAGTCATCGACAAAGATAATGAAAATTACGTACCAATAACATGGTAAAAAAAAAGAAGGAAATAACAAAAAAAAATAGAAGCAAGAAACAAAAAAGAAAGTGAAACAAAAGAAGAGAAAAAAAACAACCAAAAAAATGAACCAACAACAAAAGACCAAAAAATCTTTCCCACCAAAATCCAAATCAATTTATAGCACATGCCAAGCCGAATACAATTTTAAGATAGTAGATTTTCTATTTAGCTTGTTTTATTGAGATAATGAAAGAATGTATGAGATTCAAATTTAGTTGCAAACTAAACAATATAAATAATTTAAAATTATTTTATACTAGTGGTGCCCATGCAATACACACGTATTTTTTTGTTTGTCAAAATGCAATACACAAGTATAAATATTATTGTTAGAATACCAATCAATTTACAAGATAATAACATGCACCTTTTTATATTTAATAAAAATCTATGATACAGCATAATAATAGAACACCGCCTATCTTATTTATTTTACATTCAATATATAATTCATGATAATCTATTTTAAAACCATATTTAAATGTTAATCATTCTAGAATTTATATATAGGCAGGTATTGCATGTATTATTTAGAATTTTTAGTAATTATGATTTTATATATATATATATATATATATATATATATATATATATATATATATATATATATATATATATATATATATGTATTTATATATATATATATATATACAAGTCGTCGTCCACGTAGGACCAATCAAAAAATGACACATACATCTACTTGATAAATACGTGGCACACTATTTGTCTCTTCACCAAGAACTTGATATCACATTTAATCAAAATAAACGCATACGATTATTGAATGGTATTAATCACTAATAATGATCCTTTAAATGAATTTGAATTTGGCCTTGCTCACACAAGAAGGAATAAAATTAAAATAGTGGATCGAGTTATGATCTTTGATTCAAAAGTTTCGATTGGTAACACCATATGATTTACATATCGACTTGGTAAAAAAACATCCTTTTATGTGCAATTAAAACATAATAGATCCTCTATGAGTCAACTCCTCATCTTTCTTCTTCAAATCACATCTATGGCAAGGAGAGAATAGAGAGCTTCGAAGAGGGAAACACATAGGGAGAGAAAACAAAAGAGAGAAGTGGAAGAAGAGGTGCGACAGAGGGATGGAGAACGATCGAGAGAGAGAAACGAAATCGTTGTTGAGATGCTTCTATTTCTTGATTTGCAGAGGTGGAGACTCACTTCACTCATTCAAGGTAACCATTTTTGGTTTCCCTCTTTTTCTCTCTTTTGCATTTACAATATCTTTCTTCAAAATGACACTCTCTATTTAGGGTCTTCCATAAGAAGATGAGGTTTTTCTTCTCCTCCAATTTTGTAGCCTTTGCTAAATATTGTAGTTTACAAAAGTTGACTTTGGTGGCTAGGTTTTCGAAGTAGGGTAGGAGGCATACGGGTTTCGATTGAAATGGGGATTGAGGATTTTAGTATAACACAAGTCTTGCCAATTGCTTTAGAAATTACTTTGGGTTATTTTTAAGGCTTTCAAACATTTTCATGGGTTTATTTGCATTTGAGTTTTTTTTCTTCTTTTCTTTAGGTGATTCTGTATTATGTTTTTATTCTTATTTTATTGTTTATGCTTTTATGTAGGATTTTGTTCATGGAAATTTTGTTATTTGGAAGGATTGATAACGATTTTGTGCATGCATTACACGGATTCTCGGTTGCCTCCAAAATGCAATGCACTACAAAAATGCGAAGTGGGTCATGGTTTTACTTCTATATCAAGGTCTATAACACCGATTAGAGTATATTTTACAAGTATCAAAACACTAAAATTGAATAATGTTGGTGCATCAACTTCGCCATTCATTCAATTGGAAACAAGTGATCGATTGTTATGCACCTTCCAAGTGGTCGACATGTAAGACTAACATTTTTCAATTACTACACGCTTTAAAATCAATCACTATTGTTAATAGCCAAGGTGTTGTTTGTACTCTTTCGAGCTTACTTGAAGCATGCCATCTCGATACAAAAGGATACATTTATGCTTTTCCAGTACTTCTACTGGTGATATAATCTGTGGGAGACCTCCATACTGCAAGGAGAAAGGATACTTAGTGGATTGGGTAAGAAACTTACTGAAGTTTTATTATTATTATTATTATTATTATTATTATTATTATTATTATTATTATTATTATTATTATTATTCTTTAAAGCCTCTAAATAGGATCAAGTATTTAATGTTATAGTCATATATATATATATATATATGTGTGTGTGTGTGGTGCATTGCACGCAAGGGATTATCTTGAAATGCCAGAAGTAATGTCATATGTGGTGGATCCTGAGTTGATACATTTTAGCTATAATGACTTGAAAATAATATGTGAGGTAATAGCTATTTGTAATTATTCCCGAGAGCTCCTTTGAGTGTCCATCAATGCAAGAATTGTATGTGCAGCATGCTGGAGAGCAAAATCGACACATCAATAAGTGTGGAGCTCAAGTCATCATCTTTGGCATGATCTGAACTAGCACTTTCATCAGAATTGAGTAGTAGTTATTATTACTCTTAAAACTAACACCATACAATCGTGGAAGCGGACCTACCTATAACCAATGATGTTTTTTCGACCACTTACTTTTTTATATATTTAATCATATATAGTTACATGTAAATGATTGTTCAAAAAGGGAATGTGGAAGAATTGGTCCATGAGAAGGTATACTTTGTACCTTGCTGGTTGACAAATAGAAACCTATAAATTGATATAGGGTAAATGTGAATCTCAAAGCTACTTGAGGATGCGTGATAGAGCCAATTTTCTTGCCCGGCATTGTATGTGCGGAATGAACACAATAGTTTCTCACTGCGTTGGTGGCTCACACAAACAACCATTTCTGAGATAAATATTCATATGCTTCCTAGCCGCTAAGATCTGCAGTGAAGTTCCCTATCTTGCTACCGACAGAGTAGGCCATGCATGTAGGGCAGTCAATAATGCTCATGGTCTTTGAATTATCAGGTTGTAATTAGTCCTATTATTATCAATATGCTATAAGGTGTTGTCATTCTGAATTGATATTAATTTGGTACAGTAGTAATACTGAATTGGTCCTTGAATTGATTATAAAATAGTCCCATTGTGATTCTAAATTGGTCCTTTAATTATCCTTTTGTAATGCTTTCATTAAAAGGCAACAAATTATGCTTACTTCTTCATTTTCACACGTATACAATTCTTCAATTTAGGATTATTTCTTAGATTTGGATTGAATTAGTTTTTTTATACATGTACGATATTTTCATTGTGTGATTTGAGAGTTAACTCAAATCAGAAATTTCGAGTAAATTAAATGACTAAACAGTAGATTTGGAGTCTCAATAATTAAACAATAGGGTTTCGTATAAGGTAACTCAATCAGAAATTTCGAGTAAATTACTAAAATGGCCTTGCTTTATATTTACATACCCACAAATACCCACGGCTTTGAAAGCAAAAACAAGGTTTTTAAAATTTCTATTTCTTATCATGCATTATTTTCTAATTACCAAAGACCCAAATGTGTTTTTCAATTTACAAAATTTACGTATATCAAACAAACAATCGATGTGTATGACAATATAAAATAATTAAATTTATATCTATACAAAATATTTATATAGATATATCACGGAACATTAGGATTTTATAAACTACGGTTTACAGAGAAACATGTACGCATACATCTTGCTGACGAACAACTATTTTTTAATTCCCATCCCATGAATACAAATACTACGATTAAAAGAAATGTATACCCGTGCTGGCACGGGTGATACATACTAGTTTAAATTATACATAATGGTAATATAAAATTATTTCTATAAATATTGATTATTTTTTTTTAAAGAATGTAGATAAGCTAGTTGATATAGCAAATGATGTGTTTGATAAAATTAGTGGTTAAACTAGCTGATATATGTAAAACTAGTGTGTATGACCCGTGCGATGCACGGGTATACAGTATACTATTAAATTCTCTAAAAATCAAGTATCATATGATATATTGTGTCAAAAGAAACTGTCATATATATATATATATATATATATATATATATATATATATATATATATATATATATATATATATATATATATATATATATAATATTTATTGATTAAAATATAACGGGTCAAGTTTCGAATATTATTATATTCGACGGATAATATGTGTTTTAGAGAATTGGATTACCACTTAAATATTGTAGTATTCTAATATTTACAATATGCGACGTAATGTCAAGATATAATAGTTTTGATGATTGTAATAAATTTGAATCCAATAATATATGATAAGTCATATGCGTGGTGGCACGTGTTATAGATAAAAAAAACAAATATAAATTCCTCACATGATGCTCAATATATTTTCTCATTAGGTGTGGATTAGATCAACATCACTATATTTCTTTTTCGATGGTAACATCACTATATTTCAAATTATAGAGATGCCCTTATTTATTTTAATCATATAGCTTCTTTTTTTTTCACCAGATTTTAATCATATAGTTGTCAATTTGAATTTGAATTCATTCCAATTCTATATTTCTATGTAACATATATTTATTATTTTTATTATTTTTAGATTAAAAAGTTTAGGTGAGTTGAGAACAGGGGTTCACAAAGTCGGTGCAGGAGACTCTCGAGCTTCTTTGTGGCACTTACAGAGAGATTTACAGATCACCCACCAAAGAGAGTCGCCTTACATCGGCAATGAGTTGAACTCACGACCATGAGCCAGCAACTCTACTAACTGATGCCCAACCTTCTTTGGCATATATTTATTTCCCTTGCCTATGCATTTAACATGTTATTTATTTGTAATTTGTAATTAAGAAGGAAGAAGCTTTCAGGAGAAGTTTTTTTTTCATGGCCTAGTCATTGCCACGTCAATTAATGAATACTGACGTGTCTTTTTTAATCAATTACATGTGCGATGAGGTGGATCTGTGAGCAGGCTATATGGACAAACTCTCAATTGTTTATAGTATAGATGGCATAAAAGGACATTTTTAATTCATGATAAATATGCCCTTTTATAGCTTTAAGTGGCCTTGTTTGGTATGATCTAATTCGTAGTTTCATTGTTGAGGATTTTTTAGAAATAGATTGGGTTTGTCTAGCTACAGGTTTTGCTAATTCATTTCTTTGGGCTTGGTGTTCCTCATTTTGATGGATTGAGTTTTCCTTTTGCTTCCTGTTTTTGGCATATTGCAAATGATTGTTAATGAGCCAATGCTTTTCCCAACCCCCTCCTACTCACCACACACACCTAAACCATGCAAATGACCAAAATACCATTAATGAACTCAACGCCTCCGTATTTTTTTTCAAAATGTGAGTTGGTTCGGCTATACGCAACCGAACGGGTACGGCTAGCCCCAACTGTACCTGTATGACACTCACCCCCTTTTTTGCACTTGTGAATTAAAATTTCGTTAGTTCGACTGGTCGAACCCGTTTGAGAGACCGTAGCCGTACCCATCAAAACTTTGCCGTCCCAAGAATAGTTTGGTTGCCTGCAACCGAACCATGCGAAAGTGCAGGAAAAAATGCAGTGTAATGGCATAAAACGAAGAAATTGAAGAATAGGAGAGTGAGATGAAAGTGAGACGTTGAAGGAGAATGGGCGGTGGGGGGGTTCTTAGGGTTGGGGTGGGTGGTGGTGAGTGAGAGTGAGAGTGAGGGGGGTGTGAGAGTGTTAGGAAGAGAGAGTGGGAGATGGAGTATTTTTAAGTGAGTGGTATTTTTGGGATTTAGGGGTTTAGGGGGTGTGTGTTGAGTAGGGAGAGGGTTGGGGAAAGTCATGGCCTTGTTAATGACTTTGGTGCCAACCTGATTGGGATGAGGGTCATTATGTGATGCTTTTGCACACCTTTATATATAGGATGTGTTCCGCATTGGACAAAGCCTTTATTAAAGCAACCCAGTGGACCACGTACAAGATAAACGGGCCAGTGAAAGTCTTGATCCAAGAGTCGATGAATAGTTGGGCATAAAACCCTACATCCAACGGACGAGGTTCATTGCCTATTGGCCTATAAATACGCACTCCATTCAATACAATGGGTACGCCGTTATTACCTCATATCACTTAATCCATATGTTGACTTAGGCATCCGAGTATGTTCAGGTATCACCCCCTCGCTGGATCAACGCGAGCTGGTGCATCTCGGACCTCATCCCAACTCTCCACTCACCAACCATCTCGGTATACACTTGGCGAGCTAGTTTCTTAGCTTGGTGAGCATCTCTGTTCTCTGCTCGGCTGAGACCTACAGCCAGTACAATTCATTGGCAACCATAGTGGGAGCTCAACGCTCTTACCTACTGCTCCATTCAACATGGATGATGATGTCAAACTCCACCAGCTCAAGCTCGACGCTGACTGAGGAGGGAGTCCCCGATAGCCGGCCTCCTCTGGCCTTTGGCGATGAGGCGCTCGTCTCGGGAAAGCCCAACATCCTCACCCCATCATAGTTCGAGCTGCCATAGCCAATCATTTTGTTCACAAGATTCTAATAGACCCAGGGAGTTCAGACAACATTATATTTCTGAAATCACTCAACACACTAGGAATCTCGAGAATAGACCTTGAACCCCATCGGGGTGGGAACCTCCTCGGCTTGGACGGGATTCCGACGATCCCCATTGGAGGCATTCGTCTGAAGGTGACCCTTAGGGAAAGTCTGTTGCGCCGTTTGGTCAACGTGCTCTTCCTAGTATCACCTCACTCGATGGTTTGCGATTGCCTCATCGGGAGAATGACGCTTGGACGTCTAGAAGTCGTCACCTCCACAGTCCACTTGAATATGAAGTTATATTCCGACAAAGGTAAAGTCACAACCTTAAGCGAATAGCACAATCTTGCTACCTAGAATCAGATATAACAAAGCCAACAAAAGCTATGCAGAACTATTCACATGGAGTGCGGCCAACATGCCCGGAATCTCCCCGAACATTGCTTGCCACCCCCTCTCTGTCAACCTGAAGGCAAACTGGGTCGCACAACGTAGAAGAACCCAATCAGATGAAAAAGTCGAGGCGGCGGCGGTGGAAGATCTTATTTGAGCAGATTTCGTAAAGGAAGTCAAGTACACCACGTGGTTGTTAAACATAGTACTTGTCAAAAAGGCTAACGAGAAACAAAGGATGTGTGTAGATTACACTGATCTCAATAGTGCCTGTCCAAAAGACACATTTCATCTCCCAAGCATGGACGAGCTAGTCGATAATTCGTCTAGGTTCTGACTCCTATCCTTCATGGACACCTATTCAGGCTACAATCAAATACCGATGTATCTCCCCGATCAGGAGAAAATCGCCTTCACGACTCGAAAGGGAAACTACTGTTATCGTGTGATGCCCTTAGGATTGAAGAACGCAGACGTCACTTACCAAAGAATGATGAACACGGTTTTCAAGTCGTAGATCGGGAAGATGTTGGAAGTCTAAATGGACGACATGATAGTTAAAACCAAAGAAGACACCGACCACATGGCCTACCTCAGAAAAGTATCTGAGGAAGTGAGAAAGCACAATACGTGGCTCAAACCAGAAAAATGCACGTTTGGAGTCAGGGCAGACAAGTTCCTCGGTTTCTATCATACTGAGCAAGGAATTGAGGCCAATCTCAACAAGTGCAAGGCCATCGTGGAAATGAGGCATCCCACTACAGAGAAAGATGTGCAAAAACTAACGGGAATGATCACAGCCTTGTCCAGGGTCGTGTTTGAGGCCGCGAAACAATCCCTACCTTTCTTCAAGCTGCTAAAGAAAGGGATCGAATTTGAATGGAACGAGGAATGCGAACACACACACTCACTCAACTAAAAATGATGCTCCCCGAGCCGTGTTCTAACTCGATCGTTAGAAGGCAAAACCCCATACCTATATTTTGTTGTCTCTGAAGAAGCCTCAGCGGCGTCCTAGCTCGGGAAACCCAAGAAGAACAACGAGCAGTATACTTCGTAACCAAAGCTTTGCAAGGCTAAGATATGCTACCAGAAAGTTGAGAAGGTAGCATTGACCCTAGTACTAGCAGCCCGACGACTGAGACCATACTGTGTGTCCCATTAGATAGTTCTCAGGACAGACCAACCCATTCGCCATACACTTCATAAACCAGACCTCGTTGGGAGAATGATCAAATGGGCAATTAAGCTGTCGGAGTTTGGTATAAAGTACGAGGCAAGAGTAGCCCTCAAGGCACAATCGCTTGCAGAATTTATAGTGGAAATGAAGCCGGACGTACCTATTGAGAATGTGGACATGCTGTGGACGAATCATCTAATAGTAAAGGCAACAAAGCTGGCTTAATGGTTGAAAATAAAGACGGTATCGTGATTAAGGTATCCCTAACCTTTTCGTTCTTGACATTGAACAACCAAGCCGAGTACGAAGCATGCATAAGCTTTCGTTCCTGACATTGTGATTGAGGTATCCCTAACCTTTCCTTTCACTAATTAACGGAGTTAAAAACAAAATGTTAAATAAGGCAAGGTGCAGCGTTTTTAAAACTTAAGGGACATAATCGTTACAGAAAAAAGTTAATTAATCTATTTGTTACCTGAAAATAAGTACTTAAGGGACCTCAAAAGATATTTTACCTTATTTGAGCACCATCCTAAGGTCAGAAATCAAATGTGTATACAAAATACATTGATTACTAAAAATTGAAGAAAATTTAGGACTAGAAATACAAATTCTGTAATTTATACTCACTGAAAGTGTATTTCATCCAAAATTTATTGATTTGAAATTTCCAAAATACCAATAATTGAAAATAAAAATCAACCGGAATAGTATTAGTATGTGTTTCTTAGGCCCCCACCTTGATAATTAGAATTTGGGTTTTTTTTTTGTACCCCCACCCCATCCCCATAAACCCCCACCCACACTGAAAACCCCAAAATGCCCTTCTGAAAACGTATTTTTTTTTACAAATTTTTGACCAATCGTATATACACCTGGGGGGTATATATACGACCCTATGCATTTAGGCATCGTATATACACCCCCCAAGGCGTATATACGATTGGCAAACCCCCACCATAATCGTATATACGCCTTGGGAGGTGTATATACGATGCCTAAAAAACAACAATGTTATACAAACAAAAAAAATTAGACAAAAGTAGACAAACACCAACTTACAACACCAATTAACCAAGTTTTTTAGACCATTTAACCAAGTGATCAATTAACCAAGTTTTTATACGCCAAAAAATCGTGGAAAAGCGAGGTTGGCTAAATGGTCTAAAAACTTAATTAATTGTTATTAAGTTGGTGTGTGTCTCATTTTTGTCTCAAATTTTGTCCAAATAACATTTTTGCTAAAAAATAGGTCGTATATATACCCCCTCGGTGTATATCGACCCCCATTGTATTTTTTAAATTTTTTAAGTCAAATAAAAATTATATAAGTCACGAAAATAGGTTTTGTGTGTAGTTCGTTAAAACGTGACGATGTTATACGTCGAACGAATAATTTAGGCTAAAAAATCGGTTTTCGGGCAACATACTCCGATCGTAATGGAACCACAGCCATTAAATCCGAAAAAAATCAAGAACCAAGACTCCCGTAGAAGGGACTTCTTACGGGACTATGGCCTCAAAATCCCAAATTCCATCGTTTACTATTTTTTACGATTTTTTTAATTTTTCATAGTCTCCAAAAAATCTAAAAAAATTTGTATAGCCTTATTTTGGTTTTGTTAGATTTTTAGTGGTGTTTTTATAATTTTTTGGAGTAGTTTTGACTATTTAGTAGCCTTTTAGTAATAAAAATTAAACAAATTATTAAAAAAAATAAAAAGTGCATCGTATATACCCCTTTGAGTACGTATATACGATTGGACAAAAAATAGCCATCGTATATACGTACCCAAAGGGGTATATACGATTTATTTATTTATTTTTTTAAAAAAATTAAGTTTCAAAGGACATTTTGGGGTTTTTGGTATTGGGTGGGGGTGGGAGGGGATGAGGTGGGGGTCCAAAAAAAAAACCCTTAGAATTTATATATCAATAATATAAGCTCAAAATAATTACATTTATTATGTGTGTCGGGCACTTATCTTAAAATCTAATGCGGGCGCTACTCCCGCCAATGCTCGCAATTTTTTTTGTTTGTTTTCTTCTTTCCTTTTTTTGTTTTTGTCTTTTTTTTTTTTTTTTTTTTTTTTTTCTGTTTTTGGTCACTTTTTTTTTCCCTTTTTTATCTTTTATATTTTAATGTTTAGTCTTTTTCTTTTTGATATATTTTTGTGTAAAATCAATGTATCCTCCGGGTGATTGTGAGACTAATATATTTGAGAGTATCGAGAGATTCATTTAAGGGGTTGAACTCTGTCAACAAATGTTTTTTCATACGTATCGATCGATGATTGAACCCATGACCAAATGGTTAAAGGGCCTCTTTTTTTATTTTAAGGAGTACATTGCGATCCAAAAATTTAAGATATTTTAATATGTGATGTTGATTCTTCAATAATCAATTGGGGTGAAGTTTATTAAATTGGCGCTGCTCCCGCCAATGCCGTTTTTTTTTGTTTTTTTGTTTTTTTTTGTTTTTTTTGTTTTGTCTTTTTCTCTTTTTTTTCTTCAGTTTTTTGTCCATTTTTTATCTTTTATATTTTAATGTTTTGTCTTTTTTTTTTATATTTTTTTTTGTAAATCAACATATCCTCTAGGTGATTGTGGAGACTAATCTATTTGAGGTATCAGATATCCATTTAAGGGGTTGAACTCTCTCAACAAATGTTTTTTCATACGTATCAGTTAGTGATCGAACCCATGACCAAATGGTTAAGGGACCCTCTTTTTAATATGTGATGTTTATTTTTCAATAATCAATTGGGTGAAGTTTATTAAATTTATACTTATAATTTAATTTTTATTCACGGTTATTTGACTATATATTTTACAAATCAACACCATTGTTCCATTGCCATAAGGTACTCGGAAAGCGAGGTCGACTTTAGTCTTTCCGAATTCAATTTCATGATGACAAACTTTGTATAGTTAAAAAAACTGACTCAATTTTTTTTTTGGTTTCCTTTTTTTTTGCGATCTGCCAATTTTTTTTGGTTTTAGTTTTTTTTTTGTTTTTTTTCTCTTCTTTTTTTTTTCCATTTTTTTGTTTCTTTTTGGTTTTTCTTCTTTTTTTTTTCTTCTATTATATTTTAAGGAGTGATTTCTTATCTCAAAAATTTTTAGATACTTAAATATGTAAATTTTGTTCTTCAATAATCGATTCGGTAAAAAAATTCATTTTGGTCATTTTGCACCAACGGGTATTAAATCTTTTCTTTAATTGGTTTTATATTTTTATCTTTCTTTAATATTCGAAGTACATGCGGTGTTCTGCTGCATTGACTCGATGTGGAAATTTCAAACCACATTTACAATAGACCTTCATCATCTTTCTTTCAACGAGACATACAATCACATTTACAATAAAACCTCCATATTCTTTTTCAACTTTGTATAATCGCTCTTATTTTATCATGAGTTTTTCTTGAACCACGCACGCGATACCCGAGTGCTTCACTTTTTCATTGTATTGTCATTTTTTTCAATAAACAATTTCATTGAAAGGAGCACAATGAGAGTGCCCATCCCTTCATACAATGAGAGAAAAAAAATATACTGCAGACGATGTTCAATTTTTTTCTTTCTTATTATGGGTTCATTTTTGTATTTGTATTTAATGAATGTTGATAATTATTAAAGTTCTTTAGACTTTTTCTTCTTATTTTATCTACAAAGGATGTTCAATTTAAATGTCTTTATTAAAGTTCCTTTCAAATTTATAATATTTGTTATTTAATTAATATTTATAATTTAATTTTTTATTCACAGTTATTAGATTTTATATTTTGCAAAGTAACATCATTTGCCTAATGGCATAAACTACTTATTAGATTTTATATCACAGTTGACAAGCTCAATGTTGACCAGTACAAAATTTTCTTTCAAGTACGATGCGATATTATTCTTTCGAAAAAAATTAATTACTCGATTATACGATGAAATTTAACGAACCCCGTGCGATATTAACGAACTCATTTGTTACACCTGTTAATATTATTTATGTATTAACCCGTCCAGAGGACGGGTATTGAGGCTAGTTATACTGAACTTTCATGGTCCTATTGTCCCATAGTAGGTAATTTACTTATTGACTAATTTTTTTTTTGACCAATTTACTTATTTATTCTCACCTCGAAAGTAACTTTTATTTGTGACTTGACCTCTTTATAATTGCCTTCTAAAAGGTTAGTACCAATGCAATTTAGTTGTAAATTCATCTTTAGTTAGCAAACTAAGGGGTCATGAAAAAGTTTGCCAAATGATCTTCAGTGTTCGAATTCTAAAATTATAATTGCCTTCTAAAAGGTTAGTACCAATGCAATTTAGTTGTAAATTCATCTTTAGTTAACAAGCTAAGAGTCATGAAAAAGTTTGTCAAATGATCTTCAGTGTTCCTAAAAATGATTTTAAGAAAAACAAAGTGTTTTCCATAACTAAACCCGTGTTTTGAATTTCACGAGTAAATAAAAAACTCTTGTCCTGTATTAAAATTTTGTAGTAAATGTTTTGGGTTTGAATCCAGCTTTGGGCATTCAGCAATGTCAAACCTTTTGAGGCAGAGTTTTGCTATCCATTGTGGTCCTATCCGACTCGAGGAATAAGTCTTTACAGCTGCGCACAGAAAATATCCGATTTATAAAAAAATAGTAAAATATAAATTTAAAATGATAAATTTATGTTAAATATTGGATACACAGTGTTGGATAGTGATAAGAGATTATTAAAATCAACATATTTTTGTGGTTGTAAAAAGTTTTGACGAGTTGTATTAAGAGTCTCACATCGAATGTGATATAATATAAAAAATAGTTTATAAGTGATAGACATCCCTCATCTTATAAACTAATTTTGCGTGATTGAGTTAAGTTTAAATCACGTTCTAAAAAATTGTAAGGTCAGAGAAAACTTCAAAACTCTTTTAGCACGTTACTTACCTATTACTCACGAGTCACAGTGAGATTGTTTAAAAGAAAAAGTAAGAAAAAATAGAACCTCCTCCACTAGAGTCTAGATCATGATGTCATCGTTACGTTTAATCGAGTCTCCACCAGATAAACAGAAAATGGTTGTGGACAATTTAAGCCACATATACGTACTACTATAGTTTTGTCATTGAGTTGTGTGTTGAATTCAAACAAGTAGAATTACATTACATTACATCAGCAAGTATGGAAATACAAAAATTTTATCACCATGAAAATAAATAAATAAATATCTCATGACTCGTGTCTATCATATTCCACATTTTTGTTACTATTTGTGATCATCCATATAAAGTGGCAAAAAGTCATAGCACCTTTACTTACTTTACCAACTAGAAAATCATTACTCAATTTTTGCAGCCGCCCACTCACCACCATTACAATATAGCGCGTCGCATGTTATCCACGACGGCACTCTTTATTTAATTATTAAATATTACGAGAAATGACAGATAATAGCAATATATTAATTTAAATATATACATTAAATCACAACAAATATACATTAGTTTTACGATGTATGCCGAAAAATGCTTCGGTTGGAATTAAATGCATGCGGTGAGAGTTGAGAGTTGAACTCACGTCCTTGCAGACTATAAGTCAACTCCTTACCAACTGAGTCATTACATTAGTTTCACATGATTAAGTATAATTGATTTGAAATTCAATCAACAACAAATTATACTGAGAAAGAAACGAGTGTTAATAATCCGTTTCTAATTAGTTTAGAGTTAGTTATGATTTTTTTTCTTCCCAACAAAAATTAGTTATGATTGTTAGTTGTTATTTTATTTATTTGTACAATATATTGATATTGATTTATATGTATAAATAGGATAGGATTCATCCAATTCATAATTAATTCAATTTATTAACTATCAATAATATTTGTTCATTTTTTTCTACTACTTTTCACTCATTCGAGTTCTATCAAGAATAGTAATAGAGTGTATTCAAAATAGTAACACCGACACTTTCAGTTTTAGACATGTCTGGTGTATGATACATATTGTGTCAGATACCAACACTATACTTATATTTTTCAATATTTTTTAAATCAAACTCGGTGTTTACATGTCCATATCTATATCGTGTAAAATGTCTATGCTGAGTCCGTATCTTAGAATAAAACTTATTTTATACTCCATCATATCTTCCTCAACTTGACGTGGCGCGTGGTGACCACTCTCTTCTCTTGAAAACTCAGTTAAACAGAACACAAGACAACACAAGACACCTAACACAAGCAGCAGCCAGGAAAAATGAGCTTTTGACCAAACCTCAATGATTTGATCCATTGATTCATTCATCTCCCTTCAAGGCAACTTCTCTTGTCTTATCTCTCTTTCTAGATTGATTGTTTGATTCTGTCCTCATGTTCTTTTTCATCACCATCATCAATAAACAAACCCCAGATTCATAAGCATAGTAGAAACAAAAAAACATCCAATTCCAAGCAGAGAAGGGTGGTGCATGTGTGGTGTTTGATAAAAACACAACAAGAAAAAAATATGAAGATTATTGTGATGTTGTTTCTTATGGTTGTGTTTCTAATTCTATACATGAGTTGTAATTCAGTATCAGCAGCTCCCACTCCTTCAACTTCAACATCATGTCCTATGGACCTTAACTATGTTGTAAGAATCCCTTGGAATTCTTCAGCTTGTCAAACTTTCCACACTTCAGAATCAAAAAACGAAGCAACCACAAGCACTTGTTGCATAACACTGTTATCTTTATTTGGAATAGGACTAGCACAACATCTTAAAGAAACCTCTCGTTTTCAACTTCCAAATCTTTCCGCCTCAATTTCATGTATACAAGACTTTCAATCCAAACTCAGTACTCTTTCACTTCCCAACAATATAACAGCCTCTTGTTTTGACCCTCATCAATTTGTTATATCCCCTAATATCTGTGCAGGTATTGAAACTGTTCCAGATTGGAGTCAGAAACTTGGAAACAATTCACCACTTTCTACTGCTTGTAAACCAGATCTCACTGATCTTTCTCTTTGTGATTTGTGTCTTGGTGCTGGTTTACAAGCTAAACAGAAACTTGTTTCTATTGATGGTAATTCTTCTCATTCATTGGATTGTTTCTACTTTGCTATCCTTTATGCTGCTGGAATTGTTAATGAGTTTGGACCTGAAAGCAATGGTGCTGTTAGTTGTATTTTTAGTCTACCACTTTATGCAAAAAATGATTCTGGTTCAAATGGTCATCAAGCTCTTGTTTTTGGATTAACTGGTGCTGGAGTTGCTTTGTTTGTTATGTCTTCTTTGTTAGGAGTTTATGTTTGGTGTGAAAGGAAACGTAGGAGGAAGAGAAAACTTGAGACTTTTGATAACTTTGATTTTGATCCTGAAGATCAAGGGTCAAAACGTAAAATGAGACCTAATACTGGGTCTATTTGGTTTAAAATTCAGGAACTTGAGAAAGCTACTGATAATTTTTCATCCAAGAATTTTATAGGGAGAGGTGGGTTTGGTTTGGTTTATAAAGGAACTTTACCTGATGGAACTGTTGTTGCTGTTAAGAGAATTTTAGAATCTGATTTTCAAGGGGATGCTGAGTTTTGTAATGAAGTTGAGATTATCAGTGTTCTTAAGCACCGTAATTTAGTGCCTCTTAGAGGATGTTGTGTGGTTGATGAGAGTGAGAATTATGGTGATAGGGGAAGTCAAAGATATCTTGTTTATGATTACATGCCAAATGGTAATCTTGAAGATCATCTCTTTGTGTCAACTACTACTGATCCTAAAGCCAAGAAATCATTGACTTGGCCTATGAGGAAAAACATTATCTTAGATGTGGCAAAAGGGTTGGCTTATTTACACTATGGAGTTAAGCCTTCAATTTATCATAGGGATATAAAAGCCACTAATATACTACTTGATGAAGATATGAGAGCTAGAGTTGCTGATTTTGGACTTGCTAAACAAAGCAGAGAAGGTCAATCTCATCTCACTACTAGAGTGGCCGGAACTCACGGATATTTGGCACCGGAATACGCGCTATACGGTCAGCTGACAGAGAAGAGTGATGTCTATAGCTTTGGCGTCGTTGTTTTGGAGATAATGTGTGGGAGAAAGGCACTTGATTTGTCATCATCAGGATCTCCAAGGGCATTCTTGATCACAGATTGGGCTTGGTCATTGGTGAAAGCAGGGAACATAGAAGAGGCTTTGGATGCTTCTTTATTGAAAGATGAAAGTAATTCTACTGCAAATCCTAAGAGTATTATGGAAAGGTTTTTGCTTGTGGGAATTCTTTGTTCTCATGTAATGGTTGCTTTAAGGCCAACAATTTCTGATGCTTTGAAAATGTTGGAAGGTGATATTGAAGTTCCTCAAATTCCTGATAGGCCTATGCCTCTTGGTCATCCTTCTTTTTATAACAATGATGCCACCACTTTTAGCATATCTCCGGCGTTAAGCGGTCTGAAATTGCGCGCCGGAGACATGCTCAGGTAATTAGTGAAAATTTGCTTCTTATATTACTTAATAAGTTTGTACTAAGGTGGAGGCTGGAAATTACAATTGTGTATCAAGAAATTCTATGCAGTGTTGTAATGTCCACCATGAAGAAGCTTAGCAGTTATAGCAGGTTAGCAGGGCATCAGTATATAGCTGGGAATAGATATAAATAATAGTATAGGACATTAGAAAACTATCTTGCAACAAGAAGGTTGCATTGATCACTTCTTCCACTTATTTTCTTGTGAAACAAGGCACAAATAAACTTGTATATAAAGGAAAATGTTGTGTTGAGTTGTTTTTTCTATTCCTTCCTTCTCCCCAGCAAGTCTCTCATGTTGTTCTCAACTTCTAAAAGATTACCATTTCGCCATGCTTAAAACAGGTCCATTTGTGAGAGATGAGCCCTTCAAAGGGATCTGATAGTCCAGGATCAAGTCTTTTTTTTTGTGCTTGCATATGCAGGCCATTACATGGAGCAAATTACAATGTTTTTTAGTCCCTTACTGTTAGAATAGTTTTGGTAGTATATTGTTAGTTTAGATGGTTTTGCCTGTTTCCAAAATTTCTGTATAACACATCACATGTATATGTTTTTTTTCTTCCTTTTTTATTCAAAAGTCAAACACATTGGTTTCGAGGTTTTCCTTCCTCTATAAGCTCAGTAGAGGGTAATTGATTGGAGTTCAAGTCTCCACCAATTTCTTTGAACTAAAGTAAATGTATTTTTTTAAGGTTTAATTACTCCATAGGTCTTTAAATTATTTGAGAACTTTTGTTGTCAAAAAATTATTTGAGAATTTTTAAATAAGTATTCAAACTAAAAAATTGTATTCAGGTATTTGAATTAACTAGTATCAGTTACCCGTGCGCTGCACGGGTATAACTGACATCGTGATTAATAGCGTTGAATTTAGTTAGTGAGGGTAAATGGTTAATGTTATTCTTTCGATGTTAAAATGATGATTGTTAGTGTGTGTATTTTCAAAGATCCGATTGAGAAGTCTACTATGAGTTATAAATTGTAATATTTAGGTCTCGTTGTATAAAGATATAGTTGTACATTTAATTTTTATTTGAATGTATAATTTGTTTAGTGACTGATGAGGCGCTTGGTGACGCTGAATTACAGTTCATGCGTACTGGCGGACGTGCTATAATCCCACAAAGGAAGTGATGTTTGATAAATGGATCGTTGTCCAATCAGTAGTGATTCCAAAGAAGCTACTGATCGTTAGGGTAGTTGATCTCATTTTTTTTGTCATGTGCTATTTGAATGGTCATTTAAGTCGTCTCGCTAAACATTTGACGTGATTTTTATTTGAAAATCAAGTTTTATGTTTCAAGAAATTATTTGATCTATGGAAACATTGTTTAGTAAAATCAACAAATGGTTTCAACTTGAGGAAAAAAGGACAACGTGAAAGAGAAAATCAGTTTTTGAGGGTGCATAACCAATTATTTATGAGTCTCTCCTATTTTTGTGTAGGTCAAAGACAATTGCAGGAATTCAAAAAAAAAAAAGGGCAAAACAATTCTAAAGGGCCAGCAAAAAAAACTTTATACCTAGATTAAAGACCCTTCAATAAAAGAAACAATCTTGCAACCAACGACACTTCAATAAGAGAAGCTAAGACGTCGAAGAGAAGCGCGCGCTCCACCGCACGTATGCAAGAAAGCTTAGAGTATAACTCGGTTTTAATTATTGATTTGCTAATTATAAACCGCAACATTTAAGAGGTATAATTGTAATTGAAAATAAAAATAATTTAGTGTATCTTTTTTTAATGTCATTATAATTAGCCATATAATCATTCATTTTACATTATTAGTGGTGAAACCAAAATTATTTATGTCTAATTTGAGCGTCCGATTTTATTTGGTTATAATTTGATTTCAAACCAATTTCTCTATATGCACTAATAATGGATGTTTTTACTTATAATTTTTTTCGTTGACCAATATTATTTGGTTATATTTTGAATTCATTAGTTTTTAATGAGAAATTAATGTAAATTAACTTAAATAAAACAATATTTATCTATAATTTGAATTCATTATCACAAATTATTTGGTTATAATTTGATCTATACTTTGATTTCACTATCAGATCTTATTTTTCAAACCAAATCTCTATATACATAGATAAATGATGTTTTTTATTCAATAATTTGATTTGCATTATCAGATTTGCATTATTGCGATTTATTGGTAATTTGATTTAATTAGCAGATTTTATTTGGTTATAATTTGTTTTAAACTCTGAGTTCATTATCAGATCATCTCTGGTTATAATTTGCTTTAAACTCTGAGTTCATTATCAGATTTGCATTATTGCGATTTATTTATAATTTGATTTCATGATCAGATTTTATTTGGTTATAATTTGATTTATACTTTGATTTCATTATCAGATCTTATTTGGTTATAATTTGATTTCAAACCAAATCTCTAAATACATAAATAAAAGATGTTTTTTATTCTCAATCATTAGAGATAAATTAACATAAAATTAATTAAATAAATTAACCGAATGTCTATATACAAAATAAAATCTCTATATACATTTTAAGTTGACTAATTCCTCTACTTGTTTCAGTATAGTCACTTCACTCTATCACAACTTACTTAATAAGCTTTTGTTTAAACCTTACTAAACACAACCAAATGTTTAAAATTATCGCACATAAACATAAAAAGTAGAAATTATCAAATAACGCATACACAAAATATGCCCAACATAAACCTCATATATTGGTGAATGGACCGTTATGACACTAATCAAAAAGAATAGTATTAGACTTGTGGAAAAAAGGAACGACAAAATAATAAAAGTGATGGTAGATAATCACGTCTGCCAATCTCCATGTGAAGGTCAACCTAAATTTACTACCACAAAGTTGCGTATATCCGCTTTGTTTGGCCCTGAGTTTGGCAACCACCATTAGCTTGGCATGCTTGCACAATAGTCTCTAAGTTCCCAGCACATTCTAACATCGGAGTAGTTGCAGATTTTGCTCGTCCATATCTGATGTAATCCTAAACACAAAAAATGCATAATATATTGGATACGTGTTAGTATGGGTGCCATTACTATCAAAATATGTTTGAACATAAGCTGAATGTGTTTTACTTAGGGACCACCGTACCTCTCGATCCATGCTGCGAATTGCGAAATCAGCGACTGTATCGTCAACCAAAAATAATTTATCAATCGTCTCACCGGGCATGACCATATTCACGACCTTGAAGACACATATACGGAACCACCGATCATTGAGTGCATATGGCTCCAAAATCTAAAAGATAGCAACAATTAACGACACATTTGAAATCGCAATATGATATGATATAATCGTCATCGTAAAGAATCAGTAAACTTATATATACGGTTCAGACGCTTTTCAGAGATGTGCATGTGATATTCGTAAAAGTCAAATGCAACATCTCCCCTAAGGGCGAAGACAGCCCGACCAGTATGGTCTTCACTAATTAGATTGATTCCTTGGCTGCGAAAAAATTGGTATTTCTTGATTAGAGTTCGACAATGTCTCAAATTATATTAAAAATATTAAAAAAACCCTGAAAAGGATACGCTGTGCTGGAAAGTATGCCAATGATTTGAGCGACTACTGCGGACGGTGCCACCTGCAAGTGGAAGGCAGAATAGTAAGTCAAATACCAATATGAAGCATGTGTTTATCTTGATTTCTACATAATTTGTGACAGTTAAGATGACTGAAGTCTTTCTATCTGGTTTTGCGTCAAAAAAACAACGCTGGAAAAAGTCATTGTATATATCTATTATTGCTCATATTACCTCTGGTTGGAAACCGTTCTTCAAATCCGATATTGTGACATAGTGATAGTGTTGGAAAAAGTCATCAAAAGAGGAACGGGGAACATCCATGGATAACGTCTCATGGAAATTACAACAACGGAAATTATTAAAGAGTGAAGTGTGTGGCGCTAAGTAAAAACATTAAAAAATTCGTGAAAAATGAATTTGAAGGGATGAAATATGAAAGCAACAGATGCAAAAAAAAAAAAATAGAAAATACATAAATATCATCAAGATGCTGATGGTCTTGATTGAATTTGTAAAATGTTTGGTGAAAAAAAAAAGAATTAGTAAAAGATCTTTAGAACAGAAACTTACCTGGGAAAGGTTGTATAAAAAACGATGCTTATGATAATCAGGTGAATGGGAAAAACAGTTTAATATCTTTTGGCAGGTACCAAATGGATCGCAAACAGTAAATCAAAAAAAAATCAAGCACAATTATTAGTCTTTAATTGAGAATTGAATTGTATTTAAAATTCGTGTTTTATTGTCTCCTTACGCATTAAAGAGTATTAGAGCCCTTGATCATAAAATCGGACGACATAACAGCCCTTGATCGTGTGTGACACGCGCATGCATTCAATTGATCTAGACCGTTCAAAGTTACACGCAATAGGCTTGAGTGACATGGAAATGACGTCATCTATTACGTCATTGTTTTTGTCTGGTGACTTGTAAGTTATTCATGGTTATTAATAATTAAGATATAGATAGTCAACATATAGTAAATGCTTATGTGACATTGAGAATTTCAAATAGGTCCCTACACTGATTAATAATTGGTAAATAGATCTATTAACTAGTTTTTTTACACCTCGACTAGTTTAAACATATAAAAATTGGTCCTTAAAAAAATCAAAATCAAATAAATATATTCAAGCTACAATTAATTCAAAATATAATTGTTAATAGTTAGATATATAATTTTATTATGAAATTATTGAAAAAAAAAACTTGAAAATCTAAAAGTAAGTACAATTGAAACATAGTATTACTTTTATAAATAAAAGTAAGAAGCAATGAATAAGTATTATTCAAATGTAGTTTGTCAAAAAAAAAGTGTTATTCAACTGTAATTAACGCATTAGAATAATTATTTTATTATTTTTCTTTTTAATTATTTAAATAGTAATATTTAAATAGTAATATTTAAATTATACCGAAATTATAAATAAAAGCATAATTTCTTACAGGTTTTTGAAAAATTTAATATTTTTTAATTTGACTAAATTGAAAAATTATAATTTTGTTTTATTAAAAGACATTCCTAAAAAAAGCATACAAAAATTGGTCCTAATATTATAAAAAACAATGAAATATATTCAAGTCACATCTAATTTAAAATATAACAGTCGCTAGTTAGATATATTATTTTAGTAAAGTAACAATAATAATAATTTTATTTTTTGAAAAATCTTAAAATAAAACTATAATCAAAACAAAGTGTTATGTTTATAAATAAAAGTAAGAAGTAATAAACAAGTATCATTCAAATGTAGTTTCTCAAGAAATAGTGTTATTTTCGTTCAAAAAAAGAAAAGAAATAGTGTTATTCAATTGTAATTAATGCATTAGAATATATTTATTTCATTCTTATCCTTCTTAACCATTTAGGTAGTAAACTTTAAATTATACTGTAAAATAATAAATAAAGATAATTTCCTAAAAGTTTTTGAAACATTTAATATTTTTTCATTTGACTAAATTGAAAAACAATAATTATATTTTGTTAAAGGATTCTCCTCCATAAAAAAACTATTTAAAATTTGATCCTTAAAAAGTAATAAAAATAAATAAGTATATTCAAAATACAACTTCCAAAATATAACTTACTGGTTAGATATATTATCATATTCAAAAGATAATAATTTTTTTTTGAAAATCTTAAAATTAAATAGAATCAAAACTAAGTGTAATGTTTATAAATAAAATCAAGAAGTAATAAGTAAGTATTATTCAAATATAATCGGTCAAAAAAGTGTTATTCAACTGTAATTAATGCTTTGAAACATATTTACAATTCTTACCCTTATTAATTATTTAGTTAGTAAAATTATAATTATCCTGTAAAATAAAAAATAAAGGTAATTTCCTAAAGGATTTTGAAATACTTAACATTTTTCATTTGACTAAATTTAAAAACTATGATTTTATTTTATTAAAGGAAACTTATCTAGAAAAACTATAATTGGTCCTTAAAAAATAATTAAAAACAAATAATAAATTCAAGCCGCAACTAGTTAAAAATATAATTGTCGATAGTTAGATATATTTCTTTATTCTGAAAATATTAAAACTAATTAAAATATTCTTGAAAATATTAAAATAAAAATACAATAAAGACAAAGTGTAATGTTTTTAAATAAAAGTAAGAAGTAATAAAAAATTATTACTCTAATGGAATTCGTTAAAAAAAGTGTTATTCAAATGTAATTATTAATTATTACATGAGAATAATTATTTTTAGTCTTATTCTTCATAATTATTTAGATAGTAAATTTTAATTTATACTTTAAAATAATAAATAAAGGTAACTCCCTTAAGGTTTTGAAAATTTAATATTTTTTCATTTGACTAAATTGAAAAACTACAATTATATTTTATCAAAGGATACTCTTCCAAAAAAATTATAATATAAAATTAAATTACATTATTTTTCAAGAAGGATAATTTCAGTTGTTTTTCAGGTAGTTGGATAGTGGTATTTATCAATAATAAATGTAATACGTTTTATGTTAATATTTATATTTCTATTTTATAGCTTGAATATTTTGTCAAAAAAGAATTTATAACTTTTATTTTCAAGAAAATATAGTATCCTTTGCCTATACTTCCCATGTTTATTGAATACATGAAAACCAAGGTGTTGGATCATTACAAGGAGGGAATTTTGAAGGCATGGATAAAATGTGTGATGCACATTCAGCATACAACTACCAATAAGTTTATGGTCATATTTATTCCAACAATGTTATTTGGACAAAAACAATTTAAACAAAAATAGACAAAAACCAACTTACAATATCAATTAACCAAGTTTTTAATCAATGCCTCGAAAACTGTGAAAAAAAAGGTTGACTAATGGACTAAAAAACTTAGTTAATTGGTGTTGTAAGTTGGTTTTTGTCTATTTTTGACTGAAATTTTTGGCTACATAATATTATTGTATTTATTCATTACTTATACTCGTGACTTTAGTCTATAATATCACATCATCTACGTGTCCCTTTATGATTGTCAAACACAATTGATTCCTTAAATAAGAGGTTTAAGAAGCCTCTCCAAGATAACATGAGTTACTTGTACAGTTGTTGGGATACAATGAACTACATGGTCATACTACAACACAATAAAATAGTAGTACGGTCCCTATTATATAAAGAAGAAAATACAAAAATCATTACGACTAAAAAGCTCATTTAATTTTTATCTTTTTTAAGTTAAGCCTCTAAAATGCTCTCCATTCAACTCAATAGATATATGTGCGCTACTTCCACTCATCTTGAAAACTAAAAAGATAAAACATTCAATAAGGGTAAATTAAATTGGTATTTAAGAAATAAATACACACTAAAAACTAGAATAGTTTCTTATATTTGGAACTAAAATTAACTCCAATAATCTTCTTATAATAGGGACAGGAGGGAGTAGTCGCATCATTCAAGCGTAACATCTTGTGGATTATAGGATCGATACTTTCTAATGTCGAAGTTGTGCATTTTTTCTACCCATTTTTTCTACCTTTATGCATTTGCAAAATGAGAACAACACATTGCTACTATGTGCATGTCGGAATACTATGCTTCTTTTTTGGTTACAAATTTTTTTTGGGTGAGCTGAGAGGATAACATCCCAGTTCAAGGCAGAGAAAGAGAAAACTTTTGGGTTTTTTGAACATTTATGAATGGAATTACATTACCTCATCCTAATAGGACGAGTGGGAATTTGAATCCAAGACCTCCCAAATACAAACATTGTCACGCTCTACTAGGACAACCCCTTGGGCCCGACTCCTATGTTTCTAATGATGAGTGTCTCCACTCCTTAGGTATATGTTCATACTTTTTGGAGGAGTATATCATGAAACAACCTTTATAAAAGTTGCACTATTAACTAACTATTCTTCTTAACAACATATCCAAAAGGATATTCCTTAACTAACTTGGTTTGAGTCTCATAAGTGGGTCTCACATGCCAAATCATTTTTAAGGGATGCAAACTTATTTTACTCCAATGCTCAATCCCTTAAATGAGTTCCTTAGGTGGTCCCCACATCCTATATTTTTCTATTTTTCGCTCAAATTCATGCGTTTTGGAGTGAAAAATTATAGTGGACATCCCATAAATTTAAGTGAGGAACTACTCCACATATAATCACTTTAATGCAAAAATTTGTAAGTGACAACAATTATGATATAATGGACAGCTTAAAGGACATGCGATGAAGCTGCTCTAAGGGGCGTGTCACAACCTTACACTATAGAGAAATGCTACTAACACTCTCTCTATCACTTTCTTTTAAACACTCTCTTTTTTATTGGGCCACATCACCCCATTTTATAATTTGGTAAATTGGTGACCGGTGCACCCTTTACTAATTTGCAAACACCTTTTTTTTTTGTATGGGGGCATATGAAACGACTTCTCTCATCCCAGAGCAAGAGGAGGATGAGTTGCTGATGGCTAAATCCAGAACTCTTCAAGAGGAAAACGAAGAGACTGTGAATCAAAGTTCCAATGGCAAAATGCATGAATTGAAAATGAAACTTTAATTGTTGAAATACCAAAAGGAAGATATTCATGTGATGATATCCACAGCCATCGATGCTGCGACCATTGTTCGTGTATCCTGTTGCCGAAGGTTTATTGTGTCAGATACTCAGATCTAAAAAATCAAAGGGGTAGGAGCTGGGAAGAAGATGACTTACGTTGATGTTAAAAAGAATAAAAAATAGTTTTTAATTTAATCGGCGTAGGAGAACGAAGAAACTACCAACAAATTATAAAATGGGGTGATGCGGCCCAATAGAAAGGAGAGTGTTTAAAAGAGAGTGATAGAGTGAGTGTTAGTAGCATTTCTCTACACTATATTGCCAAATTACATGTATTAAGTGTATATTCATTAGAGCATTGCTATTTGTTATGAGAGATTTTGCAAGAAAGAGAAAAATGTATAAAATTGTTTGACTAATCAACAACTTGCTAACAATACATGAGATATATGCTGCCATATAAACATTATTCTCTTTCTTGCAAAAGTCTCTTGTAATATCTAAAGACCAATCCACTAAGCCTCGACGACTCAAATTGGATCTTGAGGTCCATGTGCATAATAGGACCTATATGAGTCCATTTTCTTGGATCCACATCCAAAGACCAATCCACTAAGCCTCGACGACTCAAATTCACCTGAGCGATCCAACGGCTCAGAGCTAACACAGATCTCTATAAATAGTGGCTCGCATAACCACATAAGGTACACACACTCTTTCAACCTTCATACTCCAGAATTTTTTAATGACTTGAACGTCGAAGTGTTTTTACACAATCTCCAAATCCCGACTAGATCAGGAGCACTATCAACTATAGTCTTGAGCCGGCCCGGAAAAGATTGCAAATTACAAAACAGATAGAAAAATGGGTGTTAGAGCTCACTGACCGGAGTAGTTCCAGTTGTGCTATGTGTCCACGTAGTTCCAGTTGTGCTATGTGTCCACATCCCCACCCATGGAGCCAATAACAATGGAGCGATGTGTCACCATAATTATGACGTGGCAAATGTCATGTTAAATCGGTTCAATTTTATTATTATTTTTTCCCAAAAAGACTTGATCAGTGTGACCAGACTACAACGACACCAGTGCAGAGAAGAGAAGACCACCTTAAACAAACACATCAATCATCCCCCCCAATCCCCCATGATACCCTAAACCAGTAGGAACCAAATGGGGCGTAGATCTGCACATCTTCTTCTCGTTACGCTCATCACTTCATCTCTACTATTTGCCTCAACCTCAACTCTCGCCGATACTCGAAGACCCAAAAATGTCCAAACTGCCCTTCGCGCTAAATGGTCCGGCACTCCTCTCCTTCTAGAAGCCAGGTACGTCGTCGTTTTCCCCTCTCTTCTCTTCCATTTCATTACAAATTAATATTATACGATTCTAATAATATGATTTTCATTTTGCCTCAGCGAATTATTATCTAAACAAGAGAAGCACTTTTTCTGGAACTTCATTGAAATTTGGCTTAATGCTGCTAATTCCGATGCTCATTCCCAAACTGCTAAAGATTGTGTCAAGAAAATCTTACAACACAGTCGTCCTTTATTAAGAGAACCGTTAGCATCGTTTTTTGAGTTTTCTCTTATTCTTAGATCAGCATCTCCTACACTTGTGCTTTATCGTCAATTAGCACATGATTCTCTTTCGTCATTTCCACTAACTCATAACGATCACGAAAATAACACTCAATTAGACCCTCTTCGTGTTGGTGTAACTCTTGAAAGTCCTGGTGGAAATTGTTGTTGGGTTGATACTGGTGAACATTTGTTTTTTCATGTCTCTGAATTACTCTCTTGGCTTCAATCCTCTCCTCAACTGTCAGTATTTCTATTCTATCTCTTTGATCATGTTTTTCTTCATTTTTATATAGTGTTTTATTTTTGAACATTATTGTTAATGCCTGGTGACATTGATGAGCTAAGCTGCACAAATTGTTATCATTAGGGTTGGCGATTCGTTTCAGAGTCCAGAAGTGTTTGATTTTGATCATGTTCATTTTGATTCGAGCACCGGGAGTCCAGTTGCGATCCTTTATGGTGCTCTCGGGACTGATTGCTTTAAGGACTTTCATGTTGCTCTTGTTGGAGCTGCCAAACAGGTCTATTCCTTGACTTTATGTTTATGCTTTTCGTATTAAGGGAATATTACATGCTCTAATCTAATGCCTTTTAGCTTAGGAAAATTGTAATGGTGGTCCGTCAAGCAGCATGCTGGACTCGCCTCCAAAATGATTTGCTTTCACCATGATATTTCTCAGGATCAAATCTTATAAACACAATTATTATTATTTTGTTGATGAAACCTTAGGTGATTGCAAGGGAGAGAGAGATGGTGTGAAAGAAACCAGTGTAATAACGTAAATTATCTAAAATGCACCTGGATTATGAGAGATACATCTTCTATGTTTTAATAAACAATTTTAGATTTTATTTCCCAATATCCTAAATCTCTTCAAGTTGAGTTGTGATTAGTGAGTTATTTCAATAGTTATGTGCATTGGTTTCAACCATTTTTAAGGATGTGGTAATGAGAGGTTTGAGAATGGTGAAGTTATACAAAAAGGTATTTATAAAATTAGCTATATACAAACTATTAAGTTGGGGAAAACTGGGAAAACTCTGAATGGTACTCTTACTAAAAAAGTATTTAAAATGAAGGAAAACTACTCCTTCCTACTGTGACTGTATCAATTATTATTGTCTGTTTTATAAATAAAATTAGTTGATCAACTTGGTGAGAAGATAATTATAATTACAGGTTATCTTAAATTGGTGTCAATAATAATTCTAAGTGGTTAACCTATGATTAAGAGTCCCCTTTTAGGAACTATCCCTCAGACAATCTTATTTTGTAATAATGATTACGTATATGTTTCCTTCCCTAATATTGGTATGATGTTACTTTTAGGGAAAAGTTAAGTATGTATTGAGGCCGGTGTTACCATCTGGATGTGAAGCACGCATTGGCCACTGTGGTTCTGTTGGTGCAAGCGAGTCGGTGAACTTGGGTGGTTATGGTGTGGAACTTGCTTTAAAGAATATGGAATACAAGGCCATAGATGACAGCACAATTAGAAAAGGTTGCAATGATTGACATGCTTTAAAATGCAGACTTCTTCATTATGTTTTATATTTTGAATGCAGAAGCGATTTTGTTTTAGGTCAGCAATAATGGATTATAATTGCTTTATTTTCCTTTTCATTGTATAACATTGGAAATGACATATCTTTAAGACAAACTATGCAGTATTCTTTATTTCTGTAATGTTTTTTGTGTATTATCTCAACATGTGCATTGTTATTTTTAGAGTTTGAAATTTTGTTACCTAATCCCCGTTCACGAAAGTTCTCTTTCTCTGGCCTCCACTCTTCCTTTTAAAGTCATTTTGGTTCACTTTGTAGGGTAATATGTGATAATTCTGATTATCTACTACTGCTATTCTGACTTTGATTTTTAAGTTTGAAAGCTATTGATTTTGGAAACAGACATTTGAAAAGAAATATTATTTTTAATTAGTTTTGGATTGAAAAATTCATTATTTTTTAATACATAATTCATTTATATAAAATGGTCAAGTAAATAGTCTTAATAACAAGCATAGGTTACATGTAGTTGTGAATAATGCCCTTATTATTACAATTGTGGGTTGCAGGTGTGACATTGGAGGACCCCCGCACCGAAGATCTTAGCCAAGAAGTTAGAGGATTCATATTCTCTAAAATTCTGGTTTGTTCAATCTCACCTATATTTGTTTTTATCATACACACGAAAAAGAAAACTGATATTTGTATGCATTTTTAATTAGTTTATGTTATTTGTATCAAATTAAATTAGAATGGGGTGTCCGCAAGAGCCTGGTTTCTGTTATTTAATATATGCTTTGGTTCCCCCCTTTCTCTTTCTTCTAAGTGATATGCTTTAGTTGACAAATTCTAACCAGGGAAAGTGGCTTTTTAACTTTGATATGCTTTTTCCTTTTAGGAATAAATGACATGACAATTAATATCAGAGGAAAACTCCTAGGACATTAGATCTTTAACATGATAGCCTCTGAAGAGTCCAAACAAAATGAGAAAGAAAGAAGTAAAGAAATGAGAAAAGATAAAAATACAAACATGACCAGTACATATAGGATAAATGACAATTGCATCACACTAGAGATTGGAGAATCGAATAGAAAAGGCCATGTGTTACTTTATTTTTGCTGGTAAAATATCAACAATTCCCCTAGAAGTTGAGACTTGAAATTGTGTATCTAGAATTGATAGTTCACACATACAAACACGCTAATAGGCTCCTACCTATCATTTTCATGTGTGCTGCTTTAAATTCAGGATGTCATAATTGCCGATTCCTCTCAATTATTATACTTAATGTATCCATACTTTTCATGTTATGTGTGCATAATGTTAGATTTGCCGTGTTTGATATCCATGAGTTGACATTCATATCTAAAATTTTGTTGTTTGTTTGTACTAGTTAGATTTATGTGTGTAAAATTATGAAAGCACATATAATTTACCTCTGTATTTACTTGCAGGAGCGTAGACCTGAGTTAACATCCGAGATCATGGCTTTCAGGGATTATCTATTGTCATCAACCATATCAGATACACTTGATGTTTGGGAACTAAAGGGTATTAGAACCTATTTTTTCCTGTCATTCGGAATTGATTTATTATTATTTTTTTTTTCCATTTTAGTTGGATTTAAGGAACTTTGCTGTAAATAATATAGATTTTTCAATGCCGACAGATCTAGGGCATCAAACTGTACAGAGAATAGTCCATGCTTCTGATCCCCTGCAGTCAATGCAGGATATTAATCAAAATTTCCCTAGCATAGTTTCTTATTTGTCTCGCATGAAGGTAAATAATTTTGTTACTTTTGTTTGATGCTCGTATATAAGACATTTTTCTCCAAAATTATAATCTAATATTCTTGTGGAACTGTGATGCATGAAAGCTTGATGATTCTGTTCGAGATGAAATAATTGCAAACCAGCGGATGATCCCACCTGGCAAGTCTTTAATGGCTCTCAACGGTGCTTTACTCAATGTTGAAGATGTTGACCTTTATCTGTAATAATTTTTTCTCCTGATATTGTTTACATTATAACAACAAAGTATTTTTTTGTTCTTTTACTTAATGTTTGCACTTGTGTTGTAGCTTGAGGTTACTGCTGCGCTATCATCTCTAGCATACGGAATAGTTACTATTGCATTTTCACGGGTCTTTGTTATGAACACTAGATTAGAAGATTTATATCAACATTTATTAATATACTTCAGTTCGTCTTTATTTAGAGTAACCTATTTAAGATAGCTTAGTTATCCCATGGAATTTCTCATTTAAGGTACCTTAGTTTTCAAAGTCAAAGGCATTTCTTATATACAGTAGTATATGCTTTTGTTAAATTATTAATATTTGAAAGAATTATTTTTGGGCTCTAAGTGAGCAAACATTTGACAGCTGTTTGATTGGGGTTTTGTGAGCACAATTGTTTAATAGTCACAAATTTTCTAAACCTTCTGAGGAAGCTCTGGTTATTGGATTTTGCTTATTTTTCATTGCTTAAGCTTCTAGTTTGCTCTTTAGTAGCAACTCTAGCAAATATATTCCAGTTCCAATGACAGCAAATGTCACTTATTCTATATATCCAAACTTTGATTATACCGCGTAACCAACAATTGTGGCTTTCCATATACGAGTCTCTGTTGTGCTGCTGTTGCTGCTGTCTGGTATACTAACATAATAACTGATGCTTTCTATGGCACCCAATCCTTTTTGCCAGACCAATTGACTGCAAATCATGGACAATGGCAATTGAGAAGTTCAATCATTTCCTTGTCCACTAAAGTACTGTCTTGGCACATGAAGTTCATAATAGTTAATCATGCTAAGCTTAGTATTTATCATGAACCAACCATCATCCCAAAAGTATAGGTTGCTAGGTGAAGGAACATGGATGGTTTTGTATTGATATCTCTAGCATTCCCCCGCATGCAAGAGTGAAAGGCTTGAAGCTAAGGACACTGTGCGGGCCTACTTTACCTTGTGCTGGAATTCAACTTTTAATTAAAAGAATATAAGCAGCAATGATTGAACTCCAAACCACTCTGACATGGAGGCTTCGGTACCATGTCATAAACCAACTATCTTAAAGCTTAAGCTGTAAGGTGTAGAAACATGAATGGTTTTATGTTGACATCTCTAACAACATTATTTATACATTAATTTTTAGATGGGTTATAGTTGCTGATTGTATTATTGTGGCTTTCTTTAGTTTGTTTAAAACTCACATGGATGTCTTCCACTTCAAGTTAGATAAAAAATTTCAAACTTATGTTATTGTATTCTTGTTTCTTTTTATTAGGTTGATTGACTTGGTTCATCAGGATTTGTTGTTGGCTGATCAGTTCTCAAAATTGAAGGTGAATGTCATCTAATCTTAATTTTGGCATATTTTTTTGTGCCGGACTAATTTCTAGGCAACTTGTTCATGAATCTAATATTAGTGGACAGATGAAAAAAATCATTTGATACATTCCAGTGCTTGAAAATCAATATGGTTATACACAATAGAGGGAAATTCTAGTAAAATATACACAACACCACATTCTTAAGTGACTGTGCTGTTGGACCTTGTATGAGGAAAACAAAACCAAAAATTACACAATATGAAAACTTGAAGTACAACTTTGTATGTACAAAGATTGCTGATAATGACCCCATAGTTAATGGTATTGCTTTGGTGGAAAAAGTTAGCTGTTGACACAATTAAAACTTTAACTGTATTGAATGTTGGTATCTTCCCATTTTTCTATGAAACTCTCTTTGCGTATCTGTTGTGAGAAATTGACATAGAGATTTTCAACTAGATTGATAGTTTTCTATATTAATATAGACTGTTACATTGATGTTCCTGGTATTGGCAGATTCCTCATAGCACTGTGCGAAAACTGCTGTCAACGTCACCTCCGGCAGAGTCCAGTATGTTTCGTGTTGATTTTCGTTCTACTCATGTTCATTATCTCAACAACTTGGAAGAAGATGCCAAGTACAAATGGTGGAGGACCAATTTAAATGAGGTTAACCACTACTTGATTTTTCCAACTGGACAATATTATTATTTTCAAAATATCCATGTTCCAAATTTACATCTCTACATAATCTAATTTTTATTTTTGTTTAGATTTTGATGCCAGTCTTCCCTGGGCAGCTACGTCAAATCCGTAAAAATCTTTTCCATGCTGTTTATGTTCTTGACCCAGCAACCACTTCTGGTCTTGAGGCAAGTTTATTTCCTGAAGATGAACATTTTCAGATTGTTATTTGTATGTATTTCCGAGTGAAACTCCTCATTGCACGGCTTATTGTTTGAAAACCTTGCAGTCCATTGATATGATCATATCATTGTATGAGAATAACGTACCTGTGAGATTTGGGATTGTACTGTATTCTTCAAAGTACATCAAGCAGTTAGAGGATCGTTCTTCCAAAGAGGACGAAGATAAATTTGAGGGTGACATATCTAATATGGTAATCTTCACCTTAGTGGTTTAGGAATACAAATATTTTTTAGGAGAATTTACTGGCAAGATTGTGATACATTATCTTTTTTCGCTTCACTTTTCAGATAATACGCCTCTTCAGCCATATCAAGGGGAACTATGATATTCAAACGGCTTTCAAGTTTTTGAGCAATGTATGTAATTGTTTTCAGTATTTACTGTCTTCTGTTCATGGTGTTTCTCCTAAGTGGTTTCAACCCCACCCTGTAAAGTGTAAACAGAAAAACAAGACAAAACCTCATTTTTTATAATATATTTTGCTTATACGGTTCCTGTTAATGTTTTCTTTGTTATATGGATAAAAATGATGACTGAATCATAGATAAGCTTTTTGTCAACACATGTTGACATTGTTCCGAGTCATCTAAAACCACACATCTTTTGTAGGTTAACAAACTACGCATCGAATCAGATGATGATGCTGACCTTGAGCTGCACCATGTTGAAGCAGCATTTGTGGAAACAATATTGTGGGTTTTGTTGGACTTGACTAGTGTGCTACTGACATTTTGCTTCTCTTCTTCTCCTGTAACATTCTGTGATTCTATTTGTCTATGTTTAAAGACATGGATTAAACATTCTCTCTATTTTCTGTAGACCAAAGGTAAAATCCCCTCCTCAAGAGATTTTACTAAAGCTGGAGAAGGAGCCAGAGTTGAAGGAATTGTCACAAGAAAGCTCCAAGTTTGTATTTAAACTTGGTTTGTCTAAGATTGAATGTTCTCTGTTGATGAATGGGCTTGTTATTGATCCAACTGAGGTAATTAGTAATGACCTTTTGAATGTTTTCTTCTAACTCATTTTTCCAGAACAACTTTAGTTTTAAACCTTTGCTATTTGCTCCAAGTTTGCAATATTTTGTAGTTTCCATGGTAGCTGGCCTAAGAATTGTCTTCATTTTAAATGAATGTGTTTTTCTTAAATATGCTCCATGTAGTTGCCAGTGGTTAACCGCTACCACATTACTCTATAATGTGCACCCTGCACTGTGGAGGATCGGTGAGAGGAGGCCCATGGTAAAAAGAGTATTTGTAAGAAGAAATAAGGGAGAATACTAGAATAGGAAAGAATAGAGAGTTGGCAGTAGAGCCAACAGTAGCTATAATTGAAGGGAAAGGGTGTTAGTTAGGGTAGTTAGTCAATAGTGAAAATAGTTGGAGATTGGGTACTCTTGGAGCTACCCATTATAACAGAATTCATTCCCTGTGTAAATAAGGCAGAGAGGGAGCACATTGCTCCTCCGTCATTGTTTTTCATCTTTTCTACTTCTATACTAGTTGATTCTATCAATCAGATTCAATTTTAGTGATGTGCTTGATGTCTAGTGTAACTTTCAGTCTGCTTTACGTGCTCTCAACTTTAGTTTCGAATACTAAATTTTTGTTATTACTATAATCAGTATATTTGCAATTAATTTTCCAGGAGGCTCTACTGAATGCTTTGAATGACGAAACTCAAAGAATGCAGGAGCAAGTGTATTATGGACAAATAAAATCTCACACTGATGTATTGGATAAGTTCCTATCAGAAGCTGGTATTCAGCGCTATAATCCTCGGGTATAACATTTTAAATATTCATAATTTCAGGGAAAATTCTATAATTATGTCTGACTAACCAATTTCTGGTTGATGCAGATTATTTCTGATAACAAACCAAGGTTCATATCTCTTTCGATGTTTATTTTTGGAGAGGCATCTGTACTGAACAGTATTAACTATTTGCATTCTCCTGGAAGTAAGTTGTTGGCATGTTAGAATAAGTAGGTTTTTCTTATACTCGTTTTTGTCGTAGTTAACATTTGGATTGTTTTTATCCAACACAGCAATGGATGATTTGAAACCTGTGACACATCTTCTCGCTGTTGATATCACTTCACGGAGTGGGATAAAATTACTTGGCCAAAGCTTAAATTATCTGGTTAATACTGATTTGCATTTCTGTTGATTATTCTTCTTCCTTTTTAGCCTGATCCTATCATGAGTTGGACATACTTATTCAGTACTTCAAGTTTTTTATTTGCTTATTATGCTACAGATAGAAGGGTCCAAAGATGCACGTGTAGGCCTTCTGTTTAGTGCCAATCAAAGTACAAATTTGTTTAGCCTCCTTTTTGTGAAGGTTTTTGAAATTACTACATCCTCATATAGGTTTGTTTTTTAATCGTTGAAGTAGGTGACTTTTAATAATAGATTGGTTGGCATTTGATTCTATACATTTATGCATTCCTTTTCAATGTTTATGTACAGTTTTATATCGATTGTATGAATGCATTGTTTTATGCAGCCATAAGAACACATTGGACTTCTTGGATCAACTTTGCTCATTCTATCAGCAGAATTATATCCTTACATCAGCTGTGCAAGTTGATAGCACCCAAACATTTATTGACAAGGTCTGCGAGCTTGCTGAGGCTAATGGATTACCATCTGAGGGATATAGATCTTCCCTCTCAGATTTTTCTGCTGATGAAGTGAAAAGGCATTTGAGTGAGGTACTTGTGGTTGCTCTTCCTTTAAACATTCACATTTTGGTACATGTCAGACCCATCAATGCTCCCTACGCCTCTTTTACATGTTTTTATTTGACCCTAGTGCCTCATAGATTTAGCAATGAATCATTCCATGTGCTATCATAGGTTCTGCTTCACTTGCTTTCCACTCTCTCATACATATAGTTGACTTGAGCCTCATTTATTAAATTTGTGGAGGTTTCATCAATTGGATGTGAATAATGCCTTTTGAATGGTGAGTTAGATGAAGAGGTTTACATGGAGCAAATTTCTATGGTTTTGTATCCAAAGATCCTACCTTGTTTGTAAGTCGCACAAGTCCTTATATGGACTTAAACAAGCTCCTAGCAAAGTGGTTCGAGAAGCTAACCAAGACCTTACTCTCTCTCGGGTTCAAATCCTCCAAGTGTGATCCTTCATCTTGTTACTTTTTTTGTGCAAAGAAATCTGCATGGCTTACTTACTTGTATATGTGGATGACATAATTTTTAACAGGAACTCTCCATCATTCTGAAAATTATTACACACAAACTACATCGAATTTTGCTCTCAAAGACTTGGGAATTGGACTATTTTCTAGGGATTGAAGTTCACAAGCACTCTCTCACGTTCACTAATTTCGACTCAATCTAAATACATCGAGATCTTCTCTTTAAAACATCTATGCATGATGCTCGCCTGCCTCATCCCCATGGCCTCTAGCACAAAACTCTCCAAGACTGGTTCAGCTCATTTCAAAGACTCTACACTGCATGTGATCGGTTGTTGGAGCACTTCAATATGCTACACTTACTAGACTGAAATCAGTTACTCAGATTAACAAGGTTTGCCAATTTATGGCAAACCCCTTAGAGAGTCATTGGCTTGCTGTCAAAAGAATACTAAGGTACCTAAAAGGCAATTGTCAGCCATGGTCTACTACTCAATCCTGCAGATCGCAATAAACCTTTCAACTTAACAGGGTTTTGTGATGCTGATTGGGCTGCTGATCCCGATGATAGGCGATCCACATCAGGTTCAGCAGTGTACTTTTTGGTCCTAATTTAGTATCCTGGTGGTCGTAAAACAACCCTTGGTTGCCAGGTCTAGTTGTGAAGCTGAATACCGTAGCCTAGCTCATACCACAGCAGAAATTCTATGGATCCAAACCCTCCTCTCAGAGTTGCATGTGAAAATGACTCCCTCCATCATTTACAGTGATAATCAGAGTGCTGTGGCCATGGCACACAATCCTGTCTTACATGCTAGAACGAAGCATATGGAAATTGATCTATTTTTTGTAAGGGAAAAGGTTTTAGCTAAACAGCTTCAAGTGTCTCACATTCCTGGATATCTACAAGTGGCAGATGCTCTTACCAAACCTCTATCAACTACAACATTATTGGAGTACAAGACCAAGCTCAAAGTGTGTCCTGTTGCTGCCATGCACTCCCCACCTTGAGCTTGTGGGGGGGTGTGTGAGTGAAGCTCAATTATCCAGTATTTGATAGTTTAGTATATCAGCCAGTTAGTATAATTGATGCTGTGTCATCTATTCTAGATCAATCTAGAAATAGTAGTTAGTTAGATTTAGTTACAGGTTAAGCACTGCTGATGCGCAGATAGCAAATTTATAAATACAAAATCATGCTGAAATCATTTATGCTTTACAGTTATAAGCTCAATCTCAACCTTTCAGTGACATTTTTATTTTGTTCAGTTACGTGAAATTTTGCATTAATGAGACTTCTTGTTATCAGGTGGAGAAGTTTTTGAATTCAGTACTAGGGTCCGAATCTGGTGCTAATGCTGTCTTCACTAATGGAAGGGTAAAACAGTCTTAATACCTTGGGTTATTTCAGGATATACTCAATCTCTGTTTGTGTGTATTCAAATCTGATTAGTTATAGAATCTCTGTTAGACCTCCTAGGTTAACCTTCACATTTGTGTTTTATAGGTAACTTATCCTATTGATGAAAGCACATTTTTGAGTGCTGATCTGCATCTTCTTGAATCAATAGAGCTTAAGAAGAGGACAAAGCATATTATGGAAATTATGGAAGAGGTGGAATGGCAGGATTTGGACCCTGACACGCTGACAAGGTTTCTAAATATTTGTTCTTTCTGTTTTGTCCTGTGGTTATTGCTTGATGTCTTGGTACATCTACCATTCCTATCACAAACATTAATTTAGTTTTGCTTGGCATGAAAAGTGAACATTTTTACGCATATGTGATTTCAATTCACCTGTTATTTTCTCTATGCAAACTATCATATGATCAGCTTGGATCCCAAGAAGGTAAAAAGATATGTATTCTGGGACGAGGTGTTATTTTGTCTTCTGCTCAATATGCTACATAATGAGTTAGGCACAAACATAATGTGAGTCCTAGTGTTAAGGCTTAAGAGGGAAATGATGCTTAGAAGGAGTGGAAGTTTGACAACACTTTGGTGGGCTTTTTGTAGCTAGTTTGTGGCTTTTGCAAAGCCCCTAGTTAGATGTTATGCTTGAAGTTAAAGCTTGTCCAGTCTAAGAGTGTGTTTATTTGTTTTAAAAAAATCCTTATAAGAATGCTTGTATTTATTATTACTTTTTTTCAGGCAATGACAGATATTGTTTGCAAAAATTAGTTATAGTTTTCCAATATTTAGCTGTTTTCAGAATATACAACTTCTTTAAAATTTCCGCAATTTCTTTTGCAGCAAGTTCATTAGTGATGTTGTCATGGCTGTATCATCTTCAATGGCTATGAGAGAGCGGAGTTCTGAAAGTGCCCGTTTTGAGGTTTTGAGTGATCAACACAGGTAATTTTGTAGTTACTGTGTACTCAATTCAGATAGAAAAAATGGTTAGTAGAAAAGTAAATGCACAATTGTGCTTGATTTTATCTTCTTTTTTAAGGTTTATTCATATTTTGGCTGCTAACTTAAGTGTTAACTGTATAATCATATGAAATGAGTATTTTTATACCATTGTTTGTTCTATGCAGTGCCATTATTTTAAACAATGAAAATTCTAGCATTCATATTGACGCTGTTCTGGATCCTTTAAGTCCAACCAGCCAGAAGTTGTCAGGAATTCTTCGAGTTTTGTGGAAATACATTCAGCCCAGTATGAGGATTGTCCTGAATCCATTGGTTGGTTGACATCTATAGCTATGTCTACATTATAATTACTAAATATTTGGTTTTCCATCACATAACTCGTACCTTCTTTCAGTCTTCTGAAGCTTTACTGATATTTTTTTCCTGTTTTGGCATGAGTTTTGGTTTATGTCCCGTATGTTTTTTTTTTTTTTTTTTTTAATAAATTCATGCTGGCTTAGGAATACCTAATTTGCCTAAAAATGTCTTGTGAAACCTTTGGGATCAAAATATTAAATATGAAAAGAGAATTGTGATTTTTGTTTCATCTACCTGTAATTTGAGAAAGCCAAAGTGTTGTCCTAGTGGCTGAACTATGAACTCCCCTTAGTTTGGCTTTAATACGGCTAGAGTTTAGCTGTTATGAAGTTTTGTTTGGGCTTTTTTGAGTTGGCCTTTGCATTGCAACTTATATCTGAATTCTGAACTAATATTATCATTTTACTTCATCCTTGCGCATTCCATCTCTTTAAGCTTGCTGAACTGTCTCAGTTTGTAACTTTAACACCCTAATCTATTATTATATGAAGATTGGATAATTAAATTGAGTATAATAGCTTGTGGCTTGACTTCAGTTGTGGAGTTAAGTTGCTTACATCTTACCCTCTCATGACCCACAATAGTAGTCGAAGCCTTGTTTGTCTTATGTATCTATCTTGCTATTAAAATATAATCAGTTGTATTTCTTCTAAAAAAATTAAACAACCATCCCTTAGTACTTCACATTTGGCTTTTGTAGATTCTCTGTCCCTGAGTTGTTTTTTTTACCTCTGGCATTTTTTTACAGCTAAAGCTATATTTTCTAGTAATTTACTTCCAACATATTACGTCAATGTTGATTGGTACTTTTCATTCTATGCCAGACTTCCCTTGCTGATCTTCCCCTGAAGAGCTACTACAGATATGTAGTACCGTCAATGGTATATCTTCCACTTTCGGCCTGTTGATAATTCTACATAATATTTAATGTTTGGGCTCTTAGGTTTTTATTGCTTTTGCAGGATGATTTTAGCAGCACTGACTCTTCAATAAATGGCCCAAAAGCATTTTTTGCCAACATGCCATTGTCTAAGACACTCACCATGAACCTTGATGTTCCTGAACCTTGGCTTGTTGAACCCGTTCTTGCCGAGTATGTATTTACTTTCTGAACTGTCCATCAGAATTCTGCGTATTTTCTTTGTTAGTTGGAAGTATTCCTTTGTTATTAATAAAATGAGAGGGGGAGTAGATGCAATTTTGCCTTTCCTTGAGGGAGGGCTGTGTCTATGTAATGGCTACTTTTGTCAAATTTAATTTCTTGATATGATAGTCTTCAATATTATCTGATTCTGCAGCCATGACCTGGATAACATCCTGCTTGAGAACCTCGGTGACACAAGAACACTGCAATCAGTTTTTGAACTTGAAGCTCTTGTCCTCACAGGTGAAATTGCATTTTGTTAATTTAAATATATTGGATGATAATTCTCTTGGATATTGTCATTTGCAATTGCAATTAAATAAGTAATACTTCATGAATCCCTAATCATTCTGATCAATTGTTCATATAATCAGGTCATTGCTCTGAGAAAGATCACGATCCTCCACGAGGTCTTCAGCTGATTCTTGGAACCAAAACTACACCCCATTTAGTTGACACCCTTGTGATGGCCAATCTTGGTTATTGGCAAATGAAAGCCTCTCCTGGTGTTTGGTTCTTGCAACTCGCTCCTGGTAGAAGTTCTGAGCTCTATATTTTAAAGGAAGATGATGATGGAAGTAAGAACAAACAATCATCAAAACTCATTACCATTGATGGTTTACGGGGTAAAGTTGTTCATATGGAAGTAGTGAAAAGAAAGGGCAAGGAGTATGAGAAATTGCTGATTCCCGATGATGAGGATCTGCAAGATAAGAAGAAAGTGAGTGCTTGTTTGAAGATTAATTTTGAAGATTTGGTATTCAAGTAAAAGAAAAAATTATTAAATGCAAAATCATATGCACATCCTGATATATTTGTTTGAATTTCTTTTTTCATTTTGTAGGGAAGTAGCTGGAATTCCAATTTACTAAAATGGGCTTCAGGTTTCATTGGCAGCAATGAACAATCTAAAAACACTGAAAGCAATTCACCCGTGAGTTATATTTTATTTCTTTTTTTCAAATTTCTTCATCCTGTCCCATTGGCATGCATTCATTTTCTCTTATTAGATTTCCTTGAAAACCATGTTTAGTGCCCCTTATCTAACAAATTACCAAACTTAGTGTTGTTATAATTTTTTTGATCTGATTGATGTTTCAATTCTTTGAATTATGTAATGCTCTGCTTTAGATAGCTGTAATTTTAATTCTTGAAAGAAAAGACCAATGTTATGTAGCCTTTGTGATGTGTCCAACCAATTGTTATTGTTATATGTATTATTAAAATACATGGAGAATTTTTAAATATTTTGTTACCTTCTGCTCGCTCTAACTTTTTCTCTTTCATCATATTAAGTATCAACATACTCCATAATCTCCTAGAGTTGTAACAAACTGAACCTATTTTTCACAATAGGAGAAAGGAAGGGGGGGACGGCGTGGAAAAACGATTAATATCTTTTCTATTGCTTCTGGACACCTGTAAGTGGTTCTCTTGTTTTAACTTGGTATTATATTCTGCTTTAGTTAGGGCCAGAAGACATTATTTTGTCTCATATATTTGCTTTCAGTTTCAATATTTGTACACTTTCTCATCCCATTTCTAGATGCACAATACATATCAGATACTTTATTTCTAAATTTTGTTTTACATGTTAATAGGTTTTTAATTTTTATCATCACAAATGCAATTTTCACTTTTTTGGTTGATGCAATTTTGCCAGATATGAACGCTTTTTGAAGATCATGATTCTGAGTGTTCTAAAGAATACCCAGCGTCCAGTTAAATTCTGGTTCATAAAGAACTACCTTTCTCCTCCTTTTAAGGTTATATGCGCCCCACAATATATGCTTTAATATATTCATTTCTTACATTGGAGTTTTAAAGCAGAATATAACAGGTTTGTTTGACACACTTGAATTATTTTGGTTGTCATCACACAGGGTCTGATTCCCCACATGGCCCAAGAGTATGGTTTTGAATATGAATTAATCACATACAAATGGCCTACTTGGTTGCATAAACAGACGGAAAAGCAGCGAATAATTTGGGCATATAAAATTTTATTCCTTGATGTCATCTTTCCACTTTCCTTGGAGAAGGTAACAGGATTTTCTTCTTCTGCATCAAGCTCCATTCTTCAATTTTGTTGTCTTCTGCACTCAATTTTTTCATCGTGTCACGTGCGCTGCCACGTGTGATATTGACAAGGAATGAGAAGAAAGTTCCTACGTAAACTTGTGTGTTTAAAGTCTCCCAATTTTTCAGGTCATTTTTGTGGATGCTGATCAGATTGTTAGGACTGATATGGGAGAACTCTATGACATGGACTTAAAAGGAAAACCTCTGGCATATACACCATTCTGTGATAATAATAAGGAGATGGATGGGTATCGGTTTTGGAGACAAGTAATTAATTTCTGCTGTTGAACTTAATTTGTTTATGTCAAATATTGTTTATGCGTTTGTGCAGCATTGAATGCTCATTTTTATTCACCTTATTATTATGCCATAGGGTTTCTGGAAGGATCATTTGCGGGGGAGACCGTACCATATTAGGTTAGTAATTACTTCCCTGATTCCCTTGCCAGGAAAAAGTTGAAGTATATAAAATGTCATATTATCTAATTGTTTTTCCCATTTTCCCATGTCTGTTTACTTGCAGTGCTTTGTATGTTGTTGATCTGAAGAAGTTCCGAGAGACAGCCGCTGGAGATAACCTCAGAGTTTTCTATGAAACTCTTAGCAAGGATCCAAATAGTCTTTCCAACTTGGATCAGGATCTTCCTAATTATGCTCAGCATACGGTGCCCATTTTTTCTTTGCCACAAGAATGGCTATGGTGTGAGTCATGGTGTGGTAATGCTACAAAATCCAAGGCAAAAACAATTGATCTGTGCAACAATCCAATGACAAAAGAACCCAAACTTCAGGTGAATGTTTGCTATTTGAAGTTCCTTCTGTTTTTGGAAACTTGCATCATATCACTGCTGATGTTTTTGCAAACCCACTTGTCTAGTGCATATACTTAACTAACTTGTCTCCACTTTGATCTATAGGGTGCTAGACGAATAGTATCCGAGTGGCCAGACCTTGATTTGGAGGCGAGAACATTCACCGCACGAATATTGGGCGATGATCAAGAACCTATTCAATCACCTAACCCATCAGAGGATTTGACTAATGAAGATTCATTGAAAGAAGACCTGGAATCCAAGGCTGAGTTGTGAGCATGATAGAAAAATTCATGTGATCCTTGATGCAGTTGGCACGGCATAGAATCATGGTATATTTCTTACAAAGGAGTTCCTGGCTGATATATTATATTGGCTTGCCACCAAACGCTAACAGCAGCGAAATTCGATGAAGATTTGCCTTCTCTGTTGGCCATTTCTAGGGTCATAAAATTTTGATTAGAGAGAAGTGTTAGTTTAGTATATTTAAATTTGGTTAGAGATTTGCCTTCTCCGTTGGACATAGGTGATTGCACCATCTGTAATCTCATGAATCCTTTACACCTCCAACTCTGCCCTTTGTTTTTGAGAATAAGTAAGTCTATTGAAAATAGGGAAGAATCCCAGTAATCAGCAATGCCAAACAAGATAGTGATACTGTAACTCTTTCTATTTATTTGTAGGTTCTCTCCCCTCTCTCTCATTGATTGCATGCTAATTTTTATTTACATTCAATTATCAACATCACTAATCAATGGCCATGGGGTGAAAATATGTCAATTTCGGTTTCTCTTTAGCTTTTTTAAACAACTCTATCAATTTTGCAAAGTAATGCTTGAGTCAAATCTATTTATATAAGATAGGTTTTTTTCAATTGTTTGGTTAGATCTTTTAAGTTAGCTTAAAAATGTTTCGAAATATATACTTTGTAATAAAATACTTAAATAAACAAGTCTGTTAATAGAAGAGGATTCTATCCAGCTACTCATTTTTTAAAATAAAATACAAAATACAGGAGAACTGGTGGATATAAGGGATGGGATTAAAAATTGGAGAAAAATTCATTGAAGAGAATCCTTTCACGTTGATTAAGATATTTAGTGAAGTGCAATTAAATGTTTAGTTTTTTGTAAAATTCAAATGAAAATTACTAAACTGATCTGTATAATATTCAATAGGAAAAATAACATTAAATGTGGTAATATTAGTTAACTTTTGCTTATATTTGTGACGAAGAATTGAAGTCTTTTATGCTTCCAATAGTGACAGGAGGGGTACATCTCTTTCAGTATAAGTCATTAGATTAGACAATTATATATTCATGTAAATTGAATGATATAGTACAACAATGCTGTAGTAAAATAAATTTAGGGATTTATGTGAAACTTTTAAATTGAGGGGGGGTCAAAATATATTTTTTATAAGGAGGTAAATACATTTATTTATTTTTCATAGGTTGCAATTTGCAAGTGACCCCCTTAATAGGCTTTTAATTTACGTACCCCCCTCATTCCCTCCCACACCCCCATAATCCAAAAAATTCCAAGAATACCCCTGCCTTTTTAAAAAAAAAAAAAAAAAATTCAAATTTTTCGGAATTACCTCAAAATAAGGTAATTCCGGTTCAAAAAATAATTGATAATTTCGGAATTACCTTTAAAACAGGTATTTCGGTTCATAAACATAAAAATTTTGAATTACTCTAAAAAGGTAATTCCGAAATTTGTAATTTTTTTTTTAAAAAAAGTTTGTATTTTTGGTCTTAAGATTTAAACGCGTTTTATTGGAAATATGATACGAACGATTTACGATTTAATAACAATACGTCAAAATATATAAAATGACCAACATAAAATATAGAGTACAAATACAACTATGGGTCCAAAATGTCTAAAAATGATGAAAATAAGCACGTGAAGTAGGTGAATGGGCGACATCTAGGGCATCCCGGGCCAATCCAGGACGCGCAGTGCGTATATATACGATTTGTTTTAATTTTTATTACTAAAAGGCTACTAAAAATAGTCAAAACTACTCTAAAAAAATATAAAAACACCACTAAAAATCTAACAAAACCAAAATAAGGCTATACAAATTTTTTAAGATTTTTTGGAGACTATGAAAAATTAAAAAAAATCGTAAAAAATAGTAAACGATGGAATTTGGGATTTTGAGGCTGTTGTCCCGTAAGAAGTCCCTTCTAGGGAGTCTTGATTCTTGATTTATTTCGCTTCTAATGGCTGTGGTTTCATTACGATCCGAGTATGTTGTCCGAAAACCGATTTTTTAGCCTAAATTATTAAAAAAAAAAAAAAATTTTGAATTACCTCAGAAATAGGTAATTCCGGTTCACAATTTGTGAACCGGAATTACCTCATTTCTGAGGTAATTCCGAAAATCTTTTCGGAATTACAGGGTAAATCCGAAATTCCATTATTTTTTGAGGTAATTCCGAAATTTGTAATTTTTTTTTTTTTAGAGGTAATTCCGAAATTTGTAATTTTTTTTTTTTTTTAACAAAACCATGTAATTTTTGTAAATTTTCAGGGGTATTTTTGTCCATTTGGGACATTATGGGGGTGTGGGAGGGAATGAGGGGGGTACCGAAATTAATAGCCCCCTTAATAACATGTAGACCTATCTATGCCTAGCACAATTGACAAAGTCGATATTGTTAGGTCGTGTATTTTCTTGGTTATTCAAATTTAAAACTGAGATCTCCAATTTGCATATGTGTGAGTTTAGCGGTGGTGTTTGCCACTCCGTATGTAGATCAAGAATAGTTATTTACAAAAAACTAGGGGTATTATTACCCTTTCTCTTGAATTTTGAGGGTTGTTTACATTAAAAAACGTGGGTGTATGTAACAGTTGCCCCGGATAGAAATGGAGGCCCAAACCCTAGTAAATATGGGTCTTAAATCCTAATTGTGACTAGAAAAGACAGTGTTTGTGTTACTGAGATTGAAGAACATGGGAAGAAAAAACGGTGGTGGAGGTGGAGGTGGCCGAGGACGATCACTCCAACTAACTCTTCGCCGTCAAGTTGAGCTCTGCAAATCAAGATTCTCAACCGCTGAAGAAATTGTCCACCATCTCCGTTCAACTTACTCTGGTTACCAACGATCCAAGCACGACATGCTCCGTCGTCTCGTTCACGACGCTCTTGCATCTTCCACTCCCACTCCCTCACGGAACAATGACAACGAAGACGACGACGACGACGAGGAGGAGAATCGTCGTAGTGCTTCTCGAAAGAAACGTAGGAACGTTGATGAAGCTGAAGAGAGATTACAAAACATTGAAGCTTTACACATCAATAGGAGGAAGAATATGCATGACCTATCAACCTCTTCAGATACTGCTTCTGCTTCCGAGAGTGGTGGAAGCGACGACGGGGCAACGTCGACATCGGTGACCTCAGATGACGCAGTTTATGGAGAGAAATTGGAACCTACTTTTGACTTGATGAAGAACATGCTGCGGAATTCCTATACGGGAAATAAAGCCGCGCCGGTGGTGGAGGAAAAGAACGTGGAATTGGAGACTGGAAACACTGATAAGGCTACTATTACTGTCAATGTGGATGGCGGTGAAGCCAAATCGGCTACGGCTAGGAAACAATCGAAGGGTTCGGTTACCTCTAACCGCGGTGGAGGCGGCGGAAGTAGTGGTGGTGATGTTGTTTTGAAAGGGAAGGAAGGACCGAGGTTTAAGGATTTGGGTGGGATGAAGGAGCTTTTAGAGGAATTGATGATGGAGGTGATTGTGCCATTGTGTAATCCACAGTTGCCTAGACATTTAGGAGTGAGGCCTATAACTGGGATTTTGTTGCATGGTCCTCCAGGTTGTGGGAAAACTAGACTTGCTCATGCTATAGCTAATGAGACTGGTCTTCCTTTGCATTATATTTCTGCTACTGAGGTGGTTTCTGGAGTCTCAGGTATTGCTTCAACTATCTAGCTTTGCTTACATGGATCATTTGCTTCCATTTTATTAATCTTAAGATGAATTTATGATTATTTGCATATGAAAGTTTGGTAACTTAGAAATTGAATGGACGAGCTTTTAGAAAAATTGAGACACAAGTTAATTTTAATTTGTAGGATAAGCATGGGTTAAATAACTCAGTTGTTTCAAGATTCTTTTATAATTACTATTTCTGTAAATACTTGTCATGAAATTTATCCACACTAGCTCCTAGTCCGAATCACATTCATTACCTTTGAGAATGGAGATTCAAATTATTTAGCTGCCAACTGCAGAATGTTTGAATGTTTGTGCATTTGTTATTGCAAATTAGTAACTTCCTTTGCTTCCACTGCTACTATCAGATGATTTGGAACCGTTCACTTGAATATGTGTCTTGCTTAATCAGGTGCATCCGAGGAAAATATTAGAGATCATTTCTCTAAAGCAAAAAGCAATGCTCCGTCAATTGTCTTTATTGATGAGATTGATGCAATTGCTTCAAAAAGAGAGAATTTACAGCGTGAGATGGAGAAACGAATTGTGACACAGTTATTGACTTGTATGGATCAATCAGACGAGTTTCTGCAACCGGATGATGATTCAAGGAGTTCTGATAAACCTCGTGGCTATGTTCTTGTAATTGGAGCCACAAATAGGCCCGATGCAATTGACCCTGCTCTTAGAAGGCCTGGTCGTTTTGATCGCGAATTTTTTGTTGGCATTCCCAATGAATCTGCTAGGGTGGAGATCCTTTCAGTGCTTACTCGCAATCTCAAACTTGATGGTTCATTTGATCTGCAAAAAATAGCCAGGTTTACGCCAGGATTTGTTGGTGCTGATTTGGCGGCTCTGGCGAACAAGGCTGGTAATTTGGCAATGAAGAGAATAATCGATGAAAAGAAACGTAAATTATCTCAAGATCCCACGAGTGAGCATTCAGAAAACTGGTTTCGCGAACCTTGGCTGCCTGAAGAGATAAATGAGCTTGCCATCAAAATGTCTGATTTTGAGGTGCTCTTGATTTATTTCTTTGTATACCTATTTTTGATTATTACTACTGTTACTTTTATTATTAGTTTTTATCCCTCCAGCCTTTTTCTAGATTTGTAAAACTTTCCTGTGTTTGGGATCATATCCTAATAAAATTCTTTCTCTATAAAACTGAAAAAGTTGCGGTTACTAGTCTTGTATTCTCATCTTAGATTTTCCTCAATCACTTGTATGCGTAAAAGGTGATAATCATCATATTTATCTGGGTATGCAGGAAGCAGCCAAGATGGTGCAACCTTCATCAAAAAGAGAAGGGTTCTCTTCCATTCCTAATGTTAAATGGGAAGATGTTGGTGGGCTTGATATTTTAAGAGAGGAGTTTAATCGCTATATTGTAAGGCGTATAAAACATCCCGAGGATTATGAGGTAATTTTTAATACTGCACTTTTTATGCAATTTCTGTTAGTAAAAGTCAACTCATAGATCAAGCAGTTTAGAAAAATTTAAATAGAGTCAAACTGCTGCTTATATATTTGGGATTCTCTCCCTTATATAGTCAAAGCATTATGGGGTGTGCATTATTTGAATTTTATGTAAAGAATGAGCCCAGGCCAGCATATTAAAGTAACAGAGTAACTGAATTGTAAACTGCAGTAACTGTTTCCATTGATTGAATAGAGATACAGATGAGTATCCTTTATATAGGAGAGGCTCTGGAGTCTGGACTGATTACACTTAGGCTGACTAGGAACGATGCACAACTGAATGTGATGAGTCAGCATTCAGTTGTGCAACTAAATAACTAATATTTCAAACTGATTTAAAAGAGAAATAATAGTGCAAACAGAAAACTGAGGGAATAACAAAGGTTATATCCTCATACACAGCAGAATGAGAGGTATATACGAGACAAAATCCATGGGACCCAAGGCAGTTAGAAGAGATGCAATGATTGAAGCCGAGCTAGGGAATTCTGTTTTGTAGACTACTGCTAGTTTTTTTTTTTCTCTCGGCTAGGGTCAGTAATCCTTGAGAGGCCAAGCATTCTAGTTGTCTCCATCTATGTATATTACAGTCACATAATTTCAGCAGTAATTGTAATCCCTGGCTGAGTTTTTCTTTTCACTCTTTCTCATTTGATTATTTTTAATATAATTGTTCTGAACTGAGATGGGGAAGGGATTGGTGTAGGATCCAGTATATTTTATTTACTTTTCTGCTGGTACAGCTGCACGGCCAAGAAAATTGCAAAATACTTCACAATCAAGCCATTTTTATTTATTTTTCTCAACTCAATATTATTTTATCCATTTTTCTATGTTAAAACTCGTCAGGCAAACTAGTTGTCAGAATTGGAGTGTAGAACAACTATATCCGTTCACATTAATGAGCTCATTTTTCTTTTTCAGGATCTATTAGTAGTACAATACAATTAGACTAGCTTCCTTGTCTTTTTAATAGCATTTACAAAAACTTTCATCAATATTTAGTAGAAATGTTCTTCAATTCTTTTACTAGACTTTATGTTATTTTAAATTTAAAAATTGATCAATTGATTTTTGGCTTAACTGTAGTTTTTGTCCCTCTATTTTATCAAATTCGCAATTTTAGTCCCCTAATTTTTTTCTCGCAATTTTAGCCCCCCCATTTTTTTCTCTTGCAATTTTGGTCCTCTAATTTTCTCAAATTCGCCGCAGTTTTAGTCCTCCTGTTAACTTGTCATCCAATATTTTATTGAAATACTAATACTAATCTGACAGGCATGTGTCGTGCTGGTGTAGTCATTGGGTGTTGACGTGGCAGGTACATGCCATGGTGACATCCAATGATATACAAAATATACACTTAATACTATTGGTTTAGTATAATAATATACAAAATATATAAATGAAACTATAAATATGTGAACACCCAGTGATTATGCTAGCACGACACGCGTCTGCCACATCACTATCTTACTACAATGTCAGGATTTCCGTAAAAAGTTGGATGATAACGGGGGACTAAAATTGAGGATTTGATAAAATTGGGGGATTAAAATTGTGAGAAAAAATGGAGGGACTAAAACTGCGGATTGAAAAAAATTGGGGGATCAAAATTGCGACAAATTAAATGGGGGGACTAAAATTGCAGATTCAATAAAATAGGGAGACCAAAAGTGCAGTTAAGCCTTGATTTTTATCTTCGCTATGTACTGAAAATTTAGGGTAAATTGTATATCGCTGATTAGCGTTATTGGGTTTATTTATTTCAGGGACTTGGGATGGATCTTGAGACGGGATTTTTACTTTATGGGCCTCCAGGTTGTGGTAAAACACTAATTGCCAAAGCTGTTGCCAATGAGGCAGGAGCAAATTTCATTCATATAAAGGTATGTCTAAATATTTCATCCTTTTTTCTCATTAGGTTTGGTTAGCAGAGTCTACCTTTGCTTTGAATAATGCATTTTTTGAATAATTTGAATTGCTTTTGTTAAATTTTTAGGGACCTGAGCTTCTAAATAAATATGTCGGAGAAAGTGAGCTTTCAGTTCGGACATTATTTAGTCGTGCAAGGACATGTTCACCTTGTGTACTATTTTTTGATGAGGTTTGTGGTTTTTTCTTCTTAAAACTGTTGGTTAATCCTAATATTATTTGAGGATATAATCTGTAAACTGCACCTAAAAGTTATTGTCTAGAATTTCTTATCTGAAAGAATTTATCTGGTATTTCTGTTTCATATTTTTTGTTGAGTAGACCTCCCTCACCCTACATGTTCAGCGATCGTTGTGCATGCTTGAATTTTAATTTTGCTTACCTTAGTAAGCATATACAAGGCATGCACGGCATATACAAGGCATGCACGCTTTTCATTTCTTAATTTTCATTGTCTACAAGGCATGCAAGCTTTTCATTTCTTAATTTTCTTTGTCTATGAAGGGCTTATATGAATTCTCAGCAAACCAAATTTGTTGTAGAATTGTAGAATGTTTAGTGGTTTCAGTGTAATATTTGTTTTTTGCCGTTTTCAGGTGGATGCTTTAACAACCAAACGTGGTAAAGAAGGAGGATGGGTTATTGAAAGACTATTGAACCAGGTCAAACAATTTATAATTTTTGGAAGAAAAGAAACTTCGCCATACTGACATATTAACCTTTTTTTAATTACATGAAATTGCAGTTGCTTATTGAGTTAGATGGCGCAGAGCAGCGGAGAGGTGTTTTTGTGATTGGTGCAACAAATAGGTACCTTTGGTGCATCATCTCAATTCAATAATTAGTTATTCTACTTTACATCATGCTGTATATTCTCTCAATTTCTCATTTTTGCAGGCCTGAGGTGATCGACCGTGCTATTTTACGGCCTGGTAGGCTTGGCAAACTTCTTTATGTACCTCTTCCAAGCCCAGAGAACCGTGTTATGATATTGAAAGCTCTTGCAAGGAAGAAACCTGTTGATGCCAGTGTGGATTTTAGCACCATTGGAAGCATGAAAGCTTGTGAAAACCTTAGTGGTGCTGATCTTGCTGCATTGGTTTGTCTCTGCTCCTTTTTTCTTCTTTCCTTCTTTGCATTATTGGTATTATCTCAGCTCTATCTTGATGTTGCCTGTTTCATCCTTACTTCACAAGTAGTGAATGTCACGTATATTTACATGTTGATATTCTATAAGGAAGGTTGGGTATGAGTAGGATTATAAGAAAAATGGGGAGTAATTTGGGTGATTTGCTGAATTTTTTTTTTCTATTCAGATGAATGAAGCAGCAATGGCTGCTCTTGACGATAAGTTGGCCTCAACTGAGACAACACTTGATACACCAATCATCAAGACAAGTCATTTTGAGATAGCACTGAGTAAAGTCTCCCCTTCTGTGTCAGACATGGTATGGCTCATTCTACTAATTTTCTCTCAAAATCTGATACCTTTTGATGGATAATATAGTTAAGAAATTTATATGGGAATTTATTTCTTTTTTTGGATCAGCAAAAGCAGTACTATCAGCGTTTGTCAGAGAGCCTTAAAGCAGCATGAGCAATGCGGCAATGACTTCTGTTTCTCCCTCTCTCTTCATGGTCTGTCCGCGACCCCTGGATGCTGAAGGCGTCCTTGGGGTGATCTTGTAGTTCCTACGGGGTGGAGACGATGGGATGGATTTTCTTTCATAGTTGGTGATTACAAGGAAAAGGTGAAGGAAACTATTTCTATTAGAGTAAAGTACGATTTGTCTATCTATAAGTACATTTTTCCTGCAATCAGGATACAATTTTTGGCGAATGGTTGTAATTTATACACATTGCATGAAATTTTTTATACACAATGTTTTTACTAGAATATCAACATATATCAACACGAGAAATGACATAAGTTGCATAATGAGTTGAATTTGCAATACATTTTGCCTTAGATAATGCTACATGCATAGACACATCAGCATTTCAGAGAAATACACGTCAGCATTAACTGACACAGTTGTCTAATTTGGTTCGATTTTAATTTCATAACGTTTTTGTAGGATCATGGTTTCTAGAGTCTGGTCTGTATTTGGACTTATATTCATACAAAATACATTCTCTAATATAATGACACCAATTAATTGCGGGAATTTAATCGAATATTTGGCCAGCAAGGTAATTTAAACAATAATCGTTTTTACATTAATTGTAAAACTGACCCAAGAAATTTGAGTTTCATAATTCAATTTCTGGAATTATCCAATGAGGATCAAATCGTGTACACTCATAACAAGCAATCGGCCCTGAAATTGTTATTCTTACATCCATATTGTTATCCTTCATTTTTTTTTTCTTCATTTCGAAACACACACACACACACACACACACACACACATATATATATATATGAAATGTTTATTTTATCTTTCAGACTATTCTATACCATTACCAAAGCTTAATAATGTATTATTTTTTGAAGAGTTAAGAAATTTCCATGATTAAATACCTTTTTTAAATGTTATATTTTAATTATTGGTTTTTTGACTATATATTTTATTTATCGCTAGCCAGTGAGTTTTGGTTGAAAAACTATTTTTATGGAGATTGTATCATGATTCGTGCTATATCGGGAGCAATTTGAGGGGTTTATTTGAAACAAACGAATTCTTTGCAATGATAATAATTTATTCATACATTCATTATCATTAATCTTACTCTTAATTGATAAACATTTGAAATTTGATATAACTTATTTGGTAAGAAATAATCAGCGGCGAGAGTAGCTTCCTAAAGACTTAAAAATCTATTTAAGCAGCCCTTCACCCATACCATTTATTCACTCTTTTCTTAGCAAAAAAAATCACTCTTCCTTAATAATATTCACTTTTTGATTTCCTTAGTAGTGTGATCATGGCACTAAACATCACCACCACTGCACTCAATGCCACCCCTGTTGTCGCCGATCAAACCAAAGTTGGCGATTGTAAAGGTCGTGCTTTTGTGACATTCCTTGCCGGAGATGCTGACTACATAAAAGGTGTGGTTGGTTTTGGCAAAAGGGTTAAGGAAAGTGAAGTCAAAATACCCTCTTGTTGTATCCTTCACTCACAAGGCTGCATTGTGAAGGTTATTGAGTATGTTTTTCCACCAGCTAACCAAACCCAATTTGCTCATGCCTATTATCTCATCAATTACTCTAAACTACGTATTTGGGAGGTATTACTACTACTCTTCATGTTTTCTATATTTTTTTGCATGTTTTACACGATTCTTATTCAGATTTTTTTTAATTTTTTTTTATGAACAACACATTTTTTTCTTTCTTGTTTTGTGTTAGTGGTCTCTCTCATATCATGGAAAGTGTCTTAATAACAAAAAAAATATTCATAGACACCAAAAAGTTTAAAGGGCCAATACTTTTTTTAACAAAAAAGTTTAAAGGGATAATATGTTTTATCTGTTTTTTAAAAAAAATTATGAATAGACGCATATCTTAGTCGATCGTATCAGTCTATTTCTTAGGGTTTTTTTTGAGACAAAAATGAGATTTGATAGTGTAATGTAACAATATTTATATTTTCATATATTATTTGTTATATATGATATGCTAAATGTAACTTTAAAATATATTCATACATTAATGCATAATAAAAAAAATCATATAAATGGTAATTAAATTAGCTCAATATAGACTATAGCCGAATACGTAGCGCACAGTATATGTAAAGCATATAAAATTCATCGGTTAATTTTAATTTTTAGTTTATCATGTTAGTTTTATGTATTAATTGTTGATAACTCAGATTAAAAACACATATAATATTTCTTCCTTGATCATCTACATTTTTTGGTTACATCTTGATCATCTACATTACATTCAAATATCCTTTATTAATTTTTCTGGTACAAATAACATTATATCTAGATAGGCTTCAAGTTACAGATCGAGCCAACTTCATTTGCTGAACAAGATTTCCTGAACATGTATGTATTTCACCGATCGAGAAGAATAAATATCTAATGTGTATAACCTTGTGTTGGCTATGTTGTGGCGTCACCCTAAGAATGTTGAACTTGAGAAAGTTAAAGTTGTTCACTATTAGGAGATTCTATTCTAGACTCTAGAGAGGACTTTCGTTTTTTGAGTCTGTTTACTTTGCTTTCGATCTTTTGCTTTTCCTTTAATTATGATTCGAGTATTTACAGTTGGTGGATACATTGATTAATTAGGGTCAATTTTTGTGAACTGCAAACAATGCACAATCAACGATATATAACTGTCTATCATCAGTATCTTAATCTTAAAGGTGCATATATGTAAACCAGCCAAATTGGTAATTATTTGCTTTTTTTTTTTTTTGATAAAAGAATGGAGGAACTAGAAAACAAAAGCACATGGCTTGGGTTAGGATTAGGGATGGAAAAACGGGCCGGCCCGGCCCAACCCGGTCCGTTTTGCCTTCGGCCCGCTAAAAATGGGGCGGGGCGAGTTGGCCCGCCAAAAACGGCGAGTTCAAAAGATCGCCTACCCGCTAAGTGATGGTAGCGGGTTGGCGGTCATTCGCTCGAATATTTTTTTCAAAGTTTTTGAACAAAAAACTTATATATTTTTAACATTTCAATAAGATTTTTCACTTTCTTTTTAAAATAGATTTTTTATAAAGCATTTTTAACAAATTTTTACTTTAAAAACTCTTGATATATTCAAAATAAAAGTATAAAACAATAATAGCATTGGAATTACTAGGATTAATTATATAGCAACTAAAAGTATAAAACAATAATAACATTGGAATTACTAGGATTAACCATTAAGAAATGTCACCTAGAAGAGAGGGAGAATCGAGATGAGGGAAGGCTGATGTTGGTCACTGGTGGTGAGAAATGAGACTGAAACTGTGAAACCCTAAAGTAATTTGTTTTTTGGTCAAATAAATGAACTTTTTTGGTAGTGAGTGGAATTTAGGATAGTCCATATTACATTAGCACTTAAAGCAAACTAATTGAAATATGAAGAAATCACTCTAATGATCTATACTAACCACTAACATTTGTCTGTAGCAAGTCCATTATAAAAGCTCCCTAAACCGAAAAAAGAAGAAAGTCCATTATAAATCTCTCTTCACACACACAAGATTACATCATACATTCAACTATATGAAATTAGTGCTACATTTTACTAGAAATAAAAAAGTCAACTTTGACAAACATGCCTTACAAATTTTTGAAAAATGTCTTTAGGGTCACACTTAAAATGAATTTTTTCCTTTATAATGAATTTTTGACAAACATCCCAACAAACTCATAATTTTGAATAAAGTATTTTTACATGACTCCTTTATAACGTAAACTTTTCAGGTTGCAAACTTTTCTTTATAAAAATTAATATTTGCAAGATGCTTGATGACCCGCCGTGGTAATTTAATTTTTGTCAACATATATCGAAATGATAATTGTTGTGCTGATGCGTTAGCTAATCTTGATTGTCTGCAAGTGGAACCTATGATTTATTATGAGTGTCCCATCCTCTATGAGATCTTTGTTGCTCGCTGATAGTTTGGGGATCTCTAAACCCCATTGTGTTGTTTGCTAGTTGTTTCTATTTTGGGGCGTATCCCTCGGTTAATAAAAAAAATTAATATTTGCACATATTGTTACTTCACACAAACTTTGTGATGATTTGCGTTTCCCAAAATAATGCATTTATTTAGTAGAAAGAAAAGGAGCAACAACAAGAGTTATGATACAAGTGCAAATTCCATTTTTGATTTAGCGGAATTTGGGCATCACTTGGCATGGGAATTAGAGAATGTAGTTGCATTTTAAAACTTCTTTCTACTTGCACACAAAATAAGCTGGTTCTTTATATTTGAACCAATAGACCAAATCCAAAGTTCAAATAAGTTTATGACAATGAAAGCTCCTTTACTCAATTTTCTTTCATTCTTTAACTTACATGTCATATCCAAAGGCTCAATCAATTTGGCAGTGATAGCATTAATTATCATATTACTTTACATTTGTTTCAAATCCAGTAGTATTTACCTTATTGACTATGTTTGTTATTTACCTCCTGATAATTTAAGGGTTCCTCATTCCCATTTCATAGAACACTTTCAGTTGACCAACTTTGACCAAGAAACCATAGACTTCCATACAAAAGTACTTGAAAAATCTGGTATTGGAGTTGAAGCTTGCATGCCAGAATCAATTCATCAGCTCCCACCTAATACTTGTACGAAATTCGCGCAAGAAGAAGTCGAATTGGTTCTTTTCTCAATTGTAAGTGATCTTCTTTCCAAACACAATGTTCATCCTAAAAGCATTGACATCCTTGTTTCAAATTGTAGCCTATTTTGTCCTACACCATGCATTACATCAATGATTATTAATAAATATGGACTAAGAAGCAACATAAAGAGTGTGAGCTTAAGTGGAATGGGTTGCAGTGCTGGATTATTGTCAATAAGCTTAGCCAAAGATCTTCTCAAAGTTCATAAAAATTCATTGGCTTTAGTTCTAAGTATGGAAGCTGTAGCTCCTAATGCCTATAGAGGTAATATAAAATCTAAGCTTATTGCTAATGCATTGTTTAGAATGGGGGGAGCAGCAATTTTACTATCCAACAGAAAACAAGACAAGGGAATTGCTAAGTATAAGCTTGAACATCTTGTGAGAACTCACATAGGATCAAATGAAAAAGCGTATCGGTCTGTTTACCAAGAACCTGATGAGAATGAAAAAGTTGGTGTTTCCCTGTCGCGATCACTGTTACATGTAGCTGCTTCAGCTTTGAGGATTAATATAACACACTTAGGCCCTCTTGTCTTGCCATATTCCGAGCAGTTGCGATATGCGTGGTCAATGATTTGTAGGAAAATTTGTGCAATGGAGAATAGGGAAATTTATGTGCCAAATTTCAAGAAGGCTTTTGAGCATTTCTGTATACATGCAGGTGGAAAGACAGTAATAGATGCAATAGAGAGTAGTCTCAAATTGCAGAGGGAAGATGGAGAAGCGTCAAGGATGACATTGTATAGATTTGGAAATACTTCCTCTTCTTCTCTGTGGTATGAGTTATGCTATTTAGAATCAAAAGGAAGAGTGCTAAAAGGACATAAGGTTTGGCAAATTGCCTTTGGAAGTGGATTCAAGTGTAACAGTGCAGTTTGGAAGTGCCTTTCTGATATTGATCCAAGTGTAAGGAATGCATGGTCAGATAGAATCCATTTGTATCCAGTTGAGCTGCCTGTGTTTGACTGTTGAAGATATTGTAGCTTCAAGAAGTATTAGCAGTCAATGGATATCACTTTATTTTGTTTTTCCTGTAAAATAACTTGCTTCTTCCATACATCAATGTGATATAAGTTACAAAATAACTTTAACCTTAGGTCTACTTTTACACATGTGGTTTTGAAGTATCTGTTTTGTTCATGATGATAAGCATATGAACTGATGTTTCACTTTGCAAACCAAGATAGTTAATTAATCATGACTCATACATGATATATTTATCTGTTTATATACATTCGGCTGTCTGCACCATTAGATTCTAGGTGTACAAGGGTTATCGACCACAATTGAACATTTAAAGAAAAAATGAGTGATGCAGTGTATGATGCATGATACTATAGATCTAGCGGTCTAAAGAGAATCAACTTACTGGTACAAACTAATGTTAGCATTATCTCTTCAATTGCAACATTTTGCATGCTTTATCTAGTGAGATTTCTGGGCTCTTAACTTTACTCGTTGGTTGGACAAAACCTCAGCAATGAGTTGACGACCAAATAAGTGTGAATTCTTGAGGATTAGGTTCCTTGTTGATGAATCAACCAAGTAACCTTGACCTGGCATCCATTCTAGCAAGTGTAGAAGCAAGTCCTTCTTTTCAGGCTGACCCAGATAGCGTGACACAGCCATCTCAAATAAATCCTGCACCGCGAGAGGGAATAATTAACCCGGGTAAAAAGTGGAAACTAAATAGTACATGAATTAATCACGGACCCAGCTGACCACAAAATAAATCAATTGTTCTTATTTAAGTATTATTCAAACTGAATCCATTTACTCAAGATTAACAAAAGGAATTTCAAACTTTCATGTTTTTGCATTAACATGACACAGCTTCGTAATTTGTAGAAGTTTTTTAGTGTGGGTGTGGTTATTTAAAAACAACAATAAAGAAATTAGACCATGAACTAATTGCCATTCTAATAACACTGTTCTAATTGCAATACTACCAAGACTATTACCTGATCAATCTTGTAGCCACAACTATGCAGTGTCTTCATAACATCATTAACCAAATTGATGTTACCTGACTTCATAAATGCCCTTGCAAATTTTTTGATGGTGGGGCGAGAAATAAACGTTGCATTATCCTGAACAAGATAAGATTCATCAGACGACTGCAAATCTGTGAGAAAAATTAAGATTTATGCATTCCCATAACTTCGAATACCTTGAATACTACATATGCATCTTTCAAAAGCTTTCCTGCCAGTAGAATGTGTAGAATCTTCTCATGAAGTGCCTTGCACATTGTTCTCTTGCTATATTTCAACATATTGTAAACAGAATATGCCTCTAAATGAGCATTTGTCTGACCAAGGTGGTATAATAAAGAGGAACAAAGCTCCTACAAAGAGAAGAACGTATTAGAAACTTCGTTTCGTCATTGACCTGATAACAGATGGAAAACATTTACAGCAAACTTTATTGAACGAAGCAATCTCAGCTTATTTTAATCAGGTAATTTAAACTTCACATTTAGACTCACTTGTATACTAAGAAAATAAATAACAATATCTTTGTAGAGGAAAGGAAAATAAAATAATAATAAAAACATACCTCCACTGGTTGATAGCCTTTACTATGCATATCCTCCATGGTTCGATAAGCTAATAGATACATTTTTTCCCTACAGAAGTATCGGATTAGAATATTGAAGGTATTGTAATCAGGACTGATTGCCAATTCATCCATCTTTCTTAGAATTTCCATCACACTTTCCATTTCACCTGCTCTGCAGAAAGCACAGAGCATTGAATTCATTATAACTACGTCATATGTGTTAGAGGTAGTTTGAAAATCCTTGGCCAACTGCTTTGCCTCCTGAAAAAGCTTGGCTCGGCAAAATGCTGATATCATAATACTGTGGGCATAGCCATCTGCATGCGGCAGTCAAATCTGAAAATTAGTACCATGTGAAAGATCTGAATCTTGGAGAGTTACTAAAACTAGACTGTTGTGTGATAAAAGAAAAACAGAAAGCTCAGTTAAAAGTTATGAACATTTATCTATATCCAAAGGCTACATAACCGCAAACAATGGACAATAGGAAAAAATATAAAAATACAAAGGATAACATATGAACATATTTGCAGAACTCTCATTGATCTCTGTTGCATTTGAAGCGGTTAAAAAAAAACTCTTTTAAAAGCTTAAGCCGATAAGTAAAATGTTGGGGAGTCTGGGGGAGCACGGGGAGAATTACCGAGCTATCCAATGAACGGACCACCAAAAGACTTAGACACCACATCTCTACCCAAAACCTTAAGGTATTAGGTATATGGGTCCCCCTCTCTTGTATGTCCTTCACATAGCTCATTCCTAGCCGATGTGGGACTTAGCTACTCACACTTGAATTTTTCAACAATCTCCCCCTCAAGTGTGAGTCACCTACATCGCTAGCCGCTCCCCCACAAAGCCGAACCTTGGCTCTGATACCAATTGTTGGGGAGTCCGGGGAAGCACGGGGAGAATTACCGAGCTATCCAATGAACGGACCACCAAGAGACTTAGACACCACATCTCTACCCAAAACCTTAAGGTATTAGGTATATGGGTCCCCTCTCTTATATGTCCTTCACATAGCTCATTCCTAGCTGATGTGGGACTTAGCTACTCACACTTGAATTTTTCAACATAGAGGCTCAATAATGGCCTTATGTCTCTTAAGAGCTAGCAGGCCCCCTCGTACACAAGAGCCTTTGGTTCATTATAAAAAATGCACATGCTCATTTTACCTAGCACAAAAATTCGGGAAAGGATTCTCTCATGTTATTTTCTGTTATGTTCAATCTCAACCACTCATTTAATATGTACAAGAGAGAGAAAGTAAGTGTAAAAAGTATTAAAAAATAGAAACATGAGAATCTAATGGTGGAGATTAAAAACATGACCCCCTCATGTTTTTTTCCAACATGAGGGAATCCATTCCCCAAAAATTCAACTTAAATATGAGGATTATGGGTGGGGAATAATTGAACTCTAAACCAACTCTTCATAACTCATTATATAAAGGCTCTGAAACCATGTCAAGAGGATCAGCTTTACTAAAAGCTTTAGTTGTTACATAAAGACCCTTGGTTAGTATTATATCTCTAAAAGAAGCAACATATTTCATAAAATAATACTAGACGATCAATAAATGCTTAAAGGAAAAAAATAATACATGTTCATTGCATCACAGTGAAAAACATGAATTAGGTAACCCAAAGCAAATATATATGGCTGAAACGTAAGTTGTTTTGGCCATCGAAAATCCATGGACTGGTAATCAATCCCTTCTGAGTAACTGAATATTTACATAGATATATAGATGGTTAATGTATTATTATTACACTAAAACAAACTCTGAGTAAGAACTTACCAGACCTGACGTGTTTTTTTGTCATTTCATCAAAAATTATTTTAGCTTCATGCACTTGTCCCGCCTTAGCTAGGCCATCCATCAATACACAGTATGGCATCTGCATATAGACCCAAACAAGTCAAACAAGACAGCCAATAGAGAAAACAAGGAAAAAGAAAAGCTAAAAAAAGGATATATGATTTATGATATAAAATAAAATTTAGGGCACCAACAAAGTAGAGATAATGCTATTATGTATAAATGATTTAATAATGTTCGAGATACAGATAAAGCAAACAACCCTTGTTCAATTTGAAGGTTATCATTTACCTCGTCTTCTGCATAACCCAAAGATTCCAATTCGGCTAGTAATTCTTGTGATTTCTCAAATAAACCTCCTCTAACATATACCTTTAGTAAGGTTGTCAAAATGACCTGCCATTTATGAGGCTTGCTCATTAGTCAAATATTAAAAAGCAAGATACAGGAAATATAAAAGTGTCTTGCATTTCAATGAGAAAAACAAAGAGAAACATCAATTTGACTTAAAACCTAATGTCAATAGAGGTGATTATGAACCAATCACATTTCATTCTACATATCTTAATATGTCCTGTTTACATAGATTGAATGAGAATCAAGACATAGAAAAGTGGAAAATGCAAATGTTTAAAAATCAAAGAAAGTTAAGAAACAAAATGCTTTAGATTTTCATTTTGTTGTTGAAACTGGTTAAAGTATTCCAAAGGCTTAACTAGATGTTAGGTCAAGATGTTAGATTTAGTAAGTTGCTACATATTTTACTTCAGCTACCGCTGTATTTAGCTCAGGGGTATTTTCAGTATTATATTGATTCCAGGTAAAAGAAATGCATTCTGGTTTGGATTTCAAGTTTCCAGGTTTCAATGGCCCTTGTTGAGAGTGTACTTTTTTCTTTTCAGTGCATAAGTGAAGAGAAGTGTCAGGCAGAAGACAGAAGATCCACTAGTTACAATTTGATTGATTGTTCACATGTTGAGAACATTCCTCATTAAAACCTCAAGATTGCATTTGTTCAGTTCTCAAATCAACGTTGATAACTTATTGTACTACAAACATGCCTCCGGCTCATCTAAAGGTTTGCAAACTAAACAAAACTAAATCTAACATTCAGTGATGTAAAGCCACGTGTATGATATCCTACTAGTCACAAATTGTCATCTTAAAATTGGTGAATGACAAAGAAAACAAACCTTGTTTGGTACTAACCCTTCAGATTTCATATCTTGAATCAACATATCAGCTTTTTTGCAGTTTCCAGATGCTGAATAAGCATTAAGCAAAGAGCTATAGTGATAAACATTTGGAGAGTGACCTTCAGCCTTCATTTGATTAAAATAGTATTCTGCTTCTTCCCATTTACTATTAGAAGCACACACTGCCAGAAATGCCCCATAAATTACATCATCCATCGGCAGTTTATTGTGTTTCAGTTCCTGAATTAGCTCTAGTGCCTTAGGATATCCGTTTTTTACTTTAACATAACCTGCTAGAAGCTAAGAATGAAAACAACAAAAATTAGACAGCAAGAAATAAGTAAATCCTAAAAGTTAGAGCATTACCTATCTGCATATATAGTTGTGCACACCAAAAGATAAGTCAGTGCCTTAGATGGAAAATCAGACAGAGAATACTAAAGAATAGGTGATTGATAATTTCCTCCTTTTCTAAGTTATTGCTTCAAACATGCGAATTAGTATCAAAAGGAATCAGATAATCATAACTGAAACTTATGAGTGGAAAAACACAACATACTACACCCTTAAATACATTATGGTTTTTAGAGAGATACACAAACATAACCTATGATTTTGTCAAAAAAATAAACATAACCTATGATAGTGATTAATGAATGTCTCTGAAGATTAAGAGTGACATAAACATACAGTGCTATAGGTAATGACATCAGGGACTAAACCATCTTGTTTCATCTGCTGAAAGAGTTTAACAGCGGTATCAAATTTGCCTTTCTTGATTAAACACCTGAGAACGGAATTACAGACATAGACATTGTCCTTCACTGATTCATCTTGAATGCTGTTGTATAATTTTAGCATAGTGGCAGCATCAAGTTTATTGGCCATGAACTTTATATAATTGGAATAAGAATACACATCAAACTTCTTCTTTTCTTGCATCCATAAAAATAACTGCAAATTCAATAATCGAAAGAGAGAGAGAGAGAGAAATCATCAAAATGTTATGAAAATGAGGAGCGAGTAGGTTTTCGATGCATGAAGTAGAGAAAAGAACCTGAGAGATATGGTTAAATTTGTTTGAATTTCCAAAGTGGTGCATAGTAGCATTGAGCTCTTTCACTGTCAACACTTCTCCCACCCTAATAATTCAATTACAGTTATTATAATTATAATTAAACTCTGAGAAGTGAAGAAGAATAGTGTTTGAGTAATGAAATAGAAAACCTTGCGAGAGTTGAAGGCAAATCGGAAGCCTGGTGAATTTGAAGCATCGCTGGTTTAGTTATGGATAAGGACTTGGAAATTCGAAGTTTGATGAATTTAGCGGGAATGTGAGGTTTAGGTGAATCGGTTGTTGACGCGGAGGAAGCAACTGAAAGAGAAGGAAGAGGAATGGGTGAATGCCGAAACGCCATTCCAAATGCACCTGATGATGATGATGATATCTCCATTTTTGAGACCCTCCTTTTGCAAAGAACAGTGCCAAGTGAAATATGCGCGGGTATTAAAAAAATGATTGAATGTGCTAAATTCTATAGTAGAAAAATGTGGTAAGACTAAAATACCCTTACACTTTTCTTGATTGATATTCTAAAGTAGTGGTATTGTTGGAAAGTAATAATAAATGTTGTATTGGGATTCTAAAGCCGTGATTAATTTAATTTGACAAAGAAAAATTCCAAATAAGACACTTAATATGAGACAGGTGGAGTGCCATTTAGGGAAGATGACACGAAATCTAAGACATACTAACAACAACATCGGCGCAATGGCAAGCTTTAGGAGGGAAGTTGTGAATTCCCTAGAATTTCTATTAGGCGCACTTTGGAATATTTGAGGAATAGGAACAAGCTACAGAGGAGGAGAGTAATAGGCATGGGCACAACAACAACCAGGACAATCCAACGTGGCGACCACCACCACGAGGCGATTTAAGTGCAACATAGACGCATCACCGTTTAATCACGAAGGTTGTTTTGGGGTAAAAGTGCGTCATACGTGATTCAACGGGTCTTTCATAAAAGCCATCTCCAAAATAAGCAAAGGTACCTTCTCTCCGACAGAGAGGCCGGCGTTCGCTCGCACATGAGGACTTCAGCGGCTCGGGACGATGAGGCTACAACAACAACGTTGACATTGAAGTTGATTTTAAAATGGTTGTAGACGCTCTCTCAAATGACAATAGATACAACGAAGATTTTGGGGAAAAATAGATAAATGTGTAAGGAGGTCGCAGACATCGCAACAACCTTTAAGATAAAGCCTTTATTCGAGAGACAAACAAATCAAGAAAGCTCATTCTTTAACAAGGGCTACTAGATCTTATGCTAGCTCCATGATTTTTAATTATGTTCCTCCAAGTTGTACTATAACAAAACTTTTGAATGATATTAATTAAGTTTCTTTTGGTAAAAAAGAAATATTAACAACAAGAGTTATAAGGAATGATAAACTCACATCTCACACAACAAATGATCACCAAAGATACTCCTCTCATTAGGACCTTGCAAGAGATTCTTCAACTCTCTACATTGTCACCCAAAAACCGAGATGCCTCACCTCTTCATTTGACATGTCTCATATCTTCACAAGTCTATCTATTTATAGGAGAGAACATGACTTCCATACATGTATAAGACTTTGTGAACATTAATTGTCTCATATTTTCAAGGAGCTTCTTTTCATGATTTATTTCACAAGAATCTAGATGCGCCTCTTCATCTCTTCAAATGTACCTCTTGAGTTTTCCACCACTACTATTAATATTAATTCTTGGAAATTCAAATTGACTTTCCCAACAATAAGATATATTTTATTTATTGAATATTATCATTTAGGGAAAATGAAAGGGAATCCAAGACATATAAAAACTAACAACAGAAAGAACTTTGTCAAATGCAACAAAAAAGAAAGAACTTTTGTCAAAAAATAAAATAAAAATCCTCCCATTATATGATTATTGAAAGAAAAAAAACTTATTTGCCTCTTTTATGAAGATCCCATAAAAAATTGTTCCTTTTTTTTTACAGCAAGAAAAAAAAACTAAGCGATAAGTTTCTTTGCCTTTGGTCTAACCATTAACGAGAAAATATTTAAAAAACGATTTACCTAAAAATAAAAAAAAAACAAACATCACTCCCTCACTTCGTTGATTGTGTTGTGAGAGTGCTGCTTGGTAACCAAGCAAGCAAGAAAGTTGTGTTAAAATATTTCTCTCTCCGTTGACTCACTCGTTAACCAAAGTCAAGAGTGAGTGTGGAGTCAAGAAAAGGTATACAGTATGGAGATGGAGATGTTGAATTCATTGAAGAAGGAGGAGATTTTGAAGCTTCTCTCTGATGGCTTCTGTCACCACTGTGAAGCTCTCATTCATGCTCGAATTAGATGCCTTCGTAAAAGTAATTAGTACTAACATAACATCCTTAATTCCTTTTCCTGTTTTTTGTTTTCTTGCTTTTCCTTCACTTTAATCATGCTTTTGTCTTTTACCTATGATTAGGGCATTGCTTCTCTTCTCTTCTCTTCTGGAGCTCCTTCCTTCCGCTTTTTCTTTTATTTTTTTAATTATAAATTGTTGACATGAATAGTCTTTTTATATGCAAATCTTAGTTGTTAGGAACTGTTAGAGAGAGAGAGAGGGGAATGTTAGTTTCTTAGAGGGAGGGGAATGTTAATTTTCGAGATTTGAACCCTAGACCTCTTCTTATACTCTTTCCGAATTTTTTAGCTCGCCAACTGAGCTTTGATTAAGAATGAGGAAGAACTTTTGGATTTGTTTATTTCTTTATTTCTTTATTTATTTATTAATTTGTTTGTTTGTCTGTTTTAGTAACTTTTAGCTTTCATGTACATATTGCCATATTGGGACATAATAACCTAAGGTTTTAATGTTGGCTATTAAATTAGATTATGACATGTTGTCACATTCTGAATGTAGGAAAGTTGGATGAAATTTCATATACCAATAAAGACTTGGAATCTTTTGGAGATGAAGTTATAAATGGCAAAACTACAAATTCAGAATCTCTTTCTAGAAGGCTTGAAAAAAAAAATGTGATAATCCTCACAACTCTTTACAAAAGCATAATGGTGATGATTCTGCTAATAATAAACACACACTTGATCCTGAATTGTTGTTGTTAAATGATGGAGTTAGTGGAGTTTCTTCATTTGAAAATGGCTTATCAGAGGAACAAAAAGAGCTTATCAGATATTCTCAAGTTGAATCTAAAAAGGACTTCACCTTTCTTGAGAGGGTAAATGGGAGACCTATGAATGTGCTTCAGGGGCTTGAACTTCACACTGGAGTTTTTAACGTTACAGAGCAGATTAAAATTATTGAATATATATACAGATTGCAATGGAGAGGAAAACAAGGCAAACTTAAAGGTATTTTCCCTCTTTTTTTATAATCAAATTAATTGCCTTTTGTGCTTGATTAAATTTATGACATGACAAAAAATCAATGTGATCATATTTGTTGTTTTATGACAATCTGATTCTTACACTTATAGGCCTTTCGTGTTTACAGATCGAACGTATTCAGAACCGAGAAAGTGGATGCGTGGTAAAGGACGTGCAACCATCCAATTTGGCTGCGGTTATAATTATGCAGTGGTACGTGCCGTGTATTATATACTCATTAGCACCGACACTTTCAGCTGAAGACGTGTCTAATGCCCGACATGACACCGACACTTCAATTACTTGTATTTGTCAAATTAAAATCATTGTCTGCGTGTCTGTGTCGTGTCTGAAGTCTATGTCTGTGTCTGTGTTTCATAGACTATATATGCTCTTTCTTTCGTTATTACAGGACAAAAATGGAAACCCTCCTGGAATACTTAGAGATGAAGAGGTGGATCCATTACCAACAATATTCAAGCAAATGATAAAGAGAATGGTTAGGTGGAACATTGTTCCTTCTACATGCATTCCTGATAGTTGCATAGTGAATATATATGATGTAGGGGACTGCATTCCTCCTCATATCGACCATCATGATTTTCTGAGACCATTCTATACTGTCTCATTCTTGAGTGAGTGTGAAATCTTATTCGGTTCGAATTTGAAAGCTATTTCTCCAGGAGAGTTTTGGGGACCAGCTTCAATTTCTTTGCCTGTTGGGTAAGTTTATAATGTGATTGTTTGATCATATTCATTACTATGTATTTGTTGTTTGGACTTTAATCATAGTATTTATTATTTTGATCATGTAGGTCTGTGTTCGTTTTTAATGATAATGGAGCTGACGTGGCTAAACATTGTATTCCATCTGTGTCGTCTAAAAGGTTCTTTAAATATACTATTTCACAAATTTATCTATTTTCAATATCATTTTAACCAACACCGTTGGTACATGTGGGTCGACCTGATACTCTCACGTTCAATTCCCACAGTGAGAACTCAGTGTTGGCTAGTCTGAGATTTACTTACGTGTTGTATTGTTTTCTTATAAATTATTGATGTTTTGCAGGATTTCTATTACTTTTAGAAAGATGGATGAAAGGAAATTGCCATACAAGTTTACACCAGATCATGAGCTAGTAGGAATCAAGCCACTTAACATCATCACTTCACATCTAAACAAACAACACAAGGCTCAGAGTGTTGAATCTGAATCTGAATCTAATACAGAACTCAAGAAAGGAGGAATTGTTTCGTGTGAAAGATGAATATCCTCCTCCTATTAATGGTAGCTATAGAAATTTGAATGCCAACAAATTTGGACTCAACGGATAGGCATTAAGTTTAACAGACTTGCTTTTCATGTTCTTATTGTAAATACCATTGTTCGAATTTTTAGCTTCTTTGTATACGCTTTCCAAATGGAGCAAATTACGATTGGAATTTGATATTCTAGTAAAAATCTCCACTGGAGCAAATTATTTAAAATGTGTTATCACAAATTTCTTTGTGAAAACAGAGGAAATTAGACCGAACTTTTTTTTTAGTAAACCAATGTATCTTCTAAGGCAACTGTAGAGACTAATCCATACGTACAAATTATGGATCGAATTCAAGACTAAGTGGTTAAGAGGCCCACCGTAGAGACCGAACTGCTTGTGTCACATTAAGTTGGTAGATATGAACTTTATTACCAACAGAATGATTAGGAGAACCTCATTCTAAATTAAACTAGAAAGCAAACTTTAATATATAATAACGAAAGCATACAATTATATCATTGTCCATTTCAAATAATAATAAACTAGTGCGTATGACCCGTGCGATGCACGGGTATACATTATCTTTTTAATGAATGAATTTGGGAGAAAAAAATGATGTATGCATGTTATATATCAATTTAGTTGCATTGTATAATAATAGTTTAGAATTTAGAATTACAGTAAGTAGTTTAGAACATATTATTTAAACTAATTGAATTAAATTAATACTTAGAAATTTCAAGATTTAAATTATCGGATCGGCAGCGTAACATCAACTATCAAAGAAAGGTTTGAGTATTTGTTCAAAGTGACGATGGTGACAATGTAACTTATGGTTTAATGAAGGTTAAAGTAATCATAATAGTTAATGGCCTAAAAGTGCAAATACCAATGTGACATATATTTGTAGGTAAACATACTTAGCTGGATAATCATTTCTACTTGATATGGAAGGAGAGTGGTTCACTCCGAACAATGCTAGTGAATCACACTTATTTGTGGCACTTCCTATAACCAAATACAAAAGTTGGTATTCAAAAAAGGCTACCGTTATAGAAAGTAAATATTCAAACCTGATTTCATGCATTTTGAAATTCTAGTTTTCTTAGAAATTTACCATTACGGTATAACAATAATGTGAAAATGGTATTTTCAATTTAAATTCTTTATTTTATGAATAATCTGTATATAATTTATTTTGGTTTTTTTTTTCAAATTCATTTTCAAATTCAAATTCAAATATATCACATTAATGCATAATTGTGTATATGGTATATTTAGTATTTGAATTTAACATTAATTCAAAAATAAAATAATAGTTCATTGTTTCCATAATTGTGGCCTTATAAAATTTGAATAAGTTCATTGTTTTGTTGTTTGAATTTACAATTAATTCAAAAATAAACGGTTTTTCCAAAATAAAAATGTAGTAATGTGGTTTTTCCAAAATAAAAATGTTCCATATATAAACCAAATTATCACTAATAAACGGTTTTATTGAATTTCAGTTCTCATCTATATTTATTTTCATATAATTTCACTAATGTGGTTTTTCCCCTCAGTCACTAACTATGTAACATCCCTAATTTCGTTAGTTTCGAATTAAGAAATTAACGAGTGATTTATTATCCGAATAAATAATAAATCAAGTTTCGGATATGAGGTTGTTACGAAAGAATTTAAAATTCTAGAGAAAATAATTTAAGTGCATAAGGCGAGTGGAAATTAGTCTTTCTAAGGATATTTTAGTATTTATCGCCACTCACCCAAAAATGATCTCAGGAGACATCAAAATATCCAAAATACTCTCTCATTCCTAAATTGGGTGAAAGAAAGAATAAAAGAAAAGAAAGAGAACTAAGAAAGAAATAAAGAAACAGAACAGAGAAGGAAAAGAGGAAATAAGAGAAAGAAAGTGAAAATAAATAATAGAAAAAAAAGAAAGAAGAAAGAAAAACGTGAAACAGAGAGAGAGAATGGAGACCCGAGAGAGAGAGTGAAGAAAGGAATGGCGAAGGAGAAGAAGGGAAGGAGGGGAGGATCTCCCTCCACGTAGCACCGGGTAAGGGGATTTATAGCTCGTTTTCTTCCATTTTTCGTCCTCTATCTATTGGTACCACTTTCACACTCTAATTTCTTTCCGTTTTCGTTTTGCCATTAATGGGTTTTGAAGCTCAAAATTGGGGATTTATGGATCTAAGCGAAATTGAAGCTTGGAATTGATGATTGGAAGCTCAACAACTGATGTGGAGTGTTCGGTTCCGGGTTTGGAGCGGATCCGAAGCATGTTCGTGTGTTATGTGTCGATCGAGCTTCGGAGAGTTTCGGTTGTTCGTGATTTTCATCACGATAGGTGAGTTTTACTCGCAGGAATTTAAATATCGTTTTAACTATGTTTGAATGATTTTTTCAATTTTCGGAGTTTGAGAATTTTAGAAATAAAAACGGTATATTACGAAATTTACGTGTTTTGGAAATTTAAAAGAAACCATATGATTTTGATTGTGGAATTGTATTGATTGGATTTGGTTTTTTGGTGATTATTATTTTTGGGATGTCCAGTATTATGGAGAAACTCTGCTAGAAATTTTGTTAGAAATTTTGATCTAAATTCAAAGTGGTTTTGAAATAACGATTAATATTATTATTATTTGAAAAACCGTAATTAGTATATGACAGTGAGGACATATATTTTGGAAATTGAATTGAACCAAAATGTTCATTTCTATTTTATATTTGGCGCGGGATGATTATATTCATCTAAACCTACTATTTTGAATAAAATGTTCATTTCTATTTTATATTTGGCGCGGGATGATTGTATTCATCAAAAACCGGCCTTCTTTGAACAAAATGTTCTATTGTTATTTTTATAATTGGCGCGGGATGATAATGTTCATCTAAACCGCCCATATTTGACGATATATAAAAATATCGAGTTGAGGTGATTTAACCTCTATGTGTTTAGTATGCTAGGGGAGAGGCGGTCATGAGCCCCCGCCCTAGGCCCCAATGTTAAAAATTATTATTCCGCTTTGAGAGTTGTACACTTATTGGTATATGACGGGGTCCACCCATGCTTCTTTAAGGTTGTTGGTGGTGTACTAAAAATTAATAAGACTTTATTGTAATTCATTCTTGGATTACCATGTGATTCCGCAATTCATATAATAGAATTCATAAGAGATCCAGTAAATCTTAACTTCTTTGTGTCTATGTTTTAATTGGCTCATGAGTGTGGCAGGGTCACAGTAAAGCTCAGCTGAGGCAAGTTGTCTCACCCTATCATATGTGGTTTTTTTGGAGAGAAACAGGATAAAAGAAAAAGGGAAGAAGCAGGCGGTTGATGCTTGTGTGGAAGATGGATACGGAGCATTTATGCTTATGATATTCTGTATTGTTTCTTTGTAAAATATTGTATAACTTGACTTGATACAAGTTGTAAGTTATATTTCCATTACTACGATATACTACGATATGTAATGTTTGAATAATTCGTGTTTAAGACGCGAAAAAATTTTTAGGGTGTTACAAACTAACTAACAGATGAAGTCCCTATTTTATATTCTTAATTATGTAACAATCATGCATTGGAAGGGAGAGAGGTTTCACATTAGTATAAATTATTCCTTTAAATGACAATAAACTCATGAGTTAAATAATAAAGAAATGGTAATATAGTGAAAAAGCAAATTGAAAAATAAATGAAGATGATGTGGAAGATCAGAGAGAACTGGAAAAAAAACCTTCTTAGAGATTTCTTTAGGGATAGCACACGTGCGATGATGCTGGGTTTATAAAAATGCTTTTAATTTTTTTTAAAGATATAATTTAAATATGTATAATTTAAAATAAATGAATAACAAAATTATATACTTTATTAAGATAATAAAATTTAAACATATATAGATAAAATGAAAATCCATTTTAATATAATGTAGTTTAGTAGTATATAATGTTAATAAATATTATAAGGACTATAAATATTGTAGTAGAAGGAAATAAAAATTTAAGGATCTTATATTATTCACCATTTTCATATTAATGTTTTAGAATTAGGATGGATTATTAATCACTTCTCTCTTGCAATTGTCCAAATTAGGCAATACTTATATTATCTAATTTAGAGTAACTTGGATATAATCTTGGCATAGTTATCTAATTAAATCGTTTATTTATAATTATTCAAAAGTTTTACCCAACTTTAAAATTAGTACAACTATATATTTAAAAACAACATTTTTTTTATATTTTTAAAGGAGCACGCATTCATTTAAATAAAGGATTCTAAAAAAATTAAAAATAAGTAGAATGAAAAATAGTAGAAAATGATCAATGTAACCTTAATTTTTATCATTAGATAATATAACACTCGTTTTATTTCTCAATGTAATTGCCTCTTTGCCTTACTATTATTCAATGTAATTGCCTCTTTGCCTTAAGGTTCACAATTAATTGCCTCTTTTGCAACATGAGCTTCACCTTCTTTTTGTATAGACTTTCATGGTTTCACCTATAGCCGATATGAATAAATTCGGATGATGCTGTGGCCAAACTAATAGACCTCCATCTCAAACATTTCACTTTTGAGCTTCATCCTTTATCAAGATCATGATACTCTTGTTGTGAGTTTCTTTTTCATCCAAAATCCATGCGTTTTTGCATATATAGTAGTAACACCCTATCTCTTGAAATGCACTAGAGCAAAAGTGATTTCTAATAGTCAAGACAAAGAAGACAAATGCTAAAATGTTGGTATATATATCAAAACATGAATCACCAAAAAAGTGGAAAAAATCTTTTTTTATTTATAAAAACACAAAGATCATATAGAGCATAAGTGATGAATAAGAGCAAGAATGATGGAACCAACAAAATGTAAAACTGACAAAAAATATAATAGTTTTTGGCTTTTATGTATGCATTGGTGGGTAAAATTGTGTTTTGTTTTTAAAAAATAAGTGATGGAATAACCAAAACAATGAAGAGATCACATGGAAGGGTAGGAATTGAGATGTATATATATGGACAAATTTTAAGGCATCCGTTTTTTTTTAAGTAGTAACCTATTCCTAGAAGTTCAAAAGGCAAGAACAATGGATAAAAATTAATAAATGGAAAAAACAGTTTTTTAATAGTAAATTGTATATATAAAAAAGACCGTTTATATTATTTTTAAAAGAACAATAATAATAATAATAATAATAATAATAATAATAATAATATTAATAATAATAATAATATTAATAATAATAAATGATAAAACTTTTTTTATATTATCAATGCACATAAATTCATGATTTTTATGCTTTATACAATATCTTATTAATGTTATAAATATCATTAGTCTTTTAGCTTACCATGAATTCTATATAGTTGCAATTGTTTTTTTGCTCACTCTAAATTTTCTTTATGTATATAATCAAATTATAAAAGAATAATAATACAAATAGAAATAGAAATAATGAGGAGCATTGTGTAGGCTCCAAAGAAATAATGGGGAAAATTAACATAATTCATACATGTCTATTGCTTGACAAAAAAATTGTTTTTCAACTGCATGACGCACTAACTAATCTAAATTTTTCTTTTTGTCTTTTTGACTACTTTAGAATTGTCTAGAACATGAAGTTCAAATCCTGTGCTTTGTCTTTTCAATTTCTTCTGTATCGATATAAGCTCCATTTTCCCTTACTTGACTGCAATTTGAAACCTATAACAAACTCAATACTTAATCAATAAAAGCTTATAAATAAAAGATAAATTTACACAAAAAAAATTTAGAAATCCAAATACACAAAAAGTATTTGTGATAAAAAAATTAAAATTTTTACATAAGTGATGTGACAACCAAACAAAAGTGAATGAAAAGATAAGTGGTGACCTCTCTACTTAGGTATTTATAGGATTTCTCAAGAAAATTGAAAAGAGTATAGGCTTTAAAAAAATGAAAATATTATAACAAATCTCTTCTAAAAACCAACTATAATAATTAGTACTAATCAAAATAATAATTTAGAGACACCAAAAGGTAACAAAAATCAAAACATTAAGTAATGAATTAAGTGTAAGGACTAAAGGAGAAAGCTTTTTATAAAGTGAGTTTTCTCCTTTTATGCTACTAACCTAGATATTTAATTTTGTCGTGTTAAAAACTTAGATATATAAAAATATCATGCTAAAAAGAAGACATAAAAATATAGATATATATAGATTATATTATATTATATTATATTATATTATAAGTTACAAAACTATGAAAATTTAGCACATAATTTGGAAGATTTATTCCAACCAAAATTTAGAGAGAAGCTTAAAGAAATGATCCACCTGTTAGGTAAAAGGTATCGACGCGTGTATCTTCTTTGCACATAGATGATGGGAATGCTTGAAATCGCCCAAGAACCATTTACATGGAGTACTTCTATTCAATTATGTAATTGTCGATGTGGAAGATAGTATTGACATGAGTAGCGCACTCTCAAAGTAGTACTCACTTGAAATGTTGAAACAATTGCTATGCCCTTATTGACGCCAAGGATTGTGTTACCCCTGCAGACAAAGGAAGAGTATAAGATAACAAAAGAGATCACCAGAGAAAGTTAAGACAATAATCTAGAAAATAAAGATACATAAAAGTGGAGAGTAAATAAAATGCTTAGATTGAAACCAAAAGAGACATAAAACTTTGCAGAAGAACAATTATAGTTATATATATATATATGCAAATAATATATGAATAATTGAAACTTTAGTCTAACATGGTAGAGATTTCTTTTTCTATTCTTATGCTTACTTCAAACCTAGTAGTAGAGAGTTTAGAGATGCAAAGACCAAAGTGATCAACTACTCAATAAAACCGAGTCGAGAATGGTAGGGAGGGTACATAATGTTGAAGCAATCTTTATAGTAGTCAAATATTTGCAAAGAAAATGAATGTTAATAATTATAGTTTAAGTGGATTTTAATTGATATTAATGGTGAATATGAAAAGCCTAATTACATAGAGTTTCAGTTTTTAGGAAACTGAATAAACCAATAATAGTATAGATCTTCATGAATCCCTAATCATTCTGATCAATTGTTCATATAATCAGGTCATTGCTCTGAGAAAGATCACGATCCTCCACGAGGTCTTCAGCTGATTCTTGGAACCAAAACTACACCCCATTTAGTTGACACCCTTGTGATGGCCAATCTTGGTTATTGGCAAATGAAAGTCTCTCCTGGTGTTTGGTTCTTGCAACTCGCTCCTGGTAGAAGTTCTGAGCTCTATATTTTAAAGGAAGATGATGATGGAAGTAAGAACAAACAATCATCAAAACTCATTACCATTGATGGTTTACGGGGTAAAGTTGTTCATATGGAAGTAGTGAAAAGAAAGGGCAAGGAGTATGAGAAATTGCTGATTCCCGATGATGAGGATCTGCAAGATAAGAAGAAAGTGAGTGCTTGTTTGAAGATTAATTTTGAAGATTTGGTATTCAAGTAAAAGAAAAAATTATTAAATGCAAAATCATATGCAAATCCTGATATATTTGTTTGAATTTCTTTTTTCATTTTGTAGGGAAGTAGCTGGAATTCCAATTTACTAAAATGGGCTTCAGGTTTCATTGGCAGCAATGAACAATCTAAAAACACTGAAAGCAATTCACCCGTGAGTTATATTTTATTTCTTTTTTTCAAATTTCTTCATCCTGTCCCATTGGCATGCATTCATTTTCTCTTATTAGATTTCCTTGAAAACCATGTTTAGTGCCCCTTATCTAACAAATTACCAAACTTAGTGTTGTTATAATTTTTTTGATCTGATTGATGTTTCAATTCTTTGAATTATGTAATGCTCTTCTTTAGATAGCTGTAATTTTAATTCTTGAAAGAAAAGACCAATGTTATGTACCTTTGTGATGTGTCCAACCAATTGTTATTGTTATATGTATTATTAAAATACATGGAGAATTTTTAAATATTTTGTTACCTTCTGCTCGCTCTAACTTTTTCTCTTTCATCATATTAAGTATCAACCTACTCCATAATCTCCTAGAGTTGTAACAAACTGAACCTATTTTTCACAATAGGAGAAAGGAAGGGGGGGACGGCGTGGAAAAACGATTAATATCTTTTCTATTGCTTCTGGACACCTGTAAGTGGTTCTCTTGTTTTAACTTGGTATTATATTCTGCTTTAGTTAGGGCCAGAAGACATTATTTTGTCTCATATATTTGCTTTCAGTTTCAATATTTGTACACTTTCTCATCCCATTTCTAGATGCACAATACATATCAGATACTTTATTTCTAAATTTTGTTTTACATGTTAAGAGGTTTTTAATTTTTATCATCACAAATGCAATTTTCACTTTTTTGGTTGATGCAATTTTGCCAGATATGAACGCTTTTTGAAGATCATGATTCTGAGTGTTCTAAAGAATACCCAGCGTCCAGTTAAATTCTGGTTCATAAAGAACTACCTTTCTCCTCCTTTTAAGGTTATATGCGCCCCACAATATATGCTTTAATATATTCATTTCTTACATTGGAGTTTTAAAGCAGAATATAACAGGTTTGTTTGACACTTGAATTATTTTGGTTGTCATCACACAGGGTCTGATTCCCCACATGGCCCAAGAGTATGGTTTTGAATATGAATTAATCACATACAAATGGCCTACTTGGTTGCATAAACAGACGGAAAAGCAGCGAATAATTTGGGCATATAAAATTTTATTCCTTGATGTCATCTTTCCACTTTCCTTGGAGAAGGTAACATGATTTTCTTCTTCTGCATCAAGCTCCATACTTCAATTTTGTTGTCTTCTGCACTCAATTTCATCGTGTCACGTGCGCTGCCACGTGTGATATTGACAAGGAATGAGAAGAAAGTTCCTACGTAAACTTGTGTGTTTAAAGTCTCCCAATTTTTCAGGTCATTTTTGTGGATGCTGATCAGATTGTTAGGACTGATATGGGAGAACTCTATGACATGGACTTAAAAGGGAAACCTCTGGCATATACACCATTCTGTGATAATAATAAGGAGATGGATGGATATCGGTTTTGGAGACAAGTAATTTCTGCTGTTGAACTTAATTTGTTTATGTCAAATATTGTTTATACGTTTGTGCAGCATTGAATGCTCATTTTTATTCACCTTATTATTATGCCATAGGGTTTCTGGAAGGATCATTTGCGGGGGAGACCGTACCATATTAGGTTAGTAATTACTTCCCTGATTCCCTTGCCAGGAAAAAGTTGAAGTATATAAAATGTCATATTATCTAATTGTTTTTCCCATTTTCCCATGTCTGTTTACTTGCAGTGCTTTGTATGTTGTTGATCTGAAGAAGTTCCGAGAGACAGCCGCTGGAGATAACCTCAGAGTTTTCTATGAAACTCTTAGCAAGGATCCAAATAGTCTTTCCAACTTGGATCAGGATCTTCCTAATTATGCTCAGCATACGGTGCCCATTTTTTCTTTGCCACAAGAATGGCTATGGTGTGAGTCATGGTGTGGTAATGCTACAAAATCCAAGGCAAAAACAATTGATCTGTGCAACAATCCAATGACAAAAGAACCCAAACTTCAGGTGAATGTTTGCTATTTGAAGTTCCTTCTGTTTTTGGAAACTTGCATCATATCACTGCTGATGCTTTTGCAAACCCACTTGTCTAGTGCATATACTTAACTAACTTGTCTCCACTTTGATCTATAGGGTGCTAGACGAATAGTATCCGAGTGGCCAGACCTTGATTTGGAGGCGAGAACATTCACCGCACGAATATTGGGCGATGATCAAGAACCTATTCAATCACCTAACCCATCAGAGGATTTGACTAATGAAGATTCATTGAAAGAAGACCTGGAATCCAAGGCTGAGTTGTGAGCATGATAGAAAAATTCATGTGATCCTTGATGCAGTTGGCACGGCATAGAATCATGGTATATTTCTTACAAAGGAGTTCCTGGCTGATATATTATATTGGCTTGCCACCAAACGCTAACAGCAGCGAAATTCGATGAAGATTTGCCTTCTCTGTTGGCCATTTCTAGGGTCATAAAATTTTGATTAGAGAGAAGTGTTAGTTTAGTATATTTAAATTTTGGTTAGAGATTTGCCTTCTCTGTTGGACATAGGTGATTGCACCATCTGTAATCTCATGAATCCTTTACACCTCCAACTCTGCCCTTTGTTTTTGAGAATAAGTAAGTCTATTGAAAATAGGGAAGAATCCCAGTAATCAGCAATGCCAAACAAGATAGTGATACTGTAACTCTTTCTATTTATTTGTAGGTTCTCTCCCCTCTCTCTCATTGATTGCATGCTAATTTTTATTTACATTCAATTATCAACATCACTAATCAATGGCCATGGGGTGAAAATATGTCAATTTCGGTTTCTCTTTAGCTTTTTTAAACATCTCTATCAATTTTGCAAAGTAATGCTTGAGTCAAATCTATTTATATAAGATAGGTTTTTTTCAATTGTTTGGTTAGATCTTTTAAGTTAGCTTAAAAATGTTTCGAAATATATACTTTGTAATAAAATACTTAAATAAACAAGTCTATTAATAGAAGAGGATTCTCTCCAGCTACTCATTTTTTAAAATAAAATACAAAATACAGGAGAACTGGTGGATCTAAGGGATGGGATTAAAAATTGGAGAAAAATTCATTGAAGAGAATCCTTTCACGTTGATTAAGATATTTAGTGAAGTGCAATTAAATGTTTAGTTTTTTGTAAAATTCAAATGAAAATTACTAAACTGATCTGTATAATATTCAATAGGAAAAATAACATTAAATGTGGTAATATTAGTTAACTTTTGCTTATATTTGTGACGAAGAATTGAAGTCTTTTATGCTTCCAATAGTGACAGGAGGGGTACATCTCTTTCAGTATAAGTCATTAGATTAGACAATTATATATTCATGTAAATTGAATGATATAGTACAACAATGCTGTAGTAAAATAAATTTAGGGATTTATGTGAAACTTTTAAATTGAGGGGGGGTCAAAATATATTTTTTATAAGGAGGTAAATACATTTATTTATTTTTCATAGGTTGCAATTTGCAAGTGACCCCCTTAATAACATGTAGACCTATCTATGCCTAGCACAATTGACAAAGTCGATATTGTTAGGTCGTGTATTTTCTTGGTTATTCAAATTTAAAACTGAGATCTCCAATTTGCATATGTGTGAGTTTAGCGGTGGTGTTTGCCACTCCGTATGTAGATCAAGAATAGTCATTTACAAAAAAGTAGGGGTATTATTAGTACCCTTTCTCTTGAATTTTGGGGGTTGTTTAAAATAAAAAACGTGGGTGTATGTAACAGTTGCCCCGGATAGAAATGGAGGCCTAAACCCTAGTAAATATGGGTCTTAAATCATAATTGTGACTAGAAAAGACAGTGTTTGCGTTACTGAGATTGAAGAACATGGGAAGAAAAAACGGTGGTGGAGGTGGAGGTGGCCGAGGACGATCACTCCAACTAACTCTTCGCCGTCAAGTTGAGCTCTGCAAATCAAGATTCTCAACCGCTGAAGAAATTGTCCACCATCTCCGTTCAACTTACTCTGGTTACCAACGATCCAAGCACGACATGCTCCGTCGTCTCGTTCACGACGCTCTTGCATCTTCCACTCCCACTCCCTCACGGAACAATGACAACGAAGACGACGACGACGACGAGGAGGAGAATCGTCGAAGTGCTTCTCGAAAGAAACGTAGGAACGTTGATGAAGCTGAAGAGAGATTACAAAACATTGAAGCTTTACACATCAATAGGAGGAAGAATATGCATGACCTATCAACCTCTTCAGATACTGCTTCTGCTTCCGAGAGTGGTGGAAGCGACGACGGGGCAACGTCGACATCAGTGACCTCAGATGACGCAGTTTATGGAGAGAAATTGGAACCTACTTTTGACTTGATGAAGAACATGCTGCGGAATTCCTACACGGGAAATAAAGCCGCGCCGGTGGTGGTGGAAAAGAACGTGGAATTGGAGACTGGAAACACTGATAAGGCTACTATTACTGTCAATGTGGATGGCGGTGAAGCCAAATCGACTACGGCTAGGAAACAATCGAAGGGTTCGGTTACCTCTAACCGCGGCGGCGGCGGCGGCGGCGGAAGTAGTGGTGGTGATGTTGTTTTGAAGGGGAAGGAAGGACCGAGGTTTAAGGATTTGGGTGGGATGAAGGAGCTTTTAGAGGAATTGATGATGGAGGTGATTGTGCCATTGTGTAATCCACAGTTGCCTAGACATTTAGGAGTGAGGCCTATAACTGGGATTTTGTTGCATGGTCCTCCAGGTTGTGGGAAAACTAGACTTGCTCATGCTATAGCTAATGAGACTGGTCTTCCTTTGCATTATATTTCTGCTACTGAGGTGGTTTCTGGAGTCTCAGGTATTGCTTCAACTATCTAGCTTTGCTTATATGGATCATTTGCTTCCATTTTATTAATCTTAAGATGAATTTATGATTATTTGCATATGAAAGTTTGGTAACTTAGAAATTGAATGGGCGAGCTTTTAGAAAAATTGAGACACAAGTTAATTTTAATTTGTAGGATAAGCATGGGTTAAATAACTCAGTTGTTTCAAGATTCTTTTATAATTACTATTTCTGTAAATACTTGTCATGAAATTTATCCACACTAGCTCCTAGTCCGAATCACATTCATTACCTTTGAGAATGGAGATTCAAATTATTTAGCTGCCAACTGCAGAATGTTTGAATGTTTGTGCATTTGTTATTGCAAGTTAGTAACTTCCTTTGCTTCCACTGCTACTATCAGATGATTTGGAACCGTTCACTTGAATATTTGTGTCTTGCTTAATCAGGTGCATCCGAGGAAAATATTAGAGATCATTTCTCTAAAGCCAAAAGCAATGCTCCGTCAATTGTCTTTATTGATGAGATTGATGCAATTGCTTCAAAAAGAGAGAATTTACAGCGTGAGATGGAGAAACGAATTGTGACACAGTTATTGACTTGTATGGATCAATCAGACGAGTTTCTGCAACCGGATGATGATTCAAGGAGTTCTGATAAACCTCGTGGCTATGTTCTTGTAATTGGAGCCACAAATAGGCCCGATGCAATTGACCCTGCTCTTAGAAGGCCTGGTCGTTTTGATCGCGAATTTTTTGTTGGCATTCCCAATGAATCTGCTAGGGTGGAGATCCTTTCAGTGCTTACTCGCAATCTCAAACTTGATGGTTCATTTGATCTGCAAAAAATAGCCAGGTTTACGCCAGGATTTGTTGGTGCTGATTTGGCGGCTCTGGCGAACAAGGCTGGTAATTTGGCAATGAAGAGAATAATCGATGAAAAGAAACGTAAATTATCTCAAGATCCCACGAGTGAGCATACAGAAAACTGGTTTCGCGAACCTTGGCTGCCTGAAGAGATAAATGAGCTTGCCATCAAAATGTCTGATTTTGAGGTGCTCTTGATTTATTTCTTTGTATACCTATTTTTGATTATTACTACTGTTACTTTTATTATTAGTTTTTATCCCTCCAGCCTTTTTCTAGATTTGTAAAACTTTCCTGTGTTTGGGATCATATCCTAATAAAATTCTCTCTCTATAAAACTGAAAAAGTTGCGGTTACTAGTCTTGTATTCTCATCTTAGATTTTCCTCAATCACTTGTATGCGTAAAAGGTGATAATCATCATATTTATCTGGGTACGCAGGAAGCAGCCAAGATGGTGCAACCTTCATCAAAAAGAGAAGGGTTCTCTTCCATTCCTAATGTTAAATGGGAAGATGTTGGTGGGCTTGATATTTTAAGAGAGGAGTTTAATCGCTATATTGTAAGGCGTATAAAACATCCCGAGGATTATGAGGTAATTTTTAATACTGCACTTTTTATGCAATTTCTGTTAGTAAAAGTCAACTCATAGATCAAGCAGTTTAGAAAAATTTAAATAGAGTCAAACTGCTGCTTATATATTTGGGATTCTCTCCCTTATATAGTCAAAGCATTCAGTTATCAATGGGGTGTGCATTATTTGAATTTTATGTAAAGAATGAGCCCAGGCCAGCATATTAAAGTAACAGAGTAACTGAATTGTAAACTGCAGTAACTGTTTCCATTGATTGAATAGAGATACAGATGAGTATCCTTTATATAGGAGAGGCTCTGGAGTCTGGACTGACTAGGAACGATGCACAACTGAATGTGATGAGTCAGCATTCAGTTGTGCAACTAAATAACTAATATTTCAAACTGATTTAAAAGAGAAATAATAGGCAAACAGAAAACTGAGGGAATAACAAAGGTTATATCCTCATACACAGCAGAATGAGAGGTATATACGAGACAAAATCCATGGGACCCAAGGCAGTTAGAAGAGATGCAATGATTGAAGCCGAGCTAGGGAATTCTGTTTTGTAGACTACTGCTAGTTTTTTTTTTTCTCTCGGCTAGGGTCAGTAATCCTTGAGAGGCCAAGCATTCTAGTTGTCTCCGTCTATGTATATTACAGTCACATAATTTCAGCAGTAATTGTAATCCCTGGCTGAGTTTTTCTTTTCACTCTTTCTCATTTGATTATTTTTAATATAATTGTTCTGAACTGAGATGGGGAAGGGATTGGTGTAGGATCCAGTATATTTTATTTACTTTTCTGCTGGTACAGCTGCACGGCCAAGAAAATTGCAAAATACTTCACAATCAAGCCATTTTTATTTATTTTTCTCAACTCAATATTATTTTATCCATTTTTCTATGTTAAAATTCGTCAGGCAAACTAGTTGTCAGAATTGGAGTGTAGAACAACTATATCCGTTCACATTAATGAGCTCATTTTTCTTTTTCAGGATCTATTAGTAGTACAATACAATTAGACTAGCTTCCTTGTCTTTTTAATAGCATTTACAAAAACTTTCATCAATATTTAGTAGAAATGTTCTTCAATTCTTTTACTAGACTTTATGTTATTTTAAATTTAAAAATTGATCAATTGATTTTTGGCTTAACTGTAGTTTTTGTCCCTCTATTTTATCAAATTTGCAATTTTAGTCCCCTAATTTTTTTCTCGCAATTTTAGCCCCCCCCCCCCATTTTTTTCTCTTGCAATTTTGGTCCTCTAATTTTCTCAAATCCGCCGCAGTTTTAGTCCTCCTGTTAACTTGTCATCCAATATTTTATTGAAATACTAATACTAATCTGACAGGCATGTGTCGTGCTGGTGTAGTCATTGAGTGTTGACGTGGCAGGTACATGCCATGGTGACATCCAATGATATACAAAATATACACTTAATACTATTGGTTTAGTATAATAATATACAAAATATATAAATGAAACTATAAATATGTGAACACCCAGTGATTATGCTAGCACGACACGCGTCTCGCCACATCACTATCTTACTACAATGTCAGGATTTCCGTAAAAAGTTGGATGATAACGGGGACTAAAATTGAGGATTTGATAAAATTGGGGATTAAAATTGTGAGAAAAATGGATGGGGATTGAAAAAATTGGGGATCAAAATTGCGACAAATTAAATGGGGGGACTAAAATTGCAGATTCGATAAAATAGGGAGACCAAAAGTGCAGTTAAGCCTTGATTTTTATCTTCGCTATGTACTGAAAATTTAGGGTAAATTGTATATCGCTGATTAGCGTTATTGGGTTTATTTATTTCAGGGACTTGGGATGGATCTTGAGACGGGATTTTTACTTTATGGGCCTCCAGGTTGTGGTAAAACACTAATTGCCAAAGCTGTTGCCAATGAGGCAGGAGCAAATTTCATTCATATAAAGGTATGTCTAAATATTTCATCCTTTTTTCTCATTAGGTTTGGTTAGCAGAGTCTTCCTTTGATTTGAATAATGCATTTTTTGAATAATTTGAATTGCTTTTGTTAAATTTTTAGGGACCTGAGCTTCTAAATAAATATGTTGGAGAAAGTGAGCTTTCAGTTCGGACATTATTTAGTCGTGCAAGGACATGTGCGCCTTGTGTACTATTTTTTGACGAGGTTTGTGGTTTTTTCTTCTTAAAACTGTTGGTTAATCCTAATATTATTTGAAGATATAATCTGTAAACTGCACCTAAATGTTATTGTCTAGAATTTCTTATCTGAAAGAATTTATCTGGTATTTCTGTTTCATATTTTTTGTTGAGTAGACCTCCCTCACCCTACATGTTCAGCGATCATTGTGCATGTTTGAATTTTTATTTTGCTTACCTTAGTAAGCATATACAAGGCATGCACACTTTTCATTTCTTAATTTTCTTTGTCTACAAGGCATGCAAGCTTTTCATTTCTTAATTTTCTTTGTCTATGAAGGGCTTATATGAATTCTCAGCAAACCAAATTTGTTATAGAATTGTAGAATGTTTAGTGGTTTCAGTGTAATATTTGTTTTTTGCCGTTTTCAGGTGGATGCTTTAACAACCAAACGTGGTAAAGAAGGAGGATGGGTTATTGAAAGACTATTGAACCAGGTCAAACAATTTATAATTTTTGGAAGAAAAGAAACTTCGCCATACTGACATATTAACCTTTTTTCAATTACATGAAATTGCAGTTGCTTATTGAGTTAGATGGTGCAGAGCAGCGGAGAGGTGTTTTTGTGATCGGTGCAACAAATAGGTACCTTTGGTGCCTCATCTCTATTCTCTTATTAGTTATTCTACTTTACATCATGCTGTATTTTCTCTCAATTTCTCATTTTTGCAGGCCTGAGGTGATCGACCGTGCTATTTTACGGCCTGGTAGGCTTGGTAAACTTCTTTATGTACCTCTTCCAAGCCCAGAGAACCGTGTTATGATATTGAAAGCTCTTGCAAGGAAGAAACCTGTTGATGCCAGTGTGGATTTTAGCACCATTGGAAGCATGAAAGCTTGTGAAAACCTTAGTGGTGCTGATCTTGCTGCATTGGTTTGTCTCTGCTCCTTTTTTCTTCTTTCCTTCTTTGCATTATTGGTATTATCTCAGCTCTATCTTGATGTTGATTGTTTCATCCTTACTTCACAAGTAGTGAATGTCACGTATATTTACATGTTGATATTCTATAAGGAAGGTTGGGTATGAGTAGGATTATAAGAAAAATGGGGAGTAATTTGGGTGATTTGCTGAATTTTTTTTTTCTATTAGATGAATGAAGCAGCAATGGCTGCTCTTGACGATAAGTTGGCCTCAACTGAGACAACACTTGATACACCAATCATCAAGACAAGTCATTTTGAGATAGCACTGAGTAAAGTCTCCCCTTCTGTGTCAGACATGGTATGGCTCATTCTACTAATTTTCTCTCAAAATCTGATACCTTTTGATGGATAATATAGTTAAGAAATTTATATTGGAATTTATTTCTTTTTTTGGATCAGCAAAAGCAGTACTATCAGCGTTTGTCAGAGAGCCTTAAAGCAGCATGAGCAATGCGGCAATGACTTCTGTTTCTCCCTCTCTCTCATGGTCTGTCCGCAACCCCTGGATGCTGAAGGCGTCCTTGGGGTGGTGATCTCGCAGTTCCTACGGGGTGGAGACGATGGGGTCGGTCCATGGATTTTCTTTCATAGTTGGTGATTTACAAGGAAAAGGTGAAGGAAACTATTTCTATTAGAGTAAAGTACGATTTGTCTATCTATAAGTACATTTTTCCTGCAATCAGGATACAATTTTTGGCGAATGGTTGTAATTTATACACATTGCATGAAATTTTTTATACACAATGTTTTTACTAGAATATCAACATATATCAACACGAGAAATGACATAAGTTGCATAATGAGTTGAATTTGCAATACATTTTGCCTTAGATAATGCTACATGCATAGACACATCAGCATTTCAGAGAAATACACGTCAGCATTTTTTAAAACATTCAGATCACCAATAGAAAAGATAGCTGCATTAACTGACACAGTTGTCTAATATGGTTCGATTTTAATTTCATAACGTTTTTGTAGGATCATGGTTTCTAGAGTCTGGTCTGTATTTGGACTTATATTCATACAAAATACATTCTCTAATATAATGACACCAATTAATTGCGGGAATTTAATCGAATATTTGGCCAGCAAGGTAATTTAAACAATAATCGTTTTTACATTAATTGTAAAACTGACCCAAGAAATTTGAGTTTCATAATTCAATTTCTGGAATTATCCAATGAGGATCAAATCGTGTACACTCATAACAAGCAATCGGCCCTGAAATTGTTATTCTTACATCCATATTGTTATCCTTCATTTTTTTTTTCTTCATTTCGAAACACACACACACACACACACACACACACACATATATATATATATATGAAATGTTTATTTTATCTTTCAGACTATTCTATACCATTACCAAAGCTTAATAATGTATTATTTTTTGAAGAGTTAAGAAATTTCCATGATTAAATACCTTTTTTAAATGTTATATTTTAATTATTGGTTTTTGACTATATATTTTATTTATCGCTAGCCAGTGAGTTTTGGTTGAAAAACTATTTTTATGGAGATTGTATCATGATTCGTGCTATATCGGGAGCAATTTGAGGGGTTTATTTGAAACAAACGAATTCTTTGCAATGATAATAATTTATTCATACATTCATTATCATTAATCTTACTCTTAATTGATAAACATTTGAAATTTGATATAACTTATTTGGTAAGAAATAATCAGCGGCGAGAGTAGCTTCCTAAAGACTTAAAAATCTATTTAAGCAGCCCTTCACCCATACCATTTATTCACTCTTTTCTTAGCAAAAAAAATCACTCTTCCTTAATAATATTCACTTTTTGATTTCCTTAGTAGTGTGATCATGGCACTAAACATCACCACCACTGCACTCAATGCCACCCCTGTTGTCGCCGATCAAACCAAAGTTGGCGATTGTAAAGGTCGTGCTTTTGTGACATTCCTTGCCGGAGATGCTGACTACATAAAAGGTGTGGTTGGTTTTGGCAAAAGGGTTAAGGAAAGTGAAGTCAAAATACCCTCTTGTTGTATCCTTCACTCACAAGGCTGCATTGTGAAGGTTATTGAGTATGTTTTTCCACCAGCTAACCAAACCCAATTTGCTCATGCCTATTATCTCATCAATTACTCTAAACTACGTATTTGGGAGGTATTACTACTACTCTTCATGTTTTCTATATTTTTTTGCATGTTTTACACGATTCTTATTCAGATTTTTTAAAATTTTTTTTTATGAACAACACATTTTTTTCTTTCTTGTTTTGTGTTAGTGGTCTCTCTCATATCATGGAAAGTGTCTTAATAACAAAAAAAATATTCATAGACACCAAAAAGTTTAAAGGGCCAATACTTTTTTTAACAAAAAAGTTTAAAGGGATAATATGTTTTATCTGTTTTTTAAAAAAAATTATGAATAGACGCATATCTTAGTCGATCGTATCAGTCTATTTCTTAGGGTTTTTTTTGAGACAAAAATGAGATTTGATAGTGTAATGTAACAATATTTATATTTTCATATATTATTTGTTATATATGATATGCTAAATGTAACTTTAAAATATATTCATACATTAATGCATAATAAAAAAAAATCATATAAATGGTAATTAAATTAGCTCAAATATAGACTATAGCCGAATACGTAGCGCACAGTATATGTAAAGCATATAAAATTCATCGGTTAATTTTAATTTTTAGTTTATCATGTTAGTTTTATGTATTAATTGTTGATAACTCAGATTAAAAACACATATAATATTTCTTCCTTGATCATCTACATTTTTTGGTTACATCTTGATCATCTACATTACATTCAAATATCCTTTATTAATTTTTCTGGTACAAATAACATTATATCTAGATAGGCTTCAAGTTACAGATCGAGCCAACTTCATTTGCTGAACAAGATTTCCTGAACATGTATGTATTTCACCGATCGAGAAGAATAAATATAAGCCTATAATATATCTAATGTGTATAACCTTGTGTTGGCTTATGTTGTGGCGTCACCCTAAGAATGTTGAACTTGAGAAAGTTAAAGTTGTTCACTATTAGGAGATTCTATTCTAGACTCTAGACAGGACTTTCGTTTTTTGAGTCTGTTTATTTTGCTTTTCCTTTAATTTGTCAGCCAGCCCTATGCAGTGCGGTGGATATCTAATATTATCATTAATTAAATGGATTTTTTCGATCGTTTTCCCATCTCTTTATTGTTTTATTGGTTTACTTCCTTATTTTTTGTTTTTTGCTTTGATTTGCGCCTAGCGGTGATTAACTAATTATGATTCGAGTATTTACAGTTAGTTGGTCGATACATTGATTAGGGTCACTTTTTGTGAACTGCAAACAATGCACAATCAACGATATATAACTGCATGTCTATCATCACTATCTTAATCTTAAAGGTGCATATATGTAAACCAGCCAAATTGGTAATTATTTGCTTTTATTTTTTTTTTGATAAAAGAATGGAGGAACTAGAAAACAAAAGCACATGGCTTGGGTTAGGATAGTCCATATTACATTAGCACTTAAAGCAAACTAATTGAAATAGGCGTTTACTTTTCCCACACCCTCCTACTCAAAACACGCTTACGCTGAGTGTGTGAAAAGAAAGCGCAAAAGCGGTCCATTCCCAAAAAATTTTTTTTCAAAGTTTTGAACACAAAAACTTATATATTTTTAACATTTCAATAAGATTTTTAAAATAGATTTTTATAAAGCATTTTTAACAAATTTTTACTTTAAAAACTCTTGATATATTCAAAATAAAAGTATAAAACAATAATAGCATTGGAATTACTAGGATTAATTATATAGCAACTAAATTTTATTACAATAAAATGGATTGGAACACTAGGATTCACCATTTTTAAGAAATGTCACCTAGAAGAGAGGTTGACCTCAGACCGAATATATATTTCTGGCTGCCCATGAGAAATGAGGTGAAAACACGCACTCTAAAGTAATTTGTATTTTTGGTCAAATAAATGAACTTTTTTGGTAGTGGGTGGAATTTAGGATAGTCCATATTACATTAGCAAAAGCAAAACTAATTGAAATATGAAGAAATCACTCTAATGATCTATACTAACCACTAACATTTGTCTGTAGCAAGTCCATTATAAAAGCTTCCTAAACCGAAAAAAGAAGAAAGTCCATTATAAATCTCTCTTCACACACACAAGTTTACATCATACATTCAACTATATGAAATTAGTGCTACATTTTACTAGAAATAAAAAAGTCAACTTTGACAAACATGCCTTACAAATTTTTGAAAAATGTCTTTAGGGTCACACTTAAAATGAATTTTTTCCTTGCAATATCCCAACAAACTCATAATTTTGAATAAAGTATTTTTACATGACTCCTTTATAACGTAAACTTTTCAGGTTGCAAACTTTTCTTTATAAAAATTAATATTTGCAAGATGCTTGATGACCCGCCGTGGTAATTTAATTTTTGTCAACATATATCGAAATGATAATTGTTGTGCTGATGCGTTAGCTAATCTTGATTGTCTACAAGTGGAACCTATGATTTATTATGAGTGTCCCATCCTCTATGAGATCTTTGTTGCTCGCTGATAGTTTAGGGATCTCTAAACCCCATTGTGTCGTTTGCTAGTTGTTTCTATTTTGGGGCGTAGCCCTCGTTTAATAAAAAAAAAATTGTACATATTGTTACTTCACACAAACTTTGTGATGGTTTGCGTTTCCCAAAATAATGCATTTATTTAGTAGAAAGAAAAGGAGCAACAACAAGAGTTATGATACAAGTGCAAATTCCATTTTTGATTTAGCGGAATTTGGGCATCACTTGGCATGAGAATTAGAGAATGTAGTTGCATTTTAAAACTTCTTTCTACTTGCACACAAAATAAGCTGGTTCTTTATATTTGAACCAATAGACCAAATCCAAAGTTCAAATAAGTTTATGACAATGAAAGCTCCTTTACTCAATTTTCTTTCATTCTTTAACTTACATGTCATATCCAAAGGCTCAATCAATTTGGCAGTGATAGCATTAATTATCATATTACTTTACATTTGTTTCAAATCCAGTAGTATTTACCTTATTGACTATGTTTGTTATTTACCTCCTGATAATTTAAGGGTTCCTCATTCCCATTTCATAGAACACTTTCAGTTGACCAACTTTGACCAAGAAACCATAGACTTCCATACAAAAGTACTTGAAAAATCTGGTATTGGAGTTGAAGCTTGCATGCCAGAATCAATTCATCAGCTCCCACCTGATACTTTGTATGAAATTCGCACAAGAAGAAGTCGAATTGGTTCTTTTCTCAATTGTAAGTGATCTTCTTTCCAAACACAATGTTCATCCTAAAAGCATTGACATCCTTGTTTCAAATTGTAGCCTATTTTGTCCTACACCATGCATTACATCAATGATTATTAATAAATATGGACTAAGAAGCAACATAAAGAGTGTGAGCTTAAGTGGAATGGGTTGCAGTGCTGGATTATTGTCAATAAGCTTAGCCAAAGATCTTCTCAAAGTTCATAAAAATTCATTGGCTTTAGTTCTAAGTATGGAAGCTGTAGCTCCTAATGCCTATAGAGGTAATATAAAATCTAAGCTTATTGCTAATGCATTGTTTAGAATGGGGGGAGCAGCAATTTTACTATCCAACAGAAAACAAGACAAGGGAATTGCTAAGTATAAGCTTGAACATCTTGTGAGAACTCACATAGGGTCAAATGAAAAAGCGTATCGGTCTGTTTACCAAGAACCTGATGAGAATGAAAAAGTTGGTGTTTCCCTGTCGCGATCACTGTTACATGTAGCTGCTTCAGCTTTGAGGATTAATATAACACACTTAGGCCCTCTTGTCTTGCCATATTCCGAGCAGTTGCGATATGCGTGGTCAATGATTTGTAGGAAAATTTGTGCAATGGAGAATAGGGAAATTTATGTGCCAAATTTCAAGAAGGCTTTTGAGCATTTCTGTATACATGCAGGTGGAAAGACAGTAATAGATGCAATAGAGAGTAGTCTCAAATTGCAGAGGGAAGATGGAGAAGCATCAAGGATGACATTGTATAGATTTGGAAATACTTCCTCTTCTTCTCTGTGGTATGAGTTATGCTATTTAGAAACAAAAGGAAGAGTGCTAAAAGGACATAAGGTTTGGCAAATTGCCTTTGGAAGTGGATTCAAGTGTAACAGTGCAGTTTGGAAGTGCCTTTCTGATATTGATCCAAGTGTAAGGAATGCATGGTCAGATAGAATCCATTTGTATCCAGTTGAGCTGCCTGTGTTTGACTGTTGAAGATATTGTAGCTTCAAGAAGTATTAGCAGTCAATGGATATCACTTTATTTTGTTTTTCCTGTAAAATAACTTGCTTGTTCCATACATCAATGTGATATAAGTTACAAAATAACTTTAACCTTAGGTCTACTTTTACACATGTGGTTTTGAAGTATCTGTTTTGTTCATGATGATAAGCATATGAACTGATGTTTCACTTTGCAAACCAAGATAGTTAATTAATCATGACTCATACATGATATATTTATCTGTTTATATACATTCGGCTGTCTGCACCATTAGATTCTAGGTGTACAAGGGTTATCGACCACAATTGAACATTTAAAGAAAAAAATGAGTGATGCAGTGTATGATGCATGATACTATAGATCTAGCGGTCTAAAGAGAATCAACTTACTGGTACAAACTAATGTTAGCATTATCTCTTCAATTGCAACATTTTGCATGCTTTATCTAGTGAGATTTCTGGGCTCTTAACTTTACTCGTTGGTTGGACAAAACCTCAGCAATGAGTTGACGACCAAATAAGTGTGAATTCTTGAGGATTAGGTTCCTTGTTGATGAATCAACCAAGTAACCTTGACCTGGCATCCATTCTAGCAAGTGTAGAAGCAAGTCCTTCTTTTCAGGCTGACCCAGATAGCGTGACACAGCCATCTCAAATAAATCCTGCACCGCGAGAGGGAATAATTAACCCGGTAAAAAGTGGAAACTAAATAGTACATGAATTAATCACGGACCCAGCTGACCACAAAATAAATCAATTGTTCTTATTTAAGTATTATTCAAACTGAATCCATTTACTCAAGATTAACAAAAGGAATTTCAAACTTTCATGTTTTTGCATTAACATGACACAGCTTCGTAATTTGTAGAAGTTTTTTAGTGTGGGTGTGGTTATTTAAAAACAACAATAAAGAAATTAGACCATGAACTAATTGCCATTCTAATAACACTGTTCTAATTGCAATACTACCAAGACTATTACCTGATCAATCTTGTAGCCACAACTATGCAGTGTCTTCATAACATCATTAACCAAATTGATGTTACCTGATTTCATAAATGCCCTTGCAAATTTTTTGATGGTGGGGCGAGAAATAAACGTTGCATTATCCTGAACAAGATAAGATTCATCAGACGACTGCAAAGCTGTGAGAAAAACTAAGATTTATGCATTCCCATAACTTCGAATACCTTGAATACTACATATGCATCTTTCAAAAGCTTTCCTGCTAGTAGAATGTGAAGAATCTTCTCATGAAGTGCCTTGCACATTGTTCTCTTGCTATATTTCAACATATTGTAAACAGAATATGCCTCTAAATGAGCATTTGTCTGACCAAGGTGGTATAATAAAGAGGAACAAAGCTCCTACAAAGAGAAGAACGTATTAGAAACTTCGTTTCGTCATTGACCTGATAACAGATGGAAAACATTTACAGCAAACTTTATTGAACGAAGCAATCTCAGCTTATTTTAATCAGGTAATTTAAACTTCACATTTACACTCACTTGTATACTAAGAAAATAAATAACAATATCTTTGTAGAGGAAAGGAAAATAAAATAATAAAAAAAACATACCTCCACTGGTTGATAGCCTTTACTATGCATATCCTCCATGGTTCGATAAGCTAATAGATACATTTTTTCCCTACAGAAGTATCGGATTAGAATATTGAAGGTATTGTAATCAGGACTGATTGCCAATTCATCCATCTTTCTTAGAATTTCCATCACACTTTCCATTTCACCTGCTCTGCAGAAAGCACAGAGCATTGAATTCATTATAACTACGTCATATGTGTTAGAGGTAGTTTGAAAATCCTTGGCCAACTGCTTTGCCTCCTGAAAAAGCTTGGCTCGGCAAAATGCTGATATCATAATACTGTGGGCATAGCCATCTGCATGCGGCAGTCAAATCTGAAAATTAGTACCATGCGAAAGATCTGAATCTTGGAGAGTTACTAAAACTAGACTGTTGTGTGATAAAAGAAAAACAGAAAGCTCAGTTAAAAGTTATGAACATTTATCTATATCCAAAGGCTACATAACCGCAAACAATGGACAATAGGAAAAAATATAAAAATACAAAGGATAACATATGAACATATTTGCAGAACTCTCATTGATCTCCGTTGCATTTGAAGCGGTTAAAAAAAAACTCTTTTAAAAGCTTAAGCCGATAAGTAGAATGTTGGGGAGTCCGGGGGAGCACGGGGAGAATTACCTAGCTATCCAATGAACGGACCACCAAGAGACTTAGACACCACATCTCTACCCAAAACCTTAAGGTATTAGGTATATGGGTCCCCCTCTCTTATATGTCCTTCACATAGCTCATTCCTAGCCGATGTGGGACTTAGCTACTCACACTTGAATTTTTCAACAATCTCCCCCTCAAGTGTGAGTCACCCACATCGCTAGCCGCTCCCCCTCTGATACCAATTGTTGGGAAGTCCGGGGGAGCACGGGGAGAATTACCGAGCTATCAAATGAACGGACCACCAAGAGACTTAGACACCACATCTCTACCCAAAACCTTAAGGTATTAGGTATATGGGTCCCCTCTCTTATATGTCCTTCACATAGATCATTCCTAGCTGATGTGGGACTTAGCTACTCACACTTGAATTTTTCAACATAGAGGCTCAATAATGGCCTTATGTCTCTTAAGAGCTAGCAGGCCCCCTCGTACACAAGAGCCTTTGGTTCATTATAAAAAATGCACATGCTCATTTTACCTAGCACAAAAATTCGGGAAAGGATTCTCTCATGTTATTTTCTGTTATGTTCAATCTCATCCACTCATTTAATATGTACAAGAGAGAGAAAGTAAGTGTAAAAAGTATTAAAAAATAGAAACATGAGAATCTAATGGTGGAGATTAAAAACATGACCCCCTCATGTTTTTTTCCAACTTGAGGGAATCCATTCCCCAAAAATTCAACTTAAATATGAGGATTATGGGTGGGGAATAATTGAACTCTAAACCAACTCTTCATAACTCATTATATAAAGGCTCTGAAACCATGTCAAGAGGATCAGCTTTACTAAAAGCTTTAGTTGTTACATAAAGACCCTTGGTTAGTACTCTAAAAGAAGCAACATATTTCATAAAATAATACTAGACGATCAATAAATGCTTAAAGGAAAAAATAATACATGTTCATTGCATCACAGTGAAAAACATGAATTAGGTAACCCAAAGCAAATATATATGGCTGAAACGTAAGTTGTTTTGGTCATCGAAAATCCATGGACTGGTAATAAATCCCTTCTGAGTAACTGAATATTTACATAGATATATAGATGGTTAATGTATTATTATTACACTAAAACAAACTCTGAGTAAGAACTTACCAGAGCCAGACCTGACGTGTTTTTTTGTCATTTCATCAAAAATTATTTTAGCTTCATGCACTTGTCCCGCCTTAGCTAGGCCATCCATCAATACACAGTATGGCATCTGCATATAGACCCAAACAAGTCAAACAAGACAGCCAATAGAGAAAACAAGGAAAAAGAAAAGCTAAAAAAAGGATATATGATTTATGATATAAAATAAAATTTAGGGCACCAACAAAGTAGAGATAATGCTATTATGTATAAATGATTTAATAATGTTCGAGATACAGATAAAGCAAACAACCCTTGTTCAATTTGAAGGTTATCATTTACCTCGTCTTCTGCATAACCCAAAGATTCCAATTCGGCTAGTAATTCTTGTGATTTCTCAAATAAACCTCCTCTAACATATACCTTTAGTAAGGTTGTCAAAATGACCTGCCATTTATGAGGCGTGCTCATTAGTCAAATATTAAAAAGCAAGATACAGGAAATATAAAAGTGTCTTGCATTTCAATGAGAAAAACAAAGAGAAACATCAATTTGACTTAAAACCTAATGTCAATAGAGGTGATTATGAACCAATCACATTTCATCCTACATATCTTAATATGTCCTGTTTACATAGATTGAATGAGAATCAAGACATAGAAAAGTGGAAAATGCAAATGTTTAAAAATCAAAGAAAGTTAAGAAACAAAATGCTTTAGATTTTCATTTTGTTGTTGAAGCTGGTTAAAGTATTCCAAAGGCTTAACTAGATGTTAGGTCAAGATGTTAGATTTAGTAAGTTGCTACATATTTTACTTCAGCTACGCTGTATTTAGCTCAGGGTATTTTCTGTATTTATTGATTCCAGGTAAAAGAAATGCATTCTGGTTTGGATTTCAAGTTTCCAGTATTTTATTGATTCTTTTCAGTGCATAAGGAAGAGAGGTGGTAAAAGAAATGCATTCTAGTTACAATTTTTGATTTTCAAGTTTCCAGGTTTCAATGGCATTTGTTTCAGTTCTCAAATCAGAGTTGTACTACAAACATGCCTCCAGCTCATCTAAAGGTTTGCAAACTAAACAAAACTAAATCTAACATTCAGTGATGTAAAGCCACGTGTATGATATCCTACTAGTCACAAATTGTCATCTTAAAATTGGTGAATGACAAAGAAAACAAACCTTGTTTGGTACTAACCCTTCAGATTTCATATCTTGAATCAACATATCAGCTTTTTTGCAGTTTCCAGATGCTGAATAAGCATTAAGCAAAGAGCTATAGTGATAAACATTTGGAGAGTGACCTTCAGCCTTCATTTGATTAAAATAGTATTCTGCTTCTTCCCATTTACTATTAGAAGCACACACTGCCAGAAATGCCCCATAAATTACATCATCCATCGGCAGTTTATTGTGTTTCAGTTCCTGAATTAGCTCTAGTGCCTTAGGATATCCGTTTTTTACTTTAACATAACCTGCTAGAAGCTAAGAATGAAAACAACAAAAATTAGACAGCAAGAAATAAGTAAATCCTAAAAGTTAGAGCATTACCTATCTGCATATATAGTTGTGCACACCAAAAGATAAGTCAGTGCCTTAGATGGAAAATCAGACAGAGAATACTAAAGAATAGGTGATTGATAATTTCCTCCTTTTCTAAGTTATTGCTTCAAACATGCGAATTAGTATCAAAAGGAATCAGATAATCATAACTGAAATGAGTGGAAAAACACAACATACTACACCCTTAAATACATTATGGTTTTTAGAGAGATACACAAACATAACCTATGATTTTGTCAAAAAAAAGAAACATAACCTATGATAGTGATTAATGAATGTCTCTGAAGATTAAGAGTGACATAAACATACAGTGCTATAGGTAATGACATCAGGGACTAAACCATCTTGTTTCATCTGCTGAAAGAGTTTAACAGCGGTATCGAATTTGCCTTTCTTGATTAAACACCTGAGAACGGAATTACAGACATAGACATTGTCCTTCACTGATTCATCTTGAATGCTGTTGTATAATTTTAGCATAGTGGCAGCATCAAGTTTATTGGCCATGAACTTTATATAATTGGAATAAGAATACACATCAAGCTTCTTCTTTTCTTGCATCCATAAAAATAACTGCAAATTCAATAATCGAAAGAGAGAGAGAAAAAAATCATCAAAATGCTATGTTATGAAAATGAGGAGCGAGTAGGTTTTCGATGCATGAAGTAGAGAAAAGAACCTGAGAGATATGGTTAAATTTGTTTGAATTTCCAAAGTGGTGCATAGTAGCATTGAGCTCTTTCACTGTCAACACTTCTCCCACCCTAATAATTCAATTACAGTTATTATAATTATAATTAAACTCTGAGAAGTGAAGAAGAATAGTGTTTGAGTAATGAAATAGAAAACCTTGCGAGAGTTGAAGGCAAATCGGAAGCCTGGTGAATTTGAAGCATCGCTGGTTTAGTTATGGATAAGGACTTGGAAATTCGAAGTTTGATGAATTTAGCGGGAATGTGAGGTTTAGGTGAATCGGTTGTTGACGCGGAGGAAGCAACTGAAAGAGAAGGAAGAGGAATGGGTGAATGCCGAAACGCCATTCCAAATGCACCTGATGATGATGATGATATCTCCATTTTTGAGACCCTCCTTTTGCAAAGAACAGTGCCAAGTGAAATATGCGCGGGTATTAAAAAAATGATTGAATGTGCTAAATTCTATAGTAGAAAAATGTGGTAAGACTAAAATACCCTTACACTTTTCTTGATTGATATTCTAAAGTAGTGGTATTGTTGGAAAGTAATAATAAATGTTGTATTGGGATTCTAAAGTGACAGTTAATTTGTGACAAAGAAAAATTCCAAATAAGACACTTAATATGAGACAGATGGAGTGTCATTTAGGGAAGATGACACGAAATCTAAGACATACTAACAACAACATCAGCGCAATGGCAAGCTTTAGGAGGGAAGTTGTGAATTCCCTAGAATTTCTATTAGGCGCACTTTGGAATATTTGAGGGAATAGGAACAAGCTACAGAGGAGGAGAGTAATAGGCATGGGCACAACAACAACCAGGACAATCCAACGTGGCGGCCACCACCACAAGGGCGATTTAAGTGCAACATAGACGCATCACTGTTTAATCACGAAGGTTGTTTTGGGTCCGGGTGCGTCATACGTGATTCAACGGGTCTTTCATAAAAGCCATCTCCAAAATAAGCAAAGGTACCCCCTCTCCGACAGAGGCCGAAGCGTTCGGTCTGCTACAGGGACTTCACTGGCTCTGGGACGAAGGCTACAACAACAACGTTGACATTGAAGTTGATTTTAAAATGGTTGTAGACGCTCTCTCAAATGACAATAGATACAACGAAGATTTTGGGGGAAAAATAGATAAATGTAAGGAGGTCCTAGACACTGCAACAACCTTTAAGATAAGCTTTATTCGGAGACAAACAAATCAAGTAGCTCATTCTTTAACAAGGGCTACTAGATCTTATGCTAGCTCCATGATTTTTAATTATGTTCCTCCAAGTTGTACTATAACAAACTTTTTGAATGATATTAATTAAGTTTCTTTTGGTAAAAAAAAGAAATATTAACAACAAGAGTTATAAGGAATGATAAACTCACATCTCACACAACAAATGATCACCAGCATACTCCTCTCATTAGGACCTGGCAAGAGATTCTTCAACTCTCTACATTGTCACCCAAAAACCGAGATGCCTCACCTCTTCATTTGACATGTCTCATATCTTCACAAGTCTATCTATTTATAGGAGAGAACATGACTTTCATACATTTATAAGACTTTGTGAACATTAATTGTCTCATATTTTCAAGGAGCTTCTTTTCATGATTTATTTCACAAGAATCTAGATGCACCTCTTCATCTCTTCAAATGTACCTCTTGAGTTTTCCACCACTACTATTAATATTAATTCTTGGAAATTCAAATTGACTTTCCCAACAATAAGATATTTTTATTTATTGAATATTATCATTTAGGGAAAATGAAAGGGAATCCAAGACATATAAAAACTAACAACAGAAAGAACTTTGTCAAATGCAACAAAAAAGAAAGAACTTTTGTCAACAAATAAAATAAAAATCCTCCCATTATATGATTATTGAAAAAAAAAAACTTATTTGCCTCTTTTATGATGATCCCATAAAAAATTGTTCCTTTTTTTTTTACAGCAAGAAAAAAAAACTAAGCGATAAGTTTCTTTGCCTTTGGTCTAACCATTAATCGGAAAATATTTAAAAACGATTTACCTAAAAATAAAAAAACAAACATCACTCCCTCACGTCGTTGATTGTGTTAGAGAGTGCTGCTTAGTAACCAAGCAAGCAAGAAAGTTGTGTTAAAATATTTCTCTCTCCGTTGACTCACTCGTTAACCAAAGTCAAGAGTGAGTGTGGAGTCAAGAAAAGGTATACAGTATGGAGATGGAGATGTTGAATTCATTGAAGAAGGAGGAGATTTTGAAGCTTCTCTCTGATGGCTTCTGTCACCACTGTGAAGCTCTCATTCATGCTCGAATTAGATGCCTTCGTAAAAGTAATTAGTACTAACATAACATCCTTAATTCCTTTTCCTGTTTTTTGTTTTCTTGCTTTTCCTTCACTTTAATCATGCTTTTGTCTTTTACCTATGATTAGGGCATTGCTTCTCTTCTCTTCTCTTCTGGAGAAGAGCTCCTTCCTTCCGCTTTTTCTTTTATTTTTTTAATTATAAATTGTTGACATGAATAGTCTTTTTATAGGCAAATCTTAGTTGTTAGGAACTGTTAGAGAGAGAGGGGAATGTTAGTTTTCGAGATTTGAACCCTAGACCTCTTCTTATACTCTTTCTGAATTTTTTAGCTCGCCAACTGAGCATTGATTAAGAATGAGGAAGAACTTTTGGATTTATTTATTTATTTATTAATTTGTTTTTTTGTCTGTTTTAGTAACTTTTAGCTTTCATGTACATATTGCCATATTGGGACATAATAACGTAAGGTAAATTAGTAATGTTGGCTATTAAATTAGATTATGACATGTTGTCACATTCTGAATGTAAGAAAGTTGGATGAAATTTCATATACCAATAAAGACTTGGAATCTTTCGGAGATGAAGTTATAAATGGCAAAACTACAAATTCAGAATCTCTTTCTAGAAGGCTTGAAAAAAAACAATGTGATAATCCTCACAACTCTTTACAAAAGCATAATGGTGATGATTCTGCTAATAATAAACACACACTTGATCCTGAATTGTTGTTGTTAAATGATGGAGTTAGTGGAGTTTCTTCATTTGAAAATGGCTTATCAGAGGAACAAAAAGAGCTTATCAGATATTCTCAAGTTGAATCTAAAAAGGACTTCACCTTTCTTGAGAGGGTAAATGGGAGACCTATGAATGTGCTTCAGGGGCTTGAACTTCACACTGGAGTTTTTAACGTTACAGAGCAGATTAAAATCATTGAATATATATACAGATTGCAATGGAGAGGAAAACAAGGCAAACTTAAAGGTACCTTCCCTCTTTTTTTATAATCAAATTAATTGCCTTTTGTGCTTGATTAATTTTATGAATGTGATCATATTTGTTGTTTTATGACAATCTGATTCTTACACTTATAGGCCTTTCGTGTTTACAGATCGAACGTATTCAGAACCGAGAAAGTGGATGCGTGGTAAAGGACGTGCAACCATCCAATTTGGCTGCGGTTATAATTATGCAGTGGTACGTGTCGTGTATTATATACTCATTAGCACTGACACTTTTCACCAAGACGGCGTGTCTAATGCTCGACGATATGACAACCGACACTTCAATTACTTGTATTTGTCAAATTAAAATCATTGTCTGCGTGTTCGTATGCGGTATCAAGTCTATGTCGTATGCGTGTTTCATAGATTATATATGCTCTTTCTTTCGTTATTACAGGACAAAAATGGAAACCCTCCTGGAATACTTAGAGATGAAGAGGTGGATCCATTACCAACAATATTCAAGCAAATGATAAAGAGGATGGTTAGGTGGAACATTGTTCCTTCTACATGCATTCCTGATAGTTGCATAGTGAATATATATGATGTAGGGGACTGCATTCCTCCTCATATCGACCATCATGATTTTCTGAGACCATTCTATACTGTCTCATTCTTGAGTGAGTGTGAAATCTTATTCGGTTCGAATTTGAAAGCTATTTCTCCAGGAGAGTTTTGGGGACCAGCTTCAATTTCTTTGCCTGTTGGGTAAGTTTATAATGTGATTGTTTGATCATATTCATTACTATGTATTTGTTGTTTGGACTTTAATCATAGTATTTATTATTTTGATCATGTAGGTCTGTGTTCGTTTTTAATGATAATGGAGCTGACGTGGCTAAACATTGTATTCCATCTGTGTCGTCTAAAAGGTTCTTTAAATATACTATTTCACAAATTTATCTATTTTCAATATCATTTTAACCAACACCGTTGGTACATGTGGGTCGACCTGATACTCTCACGTTCAATTCCCACAGTGAGAACTCAGTGTTGGCTAGTCTGAGATTTACTTCGTGTTGTATTGTTTTCTTATAAATTATTGATGTTTTGCAGGATTTCTATTACTTTTAGAAAGATGGATGAAAGGAAATTGCCATACAAGTTTACACCAGATCATGAGCTAGTAGGAATCAAGCCACTTAACATCATCACTTCACATCTAAACAAACAACACAAGGCTCAGAGTGTTGAATCTGAATCTGAATCTAATACAGAACTCAAGAAAGGAGGAATTGTTTCGTGTGAAAGATGAATATCCTCCTCCTATTAATGGTAGCTATAGAAATTTGAAGGCCAACAAATTTGGACTCAACGGATAGGCATTAAGTTTAACAGACTTGCTTTTCATGTTCTTATTGTAAATACCATTGTTCGAATTTTTAGCTTCTTTGTATACGCTTTCCAAATGGAGCAAATTACGATTGGAATTTGATATTCTAGTAAAAATCTCCACTGGAGCAAATTATTTAAAATGTGTTATCACAAATTTCTTTGTGAAAACAGAGGAAATTAGACCGAACTTTTTTTTAGTAAACCACTGGAGCTGTCTTCAAGATTTGGCTTGTAATGAAGATCACTAGTTGGAAAAAGTTGAAGTAGATTAGCTTCTCCCATAAAGAAAAATATATACGAAAAAATGCCATAATGTAGATTAGCTACTCACAAGTCACAACTACGAAGGAGGAGCTAAATATCTTCCAATGCCTTCAAGAGGAGCCACCAAATTGTTTTCCAAAGCATCTAAGCATCAACAAAAACAATTTCAGTCATCCATAAAGCTACTTAAGGTCATATTAACGATAAACATAAGAATTGGTGTTATTGAGTTGGTTCGGTTTTGAACACCCGAGTTAGAAATTTGAAGGCCAACAACTTTGGACGCAGGGATAGACATTAAGTTCAACACACTCTGCTTTTCATTTTCTTATTGTAAAATACCATTTAAGTGCTTGTGTTTTTCAGACGTGACTTTTCTGCTAAAGTGTGCAGAAATTTATCAATTATACGTATCTTGTTATGAAATTGATTTGTGAATTGAGCATTTTACCTAACTAAATATATTAATCAAAGCTGCTTATCCTTGAGGAATTAAATTCTATATGTGTGTGGTTATTCTACTTTGTTAAAGAAAGAGGAAGGTGTGTGTAGTAGCTAAATTTCATAATCAGAATGCAAATAACTAGTACAAATAATTTCAGCTGTAATTACACACGTGATTGAAGACTTTATTTTTTTTTATTTGATTAATTTATTAGTAAATGTATTTCAGACACCTGTATGACATATTAAAACAAGAAACAACTTTGGAAGGAAATGCCTGTGTGAATGCTTTTTTATTCACAACACATGCAGAAGCATCTTTTGTGATGCTGTAAATTGTTCACCTCCAAGTTGCAAAAGATAGATGAATTTTTGTAAAGCTAAACATTGTATCATGCACACTTTCTGAATGATCATGAAACCATAGCTGAATGATAAATACTTCCCTCTAGCTACTATTGAGGAAATGTTTGACTAATGTGAAAAGGAAGGTGCCAAATCCCAACACATGTTCAAAAGCTCAAATGTAAAGCAACATTAAAAACAGGCACAAAATATTCTTAACTTGCAGTAGTAATCCTAGTCTTACCTAGAGAGTGCGGTTGGAGAATAACAGAGGTTCTGAAAGCAACTATTTGTAATTCACAGGCCCAGAAAGGGTCATAAGGTGAAAAGGCTTGGCCCATTATCCTAAGTGAATTACACATGTTACATCTTACGTACAGTACAGGTAAGGTAACATCTCCCTAATAAAACAAATTAAAATACAATAAAGCAGTTTCGGTGCTTAAAATAGAATTAGGTTCCATAGTGCTCTTTACTTTTGTCCCTTTTTGTGCGTATCAGGTTCCATTTTGGTGCTGGAGTGGACCTCACTAAACAACATTTATCTCTAGCTTATTCATGATTTGAGATTTTGTTAAAATTTAATTTTATTGAACTTAAGTAAAAAGTAGTTTTAAAATTAAGTGCTTTATATTTAATTGTATTAGTGTGGACAAAACCAGGGGTTGGTCCGAGCAGTATCTGTATTCGGATCCCATCTCAAAGTCTCAAGTTCAAGTTTTAGGTGTGGCAAAAACTCTATTGGGAGGAAAGCCACATGGACCGGCAAAGTCGAGTACATGTGGCAGTTAGGTTTCTTATGATAGATTAGTCACCGACAAAATCGATAGATACTACACATCAATAACACGGTAAAAAAAAATGTGCCGACAGATGTTATCCGATTAAAAAATGAAAATTTGAATAGGGCATGGAAAGGAGACATGAAAACACAACATAATCCTATCATTGAGTGTTTGTGAATGTGGATGTTGAGTTGTCTTGTCTGTCAGATGTCATAATTCGTGCGAGGGAATTGTTGCCATGCTATTTTAGTGTACATTGATTGTACTATTGTAGTATTATTTACCTTTGTGGAATATTTGAAATAAATATTTGAATGTTTATTAAATGTTAAACTGAGACAACGAATAAATTAAATCTTTGAGAAAAATATCAGAAGAATCCTGAAACTTGGCTAAAGTCTTTAGGGTGGGGGCAGTTTTATAAAAGCACAATGGCAAGGATCTGGTAGGTCTTGTAGTAAACATTTCTACAAAGGCCTCTAATTTTGGTTAGCCTGAGGTTTGATTCTTCTTGGTTTGAGACTATGAGTTGTACTTCTGACATAGGATATCGATCTTCAACCAACCCTCCAAGGTGTGTTCAGTGATTCTCATAATCTTATTTCAATATTTTTATTGTTAAATTTTACAAGTTGTATGTATCATTCATAACCATTGCTAATATGGATTCATCATATCACATCAAAAATTTGATGGTTATATATATCAACTTGTCTTATAGAGGAGGAATCTTTAGCTGGAATTTGTAAAAAAAGAATTCAAAATCATTTTCAGTCAAAGGAAAGCTCCTCATTTCTTCCTTATAGCAAATCAATTTATTGCAGCTTTTTATTGCCTTGCATTTTGAGACTCATTATGATGTTTGTGTGTGTTTTAAATTTTATCATTGAGCACAATACATAGATCAGAGAAAGGCTGCAAGTAATGGAGGACTGTGGAAGGTAACATTCATGGAAACTATTTCTCTAATGCATTCATCCTCTTGTGTTATGTTAGGTATGTCGGTCTATGAAGCACCGACATAGACATGGACATGGACACTCAGACACTGATTTTAATTTGAAAATTACAATTGGAGTGTCGGTGTCGGTGTCCGTCCGACACGATATGTGTCGGACACCGGACATGTTTTCAACCGGAAATGTCGGTGCTACAGAGATGTCTGTGCTATGATCTTACTGTTTCTTTTAAATTGTAGGTTTGATGAGAAGTTTTTTCCAAATGGGGATTCCTATATTGGTGAAATCAAAGGCATATTGCCCCATGGAAAGGGAAAGTATGCATGGTCAGATGGAACAGTATATGAGGGTGATTGGGAAGGAGAGAAAATGACAGGTAAGGGACTTATAGTGTGGCCATCAGGAGCAAAGTATGAGGGCGAATTCTCTGGAGGTTACCTACATGGTTATGGCACACTTACAAAATCTGATGGAAGCATTTATAAAGGGGGTTGGAGGATGAATGCTAAGCATGGTACTGGACATGAAAAGTATCCCAATTTAGATATTTATGAAGGTTCATGGAGAGAAGGAGTTCCTGAAGGAAGTGGAAGGTATACTTGGAATAATGGGAATATATATATTGGAAATTGGAAAAGTGGGATAATAGATGGTAGAGGGGTTATGAAGTGGACTACTGGTGATGCTTTTGATGGTTTCTGGTTGAATGGACTTATGCATGGATCAGGTGTTTATAGATTTGGAGATGGGAGTCTTTATATTGGGACATGGTGTAAAGGCCAAAAGGATGGGAAAGGAGTATTCTATCCCACTGGTAGTAAACAACCATCCTTAAATAACAGTCATCATAACACTGGTTTACTATTGAATATCACAGAAAAACATGTGGCTCCAGCAAAATCGACAATTAAGCGTAGTCTTTCTGAAAACGTACCAGTCTTTTGTAGATTCAAAAGTATGCACAAAATATCTCACAGGAGTTTGACACTGGGTCCAAATTGGAGGCCACCTGATGATTCTTCTTCAATCACATTATCCCATGCCTTTCATGAAGATCAATCTGAAACATTAGGTAAAAGTAATTTGGTTTATGAAAGGGAGTATGTACAAGGAGTTCTAATTCTGGAGAGAAGTAAGGAGCACTCATCACATAAAATCAAACACCAAAATAAGTTTAGTGTGGATCAAGTAAACAAGAGCTCACTTGTGGACATTTTTGGAGCCCAAAGGAGCTATTATCTTAAGCTTAATTTGCAGCTTGGCATCAGGTAAATAAATACTCTCTCCGGTCCTATTTATAAGAAAATATTGCAGTTTTAAATTCATTGAATAACTGATGTATCTGATCTAGATACAATGTTGAGTTGAATTAATTTTCAGACATACTGTTGGAAAAATTACACCAGTTCCTGCACGTGAAGTTCGGTCGTCTGATTTTGGGGGTGAAGCTAGGATAAGAATGTATTTCCCCAGGGATGGTTCAAAGCTTACTCCTTCACATAATTCCATAAACTTCTACTGGAAAGATTATTGCCCTATGGTCTTCAGGTATTATTACAAAAGCATATATTTGTCTTTTCTTCTCTGCCTTTTCAATTACAAAAGCATATATTTACAGGAATTTGAGAGGGATGTTCAAGTTAGATGCTGCAGAGTACATGATGTCTATTTGTGGAGATTCTGGTCTAAGGGACTTATCTTCTCCTGGCAAAAGTGGCAGCATCTTCTACCTTTCTAAAGATGATAGATTTGTAATAAAGACTCTAAAAAAATCTGAACTAAAGGTTTGTACATAGTCACTTGAATTTACCTTTAGTTTGGTGGATCAAGAAATAGTTTTATGTAGATATGTTTCTTTTCTTGTAGGTTTTGCTCAATATGCTTCCTAAATATTACTGCCATGTTAAAGATCACGAGAATACTCTTATTACGAAATTCTTCGGGCTTCATAGAATAACACTAAGTGGTGGCAAAAAGGTATCACCTATTATGTATTTTTAGCTTCTTTGTCTTTGCTTTCCAAATAGAAAAAATTAAATATTAAGTATTTTCTTAAATTTATTTGCTAGGTGCGGTTTGTGGTGATGGGGAATATGTTCTGCACAGAACTGCATATCCATCGTCGTTATGATCTGAAGGGATCTTCTCACGGAAGATACACAGATAATGATAAAATCAAAGTCAGTACAACATTGAAAGATCTTGATCTAAAGTATGAATTTCATATGGATAAATATTTGCGAGAATCCCTACTCATGTAAGTTCCTTCTAAGAACCACTTATATATGCTAATGCTAATGATACCCACTCATATTGAATAAACACTAAATGAATTCTTCCTTCTATATGGATATCATTAACTGGCACATCTCTGAAGATCAAATAGTAACATGGATCTTGGCATGTGCTAGTACTGAGTTGTGACTAATAGCATGGGTATGTACAACATGCTGTAAAAAATATGTCATGACAATTGCATTCAACATATCTTAAACTGAATGGTTAGTAAGTTCACCTTCTAAGTTCTAACTACAATTGGAATGTGATATTCTGGTGAAGGCAAATTTCAATAGACTGCAAGTTTTTGGAGTCTCAGCATATAATTGATTACAGCCTTCTATTGGGACTACATTTTCGAGCTCCGGAGGATCTGAAGGCCTCAGTGGAACATCATGGATCAATGAAAAATCATGAAGGTTTACCTTCAAGGGATGGTAAAAATTTCCATTAGTGCAAATTATTTAAAATTTGAAACGACAATTTTCTTTGTGAAAACAAAGGAAATTAGACCAACTGAACTTTATTTACGTTGTGAGCTTAGTTGTCTATGGAGCAGAAGTTGTTTAGTGTTGAATGCCCTGTTTAGGTAGAAATCTAAAACAAATGTGTTAATTTTTCAGTGTGTACTTTTTTCAAACCTCGTCTAGATGTATCTAAACTTAAAACCCGGTTCAGTTAATCTTGTATCTTTTTTAGTATAAGGTCGCTATAAATTTATTGACATTCTTTTCTTTCTATATATTTGAACCTCAGCTTCTTTCTTTCTAGTGATTATGTTTTGACTTTGTTAAAATCTTAATCAATATCTTACTAGTGATTATGTTTTGACTTTGTTTCCACTATGCAATCAAAAGGGGAGCTCTTGATTCTTCCTAAAGGTCTGCTATTAGTTACCCATGAACCCAGTGTTGTCAACACTGCACCTAAATCCCATATCAGAGGGAATACATTGAGGGCACATTCTTTGGGTAACAATGAAGTCGATCTTTTACTACCTGGTACTGCAAGGTAACATAGTTTCTGTGATAATATTAAATTGGTTTAGTTTAGTTTATCTTATGCAGTAGATTATATATTAAAGCCCCATTTGGATAAATAGCTTAACTAAACACTTAAAGCATAAGTGTTTATCGCATAAGTGTTTATGCATAAGCTGTTTCTATAATAAAAGAATGTTAGACTATTTTTCTTTAAGCCTCCTCAGCTATCTTGGAGAGCTTATGAAAATTAGTTAAAAACAGTTTATGAACATGTCATAAGTTGTTTTCATAATAGTCTCACAGGTGCTTACACCAGTATATAAGCCGATCCAAACAGGCTCTATTATTGTTTCCAATTCAATGGAATCTTATATGCAATGCTTTTACTCAGGTTGCCAGTGCAGCTTGGAGTAAACATGCCAGCTCAAGCTACTAGGAAGCTAAAGGAGGATAAGGTGGAGGCAACAGAACTAGAGCTTTGTGAGGTTTATGATGTTGTTCTCTACATGGGCATAATTGACATATTGCAGGAATATAATTTGAAAAAGAAAGTTGAGCATGCTTACAAATCACTACAATTTGACCCCTTGACAATATCAGTAGTTGAACCAAAGATGTATGCTGAACGTTTCATCAAATTCACAGGGAATAAAGTTTTCCCCGTCACTCAGACTCATTGATTTTTATTTTTATTTTTGTAATTAATTAATTCAAAGCATGAGTTATTCACCCCTCATTCCACTACAGTTTCTTTCAACATTATACTACTATATATAATTGACAAGAGTTAGTTTTCTATGTCTTTCTAAGAAATAAGCATCATTATCTTTCCAATTACGCTTTGTTTGGCAAAGTCAATCCGCTAGTTTATAGCGGATAACTTATAGCGGATAAGCTAATTTTAGGTGTTTGGCATCACTAGCTTATAGCATTTTGTCAATAGCTTATAGCGTTTGAGCTTATATAGCTTATAGCAATTCATTTTTTCTTCCACTTTTACCCTCATTATTTTAATTAAATTACTCATTTATCCTACACTAAATAAGTATCCTCTCTCATCTTTTAGTATTAATTACAAATGTCCATTAATGTCATTTTATATTAATAAGCTAGTTCAACCGCTAGTTTTACCAAACACTTTAAATTCAATCCGTTAATTTATCTGCTATCAGCTCATCCGCTATAAACTAGCTTATCCGCTAGATTATTCGCTAAACAGAGCCTTAATATATTCACATAGCAATAATTCACAGTTTATATTCATAGACAACGAATGAATCGGCAACAAGTGAAATTGAAAATCGAAATCAAAGACTACAGTAGCAATGAACTGAATTTCTTACATTACAAATAATTTCGGTTGCAATTCGGAGAATGAACGAACCAATGAAGTCCAATTTCTGCTGTAGCAATGAAATGAATTTGTGGCTCTTGCGAATCCTGCACAAGAAAACAAGAACGAAGATGAGATGGATGAAATGAACCCTTCCCAAAACAAAAATATAGAAGAGACAAGTAAAGGGATTTCAACAAAGACCTTCGTTCCGCAATTCTTATTCAGAGACCTTGTTCTGCAATTTCGAAACTTTTTGCTTCAATAAGGAACGGTAAAAGATCTCAGCCCTTCAATTTATTTATTAATTTAAATTAGGATCCTAATCTATGTGGTACATGCAAAGAAATAATCTATGTACTACAACCAGTTTGGCCTTTCCCTACCGTACCTGTTCGGTACCTTCCTACAATACCCATCAAGAAACACTATGTTGGAGATTTGGGAGCGCATTCCACGTAATAGTAAAATTGAAATTTTTGAGATTTGGGGGTGTGTAGTAAGTAGGAGCGAGTGGGGAAAACACATTTTTAGATTCAATTAAATTAAATAGGAATAAAAAGCTCAAACAAGGTTAGTAATGTATTCTCTTTTTACCAAAAAAACCTTAGAAAAAAGTTATTGATAGATGTATTCTCTTTTGACACTCTCCCTCCAAGATTGGGATTGAAATTTACCTAGGTTACACTATATATTTTGAAAATGAGATCTCTAATTGAGTGGGGAACCATATATATAAGTTCCATCCAATCTTCAAATGAATGTTGATAAGAGAGTGTTAGAGATTGTTGATAGTATAACTTTAACTAACTTTGACAGATTTTGAGGGTTTTCTTTCTTTATTTTATGTGGATGGATGATTTGATTTTGAGTTTTCTATAGATAGGATATATATGTTAACATAAAAGAAAATACTTTCGCACTTTTGAATGATTGTGAGAGATATCTTCCTTTGGCTTGGCACATAGAAGAGAGACTGACTTCTTGAAGATTTGATTGTGGATCAGTAACAATATTGTTAATGGGTTTTTAATTTGTTTACTTCTTTGATAGGATTTAATATTGATTTATTTTATTTTATGCTATGTTCATCGTTACTATGTTTAATATTTTGATTATTTTATTTTAAGCTATATATGTTTAACTTGCCTGTGTAGTTCTTTCCTCACCACGCCTAAAATTCGAACCCAAAACCTTGAGATGATATCCAAATCCAATTATCACTTATACGAACCATTGTTGGTAGATTAGAAAATGGTTTAAAAATTAATAAGATGCATACATTAAATTAAAAAAAAAAGAAAAGACTAAATTAAAGAGGATCAGTATCACGTGGTATGTCTCTGTTGCCTCTCTCTACTGAGAATCACGGATAGGCATTGACCATCAAGGTCACTGCTACATCAAGCCAAAATAAAATTAAGACTATTTTTTTATACATTTTCATTTCTTTTGGTTCAATTTCAAACCACATTTTTTTTAACAAAAACTTTGAAGCTAGGTCATCATGCTCATGCAATGCAAGACACTTTGCATTCAGTTCCAAAGAATAAAAGCTCTTTATCTTTTCCATCACTTTTTCCATTGTAGCTAATAACAAATTAATATTGGTAAATACTACTATATAACTTGATCAAAAAAAAAAATACATTCTGGTAGACAACAAGAAAGAAAGAAAGAAAAATGATTAATGCAGCCAGGCTTTTGGTTTGAAGTCCATTCATTCTTCTTCTTTCTCAGTAGTTGCCACCTGCAAAGTTAAAATATGGAAAATAAAGCAACTTCATATATATATCAAGGCATTAATTGACAATGAAACTTGTAACCGCCGGTTCTTAAATGTAATTAAATATGAATATGAATTCATTATGTCAACATGAGAGAGAGAGAGAGAGAGAGAGAGACCTGAAAATGGGTTGTTCTTGAGTGTGTTAGTAAAAGGGAAGCTATAATGTTGACAAATTCTACGACAGGAAAAAAAAAACTTGAAAGCAAGAAAAAGTAGGTTAGGAATCTGAAACCCTAAAGATGCTACGGAAAAACCTATGTTGCTGACAAAATGCAGATCTTCAAAGTCTCTATGGGTTTCTGAACACTCATTACAACAAACTTATCAGATCAAAAAGCTAATCACTCACTAATCATAATCCAATAATTAAAAACAATACTATCTTGATTTTGGAGCCTCCTTTTACATTAATACTAGTACTAGTACAGTAAATAATATCTGTGTGTGCGTATGAGAGAGAGAGAGAGAGAGAGATTCAGCCAAAAAGAAAGAAGATAAAGAAAAGCAGTAGTGGTAACGATGCAGCAACTTCATCATCTCATCTCATGCAATATCTGAGAATCATGAGAGATCAAGTTAATGGGAATGAAGCCTGGTCCGAGATCACATAATAAATCAAACCTTTGAAGCTTTCTTTCTTCATTTTAACCGATCAAAAAAGATCAAACAAAGAAAAAAGCTTCAATGGCAAATAATAGTGAAGCTATATATGTATTACACCTCGAGCCAAACAACATTCCCATCAACCACAATCTCCCTTTTGCAACATTAATTTCCAACCATAAAACAAGAAGAAAAAGAAGATGAAAAACATAAGAGAGCAATGAATAAGAGAAGCAAAAGCAAAGGTAAGTATCACCCATATTTATAATATATAGTACCGCTAACCTAACCTAACCTAACCCATTTTGACAACGTACTATTAGCTCACACGCTGAATCTAACCACGTGTAATCAAAGTTTTTTTTTATTTTTTATAAATAGATAGATCATCCACGGCGACGGTGTCAGAAATTCATTTAAGGGATTGACCCCAACAAATATTTTTCCATATACAAAGGCCAGAATCGAACTAAGACCGAATAATTAAGGGACTCATATATCTACTACCATGTGTGCCACAATCAACGCTCTTCTTTAATCAACGGTCATCTCTATCCTCTTTACTTTGGTTTTGGCATCTTTGTTGATAAATATTCTCTCTGAATACAGCCAACTTAATTTGGACGTAAATCCTGGAATATTTATTATACCTCCCTTATTTAGGATCGTATCATATTCCTCGATCTTTGTCATTAAATTTTTTAGTGGTAGAGTTTCTTTTTTCTTTTCAAAAAGTATTATATTCTATTGCATGATTTGGAAAGTTGATATATATCTTTAATTTAAAGATTCTCAAGACAAACAAAATTAACTTGCATGCTATATTTAGTTTAATATAAAATGATTTTTTATCAACTTGCCACGAAAGTTATTTCATCTTTTAAGGTAGATACTCATACTAGGAGAGGGATACATAATTTCTTATGATTTTGATATCATAGCTAATCCTGATCAAAACTTTGATGAAATAACCTTACTAGTGTTTGTTTGATTTGCAAACAGGTGAGTATTGTTGGAACCTCTCTCTCTTGCTCACTCACTCAATGAAACAGTTAGAGAGAATAACCAATGTTTAACTGAAAATTGATTCTTCTTATTATGGGTTGACTTACATTTGTGTATATATAGGACACAACTTGCAACCTACTTAGCAAGTCACCAAAGGGTGACATGTCAGTCACAATAGCAAACTAAGAAATACAACAGAGATACAAAACAATACACTTTATTATACTAGTTTGAATTATCACCAATACACCTCCTAATTCACACTAGTCAAGTTCTTCATTCCAATGTTCTTCCTCAGCTCTTCAAATCTCTTTATCTTCAAAGCTTTTGTCAAAAGATCTGCAGAGTTAGCTTCTGAGGTGCAGTGTTCTAACTTCAGTTTCATTTTGGCTACTTGATCTCTTAGGAAATGGAATTTTGTTTCAATATGCTTGCTCCTACCATGAGCAATGGGATATTTAGCAAGATCAATTGCTGACTTGCTATCAATCAGAAGCCTCATTGTGCTGCTAGGCCTGATATGTAACTCATCAAGTAGCATGTCAAGCCACTGTGCTTGACAAGCTGCCATAGCTGCAGCTATGTATTCGGACTCACAGGAAGATAGAGCCACCACACTCTCCTTCTTTGAACTCCAAGCAATTGGAGCATTACCATACATGAAAATATATGCTGCAGTGCTCTTTCTATCACCCTTATCTCCACACCAATCTGCATCTGTGAAGCCATATACTTCCAGATCAGAATTCACCTCCTGCTTGGGATACCAGATACCAAGATCCACAGTTCCTTTTATATACCTCAGAATACGTTTAACTGCCAGCAAGTGAGAGGTTGAGGGTTTCTCCATATATCTACTCACTAGTCCAACACTATGAGTGATATCTGGTCGAGTATGACACAGGTATCTAAGAGATCCAATCAACTATTTATACAGAGTTGGATCAACTGGTTTTCCACCATCTTCAGGAATCAGTTTTACTGCAGTATCAGAGGGTGTAGATGATGAATTGCAATTCATCATATCATACCTTTTCAAAACATCACATGCATATTTCTTCTGGTGTAGCAAGATTCCACCATTAGCAGCACTAAATTCAATTCCAAGGAAGTATGTGAGTTCCTAAGTCGGACATCTCAAACTCTGTCATCATATCTCTCTTGAATAGTTCCATTTCTGCTTCATTAGTTCCTGTCAACAGCATATCGTCCACATATAAACAGATAATCAGGTAGTTATCAGTTTTGGAGCCTTTGGAATAAATTCCATGCTCATTGATACACTTAACAAATTGATGTTGCAGCAGAAATCTATCAATTCTCTTGTTCCATGCTCTTGGCGCTTGCTTCAAGCCATATAGAGCCTTCTTCAACTTGTAAACCTTGTCTCTCTTTCCAATCACCTCAAAACCTGGTGGTTGTCCAACATAGACTTCCTCCTCTAAGTACCCATTTAGAAATGCAGCTTTTACATCTAATTGATACATAGACCACCCCCTGGAGCTAGCTACTGCCACAATCATTCTGATGGTCTCTATCCTGGCTACTGGTGCAAATACATCAGTATAATCAAAACCAGGTCTCTGCAGGAACCCCCGAGCTACTAGCCTTGCCTTGTATCTGCCAATCTCACCATTTGGCTTCACCTTGGTTTTAAAAACCCACTTCACATCTATCTTGTTCTTTCCTTCAGGTAAATCAACTAGCTCCCAAGTATCATTCTTGTCTATTGAAGCTATCTCTTCAATCATGGCTTGTTTCCATTGAGATTTCTCAAGTGCTTCTTCAATGGTCAATGGCTCGATTACGCCATTAGAGCATCTGCGAAGACTTCACTGTTTTCGTAAGATAGAAGAATCGAGACAACACAACAAAGTCATTTAATCTTTGTGTGGTGGTTGTCTCTCCTCCTGGTCTTTCGAATTAGTATCACCATGGTTGGTCACGGGTTACGCTTCAACCTCTTCATTTTCTCGGTTCGAGAATCACCGAGGCGAGTTCTTTGTTTTTCTCTGTACTATCGGTTCCCAAAGACTTGGATTCATCAAATCTCACATCTTTATCGATAACAACTTTTGATCTCACAGGATCATACAATTTGTATGCTCGGTTGAGTGATATCCCAATAGTACCATGGCTTGTGCTTATCATCTAACTTCCTTACGAGTTGATCGAGACACATGTCTAAAGCATAGAGATCCAAACACTCTAAGATGTCTAACACTTGGTCTTTCACCAGACCATGCCTCCTCAGGTGTCATTCCTTCAAGTCTTCTAGTGGGACTACGGTTGAGGATGTATACTGCAGTGGATACAGCCTCCCCCCAGAAGTGATTTGGCATTTTTCTACTTCTTAGCATGCTTCTTACCATGTTAAGAAACGATTCTATTCTTCCTCTCAAAGATTGCCATTGTGTTGTGGCGTGTATGGTGCGATGACTTCATGCCTTATCCTCATTTTCACGAGAATTCCTTGAATTCATTGGAGGTATATTCACCACCTCCATCAGTTCTTAATCTACTGATTTTACTGTCACATTCCTTTTCAACCATTATCTTGAATGTCTTAAACACATTGAACACATCACTCTTCTTATTTATTACATACACCCATATCTTTCTAGTGAATTCATCAATGAAGGAAACAAAGTAGCTATTACCTCCAAGAGTCTTCACCTCAAATGGTCCACACACATCTGAGTGGATTGCTTCAAGTTTCCTTATTGCCTTGATCTTCACCTCAGAGTTGTAAGAACTCCTAGCTTGCTTTGATTCACAGCACTGCTCACACACTTCACTAGTCCCCTTGATTGTAGGTAGACCATGCACCATTCCTTGAGCTTCAAGCTTCTTCAAGTCCCTGAAGTTCAAGTGACCATACCTCTCATGCCACACCCAGCTTTCATTCTTCTCGCCACAAAGACTAAGACAATCATCTTTCACAATGCTCATTCCCACCTTGAAAGTTCTATGTTTGTTCAACAAAGCCTTCAACACTTCATTTCCACTTGAGTCAAACAATCTGAGCTCTTTGTTTTCCATTATCACTGAATACTCCTTCTCTAGCAACTGACCAATGCTGATGAGATTGCTTTTCATGGAAGGAACATATAGCACTTCGGTGATAGTACATATTCTCGCCATCATCTCTTGAATTCTAACACCGCCAATACCTTCACTTCTTATTACCCTGTCATCACCAAATCTGATGGATTTCTTAACTGATTCATCAAGATCAACAAACCATACCTTATTACCACTCATATGATTTGAACATCCTGTATCTAGATACCACATCACCTCCTTGTCACTTTCACTTGATTCCCCTGCCATAAGCACAATTTCTTCACTGTTTTCTTTATCAACTTCATCCGTTATCTCAACCATAAGGACCACCTCATCCGTATCGAGTCACCATTAGCAAATTGTGCTTCTTTCGTGATTCTCTTGCCTTACATTCATCTGCGAAGTGTCCAAACTTCTCACAATTATAACATCGCATTTACTTCCTTCTGTTAATTTTCTTTTTCGTCCTCTGCTTTTTCCATGCTTCCTTTCTTCTTTGAAATTCACTCATTCCAGAATCATTCCTCTTGATTGAACTATCTACATTATTTTTACTAGTTTTTCCTTTCTGAAACCTAGCCTGTAGAACTTGCTCGATGAGGCTTTTCAACCGTTTTCTCTTTCTCCTTAATTCCGGATCTAACTCACAATTCTTGCTTCATTCGCTTCTAATGAACCTAACAATTCCTCTATTTTCATTGTTTCTAGGTTCTTCGATTGTTCTATTGCCGTAACTACATAATCAAATTTAGGAGGAAGAGTTCTGAGTACCTTTTCGATTTTCTTCAGATCATCCACCGTTTCACCGTTCGTTTGCATCTGATTTGTCACAATCGTCATTCTGTTGAAGTATTTTGAGATTGATCTTGACACAACAAATACTTGAGAGGATTTTAACTTATTTTTATTTATTGAACATTATAATTTCAATTATTTTTATTTGTATTCAATTTCACTATTTAATTTTTGTCACAAATTTAATATTCTAGCTACTTCTACTCTTTTTTTATTTGGTCAAACGTGTATGGCTTTCATTTCAGAAGTGGGTCAAGCCCAACCAATTACACAAGCAGTAAACACTTAAAAGGCTCATGCTTCGCACAACCCCTCCTCTACTCACTAGACACGTCTTTTTGGTGTGAAAAGATCAAAAGCCCTTACTGAAATTGGATTTTTATTTTTTTTAAAGATTATGCACGGTTCTGCGCACGGTTGATCGAAACCAGGTCGAATCTAGCAACGCCGAACCTGCTAATTTTACTGAGACACCCCAAATTGGTCAAATTAATAGGTTCGACCAAGCGAGGGCCAAACATGGTCGAACGTGTGATGGTCGAACAGTGCTGATGTTGGTTTTTTTACAGAGTGGTTAACCAAAACTACCTTAAATGATAAAATAACTCATTTGAACGATAAAATAACTAACTTTTAACAAAACAATTGGAGTGGGACGGATCTCGTCCTCCTACCGCGCTCTCCTCTCCACGTCCACGTCCCACGCCCCTGCCGCTCCATTCAAAGATGCCACCTCCTCTTATGTTAGCCATATTCAAAAAACGGTAAATATCGGTCAAAAACTCGCTCCAATTCGGTACATTAGCAATTGAATTGTATAAAACCGAAGAAAATCACCAACTTCAAAGATATACAGCAACAATTATGGGTGTTCGACCGTGCCAGGTTCGACCACAAATGGCGCACGCTTGATCGAACACCCCCAAAGAGGTTCGATGCACGCTCGACCGAACAACAACTAAACAGTTGCATCACTAACTTTTAAATTAGGGGTATTTTTGGAATATTAAGTGGTTTGGGGATTACGGTGAGTAAAGTAATTTGGGGCCAGACGAAGCACGGTACATAAAAACACAAGTTACAAATGAAATAGACTAAAACGACCAACCCAAAACAAAGCGGATAAGCTACAACCCGACCCAATAACGAAATAATGGAAATTAAAGACAAACAACTACTTTCGCCAGAAAGGCAAAGGAAACAAATGCTTCGCAAACCACACACAAAAGAAGAACCCCACAAAGGAAAAATAGGTGTTCAACTGTTTCCTCATAACTGTTGCAAATAGGGCACAAAGCATTCTGAAAAATCCTCTTTTCATATTCCCCCTAGTAGCAATAGCATTCCACTTAAGCTTCCACACAAAGTGCTTAATCTTGCCCGAGACCTTAGATTGCCAAATGACCTTCCATGAAGTTTCAGAGTGAACATAAGAAGTCGATGGGGCCTAGAATGGGCAACCAAAGCATCATTGATCAATTTATAGCCTGAGCTCACAGAGTAAGAATTAATCGTCTTTGGAGTGGGGCCAGAAAAGTTTATCCTTGTAGGAGAACATGCTTATAGGGTCTTAAGAGCCTCAATTGCATCTGTTGTATTTTGCATTATTGACTTCTTTTAAGTTTTTCTTTCTTGAGCTCACAAGGTGTGTGGTGCCCTGAATTGTTAGTTCTCTTGGATGGTATTGGTTTGGGTCTTTCCGACAGTAATGAAAATCATACAATCTTAACAAAAAAATAAAGAACGAAAGAATGAGTCGACGAAGAGAGAGAGTGGTGTGTCAGCGGGTAAATAAACAATTCAGTCCATCCGATGGTAGAATTGGAGTCAACGAGAATTGACGGAGAAGACTGATCCACGTGAAAGGACAGCATTGGGCATCAAACCACGAGCTCGAATTGAATGCACTGTATTGGAGTTGGTACTATCACTGTCGGGCTAGTTGAATGAATGCAATGCATTGGGGGGCCGGTGGAGAGAAACACGTTCCACGTTACACTGTTTCTCTACGTGGCCACTTTTTATTTGATGGCATTGTCAGCATGAAAATGATGCAGCAATTATATGTTAATGATGATAAATGTGTGACAACAAAAGCTTTCCGTTCTGATAGCTAGCTAGGCTAGCTACACTTCACAGACAATCTGAAACCAAGGACTAACTACTTACTACTACAACCACACCCTTTCACCTCACTCATTTACAATCTGGATTCAACCGTATTTCAGTTTCAGATTTTCCTTTTGACTGGTTCTTCTTTCTCACGTTATTATTGTTATGCAGTTTCCACCAACTTTGTCGATGACTAATTTACGCTGGTTGGTCATGAGTACCCGATTTTATTGACACGTGTGGTTCTTCCTTTCCAACAGAGTTTTTATCACACCAAAGATTCGAACTAAAAACCTTAGAGTGGGATCCAAATCTGCTTACTACTCGGAGTAACTCGGAGTAAGCATCGTTGGTTTTGACTGGTTCTTCTACTTATTCAATACTTCATTCTATTTCCAATATAAAAAGCAAAAAAAAAAAAATACTTCATCCTTTTTTTATTTTACAAAAAAATAATAATCAATTTCATTTATTTTCTTGATATAGTCAAAAAGGCACTTGTATTTTTCAATCTACTAATACTCTTCATGAAAAATGATGTCATAAAAAATGCATATATGATCTGACGTGCATTTTTTGAATTGTCTTAGACATGTCTGGTATTGTCTAGTACCAAACTATCGGACGTGTATTTTTGAATTGTCTTATACACGCCTGGTACTAAGGTACCAGACGGTACGCAGTTGCGATTTTTTTGCAGAAAACAGAGAAGAGAAAAAGATAAGGGAGAAGGAGGTGGTGGTTGTGGTGGTGGTGAGAGAAGAAGTGGTAGTGGTGGTGGTGATAGGGAGGAGGTGGTGGTGAAAGTAGGGGCAAACCCATGTCTTGGCGAGGGGTTGGGAAAAAAAATCTATTTTTACCATTATATTAGAAAACTTTGAACTTTTTGAAATTAGCACTAGTATCCTTAAGCTTGCATCTAATTGTACCTAAGACACAACTTTGAACCCTTTGATTCAGAATCTTGGATTTGCCACTGGATGAGAATGAGGGAGAAGAGGATAAAAGTTTTTTATTCTTAAGGGTATTTTGGTCATTTTATTATGTTGTTAGAGAGGTCTTGTCAAAAAAATGTTGTTAGAGAGGAGTGGGAGAGTATTGGGGGAGAGTGCCAAAAGAATGAGCCCCTACAATGTTCTTTATGGTCCTGTTAGTGCTTTCTTTGTAAGCTAATTGCTTGCACTTTGTGTAATGCTCCAGTGGCCTCTATCTGTTATCAATGAAATATTGTAAGTTTTTAAAAAAAAATGAGTTCCTTCTTCTGTGAAACCAATATGCCAATTTGGGTCTTCCTTAATTGTCTTTGTGCACTTTTAGCCTTGCTTCTAGTGGTAGTTTCCACCATCATGGTCATGTCCTCACCAATATACTTATATAGAGTGTATACAAACATTAAAAAAAACATCTAGAAGGCGAATGTCGAGCAGAAAGGAACAAATTAGGGACGTGCAAAAAGATTGAGGAGATGACAGTGGAAAGGGTGAAGTTCAAAAATTTAAATAGGGTTGGACGACTGTAGTTCCGTTCAAAAGTTAACTTCTATACAGATAGATGGGGGACAAAAAAACGAACTAGGAAAAAAAAGCGCAAATAACATCCTCACTTTGTATTTCTTTGGGTCAAAAACAAAACTTGTATGTGCTGTTTTTTTCATACCCCCGCCATTTCCCCCATACCCCCACACAATTTGATAACCCCAAAATGCCCCTTTGAAAACTATTTTTTTTTTAAAAAATAAATAAATCTTATATACGTTTTGAGGATGTATATACGATGGTTATTTTATGTCCAATCGTATATACGTATTCAAAACGATGGCTATTTTATTTTTTAAATAATTTGTTTTAATTTTTTTAAAAAAATGTTATAAAAAGGCTAAAAATTCGTTAAAGAGTCAAAACTAATCTAAAAAATTATGAAAACACCACTAAAAATCTAACAAAACCAAAATAAGGCTATGCAATTTTTTTTAGATTTTTTGGAGACTATGAAAAATTAAAAAAATTCCTAAAAAATAGTAAACGATGGAATTTGGGATTTTGAGCCTGTAGTCCCATAAGAAGTCCCTTCTAGGGGAGTCATTGTCGTTGATTTTTTTCGGATTTAATGGTTGTGGTTTCATTACGATCGGAGTAGGTTGCCTGAATATCGATTTTTTAGCCTAAACCGATTGAAATTACATCGTCACGTGTTAATGAACTACACACCAAACCTATTTGTAGGCCTAAATTATTCAAAAATACAAAATACAACAGTTTCAAAAAAAAATTAAATAAAATAACATGGTTTCAAAAATACAAAACGTATTTTTTTTAAAAAAAAATGTACCAATCGTATATACGTGTTATAGACATATATACGACCCTAACATTTTGGCCATCGTATATACGTGTTATGGACGTATATACAATACCCCACGTATATACGATTGGTACAATTTTTTTAAAAAAAATACGTTTTGTTAAGGGTATTTTGGGATTTCACTTTTATGTGAGGTATAAGTGAAAGGGGTGGGGGTACCAAAAAAAAACCAAACTTCTATTTCTCTCCTCTTAAGCCCAAAACTCCTCTCCCTCAAGTTTCTCTCACTAGTCACCGTCACTACTCAATTTCAGAGTAAGGATATTACCATAGACGCATATATGGAAAATTAAGTGGCAAATCAATTGCAAATTTGACACAATATCAATTATGTCACACTGAAGCCAAGGAGGCTGCTTAATTTCGTTAAATTGCATATGCAAAATACAGAATTAGGTCCAAACGCTTTAGATCGACAAAAAAGTAGATGAAGGTTTCCCAACGTTCATTTGGATCCAAGAGCAAATGACAATTTTGGACGGGATTTGTTTTTTCCTAACAACTTAATTTGGTTTATACGTTCTTGCTCCTCCTCCTGTTTCTTCCTTCGCATGGCTTCTTCTTGCTGCCTCTGTAGCTCTTCTAGCTCTCTATATCGTTCCTCTTCCCTTCTTTGCTGCTCCAAAGCTTCCCTTCTTTGGGCTTCTTCAACCTTCCTCCGGTTCTCTTCAAGCATCCTATCAAGATCTTCTTTCTCTTTACGAGCTTGTTCCTGCAAATCAACATAAGCAATCTAATAAGCTTTCCCTATGGCTTCAGGTTTAGTCCTATGAAAATAGGTTCATGAGTATGCATCAAGTGAACTGAATGCAGAAACTTGAAGTGGAAATCTAGAATGCCTATATCGTGAACTGACTAAAGCCCTTTGCATCAAATGAAAGATTAAAACAATAGGAATCATCATATAAACAAATTGAAATTTTATTTTCTGCTAAAGCGAGACTGAAGAAGTCCAAGAAGGATTACCTCCTTCTGTCTAGCTTCAATAAGAGCGGCTTCCTTTTCCTTTTCAAGTTGAGCAGCAACTTCGTCGTTAAGTCTCTTTCTTCCCTCCTCCAACCGCCTTTGAATCTCCACCCGGACCTCCTCAGAATTCAAGCTTTCTTCAACTCTTTTACGAATTGCTTCTTCAACCCTCTTTGCAGTCTCTTCTTCAATTAATTTCAATTCTGCTTCCTGTTGACGCCTGTGAAAACATACAAAATGTTAAGTAGGAAAATGGCCAGTCGAACAGTGGGAAATGCCAAACATTAGTGGGCTCAATAAGTCAATATTCTTTATCACAGGCAACTCACATAGAAACTGAACAATAGACATGCCTGCTTCATTTTTTTCTCCCCTTTTCCATTCTCCCTTTTTTCTTTTTATACTTTCCTAAACTACTTAATAGAAAACCACAATCAACGGCAAACTAACCTCCATGATGACAAAGGCACTAAAAATGGTTATGCTTTTAAGGCATACCTCTATTGAATCCTGATCCAAACAAATGAGTTTCAAAACTGGTGAACAGTAGATAAATGAGGCAGCCAATTTGATCATCAAACATAACAAGTTGAATTATAGCAGTACCTTCCTTCAGATAAGCCTGTGGAGAAGAAATTCAAGTAACATGCTGCAGTTTTATACTAACATGGAAATGCTAGAATTTTTATGCTATACATCTTTGACAAATTAGTTATTGTAAAATAGGTCAAATTTTTCTGTTAGTTAAGTGACAAAGCATCAAAACCAATTGAAAACCATCCTTCGACTCAAAGAAATGTTCATCAAATTGAAAATAAAATTTACTCTGCAAAACCAGAGATTTACTTTAATAAATGCCAAGTGGAAACTAAAACTGAAAACTGAAAAGCAACAAGGGATAAGCATTGTGTCCAAAGGATCGGCCCGACCAAGATATTCAAACTTGGAGAGAATCTAGAGACTAGTCTGTAAGCCATACGCCTAGACCCTTTGGGTAGGGGCACAGGAATAGGATCAGGTCTATCTCTCTTACTGTCTACAATAAAAACCAAATCCTAATCAAACAACTACTCCTATATCCCTACATGGTGCCACCCCACTAAATGGAAACAAAAAAGGAAAACTCAAAATATTTACCACAACAACAACTACCAATAACCAAGCCATTTCCCACTATTTGGAGTCAGTTATATCGATCAAATAACACCATAATGCTCTGTGATGTCTAATGATATTCTTCCTAAAAGAAACCCCCTGAAGAAAGTATGTACCTAGTACTGACTAGTGACTACCAACACCCCCACAAGGGAGACAGAGATATGCTCTGCATCATAAGAAATGCAATGGAAGATAAAAAATATCCTACTTTTTATATAATTACTCTTTGATTGTCGCTACAGACTAGAGAGCCATCACATCAACTAAACAAAAAATCATTATATACATATTATAAGGCTCGGGATGCATAGCCCGTAGCAGCTTTAACCTATAGATGACGATAACAGCAAAAACAAGTAAATTTTTGTACTACCAAGTACATACGTCTTGAAAGTTGAAACCAGATCCAACAAGTTCCATAAAACAATATATCTTTCTGTTCAATATATATAAATCAGTAGATACCCTAAAAGTAGAGTATGCCAATATCTAATAATGTCAATGTTCCAAAGTTTTAGCAATAAAATACAATCTACACATAAAATACTGAAATTCTCATCACAAACCAGAAGAACCTCCCAATGATTTTCATCTTAAAGCATAAATCAAGGAAAAAAGAAGAAAAGGCAGTGCTAGAACAAAATGATAAGCTTTCAGTCTACCTTTTCTTCTCTTCTTCTTTCCTTTGTTTTTCGACGGCAGTTTTGTGCTCTACTGACCCAAGGCTTGAACTGGAAGATTTATGAGCAGGAGACAATGAGGAACTCCTACTTCTATGTCTTCTATATCGTTTTGGAGCTGGTGATCGACTTCTGCGGCGCCGTGCAGTTATAGAAGGACTTTTATGCCCTCTTGGTGAAATTGAACGACTTTTTCGCCTGTATGATGATACATATGATCATGAGCACTAAACCTCAGCAACTGAACAGCTATCATAAGTGAATATAAAGCCTGCCCACCATCTAGCATGCTAAATGCAGAACATGTACAGTTACCTCATAAATTGCTAAGAATAACCATTGTGCCCTCCATCTTTTACCGCGTGAAGAAGAAAATGTCACAATCGAGCAATGAAAAAACACTTATCGGAACCAACCAGCTGCAAACTGGTGTTTTTAATTTGTTATGACATATATACTATCTTGTTCTCTAAATTATGCTCAGTATACATGTTATTGACGAGTGCCAACAATTCAACTTCCACATACAAATAGAAATCCCAACAAAAGAGGGGGAAAAACCAATAAAAAGTATGTAAAAGTAAGCGGCGCAGTCACCAGACACTTGTGACAAAGTCATCATCATATACTTGAATATTAGCAATGTCAGTGATCCAGCTTAACAGCATGCATCTCATCGAGTGGCTCAATGAGCTCAACAGAAGAGGTCCAAACAGCACAATAAAAGATATCTAATCGTCCATTCTTGTCGACTTGAACACGTACAAAAAGAAGCCGAATGATAAGCAACTACTAAGTAGATATTAAATTCAAATTACATTCCACAAATACCCAGCTATCAACCATGGGATTCAACATTGACCACATGATTTGGTCATTAAAATACGATACCTCTGTAGTCCTGAAAGCGCCATATTCAATTCTCCAAACAAAACAAATAGTCAGTTTTCCACAAATTATCCAACAAATAAATTCACATTTTTTGTAATAATTTTTTAACATCTAAATTCTAATTGTGTTAGCATAATGGAAAGAGAAACAAGACTACTAAGACATAGCTAGCCCCAAGCCCCAATCACACAACCCTTGCCAAATTCTCAAGTTCAAGTCCATACCCAATTTTAGTAGAATATTATTATTATTATTATTATTATTATCGTAAAATGCCCTTGGTGTGTCCACAAACATCAAACTTGAAAGTAAATCTACCAAATACATATATATACTCCACAGCTTACATCACATAAAAGACAATAATAACAAAATAATATTGACAAATGGTGGGTTAAAGGTACATAGCAAATAATTAGTAAAACACAATTCTACAACCATTCCAACTTAATAAGATATATCATAAAGAAAAATAAGCATGCAAACAGGGTCACCTGCTATATGAGTGGGATGAATATGGAGATCGGCTTCTGTCTCTTCTGCTCCTCCTGCTATACCTGTGTCCCACAGGAGATGGTGAACGTCTACGCCTATATGGAGGCGATCGGGATCGTGATAAGTCTCGAGGCATATTGTAAAACCCGATGCTATCCTCAATAAGCTTAAGATATGATTATTTTCACGATTAGAAAATAGATTCAAAGATAAAGTTTCCCTGACAAACAAAATCAGTATAAACCAATCAGTTCACAATAGAATCACTTAGCCGATTACAAAGCTATTAAATCAAATGATTATCGAAATCAAAACATATCAAAAATTAGTGGATGAAAATGGAGATATATGAAAATCAAAGAGCCGATCATTGAATTTATATACAAATTTAATCATATGAAGCAGCGTAATAAAAAAATTAAAAAAAAAAAACTAAGAACTAGGTTTCACCTGAAAAGTCGAGGGAAACTTCAAATAGAGTATATATGAATAGAGGAAAAGGAATATCGTGCTATGGGATTGGATTTCGCTGGTTGTGAAATAAAAATGGGGAGGAATAGCGATGTTATGAGAGTAATTTGAAACTCTGTAAACCCTAATACAACGGAGGAAGAGAAGAAGGATTATTTTTCTATTTTCTATTTTCTATTTTGCATTTTTCTAATCTCTAAACGCGTCGTTCGTTCTTCCCTAAGACAAAAAGAAAAAAGGTTTAAATATGTTTGTATAAATGTTTTTTTTCTCCTCCCTAACTAACTAATGGTAGGATTTATCCCAACTATCAGTTGGCGAGCTAAGAGATATCGAAGAAGTGTATTAAATAAGTGCAAAAAGAGGTTCCGGACTCATGTCCTGGAAACTAACATTTCTCCCACCCCACTAACAATTGTCTATCCAAAAAAAACTAAGGTAGGATTTAATTTATATACACTTTATCGTAGAAAATTATTTACAACATCGTCCAATTGCGAAAGGACTCATAGTAAAAAAATTGATTTTATCTTATGTACCTTAGAGCATTTTATTTTCGTGGTGTATCTTAGAGCATCTCTAATAAAGAAATCTCTAATAGAGAAATAATAAGCAACTCATTTTAGATTAAATTAAATAACTAAGGGTCTGTTCGGGGTGGTTCTGAGTTTTTGGTTTTAGAAACATGTTCGTGTAAAATGGAGCTGAGTTAGTTTTTTTCTTAATTTCAAAACAGTTTTTCATCAAAACTCAAAACCACAAAAATAGGTTTTATAATTTTTGTTTCTGTTTTTGTTTCACCCACCTCGGATCATCAATATATGTGACCACCACCAACTACCACTCCGACCACGCCAACCACCACCGACCACCGCCAACCACCACTCTGACCACCGTCAACCACCACTCCGACCACCGTCAACCACCACTTTGACCACCACCAACACCCCTCCGACCACCGTCAACCACCACTCCGACCACCGTCAACCACCACTTTGACCACCATCAACCACCACTCTGACCATCTCCGACCACCGCCAACCATCACCACCGACCACCACTCTGGGAACCGTCAACCACCATCAACTACCACTCCGACCACCGCCACCCACAACTCCAATCACCGTCGACCACCACTCCGGCCACCGTCAACCACCACTTTGACCACCGTCAACCACCACACTGACCAACACCACTCCGACCACCATCAACCACCACACTGACCACCACCAACTACTACTCCGACCACCGCCAACCACCACCGACCACCGCCAACCACCACTTTGACCACCATAAACCACCACTCTGACCACCGTCAACCACCACTTTGACCACCACCAACACCACTCCGACCACCGCCAACCATCACCACCGACCACCACAATGGCCACCGTCAACCACCACACTGACCACCATCAACTACCACTCCGACCACCGCCAACCACCACCGACCACCGTCAACCACCACTCCGACTATCGCCAACAACCACCACCACCCACCACCCACAACCACCAACCACCACTTTGGCCGTGTTTGAAAGTGAGTTTGATTTTTGAAAATTTCTTAACTGAAAACTGGTTTTGGTTTTTGAAATTTTTAAATTCAAAACAAAAACTGGTTTTGGTTTTTAAAAATTTCTAAACAAAAAACCACTCCGAACAGGGCCTAATATAAAATTGCTACACACTGCCACATAATTTCTAAGCAATTTTTAAGCAATCTAGACAAATTTTGCTCCAAATAATAAAGAAATAAGAAATCCTTAAATAATCAAAAGAAATTATTAACATATATAATTCTACTGTTAATACATTGCTTGTGGGTCATACCTTCTATCAAATCTATTGTTTTTTTATTTATAAGCAACGACTTTATGAATTGCTCGTATAAGTAATGTTTTCTTAAGTTTTGTAAAGCAGATTATAGGATGACAAATTTTAAATTTTAGATAAAATTTAAATAAAATTATAGGATGACAAATTTTAAAATTTAGATAAAATTTTAGATAAAATTATAGGATGACAAATTTTAAACTTTAGATATAATTTTAAGCAATGTTTTCTTAAGTTTTGTAAAGCAAATATATAAGTCTCCCTCCAAGAGACTTAATCTAATTTAAATTTTAGACTACCCTAATTTCAGTACCTGAAAGCAGATTTTAAGATGACAAATTTTAAAAATATATGTTTATTTTTGTAAAAGAAATATATTTATTATTGGGACAAATAGTATAGGGAGAATTTGATGTAATTTTTAGTACATTAAAGTTTTTAAGAAATTAATTTTGGTTAATTATTTAATTTTTTAATTTAAACTTGTAGCTAACATTTTGATGAATTCTTAGAATATATATCATCTTTCAAAGTTGTATTAGTATTAAAAAAAATCAAATATTTGTGTTTATTTAGTTGAACTTTTGGGTGTGTTTGGAAGTTTGGAGGCGAGGGGAGAGGAAGGCATAAGACTAATAGCGTAAATTATTTAGTGATGGACACAAAAGTTATCCCCTAAACCCCCAAATCCTCTCTAGTTTAATTTTGGAGCTTCTCCAAATTCCCCCAATTTTGGAGGAGCTCCAAAAATAAACTAGAAAATGAGTTTGGGAGAGTTTAGAGAATCATTTTTCTCTCCATCACTAAAGATCTTATGTAGAAAGTATGTGAGCTAAAGAAGGCACTTGTGGGCTTAAACAAGCTTCTTAAGTTTGGTTTGACAATTTCTCTAGGATAGATATTGAAATTAAGCAAAGGAAAGTTTTATTTGAATGTTGAAAAAAGAATGGATGTGAATGTTGCTGAAAGTTGTAAGCCAATTTATGACCAGACTTGAAGAAAGCTGAAAGTTTTATATGAAATATTAATCTTGTAATCAGACAGACACACTCATTCTCTCAACACAAAATTGAAACTGTGGTAACTCATCATGTCTTGGTAACACAGTTTCACTAGCTTTGTAATTGTACCACTTACGAGTTTGCAATCCGATATTAAGAGTTACAAACTCTATCTTTGAATTGAATTTGACTAATAATAACTATCACTCAAATGAGGTGTCCAACTAATTAATCAACTATGAAAATTTATTATATCAGAAAAAACTAATTTCTAAACTAACTTACTAATAGTGGATTCAGAAAGAACATAAATTTCAGAAATGCATATAAAGATAACAAAATAAAAGGTGTTAATGGAATCATAAACCCTTGTACTAAAATGTCATAGTGGATCTGTTTTTCTTTTCCTATTTATTAAGGAAGCATACAATAACATAGTCTATGAAGTATCAACACGTGACACGACATTAACACATAGATACTAATAATAATTTGAGAAAATAAAAGTGATTAATAATAGTGTTGGTTTCCAACCAGACAGATCTTCAATCTGAAGTATCGGTGCTACTACGAGTATCAAGAAGGATGAACCTTGCGAGTAGAGATACCTTTCCAAGCTGATTTCATAGAAGCAGTAGCAGAATTAAGTGCAGCTTCAATATACTTATTAGAAGCAACAGAAGCAGCTTTTTCCATCAAATTCCCCATATTTCTAGCACTCTCACCAGTTTTAACTAAACTATCCATTTCATCTTTACACATAATTTCCATCTCTTGTTCAAATCTTCTGAACTCATCCATTGCACTTTCCATAACAGAATCAAGATACTCTTCAGCTTCTTCCATTGCAACTTCTGATTCCTCTGTCTCTTTCTCTTGTTCAAGTTCTGCAGCTGCCCATGCTTTGTACGATTCAATCTCAAATAGTTTCATCAGATCTTCAATTGTTGATGGATCGAAACTCTTGTCTTGTAATGCTTCGTTTGATAGGAAAGTGAATTGAGAGAGAAGTGCTTCCATTTTCTTCTTTTTGTTAGTGAAGTGAAGAGCTAGAAGAAGAAGTAGATCTCAGTGTAAGAAAAAACACAAATGTTGTTTTTGATTTGATCACTTAAAAATGTTAAGTAGCGGTGTGAAAAGGACTTTTGGAATGGAACCGTTGGAGTTGGAGTTTCTTTAACTTGTTATTTATTTAGACACAAAGTTAGAGAAGAGAATATGCAGAAGAAGATAAGGTTTGGTTTGGAGTATGGCTTTTTCTTTTTTTTCTTATCTAGCTCATAGATGGGGAATCTTAATCATGGTGGAAGAGTGGGGTCATTGCTTTGTTTCTATTTTCTTGAGCCATGAATGAAGATGAGGACTTTTTGCACCTTGGGTTTTTTTTTTCACACCCCTCATTCTCTCTCAGACCCCCAAAATTACCGTAACGGATAAAAATATCCTTGAAAACTTACAAAAATCACATTTCACAAGTGAGGTTACCGAATTTATAGGTAAATCCGGAAAGAATTTCGGAAAGGTACCCCCATATTGTTATTTACTTGTGAGGTAATTCCGAAATTCTTTTCGGATTTACCTATAAATTCGAAATTCCCTTTTTTTTTCTTTTTTTAATTATTAATTTTTTTATTTACATTTTCTTTTTTTTTAACCGTGGCGAGTAGACGATCAGGCAGTGTAGCGTGAGCAGAGTCTTCGAGAGCGAAAGACCGCACACCGACGGCGACCACAAAGATGTTGGGAGTCCAACGAGAGCGATAGGAGTGCTACTCCTTCTCCGGACTTTTTGGCAGGCTAGTAGAGACGCAGCTTACCACGGCGAGTGCGATCCTGATTACCTACCTTGGTATAGTCAGGTATCCATGGTCCGTCTTACTCCTGTGCCAGTTGCTCAGCCAGAGCCAGATCAGGAGCCAGATCAGGAGTCCGTTGTCCCAGAGACTTTAGAGGAGAGGGTGCAAAGAGCAGCTGCATTGGCCCGGAATGCGCTAGAGGTGGACTCTTCACCTGATACTTCACGTCGTTATTTTCAGTCACTTTTAGACATTTTGGACACGTAGTTGTATTTTACTTATTTGTATTTGTACTCGTATTTCATATTGGGTATTTTATATATTTTGACGTATTTTAGATCATATATGACGTCTCTTTACTCGTATATCGCAACGCTTTTGTATTGTTATTTAAATCGTAAAGCGTTCATATCGTATTTTAAAAATAAAACGCGCGTAAATCACAATTTAATATACAAATTTTTTAAAAACAAAAAAAATTTAAAAAAATCGGATTTACCTTATATATGAGATAAATCTGAAATTCCCAAAGCCAAGCCCCCTTTTTTGAACCAAATTTACCATAAATTGAGGTAATTCCGAAATTCTTCAAAAAAAATTTTAAAAAAAAAATTCAGGGGTAATTATGGGTTTTATGTAATTATGGGTGTCTGGGAGAGAAGGAGGGGGTGAAAAAAAAACCCTTCCACCTTAGGTTAAAACAACGGCAAATATTCAATTTATCATTAATATCTAATAAAATAAAAATAAAAATTATAAACCGGGTATCATCTGCACACACAACAGTAGAGACTAATCCCTCGAGTCGTGTAGGATCACAATAGGCAGCAAAATCACATGAGATTTAATACTATTATATGCTAGTTAGGTTAGGTTTTAAGTACTTGGATTAGAGTTAAAATCACAAAATCAGCACTTTTAGCCACTTTTAAGCCAACACGAGTTGTGTTGATTCAACATGGGCACCCGTGTTAGTTTCTGTTTGGCGGAAACTTTTTTGCAGCCTTCCAACTTGTTTCCTTCATAACTTTTCATCTAGGAACTCGATTGAGGTGATCTTGGATGCGTTGGAAAACAAATGAAAATATCAACAATTATAAACAAGTACTTAATTGTGTTTTTAAATCATTACAAGGGAACATTTCCAACCTATTCTAACCTTAGTAATTGGAGCATTTTTTTTGACATGGTGAATGGACCATGTTGAATGGGTGCCTTTATACCAATTCTTGATATTTGATTGGTTGTTGTGATATATGATGTTCTTATTATTGTTTAGTCATTGGAATTTATCATGATTTAATATGATGATTTGTTCATTCATTTGTGCTATGAATGATTGTTATACTTGAATGAATGATTATGGACAACTTATAGATTGTCATGGATTATGATGGCTAACTTGTTGTATATGACTAACAATCGAGAGAGAACAACCTAACACGATATATTAGATAGACTATCCAATGTGATGGTGTATATAGATCGAGAGAAATGTCTCAACGCGACTGATAAAGGATCCTCAAAATGACTAAAGGATGGATAGTGTGAGTAGAGAGGGAAGTCATGATCCCGAGTCTACTGCTCGTTTGATGCCCTTCTGAATTGTCAGGTGACAGGTTTTCCAAACAGAAGGTGGTGTAGGATCTATAGTTTTATGTAAGACTACACCATTGGCAGGGAGTGTACTAGTGGAGACGTGTGTGCTAGGAATTCACTGAGATTTCTTTGAAGTCTCACCCTTTGTGTGTTTGTGGTTTTCAGATAAGCAGGGAAACTGGGTTATCTGAAGGAATGAATATATGTTTACGGTTTTGGAGAAAATTTATATAATTGCATTATATATTGAAAAATGATATGTTCATCACTATGTACTTGGTTTTGTAAAGCAAACTTTATGTATTATAAATTAACGAATATTTTATGGTTTTGAATTTGAAAGAATACTAGTATTTAAGTATCTTGTATTTTTCCTATTACGAGACTAAGAATACTATAAAGTCGTATCTAATGATAAGGAATATTTGTTGTTGGGTAAATTGCTCTACAATGAGCCTATAGTATTTTTGAAAAGAAGCAAGGTTTATGCAGTAGAAGTTTACAAGATTTTAATATCGAGTTTTAACGGTTTCGGTTATGACCATATCATGATATTTTGCTATAAAAGATATAGTAATATGTTTTGAGAAAGTTTCAATATGTAGTTTTTGAAATGTATTTGTTATTTTAATTGAACTAAAATTATGTCTAAGGGATTTATTTACTAAAGTATTATCTCAAATACGTTTTGAATACTTTGATGTACCAGATTCTAAGATCTTGTATATAGTTTGAAGAATTGGACTTTGTGACTCAATCAGGATCCTGAAAAGGACTTTGGATTTTAGTATCGGAAATACGGTGGGATATCGACTTAGGATTAAAAAAGAAGGATAAGCTTTTTTTAGGCATGACGAGACATTTTTTGAAACTTGATATAGTCTATTAGCCTACTTAAAAGCTTGTTTAATATTAACATGTTTAAATTAGCCCTAACCTACCTTTAAATAGTCTAATGAGCTAATATACTAATAAAAAATTAATGAAAAGATAATCGGTAAAGTAAATTATGAAAAAGATAACCCATGATTAGAAAGTTTATTAAAAAAAACTAATAGAAATGCTTATTAAAAAATAAAACTTGATGTGCAAGTCATTTGACATGTCTTTAAAAAATGACTTGGCATTTACTGACGTGAAAGTCTGTTAGCCACTTAAACACCAAGATAACGACGATAAAGACTAAAACTGCAACTTAACCACCTACCGACTTCTCAACTCGGCACGATTCGAATTAGGCAATGGTAGCGAACAGTACACGACCTATGTTGTTGGCCTTATTGGAATAACTTCTTCGGACCGTTGAAATCAAACATTTTTTTTATATAAATAGGGTATTCTCTGCACACACAACAACAGAGACTAATTCCTCGAGTCGGGTAGGATCACAATAGGCGGCAAAATCACAAGAGATTTAACACTATTGTATGCTAGTTAGGTTAGGTTTGAAGTACTTGGATTAAAGTTAAAATCACAAAATCAACACTTTTAGCCACGTTACGGGTTGTGTTGATTCAACACGGCACCCGTGTTAGTTTCTATTTGGTGGAAACTTTGTTGCAGCCTTCCAACTTGTTTCCTTCATAATTTTTCATTCGGGAACTCGATTGAAGTGATCTTGGATGCGTTGGAAAACTAATGAAAATATCAATAATTATAAACAAGTACTTAATTGTGTTTTTAAATCATTACAAGGGAAAATTTCCAACCTATTCTAACCTTAGTAATTGGAGCATGTTGAATGGTGCCTTTATACCAATTCTTGATATTTGATTGGTTGTTGTGATATATGATTTTCTTATTATTGTTTAGTCATTGAAATTTATCATGATTTAATATGATGATTTGTTCATTCATTTGTGCTATGAATGATTGTTATACTTGAATGAATGATTATGGACAACTTATGGATTGTCATGGATTATGATGGCTAACTTGCTGTATATGACTAACAATCGAGAGAGAACAACCTACGATATATTAGATAGACTATCCAATGTGATGGTGTATATAGATCGAGAGAAAGGTCTCAACGCGACTGATAAAGAATCCTCAAAATGACTAAAGGATGGATAGTGTGAGTAGAGGGAAGTCATGATCTCGAGTCTACTGCTCGTCTGATGCCCTTTTGAATTGTCAGGTGACGGGTTTTCCAAACAGAAGGTGGTGTAGGATCTATAGTTTTATGTAAGACTACACCATTGGCAGGGAGTGTACTAGTGGAGACGTGTGTGCTAGGAATTCACTGAGATTTCTTTGAAATCTCACCCTTTGTGTGTTTGTGGTTTTCAGATAAGCAGGGAAGTTGGGTTATCTGAAGAAATGAATATATGTTTACGATTTTGGAGAAAATGTATATAATTACATTATATATTGAAAAAAGATATGTTCATCACTATGTACTTGGTTTTGTAAAGCAAACTTTGTGACTCAATCAGGATCCTGAAAAGGACTTTGGATTTTAGTATCGGAAATGATACTCACGGTATATTTAGGGTTTTTTTTCCACCCCCTTCTTATCTCTCACACCCCCATAAATACCATTTTGGACAAAAATACCCCTAATTTTACAAAAAAAATCGAAAATACCTACGCTTTTGGTGGGGGTCTGATGGATTTCCGGAATTACAAATTGTGAACCAGATTTACCTATCTATGAGGTAATTCCGGAAATCCCAAAACCCCTACTAGTTTCCCGGAATTACCTCATAGACAGGTAAATCCGGTTCACAATTTGTGAACCGGAATTACCTATCTATGAGGTACTTCCGGAAATCCTAAATCTTAGAAAGTTAATTTTATTTTATTTTATTAAAAAAACTGAGGGTATTTTTGGGTTTTTTGGTAAAATGGGGGTGTGAGAGAGAATGAGGGGGTGAAAAAAAACACCCGTATATTTTATTGAGTTAATGAGAGTTGAAAATACGGTGGGATACCGACTTAGAATTAAAAAAGAAGGATAAGCTTTTTTTAGGCATGACGAGACATTTTTTGAAACTTGATATAGTCTATTAGCCTACTTAAAAGCTTGTTTAATATTAACATGTTTAAATTAGCCCTAACCTACCTTTAAATAGTCTAATGAGCTAATATACTAATAAAAATTTAATGAAAAGATAATCGGTAAAGTAAATTATGAAAAAGATAACCCATTAGAAAGTTTATTAAAAAAAACTAATAGAAAAACTTATTAAAAAAATAAAACTTGATGTGCAAGTCATTTGACATGTCATTAAAAAATGACTTGGCATTTACTACGTGAAAGTCTGTTAGCCACCTAAACACCAAGATAACGACGTTAAAGACTAAAGGCAAATTCTTAAATACATTTGTCACTTAGTTGGGTACTGCATCTTAATAAGGTAAAACATAATGTTTTTTTTGTTGATCAAATTGAAACATGATGGGTTTTTTATTTTGCCAAGTGAAAAATGTACTAAGAACACATTTTGGGTGCAGTACCCAAATTTATGTTATGGGTACCTTAGTTGTCACCCAGACTAAAACTGCAAATGGAAATATAAATTGGGGTATTTGTTAAATAGATATTTATTGAGGATTAAAAATGAAAACTAAAAATATAAAATTAAAAGTAATATATAGTTTTTATCCTTGAACGAATTTAAAAAATGAAAAAGAAAAAATAATGATAATCATAACAAAAATGCTACCAACAAGTGTTGGTGTAGTTGTAATTGGGTTCGAATCTCAATCAAAGGTCTTAAGTTTTAGTCTTGCGCATGACAAAAATTCTGGTGGAAGAGAGAACCATACAAACCGGCAAAGCTGAGTACACGTACCAAGCCATATTTATCGATGTAGGTTAGTCACCAACAAAGTCAGTGAATATTGTAGACCAATAACACGATAAAAAAACAAAAAAAAATGCTAATAAGAAAATCATTTAATTTATATGTACCGTCATCATAAAATAATTTTTACAACATTAACCAATTGTGAAACGACACATCATAAAAAATGTTTGATTTTATCATAATTACCATAAAAATCACTCATACTATAACTTTTTATCGGTCGAAAATGTAGATGTTTTTATTGAGATAGTGTATGCAAATTAGACTCACAAGGAAAAAAAGGGGAATTAGGAGAGGCTACCTATTCTGGACTGGGTTGAGCCCACGGCTAGGGTCCAGTAACGACCCAATAGCGCTTCGTCGGACGCGACACAGGGAACCTAGTAACAGAGGACGATCAACGTCTGAGATCGGCCCACCCAAATCCAATGGTGCGCAGCGCGCAACCTCATCCACACGTTGGAGCATGGAAAACGCCCCGCCTGACGCCTATAAATACTGGTCCAACACCCACGCATCAGGTACACATCTCTCATTTGGACCTCATACCGACTTTGACATTGGAGTGCTTGCACATACCAACCCCCTCCGACTTAGAGCAGGAGTGGACGACTGCAACTTAACCACCTATCGACTTCTCAACTCGGCACGATCCGAATCAAGGAATGGCAATGAACAGTACTCGACCTATGTTGTTGGCCTTATTGGAAGAACTTCTTCGGACCGTTGAAATCAAAATTAAATAGAAACTCGAAGGAAAACTGAAACATTGATTAGATTATATTGAATTAAACATTGTGTATGTTGAGTACATAGATAGATTCGATTAAATTAGAGAGAAAGAATGTGAAGTTGAAGAAGGTATGGGGAATAGAACTAGTACTACTACGTATATTTTTTTGACACTCTTCTTGTTATTCTTCTTCTTCTCAATCTCTCGGGCTATATGGCTCACCTTACCCACCTCCGGCACCAAGTGTGTTTCTGAAGAACTCCACAAAAACGTCGTCGTTCTCGCCGATTACGCTGTTGTCACCGGTGTGCTTTATCGATCCCACAATACCTCTACCATTTCCGTTAAGGTACCTTTTTCTCTTCCATTCTATCACCTTTCTTCAATTTCTTTGATTTCTGAGAACAACGTATGTATTTCTTATTTACTAGTTTGTAATTGTATTGACCAATACTTACTAATTAGGTGCCTTTCTAGAGATTGAAAGATTAAATATTTATCATACATTAATACAAAAGGAGTGACTGATGAGAGAAAGACCGGTTTTGTATGAAAAACTGATGATCATAATATAAAATATACAAGTAAGTGAAGTGTGTGTCTGATACGATACGTGTCGGACACTGGACACGTCTTCAATTGAAAGTGTCGGTGCTACAGAGTACATAGCTCATGTTGTTGTGTGGGCTATTTCAAACTGAATGCATGCTTCTCTATCTTAATTCTAGTTTTTCACAGTGATCTTTGTTTGTTTAGGTGACATCACCATATGGAAACAATCTTCATCATATGGAGAACACAACAATTGGTAATTTCGCCTTTACAACTCAAGAGAGTGGAAACTACCTAGCATGCTTCTGGGTGGCTCATAATATTCAAGCAGGTGGAGATGTCAGTGTTAACCTTGATTGGAAAATTGGAGTTGCAGCAAGAGATTGGAATTCAGTTGCTAGAAAAGAGAAGATTGAGGTAACATTTCAATGATATATCTATTTAATGTTTGATAATATGCCCCATGAATTCCATGTAGAACTTCTGAGTTTTACCTTACAAGGATTGACAATGAGTCTAACGGTTTGGATAAACCACTTATCATATAAGAGTTTATACATAAGTTGTTTTTATAATAAAAGTAAAACTAATGTTAAGATGCTTTCCCATAAACTATAAGTTGTTTTCATAAGCTATCCTGAGAGCTTATGGAAGTTGGCTGAAAACAACTTATGAACATGTCATAAGTTGTTTCCATAAGCTCCTCCAGACAGTTTTGCTAGTATTTATGCCAGTAGATAAACCTAAATAAATTGATCCAAACGGCCTGAGTGCTATTTCTTTTATGGTTAAGGAATTTCAAGATTTGTAATTTTGTATTTTCCTTAAATCATCATATCATGGTTTTAGCACTATGAGCTGAAAAGTAACCTATTTGTCTCTCTTCTATTTGCTTTAAAATGCTATTTTTTATTATACGTAAGTCTTAGCTTAACCAGCAAATGTCGAAATTGTTAGATTGAATATCATCATCTGAGTTCGAACTCAAAATCTTACAGTTGTGTGTGAGTTTTGGGTGGCACTTGTCACCCGTCTACAGACAAAATAAAAATCTCATTTATACTGACATCAGAGTCCCAACGTGATTGATGATTAGGGAATAGAGCTTGAGTTGAAAAAGCTAGAAGCAGCAGTGGAGGCTATCCATGAGAATTTGATCTATCTAAAGGGCAGGTAATAATCTTTATTATTTCAAAACTCAACATAATAAAGTTTATTATTGAAAATGATTCTAACTTTTGTATAATTTCTTTTGGGATATTGAATCAGGGAAAGAGAGATGAGGAGTGTGAGTGAGACAACAAATGTCAGAGTTGCATGGTTAAGTATTATTGTTGAGATCAGAGTGTGAGAAGAGGGAGGAACACTGTAATTGAATGAAAAGGATTCATATTCATCTCAACTGAATTCTGTTACAAGCCTCAAGCTATATACAATCTGGAAACTAAAATCCACTAATCTAAGTTAGTTAATAATAACTGGGGTTACATAAATGAACTAACTATAATAACTCTAGTTAGTAATATTTACACTAGGTGTATTTACATTAGGTAATAGCCCCCCACAAGCTGGACTATGGATATTCAAGAGGCCAAGCTTGGACACCAATGTAGAGAATGTAGGAGATGCAAGAGCCTTAGTGAGAACATCAGCCAACTGTGATGCTGAAGGCACTGGCAGCAGGCGAATAAGACCATTCTGAATCCTTTCACGAATAACGTGGCAGTCAATTTCGATGTGTTTGGTGCGTTCGTGAAAGATTGGGTTGTGAGCAAGATGGATGGCACTCTTGTTGTCACAATAAACAGAGGTAGGCCCTGCAAGAGTGATGTGTAAGTCTTCAAAAAGATATTTGAGCCATTGAAGTTCACATGTTAAGCTAGCCAATGCGCGATATTCGCGCCTCGAATCGGATCTAGACACCGTGGATTGTTTCTTGGATTTCCAAGACACTAAGGAAGATCCTAAAAACACACAATAGCCAGAGATGGACCGGCGTGTAGAGGGGCAAGTTGCCCAATCGGAATCAGCAAAACCAGAGAGCTTCATAGAGGTAGTTGCTGAATAAAAAAGACCAAGTGCAGGAGCACTTTTCACATACCGAAGCACCCGTAAAAGCGTGCCATTGATGTACTGTAGTGGCTTGGAAATAAATTGGCTTAATTCTTTGACAATGAAGGCCAAGTCAGGCCTAGTTGTGGTGAGGTATAGTAGCCGGCCAACCAATCTTCTAAAAGAAGAGACATCCTCAAGAGGAGGTGAAGTAGAATCATGTATATTGAGGGAAGCATCATACGGTGTGGCACAAGGCTTGGCTGCAAGAAAGCCACTGTCCTCAAGCAATTCAAGGGCATATTTCCTCTGATTTAAGAAAATTCCTTGCTTGGAGCGTGCCACTTCAAGACCAAGGAAGAAACGGAGATTGCCAAGATCTTTGATCTTGAACTGAGCATCTAAAAACTGCTTGACATGCTTGATTTCAGTAAGACAATTGCCAGCCAAAACAACATCATCAACATAAACTAATAGAGCAGTAAATTCATGATTGTGCAGTTTTGTGAAGAGTGAGTGGTCAGCAGTGGATTGTTTGTAACCAAGGGAAACTAGTGCAGTAGAAAGTTTGGAGTACCACTGTCTACTAGCCTGCTTGAGGCCGTAGAGGGACTTATTAAGCTTGCATACTTTGATAGAAGATGAAGGGGATGTAGATGGAGTGAGCCCAGGAGGAAGGTCCATATACACCTCTTCATTGAGATCACCATGCAAAAAAGCGTTGTTCACATCAAGTTGCTCTAGGTTCCATCCTTGGATGGCAGCTATGGAGAGGAGAGTACGAATGGTAGTGAGTTTAGCAACTGGAGAGAATGTGTCAAAGTAATCAACACCCTCCATTTGGGTGTATCCTTTGGCAACTAGACGAGCCTTATACCGTTCAATAGAGCCATCTGCATGATGTTTGATCTTGTACACCCACTTACAACCAATGGGATGTTTGCCTTGAGGTAAATCCACAATAGTCCAAGTGTTGGTAGATGCAAGAGCATCCAATTCATGATCGCATACCGCTCGCCATGATCTAGTTTGCTTGCTTGGGAGAAGGTTTTGGGTTGATGAGGAACCGGTGGCTAGGCAAAAGTGTTTATAGGTAGGATTGCAATTGTCATAAGATAAAGCAGAAGATGAGGTAAAAGAGAGGTACCTGAGGATGACTTAGGCAGTTCAGAAGATAGCAAATTGCAGTGATAATCTGATAAGTAAGCAGGTGTAGTTTTTATTCTGGTGGATTGACGGGTAGGAGCAGTAGCAGTAGGTAAGGTCAAGGTAGTTTGGGGTGGTATAGGGGTAATTGATGGTTGAGAGGCAGCAGGTTCTGTGACATTAGTGTGAGGAGCAGATGTAGGTGTTGGTTGAGGAGGTTACGAATGTATGGTTCTTTGGTGGGGTGGAATTGTTAGGTGTATGAGTAATAGGTATCATAGGTGGGTCATAGGAAAGGTCAGGAGGTGTAATAGTAGGTGTGGAGGTATTTGTAGGTTGTTGAATGTTGGTTGAGGGACTTGAGAAAGGGAAAACAGTTTCATGAAAAACAACATTCCTAGAAACATAGAACTCATGTGTGTGAATGTCATATAGAAGATAGCCTTTGGTGCCTTCCCTATAGCCAAGAAAAATTGATTTCCTAGCACGAGGTTCAAATTTGGTTCTATGGTTTTGAAGGGTGGAAGAAAAGGCAAGACATCCAAAAACTCTGAGATGTAGGAGAGTGGGAGGTTTGGAGTGAAGTAACTCATAAGGGGATCGGTTTTGAAGTAATGGAGTGGGGAGTCTATTGATGATATGGGTAGCTTGTTGGATGGATAAATGCCATAGATTAGAGGGTAAGGTGGATTGAAAAGAGAGGGCACGGGCAACATTGAGTATATGTTGGTGTTTGCGTTCAACTATGCCATTTTGTTGGGGTGTTTCTACACATGATCTATGGTGGAGTATGCCTTTAGAAAGGAAATAATTGGTCATAAGAAATTCAGGTCCATTATCACTACGCAAACATTTGAGGGTTTTGTTGAATTGTGTTTCAATGAATGCAATGAAGTTTGTGAGATGGGTTCGGGTTTCACTCTTAGTTTTCATAAAAATGGTCCAAGTGAACCGGCTATAGTCATCAACTAGAGTCAAAAAATATTTATGACCAGAAATAGATGGGGTAGCAAAAGGGCCCCAAATGTCAGCATGAATCAAGTCAAAAATAGCATTAGAATGTGTATTGCTATGAGTAAAGGGTAAATTCTTTTGTTTTGCATAATGACAAGTATCACATGGTTTGGTACAAGAATCAAAAGAAATATATGGAAACTGATTGGCAATACATTTGTGAATAGGTGATGATAAGTGTCCTAACCTATGATGCCAAATAGTGGCAGGGTTATTCATATGTGAATCTAAAAGTGTAGAGATAAAGGCATTGCAAGAACCAGTGGGATGTTGTGAGGTCAAGGTGGAGGTGTCTAGCACGTACAATTTGCCAATCCTCTTAGCTGTAAATCCAGTCATCCTCGGGTGGAAAAGCTGCACAATTTTGCAACAGTCAGGGTGTAGTTGGACATCATATAACAAGGAATCAAACAGTGTGGTCACAGATATGATATTTACGTGAAATGAAGGAAAGTAATATACATTGTGGAGAACTAAGGAACCAAATAGAAGGACTGTGCCAGCAGTGGTGGTGGTGACAGTGTCACCATTTGGCATGGTCATGGACTTGGGAGCAATGTTATAGGTTGAAATGAAATTGGAAAATGTGTGTGTGATGTGGTCCGTAGCACCGATGATCTACTATCCGAAATGATTAAGCTTACGTAATCATCTACATAGTAAATATGTTTATACATACCGGATTTGGGAGGAGAAACAGAGTTTTGTGAGGATGATGTGGTAGCAAAAATGGAATTCACGGAGGCAGGTTGTGTAGCAGGCACACTAGACTGTTGAAGAAGCTGCAGAATCTGTTGGAATTACTCTTGAATCACATTGATTGAAGGACTAGCGATCTTTGGAAGATGAGGCAAAGCAGCAGTGTGGAAACTTTAGAGTCTTGAATTGCATTAGTTGAAGAGGCGAGCAGTGTAATTGGAAACACCGGTAGAAGTAGATCTTTGAAGAACCGATGAGTTGTGGGCTTACGGTGTTGAAAACCGTGGGGATAACCATGTTTAACAAAGCATGTATCGATGTGTGATTAGTCCGCCACAATGCGCATTACCTGGCGGTTGCCACGACCACCGGAAGAATTACGGCCTCTACCACGCCACCGTAATTAGAAAGGACGAAACGCATTTGAGATACAAGATTAACAGAAGATTGATTCTCAATTGAAGAATCAGTAGTATTTGTAAGATTAAATTGGCGTTCCTGTTGAAGCACCATAGAGAAAGCACTGTCCAGAGAAGGTAGAGGAGAGATCAACATGATTTGAGATCTAACCTGAGAAAATTGCTCGCTCAAACCTTTCGAAATTTGATAACCTTGTATCATTTTTTTGAATTTGCGAAGATCGAAGCGCACCGCAGTATACGGAATCGCCACAAGTGCGATCGCGAATAGGTCGAAAATTTTCGATTTCTTCCCAAAGAGTGGTGAGTTTGGTGAAATAAGATGAAATGTCGAGGTTACCTTGTTGAAATCGAGCCAATTCTTCCTGGAGATCAGCAATACGAAAAATATCACCATGAGAGAATCGCGTTTCCAGACTCTTCCAAACCGTGGAAGCTCGATCGCACCAGAGAAGCGATTTCGCGATGTCCGCAGAAATCGAGTGTTGAAGCCAGGACAAAACGAGATTGTTGCAACGTATCCAAGGTTCGTAGAGCGTATCAGAGGCCGGCGGAGGTAAGAGGCTGCCGTCGATGAACTTAACCTTGTTCTTCGAGATAAGAGCTACCTTCATAGATCGAGACCAGATTTGATAATTCTGATTGTCGAGAGGAGGTTGAACCAAAACCAGTGATGGATTTTCGTTCGGATGCATATAATAGGGATTTGAAGGATTCGTGACGAAATCGGAATAGGAAGACGCCATGAATGCAACATAGAGGGAGAAAGCGAACCTTGCTGAGATGAAAACGAAGGTACAGAGAAGCAAATTTACTGCGCAGAAACGTGAATCGAAGGAGATGAATGTTTCAATCTGATACCATGTTGAGATCAGAGTGTGAGAAGAGGGAGGAACACTGTAATTGAATGAAAAGGATTCATATTCATCTCAACTGAATTCTGTTACAAGCCTCAAGCTATATACAATCTGGAAACTAAAATCCACTAATCTAAGTTAGTTAATAATAACTGGGGTTACATAAATGAACTAACTATAATAACTCTAGTTAGTAATATTTACACTAGGTGTATTTACATTAGGTAATAATTATGTCCTTAGGTATCTGCATTGCAGTTTCAGCTTTGCAGTTGTGGCATTTGAAGAGATACTTTCAAAAGAATAAGCTTATTTAGATGTTGCCAGTGTTAGATACTCTCTCCGTTATAGAATATAAACAAAAATTAGTCAACGAAAAGTGATGTATTTGACCTAAATTTTGGATCAGATACATCAATTTTTGTTGACCAATTTTTGTTTATATTCTGTAACTGTTTGCTGGTGTTTTTAGCAAACAATCACTAGTTTTCAATGTTAAGACTGTGAGATCAAACTAGAAAATCTCTTTGACAATTGCCCTTAAGTTTTGTGTCTTTTAGCGTACGTAAGAACAGAAAATAGTAGGAAGAGATAGTTTGAAAGCAGAATGAGAGCAAGAAGTGCAACGAACGTAAAAAACAAGTAAAAATTGCATTAAAGTGAAAGATAAAAGAAGTTGGTACACCAGACGCACAATGTAATCGATTCACTCTTGTTTCGCTTTGACTTGGAAGTTGAGTTTCACGAGTTTTGTAAAGATGTGGTGACCCCGTTTTCCTATTACAAGGAGCATTTATACTCGAGATACAATCGTGGGCAAGCACGATAACCACTTCCTAAAAACTAGGGAAATAACCGCCCACTAACTGCTGCTCCTTGCACTTCGACCAGCTTGTTGTCGAAGGATTTGGCGAAGTATTAGACCCAGTTTCGTCGAATAATTGGGCCTTCTCCTGTCGAAGGTTTTTGACATTGTTTCGTAGCTTGAAGAACCAAGACTGTCGAAGCTTGCTTGTGTTGTCAGCACTCGTGCAACTTTACTGTTGGATTTATGGTACATTGACTTGAACATTGACCTGCAGCCCACAAAATACTATTAAATGTGCAATCAATACCATTTAAAGCTTAATTTAATGCCCCTTGCGAAATTTTGAGGTAACAGATTGCCCTCAAAAATGTTTTTTCGGCGGAATAAGGAATGGAGGAAGAAAAGGCATTTTTGAATATCAGGTCACCAATGGTCATTTCTACCGCCTTTTGCATTCCAACAAAGTGGTCGAAAAGACAACCATCATTACTTGCAGGTAAAACGAACCGTCTTATTGGCACACGTTGCATAGTTGGTGGGCCATCACGTCTCTCAAACGTCGCGAACGTGCGAGTTATGGCGAACGTGCCAATAACTGTAGCTTCCCAACATATATAAACGGCTACAACCCCTCATATTCCTCTTTACTCAGTTTGAACTTTTGTGAAGTCTTCCTGCCTTCTTCATTCTCTGCGTTTTGCAAAAATCCCCGAAATCACTAAAGTTTCAAACTTTCATTCCTTTCCTTCAATCCACGCTTGGATTTCGTCTCGCATTCGCTTTTTTTCTCTCATGGCTTCTTCATCTGCTGCTGAATGTTCCACGAAAAACGATGAAACCAACAGACCTAAAACCCTTGATGGTTTTGTTGATGAGCCTGACATTCACGATAGTCGAGCGGTTCAATGGCAAACCCAGGTATTGATTCCCTCTACTAGGGTTTATACTCATGCATATCTAGGCCCTCTTCCTAATACCCTTTTAGAGAACATCGAAGTTTGGGAAATTTTCCCTAGTCATGCCTGTCTTGACTGAATTTTCACCAAGACCCCTTTTCACTTAGAATTTCGAATAGTCCTTCCGAGGTCTTTAGAGTGCGCTCCCAGGCTCGACCAACAGATTTACATAGATTGGCTCGACAAGGTAGAGGCTAAAAAGGCCGACGTCTGGAAAAAACAAGGTATTTTTGACCTTATCCATTGTCTAGGTATGGGCCTAAGTATGACAAAGACCTTGATATTGGTCGCTATGCGATTCGGGACTGTGCCACTCATAGTCTTCACTTGAGATGTGGCATGCCGACTCCCACTTTACTAGATGTTCTTTGCCATCACAGTCCGAAACCCTTAGGTGAGACTTTTGACCCTGCTAATCCACGAGTATGTATACCCGTTCACTTTCAATAATGTCACTTTTGCTCCTTACATCACGAACACCACAACCGTGACAATGACACGATTAATGCGCTAAAGAACACGTAGCCTTCTTAACCCTTTGGTTATCCCTTTTGTTTTCTCGCACTGTTCACTCCGTGTTTCTAAAACCTATATTCCATGGCAAATTTCAACTCACACGAAAGAAAACATTAATCTTGCCAAACCGTTGTTGGGTTCTCTCTATCGGGAGCTTGATAATGCCGTTTCTAGAGGCGAAAGAGGGACGAACCCACCAAAGAAGTTCTTGGCCTCGCCCATTGTGGCTATTGCAATTGTGGTCGCTAGCCACTTTTGAGTCTCGACTAGGTCTCGTATATTCCCAAGTCTGCATTCACTCAACCTTGAAGTCTAGGAGGATGAAGGGATTCGACTAGCTCGGTTGAAACCAAGCGGATAAATATTCCTCCGGAGGAGTCTTTGAAATTCACTTCGACATGTTCCTGAAGTGCACAAGTTTCAGTAGACTCTATGGCTCCCCTTTGTGCAAAGGCCTTTCGGTCCAACTTGGTTTGGCAACCATTTCCTTCTTCTTACATCGAACAAGCCGAGGAGATTACCCAATCGCAAGCCTACCTCTCTCCTCGCTATTCTTTCTACCAAAGCTTACCTGGCAAAGCTAAAAATAGCTTCGGAATTAAGAGATACTTCCCAGGTTATTACGCGAGCGGTTTGGCCTTTGTCGATTCGACTGCGCCAAAGATGTTTTCATAGGCGAGAATTTTCGAATCCGCACACGGTGGCAGCTTCTACAAACACGCCTTCAAGAAATTCCACTACAGGCCTCGAGTTTGAGCCCTCAAATTCAACCCCGATTCTCATGCACTAAGGAATTTCATGAATGGTGGACTAGTTACTATACCATCTTCTTTGGGAGGCTAGTGACACCTTTGCGAGAGAATGTTACGAAGAAATTGGTGGCACCTCTTCCTTCTTGAACAACCCGGTATTTACTTTTGATACCTAAATCTCCCCGAGTCTTGAACATCCAGAACTTAGTTTTATTTTCGTTTTCTTACCAATGTTTTTCGACGCCAGTCAACTCGCACCCAAGTGAAGGCCAAAGTAAAGGCTACCACAACCCCATCCCCAAAGAACCAAGAAAGCAAAGTGGACGCGAGATCTATTCGGACATTGTCTTAAAGAAGGTATGTTGCCATTTATTCGCTTCAAGTTATTTTTTGATTACGACTTTTACTTATGTCGAAATCCTTCTCTCTAGAAAACAACTCAGTGCAAAATCCTCTCAGTGAGCAAAGCTAAAAGGAAAATGGTCCTCCACGAAGATGAGGTACTATACTCTTGCCTTGTTAATCCGTCGAAATTTCTCTTCCTTTGTCATTCACTTTCTGTCATAACCCAAATTCTTTTTGCAGGACACTGAAAGTGATGATAACATCCCCCTTACTCAGAGGTCGAAGAAAAGAAATCTTCCTGAGATCCAAAGGGCAGCTCAAGGCAACATTACTGAGGAGGCTCCTGAATCACCCTCTTCTCCTCCAATCAAGAGACTTAAGGTACAAGAGGTAAACTCCCTTTCGACATTAGATTAGGCTTATTCGGTCTCGCCTTTCCAACCCTTAACTTAACTGATATACCCTGCTGTGCATAGGTGGGTGGACTGCTCGTGAACAATCCTGAAGTTCAGTCTATGGTTGAGGCTGCTGATCTAGAGTCGTCAATCCCTATGCCCTCTTTTCCTTCATCTCCTCAAGGTGCAACTGCTGAAGAAATTTTCTAAGCATTGGAGAACCCTGAAATTCCCATTTTCGAGGAGTTTGCGCCAAGTGCTGGAAATGTCGAACAAGAGGCGGTCGTCGAAGAGAATGCTCCTGTTATGGAAGAGGCTATTCCAACTGCTGGCAGCGTCGAACCGGAGACCGTTGTTGGAGAAACTGCTCAAGTTCCAGAACTTATCATTCCAACAACTGAAGGACCAGAAGTGGTGGCTACCTCCGTCGAAATCCCTGAAGCAAATATGGTCGATCAAGAACCAGAGGAGCCTAGAGTAGAGGTAGCTGCAGATCAAGGTGCTTACGCCAAAGAGTCATCCAACACAATACCCACAACGATCAAGAATTGGTGAGCTAAAGAAAGACGGATCCTTGGCGACTTTGAAGATTATGTTAAGCCTCAAGAGCTCGTCGAGCCGTTTGGTTTGCAGATTCCTCTAACAACTCTCTAAGTTCTATCAACCAAGAGACGGTCGAGAGCCCGCTTTGCGATTGAAGACGCGAAGGTGTTAGAAGGGGACTTGGTGGCAACCATTGAGAATGACTCATCTGTGTATCTTGAGGTAAAATCCTCATTCGAGAAGATCACCGATTAGACCCTCCTCAAAATGTCCTTTCGTTCTTCATGGAATTTGGCCCTATTTTTGAGCAACTTTCTCTTTTGATCAACCAAGCGGTCGACCACCTCTAAGCGCAAGGTTCAAGAAACTCAACTCTGCGAGGTGGAACTCGCCTCTCTTAAGGTGATCAAGGCGACATCGAAGCTCTTGAGACCAAGCAAGCCTAATGATGAGAAAGCAATCGTTGAATGGGATGCGCAGAGATTGCGCGCGCATTGATGAAGAGATAAAGACCCTTCAACTCAAATTGTCTAATGCTAAGCATCAGAAGGGCCTGATCGTCGAACGCATGAGTGCTGCTTCTTCGTCCACCAAAACTACCAAAGCAATGGCAGCTATAGAGCACTTGGAGAAGATTGACAAGCACCAAGCTATTCTCGTGACCTCGACAAAGAGTCAGATCTCCTCGACACCTCTATTTCTCTAAGTGTTAGCATTATGGAGAGGCATAAGGCTACCTTGTCGAATTTCTGAGACTGTAATAGTTTAGCATTTTAAAAATGGCTGTGTAACTTTAACAATTTCTTTATACATTGCCATTTATGAACAACTTTGGTTTACTTATAATTGCTCAATCTTTATTTCGGTTAACGTTGGCTTGTATTGTTTTAAATACTTGCCATTTATTCTAAAGGTCCTATTTTCGTCACCTAACTCTTCGATTTCATAAAGCGCCATTGAAAAAGCAACGCAACACGCGAAATGGGCCTTCCCACCCTGGTGACCATTTGCCTAAAACTCTATCTTTTTTATCCATAGGTAATAGGACTTTCCACACTAACTCCCCTTCCTCAAAGGTTTTTAACTTAACCTTTTTATTGTAGGCTTTAGCTACTCTACTCTTTCTTCTGTCGAATAAGCATTTCTAAAGCTAACAATCTCTCTTCGTCTACATCAACCAATTCATCAATCATCATGTTCCAATAATGATCAAAAGGAATTTCACATTGTTTTTGAATCCTTGTTGATTGTAAACAAATCTCGACAGGTAACACTGCATCATGCCCAAATGTTAACCTGTAGGGAGTGGTGTTTATAGACTCTTTAGGTGAAGTTCGACAAGCCCATAACACTTGGTCAAGAGAACTGTGCCAACTTCTAGGCTTACGTCCAACGTGCTTTTTAATCAAATTAATAATGATTTTATTGGCAGCCTCTACTTGGCCATTGGCTTGTGCATAGTATGGTGTCGAAGTCAATAACTTGAAACCAATTTCAAGAAATAAATCTACCATTTTCGACCGGTGAACACGGTACATTGAGTCGTAGTAATGGTTTCGGAATTCCATATCTATAAATGATATGATTTTGAATAAACCTTATCACGCTTCTTGATGATCTACATTGGCTAAAGGTATTGCCTCTACCCATTTAGTAAAGTAATCAATCCCTACTAGAATGTATCTGTGGCCTTTCGACGAAGTTGGTTTTATTTCTCCAATCACATCTAAAGCCCAACCCCTGAATGGCCAAGGTTTTACTATAGAGTGCAACTCATTTGCAGGCACATGTTGTATTCCAGCATGTTTTTGGCACTCTTGGCAACCTTTGGCAAATTCTATACAATCTTTCAGCATAGTTGGCCAATACATTCCTTGTCGAAATAACAACCATTTCATTTTGTGGCCAACTTGATGTGAGCCACATGCTCCACTATGCGTATCAGAAACTGCCAAATATGCCTCGTTTTCATTAAGACATTTTAGTAGTACCCCTTCAGGAGTTTGTTTGTACAATTCGTTTCCAATTAACACATAGCTTAGAGCTCAGACTTTACTTTTTGTTAGTGTGTTTCTGTAGGATTTTGCAGATATTCTACAATGGGTTTTCGCCAATCATCATCAACCATATTGTCAATAGCAAAAATTTCTGCCAAGTCAATATCGTCAAAAATGTGACGGTTTTCGACGCGTACTTCATTTGTATTTATTGCCCCAATTTTTGGTGTTGACAATAACGTCGAAGGAGTATTATAGAGAGAGTCTTACGAGATCAACTTGTCTTTTATCTCAATTAACTCTTTCTAGTCCTTGCTTCGATACTTTGTAACCGGAAGCAATTTGTGCCAGTTCATTTGCCACGTGATTTTCAATTCGTGGTAGATGTTCTAAGTGAACGAATGTAAACCTTTTTAGCAAAGTATTGGCAATAACGAAATATTTAATAAGGTGTTCATTAATGCATTTGTATTCTTTAGTCAATTGTTTGACCACTAGTTGTGAATCACCTTTTATTTCGACATAACTTGCCCCCAATTCGAGTAAAATTTTAAGGCCTACTATTAAAGCCTCATATTCAGCTTCATTATTTGAGCAAGAATCTCGAATTTTAAATTTATACTTCGTTGGGGTATTTTCTGGAGAGACAATCAAAATTCCAATGCATGCCCCATTCTTATGGCTTGAGCCATCGAAGTATGCCTCCAAGGACGTATGTCTAATGAATGTATTTCACATTCGACAACGGAATGGTCTGCTATAAAATCAGCAACCACTTGTCCTTTAATTGATTTAAGGGGTTGGTAAGTTAAGTTGTACTCTAGCAAAGCTAAAGCCCATTTGCCAATTCGACTATGCAACATTGGTTTTGACAACATATGTTTAATAACATCAAAATGCGAATAAACATAAACATCTTGATTTTATATATTGCTTCAATTTTGTACACGAAAAATACAAGCAAAGGCATAGTTTCTCAATTGGACTATACCTAGTTTCAAAGATCAATCAAAACCCTACTAAGGTAATAAATGGGTCTTTCGACACCACTATCATCCTCTTGCGCTAGCATGCTACCTATTGTGTTATCGGAAGTTTGCTATATACAATTTTAGCAATTTGTTTCCAATAACGAGCAATAAAATTGGTGGCTTGACCAAATAAGACTTGATTGCGTCCGAAAGCATCTTGGTGGACCTGCTCCCACTTGAATTCATCTTCTTTCTTCAATCTCGGCAATGGCGAAAAAACTTGTGTTTTGCCACTTAGATTTGAGATGAATCTTGAAGGAAATTGATTTTCCCCTAGTAGTGATCATAGATTCTTTTTGGTCGAAGGAGCCTTCGTTTCCATAATTGCTTTAGTCTTATTTTCGTTGATCTCTATGCCTTTCTTGTGTACCACAAAACCCAAGAATTCACCGCACGCATATACGTAAAGCACATTTGGTTGGATTCATTTTCAATCCATATTTCCTCATTCGTTCAAAAGAACGTCGAAGATGGTCTAAATGACCACTTTCGAGGATGACTTAACCACCACATCATCTATGTATACTTGCATAAAATCATCAATAAAATCGTGAAACATAGAATTCATTGCCCTTTGATAAGTGGCACCGGCATTTTTAAACCAAAAGGCATGACCACCCATTCATAAACACCTAATGCCCCGGACATCAGCGATTTCGACACGCCCTCTTCGGCAATAAAGATTTGATTATACCCCGAGTAGCCATCTAGCAAACCGAGATAATCAAATCCTGCTGCCGAATCTATTAGCATTTACGCTACGGGCATAGCGTATTCATCTTTAGGTGTTGCATTATTTAAATCCCTAAAGTCTACGCAAACTCTAAGTTTTCCATTTTTCTTCATTTATCGAACTATATTAGCTAACCAATCAACGTACTGGCGATTCGATGAATTTGCTTTTGAAACGACCTTTCTATTTCTTCCTTGATCTTAGCCAATATCCGAGGAGCAAATCTTCTTGGCGTTTGCTTCATGGTTTCTTCCCCGGTCGAATGGGTATTTGTAATTCCACCACTTCTCGACTCAAACGGGCATTTCATTTGTACTCCCAAGCAAAGCAATCCTTGAACTCTGCAAGTGAAATGACTTGGGTTACAAGGCGAGATCGAGATGTGCACTGATATAGGTTGGCCTTTTGATCGAGCCATCTCCCAAATCCACCTCTTCGACTGGATCTTGAGCTTGCATGCGCTTTGTAGAATCTCTAGGGTCTTTTTCAAAACCCAATGGTTCGTCATCATAAATGCAATCCAGTTTGTCATTTATGACTTCACCATTTTCTTCAGATGAAGTTATGGCTTCGACAGCCATTGTTTGTTGATTTAACTCGGCTTCCAAGGCCGTTTTTATTTTATTTTCGGCCATATAGGCCGTAATTCTATCCCAAGCACTGGGTACTGACATCTAAACCTTCTAAGAGTCAGTGTCCCATCCTGTTGGAGGTAGCACACCATCAGGATAGACATTTGCACCTTCTATTTCCTCTCTTTCCCACACAAAACCATGTGTTGGGTATAAGTGAATGGAGGAAAGCACATTATCTGAAGAGATGTATGCTTGGCTAGAAGATGAACATGGCGCAATGTTCGCCATTTGCTTCTCAAAATTCTCCCTGGTGACGTTATTTACGTCGCCAAGGAAATAACTCGTCCGCTTCGACGCACTCCACTGACCATCATCCTCCACATTACCAATTTTCGGGTGTAGGCTTCGAGGAGCAGCTCCTACGCCATGTATCCACTCTCTCCCAAGGAGTAGATTGTAGCTTGATTTTGATGCTATAACAAAGAACGTGGTGGTTCTTCTTACAGTTCCTACCACCACTTCTACTTGGCGACTCCCAACGACCGCCGATTTCCCCTCATAATTGGTTAACATAATGTTATGAGGTCTAAGGTCCTGTATCAAAGCAGATCTATTGTCTTGGCATGGCACGAGGCATTAAGTTAACAATGACCCCTCCATCGACCCAAGATCTTATTAATACCTACGCCATTAACTTTTGCTTGGACGCATAAGGGCTTGGATGATGCCGCATGCCCTCATCCGCCTCTCGAAAGTGGCCATTTGTTCTTCTACGCAGACCATTGTTCATGACATAGTAGCATACGGCTTGTGGTTAGCCATATCCCCAATGAAGTCCTCTTCGACGTCGTTTGGGGATCAGAATAAAGATCGTACTCACTCGGCAAAATGGATACCACGTTGCGGATGACGTCGAAGAAGCTAGCCTTCAGTCGTCGAAATCGAAGTGACATCTTCGTCCATGTCGAATGAAGCACTTTTCTTCCTTAAAAGTTTGTTAATGGAGGGAAAATCCTCTCCATAGCAGGCCTTCTTGGTTCCTCTATCACAATAGATTTCCCTTTAGCCTTGTTTCCAACCCTCACTTGATTGGCAGCTCCTATACTTATCTTTGTGTTCCCCACGGTTTTAGGAGTCACGCCCTTAACCGTTTTTGGCGTTTGCTCGTTGGCAACCAGTGTTGCCTTCTTTTTCGAGCGCTGGTATCGACGCCATTGGGTCTTCGTCATGGGATTCTTCCCCTTATAATTGTTTTTAGGCTAAAAGGTACTTTTAGTCCCTGCGAATGTCAAGAAAATCCAGTTTAGTCCTATGATTCCAAATTTTTAAAATAGTCCCTGCAATTAGTAAGCGTTACTACTTTAGTCCCTCTTTGTTACTTTACTCTTAACAAAGGAGGACTAAATCTGGATTTTCTTGACATTTGCGGGGACTAAAAGTACCTTTTAAATGGAATTGCAGGGACTAAAGTATTAACAAGCAGAGGACTAAAGTAGTAACGTTTACTAATTGCGAGGACAATTTTAAAATTTTTGGAATTGCGAGGACTAAACTGGATTTTCTTGACATTTGCAGGGACTAAAAGTACCTTTTAGCCTTGTTTTTATAATTATACTTTGAGGCCTCGCCTGTGATTGGCTTGGCCGTTCCAGCTTGTTGAACAGCATTCTTGTAGTGTCTACATCCAAAGCATGTATCCACTTCTCATTGGATGGATCTGTTCTTGGAAAAAATGGTTCGCGCAGAGGCGGATAAGCGCAAACTCCTTCTTGGCTACACCTTGCCAAAGAACCGTGGCTTGCTTGTCGAAGCCCCGCTTGAATTCTTTACCTTGTAAGGAAGATCCTCTCTTGAAAGTTGAAATTTGGCCTTTTATCCGCCATTTCCTTTTCGAGGGTGGTCGAACTCGCAGACGATTCGACACTTTTAGCGCTTCTTTGTCAAACACAAAGATCGCACCTTGGACATAACATGACCTCAGAGCTCAATTTACACCGATTTAGGAAGTCTATCGGATCTTCCTCGGCCTGGGGTACACAGTTGTACGCTTCTCTTCGTATTCTTCTTGAGTAACCCGTCTCACAAAGATCACTCTTTTGAACAACACTTTTGATTTTTTAACAGGGAGGTTTGGTAGACTTAGGAGAATCCACCATTTTTACGTCTACCATATTGATACTCATCTCAATTGGTTCCGCATACATCGCCTCCACTTGATGGAGAGGGTCAGCATCGATTTGCATCGGTGTCTTATTCTTTTTATCTCCAAACTTGAGCCTTCCTTCCTCGATCGTCAACCATGTCCTGAAAAAGAACACAACGGTCGGTTGTATGTCCCAAAAAATTATGAAACTTACAATAACCCTTTTTCTTCCTCTGTTCGAGAGGAGGAACTTTCAGGCCATTTGGCACTATTATTTGGCCATCAGCCACTAGCAAATCGAAGATCTCATCACATTTAGTAACATCGAAAGTATACGTTTTAGGCACAAATCTATCATTCTTAGGCTCTACCTGGGTTATTCCCATTTGCGAGCCTTAATAATTTGCAAGCATAAGGAGGACCCAGCTTAAGTTCAACCACGTCTATCTCCTCCGATTCGACATCACCGAACGTAAGTCGAATTGTTCGTCTACATAGGCTATCTTTTCTTTTTGTGAAAACCCACCGAGTTTTCTTTTTGTTGTACTTATTCACTCTAGCCTTTTCTTCTTTAAGCCTTTTCGACTTGTCGAACTCTATCGGCTAGTTGGGCCATGTCTCTCAAATGAGGCGTATCCAATTTCTTTCGAATTGAATAGTCAAGGCCACCTGCAGCCATTTCGACAAGCTCATGTTCAGGCACTTGTGTAAAACATCTTGCCTTCAGTAACCTGAATCTATTCAAATAATCATCAATAGCCTCAGGTACTTTACGTCGAACACTCGCCAATTCTTTGAGGCTAATCTTCGACTGGCCCATGTAGAATTGCTCATGGAAAGCCTTTTCTAATTGCCCCCATGTGTATATGGAACCAGGGGGTAGAGTGGTAAACCACGTAAAGGCATTTTTAGTTAGAGAATTTGGAAAATACTTCATTTTCAAACTCTCATTTTGAAAGCTATGTCTCCGCCTCGATCATGTAAGGCAATATGTTCGACGATGGACTCATTGGTATCACCCCAAACTTAGTGAACTTAGGGATTTTCCAACCTCTTGCAATTCGCTGCAAGATATACTCACATAGGGGCGATATGAAATTAGGCCTATGTAAACCTACGTTAAGGCCATTTTGCGCCATTATGGTTTCGACCAAAGTGGCTATGTTGTCTTGAGCGCAAGCGTTATTTCGTTGCACTTGTCGAACAACTTCATCGTTTTGGTTTCGATTCACCATAACTACTTCGAGGATGTGATTTCCCATTTGTTGCTCGCCCACAACCGCCGAAGCCGGCGACAACAACGATCTCGTGGGGTGTTAGGCATGTTGTTCCATGATTTGGTAATCGCCTATTGTTTCCGTAGGGCCCCAAAGAAATTCGCAATCCTACCCATTTGGTCTCGCTAACATCGATAAGCGGTATTTGTTTCAATCAAAGGATTGAACACGGTATCAATTTGTTGAGTCAAGATATTAACCATATCATGATTGCTTTCGTCCACTTGTTGTCTTAACGCCAACAAGGACGCATTGGTTAATGCAGAGGATTTCGACCAAGTACACCCTCGTAAGAAAGCGTGTGAAGGCGCGTAAAAAGGTCGACACATGTGGCATTCCGAAGAGGCATGCCATATACCCCAAAAGGGTATGGTGGTAGACTCATATTTTGGAAACGTGTTTCCAAACTATTCCCTGTTGCCACATAAGGACTCGAAGGAAGTCCTACGCTTTGTGGCAAGGCCATGACGATGTCGAACCAACATTGGTCATTGACATCGTGGGGAGCGGTTATTGATGTCACCGGGGCCGTAGTCCCCGCAACATTTCCACCGCTTACATTGGCGAGAATCTACCGTTGTTCCTTGCACTTGTGATATCACGAGTATCGGAACTAGAGGCGTTGTTAGAATTGGTACGCACTCACTCCTCAAGTGCATACAAATTTATACACTTAACGAAAACGACACAAAATAATCGGCAAATGTCCCATTGGGCGTGCCAATTTGTTTCTTTGGTGTTTTTAGCAAACAATCACTAGTTTTCAATGTTAAGATCGTGAGATCAAACTAGAAAATCTCTTTGACAATTGCCCTTAAGTTTTGTGTCTTTTAGCGTGACGTAAGAAACGAAATATAGTAGGAAGAGATAGTTTGAAAGCGGAATGAGAGCAAGAAGTGCAACGAACGTAAAAAACAAGTAAAAATTGCATTAAAGTGAAAGATAAAAGAAGTTGGTACACCAAAGACGCATAATGTAATCGATTCACTCTTGTTTTCGCTTTGACTTGGAAGTTGAGTTTCACGAGTTTTTGTAAAGGTGTGGTGACCCCGTTTTCCTATTACAAGAGGAACATTTATACTCTCGGATACAATCGTGGGCAAGCACGATAACCACTTCCTAAAAACTAGGGAAATAACCGCCACTAGCTTCTTTGCTCCTTGTGACTTCGACCCGACTTGTTGTCGAAGGATTTGGTAAGTATTAGACCCGTTTCGTCGAATAATTGGGCCTTCTCCGTCGAAGGTTTTGACATTGTTTCGTAGCTTGAAGAACCAAGACCGCCGAAGCTTGCTTGTGTTGTCAAGACTCGTGCAACTTCTTTGTTGGATTTATGGTACATTGACTTGAACATTGACCTGCACCACAAAATACTATTAAATGTGCAATCAATACCATTTAAAAAAGGCAATTTAACGCCTCTGCAAATTTTTTGAGAATAAAGTAACATAAAGAGTATATTTTAGGAGAGGAAATTTGTATCTTAAGCATTTTTATGACATTTACTTCTTCACAAATAGCCAAAATTTTCTTTCTCTTGGTAGGGCACAAATGCGTGAGATGAACATTGATAATAGAAGAGCTTCTTTTTTTGTCTACAAGACAGCTGGTTAACTTTTGTCTACATGAAATGATGTTTCAGGCCGAATATTGGTTGGATTTAATTGAATGTTAAAGAGACAAATTGCATTATTGTGATTAAAATTTAACAATATATATATTTATATAAATTGCTAAGGGGAACATTTTTGTGAGAGTAAATTTTTATGCAAGTAAGGGGAGCAATTCAAAGCCATACATTTCAATCTATACATGGATGATTAAGATTAAAAATTTGATAAAAGTTCAAAAAAACATAAGCCAACTTGAAAAGGTCACATCTATTTTGTTTAATCTTGACTATTTAAGGTTCTCACCAAAAAAACAAGATATTGACTATTTAAGGATGGAAGTTATTTGCTGTCAAAAAAAAAGGATGGAAGTGATTTATTCCTCTTAATCTCACATAAATAAGGTTCTCTCACACTTCATAAAGTATTTGAATTGATTGCTTCGAAATTGTTTTATTAAACAAACAAGCATCTTAGGTTTGTTTAAATTAGTCTTCCCTCCTAAAGTTGACATTGTTTTTTTTTTTTTTTTTGTCTATAGACGAAGTAGCAATTATCACTTAAAACCCACACAATTGCAAGATTATTGGTGAAATAGGAGTTCTTTGCCAAAAATCCAATTGGTAACAACTATTATTTCAATGTGCTTTCCCACTTCAAATCAGATCAAATAGACATACAAGAGGGGGCAAACCATTTTTTCTTATAACTAAGAGCAATGCCATTTCTAGCGAAATATTGCTCGTGAAATACACACCGAACAACAGATGTCAGTAAATAAAAGTACTCCACACTATAGTTGTTCGATTTGACTAAAGTCGAACATTAATAACCCAACACATTGGGTTCGCGGATAATCCACAAAGTGAGTCTCGCGAGAATCAACATTTGCCTATAAATAAATACTCCATATTGATATTGATTAATTAAAAAATGATAATTAATGTATCCCAAAACTTCATATTTAATGACATTCAAAACAAGAAACTCCCGGTTTGTCAAAAAAACAAGAAACTCCCAAAACTAATCATAATTAATGCAGAAGTCCAACTGAAACTGGAAATCAACATGAAATGTCATGTGTTTAAAAATTGTGCCAAGCTTTATTCAATTCGAACTACCTCGTCGTTCATGTATCTGAACCTGCAAATCTCTTCAAAAAAATCATCAACACCGCTATGCAAGCTCTTCATCTGGAGAATCTTGATAACCATGGTCCTGAGATTTCTCCCATACTTTAAGAATGATTCAAGGGTATTCATTTTTTGTTCAGCATTTAGCGGCGATCTCACCGTGAGCACAACCTCCTCCAAACATGGAATCACAAATTCTGGATCAACCTGTAAAATGAATAGATATCTTCTTTAGATAAGATGTACATAACAACCTTAAACAGCATTATAATAATACCAAAGTTATTGTGAGTTTACATGTTTTAGACTGTTCTTCTGGCATAGTGCTGCAAACATCGCGCCGTGTATATCAAACTTGCGCAGTTTGGGATGACTGTTGAAAAAATCAACAAAATCAATCTCTGGGAAGGGTTGAAGGGGATCAAAGTCCCCAGTGAATTCAACCTTCATGTAAAGATGCTTCACTTCACTTGCCAATTTTAACATTTTGCATATTGCATTCCAGCACCATTGGACCCCCCTCATAGATAGGAACTCTAGGGCTGTAAGGTCTCCAAAATCAATCATGTATACTCTCCCTAGGAGCAATTAACACAAAATGAAAGAAAAATAAACTGAGAGAGCCAATAAAGACAATAACTTTGTAGATTACTAGGAATTATAAGGCCTTAAGCAAGAAATAACATGGTCAATAAGAAATATGCAAGTAGAAGAATCATTTTAAGTTTAAACCTCAAACTACCTGCACCATTTGAAATTGAGAGATTCTTCAAATGCTTGGTTTCAGTGACCCTAATCAAGCTACAGCCTTGTATCTCAAGAGATTCAATTTTTGGGGAGGTTAGTGAAAGTGAACAGTTCCCAACGCCATAAAAGTCCAGCTTACACTGCTCTAAACATGGCAGGTCGATCGAAATCGATCTAACCCCTTCACATCCAAGCAGTAACAACCTTTTCAGATACGGACATGACCGAAGCACCACCGTCAATGCTGTATCCTCCAATTTTGCCCCAACTATTTCAAGGGTCGTAAGATTTTCGAACACATCCCATTTTGGGGAATGTATCATTAAGACACCCCACAGTTTTAGAGATTCCAAATTCCTTGCTGCACCAATGCAATCCAACTTTGATGGGCTTTCATGTATGGCCTGATTGTCAGCAAGGTTATCCATTCTAAGCTCAAGCTGAGAAAGAGATAGACCTGCAAGTGATAGCCATGAAGCAAGGCCAGAAGAGGAGAAAGGGCAATATACCACTAGCTCTTCTAATCTCTCAACCTTTGATACCATTCTTTTCACAATGTTGTCGGAACTTTCGCTGCCAGAAGAAGTGTTATCAAACGAGCTGCGAGGAAAGTAGAGACTTCTGACATAAGCCATCGAGTCCCTCCATCGCTTAGAAACACGATTGCAGGATGCCACATCGCGAGCATTATTGATATGTGACAAGATGTATTGAAGCACAACATCAGGAAGAGATTCTTCCATTGCTGAGAAAAAAATCGAAATCAATAGTTGTCGGTAAACAGACATATCCGAGAACATCTTTCCAAATTAGCAATATGAATAAATATATGAATGAAGAGTACAATTGGAAAATAAATGCGGTCATCACTAATCATGCAAAATACGCAGCATCAAACATAAGCATTAGAAGAATATGAAAATCTCAAATCATCTTACTCTCACAATCTAATCGAATCATTTCCTACCTTAGAAGTTAGAACTGTCTTTATTATCACAATCCCTTTTGATTTTATCTCTATTTCTTCGAATTACGGTACCCCATACAAAAAAAAACACTCTCAGAATTGGAAACAACTAAGTTGAAGAAAAACCCAATAGAATTAAGTACTAATATTTACCAAAAAGAATATCAAACCACTGAATGCCATTTTAACTCTGGAGAAAATGCTCAGAGAGCTTCTCATTCAATAACGAAAAGAAATTACAATCTGCTGTAACTGGTTACTCTGTACACTACACTCAACAAATTTATAGTCGGTTAATTAAGATTAACCGCTTAACCGAACGTAACGACCTTCACACGTAAGCATAGCTTCTAACTGATTAACAATCAATCAATAACTGAATCAGTTAAATCACTGCTACTACCTAACTAATAATTAACTCAATGGTTAACGCACTCATCTAATAAACAAAACTACCAATTAAACAATGCAATTGTCATCAAATTTCTACAAATAAAGCTAAAAAAGTACCCTTCTGAACTGTTTGCTTTGCACTTATAAACAATTATGTTGCAGAGAAATGAAAGATTCAATGGCTCTCTTTAGTACATTGTACAAGAACGAAACCCATATGGGAAAGCTGAAAAATCTACGCACTCAATACATGACATAACTAATGGAAGCCACACAAGATTTAAGCACTGCATGATACTTCCAGTTCCAGATAGGAGTGAAAATCGAATCTGGAAATTTGGTTGGCAGAAAAAAGGCATGCATAAGCAAAAAAAATAAAAATAAAAACATATAAACAAATAAATATTATCAATAATATGAATTTAAGAAAACCCCAAAAAAAAAACCTATCTAAACACCTTCCCTTAGAACTAAAAAAAGATGCAATTAGCCATTGGCAATTGAGACTGAATGTAATTCAAACCGAATAGAGTAGAATCCAAATACCCAATGATGCTTCTAATTCGAAAGAGCAAAAAATGCAATTAATATTTGTTTCTTAATTAATCCAGCTAGGAGAAGCAAAGAACGAAAGATTCAAGAGCTCTCTTTTAGTACATTGTACAAGAACACAACCCATATGGGAAAGGTGAAAATCTATGCACAAGATTTAAGCACTGCATGATACTTCCAGTTCCATATAGGAGTGAAACAAATATGAAATTTGCTTGGCAAAAAAAGGCATGCATTAGCAAAAAAGATTACATAAATAAAGAAATATCATCACCAATATGAATTTAAGAAAAACCTAAAAATTAATAGAACCTATTAAACCATAGGAGCAACCAAAACCTAATAGAACTAAAAAAAGTGCAATCAACCATTGCAAATTGAGACTGAACGTAATTCAAACAGAATAGATTAGAATCCAAATACTCAACGGTGTTTCAAATTCGAAGGAACGAAAATTGCACATTAATTTTTGATTTTTTTTCTTAATTAATCGAGCTAGGAGAAGCAAAAACAACTTACATGCTATGCAATCGGAGATCTGGGGGCCAATGGCCCGATATCTTGGTTTTCTTCGCTAGAGAATCGGAAATTTATAAGAGAGATGAGATTTGAGGTTTTTGAATGGTGAAATGAATTTGTATTATCTTGAAATTTTTGGATTGAAAATTAGCCCGCTCAACTCTTAATTTCGTTATTTCAAAAAAATTGGCCGTTCAAAAAGATTCCGTGACACTATGTAATAAATATATAGACATGCATAGAAGAGAATTACTCGACTCGAGGATTAATCTCTGCAGTTATGCGTAGAGATATTTGATCTATACTAAAAAAAACTAAACACCTTCCACTAAAGTCTTTTGTAGATTATTCACGGAAAAACTTGTAGATACTGTGCACCAATAATACAGTATCTAAAAGAAAATCTAATCTAATAAATAGATAAATCTATAAATCTTATCAATTCATATGCTAGCAAAATATCAAAAATAGTCTACTTGTGAGCATGTCAAGTGTCTAAATTTTGGAGCAAAATAGTAAAGAGTCATGTTATTTAGTACTGAGGATTTCTTTAGACGAAATGTAAGAATGTTATTTTTAACAAAAAACACGGCAATGCAGATTCATGAGGTGAGGCTTAAAAGCACACCACATCATTTTTCATTATTCGTATAGTATTAATAAGTGTTATCTGATAGTAAACTATTCGTAAAAGACGTAAAAAGTGACCTTTTTTGCATTTTCACTTTTTCTTTCTATTTCTCTTACATCGCGAGAACACCAAAAGAGAAAAGAAGTTATTTCATTTTTTTTTCTTTTTTTTTTTTTCTGTTTTCTTTGACCTCTCTCTCTCTCTCTCTCTCTCTTTCTTTTTACGTCTTTCTATTTCTCTTTCTTTTTTTATGTGTTTTTCCTCTCTCTCTCTCTCTCTCTCTCTCTCTCTTTCTATTTCTTTTTCTTTTTTGACGTGTTTCTCTCACTCTCTTTCTCTTTCTACAACTTAAAATTTTTAGGGCGAGGTGGCGGCGATGCCACGGGGGCAACAATCGCGTTAGTTGCAACGTGGTTGGATTCACTTTAACTGTATCTTCTTTCTCTGTCATTTGCATATTCTTTCATCTTTTCTTTATCTCGTTTTTTTTTGTTAGTTTTTACACCATTTCTAATATTTGAACAAGGTATTGGATTTTTTAAAAACTTTATGCAACTTGATTTTTTAGGGTGTGGTGGTAAGGACGAGTGGCGGCGATACAGTGGTTGCAATGTGGCTATATTCACTTTAACTGTATATTCTTCCTCTCTAATTTGCATATTCATTCATATTATCTTTATCTCATTTTTTTACATGTGTAACTTGCATGCATCTTCTGGATCGTGATACTTCATTAGGACTTACACATAGACATTATTTTGCTATATGAGACTTTAGTTCATGTTAATAAGTAGGAGGGATTTAGATATAAAGAAAGCTGGGTTCATTAGACATTATTTTGCTATATGAGACTTTAGTTCATGGAAATAAGTTAGAGGAGGGGAAAAATAAGGAAAGCTTTGATTATGGAGATAAGTTAACATGTGGTGAAGTGCATGGAGCCGTGATATTTTGTCATCATTTCTAAAGGAAGGCTACAAATGGGTTATTAGTGGTGGGAGCAACTTCGAGTTTGGGGTGATCCATGGTTGAGAAGAGAGGACAACTTAGATTTTAGATGGCCATTACTTTTCCCACACCCCCCAAACCTAAAATATTCTAAAATTACGCTCACGTGGAAATCTCCCATACGCAGTGTTTTTAATGGGTTCGGACGCGGGCAACCGAACCCTTCGGACACCACCATAATTGTTTGGGCATCCTTATGTCAAATGTGCATGCTAAAAGGATTGAACAATGTCGTGGCCAAATATGAAGGAAATATAATCAATGAAAACTTCTCATTGCCTTTTCGTTGAGATGAGTGGAAATTATTTGAAAATTAAATGTTCCTCCTAAAGTTACAAGTTCCATTTGGAGACTTACCAGGGAGTGGGTTCCAATGCGTATTGGGATTCAAGCAAAAGACATTCAATGCTTAGCTATGTGTACTATATACTACTATTTGAGATTGTAATGGAGATATGATGACATACTTTCTTTATGTTTTTAAGAGTATGTTTGGATATTTTAAAAGGAGTAGGGCGAAACAAAAGACAATATAATACACATTTCATTGTTTGAATATTTTACGATGAAATAGGATAAAGTTTTTATTCCATCGTTAAGAAGTAAGAAGTGAGTAGAGTATAATGAACTATAACTTTTTTAATCCTTTCTTACCCCCTTTTTTTATGCAGGCACATTGTTATTTCAAAGTGGCAAACTCGTACTCCATAATAAAGAGTCCCTATGATAATTCTCTTCTTACCCCTTTTGTACCCATTAGTTTAAGTTGTAATTTTCTGTTTGGGTTGTTGGAGCAGTTACACCGAAACTGCCTCTAGTCATTTAGTATAAAATGACTTAGAGTGCAGTTAGGAATCGACCAATTATTGAACAAATCAAAAAAACGAGAGGGAAGCATAAACACTAGAGGAAATAAGCCTCAAGTGGGTTAGGGTTCTTAGGGATTCGGGAAGTTTCTAGTATAATTACGAGCAATAGGTTTTTTTGACACAATAGGTTTTGAAGCCTATTATGAAGGATTTTGTGGCTACGTTGATTCAATAAAACTAGTTTTAAGCAATTTGCTTAGACCCCCAGATGTACACATACTTTGATGTGGAACTGAGTGATCAAAGATTGAGTTGTTATCTGTTCTTTACCTTTTTTCTTTATACCTGTTATGTGCGACACCTAATCAACCTTTCGATGCTCTACATCAGCATGTTGTAATGAGCCGAAGCTTCATTTTTCAGCAAGCAATGTTGCATCTCCATCGTTGTTACTGAACTTATACCAATGGAAGTCACACGTAAAACAGTTTTGCATCTCCATCGTTGTTACTGGATTTCTACCATAGGAAGCCACACATAGATCCGTAGGTTTTTAAAATCACCATATTTACGAATTCAATACATTTAGCAAAGAGGAGTCAACAAAGGATACTTAGCTTATTTATTTCCTTGACTTTTTTGAAATACCCACATAGAAATATGCTACTGACGTAAGTAAAGCTAATGCAACAGTAGTATTTATATCATTAGTGGGTGCAGCTAACTCTCCATGAGGAAACTTTATAATTTTCCAAGGTAAAAGAGCCCCGGATAAACTTTCCCTTCAAACTATGGGTAGCCTGCTACATGGGATTCCACATGTTAGTGGTCTCGATTCTGGTGTAGAGGACCGGTTCGGTTTTTAATTTCGTTGGTCCTTATTTATTTCTTCCGCGGTTATCGGTTGGGTTGAAACCCAATAGTGCCATTTAGTCTAATAACTGGTATTGGCAACATTCAGATTTTACAGATTCAAGATATGAATATAACATAATAACCACTTCTTTTGAATCAGAGTTTTCCACGTAATACAAATTTCAAGGGGGGAAAATTACCTATTACAGCTTGTAAGATCATATATTCATATCCACACTATTTCAGTTTTATTTTTTTGTACAGAAAGCACAGTCCTAAAATGCCTCAAGTCAGCTTGCTAGTAAAAGTTCAAACTTAAGGAAGCTCTGACAGTAGTTTGAATCCCTCAATAGGAAGAAAACATGATCATGGCAATAAGGTGCAATAGTCACAGCAAATCATACAGGAACCCGGTAAGATGGATCCACCATTTTCAAGATGAACAAGTTTCCTTTGTCTCCTCTTGATACCCTATTAAATTATAATGAGAAACTATACCAACAAAAGTACTTGTGATATTTTTGTCAAAAAAAATAGACAAAATTACACCAGAGGACCTTTAAGTTATTTATTTGTAATAAGTTGACTCTTTATGTTTTTTTGTAACAAATAGGCCCTTTTAGTGATTACTCTAGCTTATGTATTTTGATGCAACCAAACATATTTTGGTGTATTTTGATGTAATCAACGATATGACATTTTACTAAAAGGGTCAACGGTGTCAATGTTAGGTAACTTAAAGGGTCTATTTGTTACAAAAAAATTAAAGGGCCAACTTGTAACAAATAAATAACTTAAATTAAAGGTCTTCTAGTGTAATTTTGCCAAAAAAATAGTTGTGATATCTGTACAAAATGAGGATAATAAAGCAACTTAAAGTGGAGATAAGGCACAGAAGGTCCAATGCGGTTCATAAACATACAAGAATAAAACATTAGACTTCTTTTTATCTTTACACATAGTAATATGATAAACTCACCGTAGTTCTTCATCCAAATATGTTATTTCCAGTTCACCACGAGCTCTATCAGGAGCCTTAACAGGTACCTGCAAATGCATATTATGAGGAACCAGGAATGATGAAATACAGAAATAGATCATTCTCACAAGTTACTACTCAATAGAAGTGCAGAAATACACAGACATGTTACTTATTATGGCACTAAATCCATAAATAATTATAACTGATGTGATGTGTATGGATTTTGTTGGATCTTGTTAGATAATTGGCATTTGTGAAAGAGCCTCAACAAAATTTCATTTTTCATTCCTAAAGGTTCTCAAGCCACCTCATCTAGAACATTACAAAATATATCAAGTATATGCGCAACTAATGCACGCAACACAAAGTGTTGAGCCAACAAATTCTGTTAGAATTGTTACTAAATATACCATGTATGTACTATCTTTTTAGATCAATGAATCAATTTTCATTTTATTGTGATAAATAGTGAATCATTTTTCTTAAAATCCTAACTCTCAAAAACTTAAACTTTATTTCTCTTTTAATCTTGATTTTGTCATGGTATCTAGAGCTATTTTCCAGGCCTGATTTTCCAGTACAAGGGCTGATTCAACTCATCAGATTCAAGGTCTTCTGTTCCACTCTGGCGGATCATAATCCAATCCCTTTTCTGACAACCATGTGAACCCTACAAGAACTCAGATTGCTGCTCCTGTTCCAATGAACCTCACCCATGCATTTAGTGAAGCTCGACGAAAAAAATATCCTTCAATTGATGATATTGAAGCCTTGCCACTTGTTCAAGAAGTGCAATTTGAGAAGTATAGAGAAGAGCTAAAGTTTGCCTCAGTTAATTTGGCTCTAGCACCAAGTCTCCGAGACTAGTTCAAATTCTGGTTTGCTTTCCTTTGGGATTCGTCGTGGGTTTCAGAACTCAAGTCATGGCAGTAGAGGTCGTGGAGGCAGAGGCCACGTTAGTAGAAATCATGGTTGCAAAAGTGTCGCCCAACCTGTCAGCTATGTCACAAGTATGGTATATCATAGATTTCATCAAAGCATTCTTCAACCACAACCTCCACCTACTGTTCACTATGTTCAAAGTTAGCAGTTTCAGCAACCACCTCGTCCAACCCCACCACCACCAAATTTTCAGCAGCCTAGCGTTTTCATGACTGCTGAATACAGCTAGTATGCACCTTTCCACACAAGATTTCACTGCTCCCAGATCATTTTAGACACAATCTTGGTATCCTGACTCAAAAGCTTCACATCACCTTACAACCAACACTCAAAAGTAAACTTAAAAAAGCAGAGCCTATCCTTCGGAGCCCTTTACTTTACTGTGGTCTACACTGTATCCGGTCAGGCTGTGATTTCACTGAAACTTTTTCCCTAATTGTCAAGCCTGTCACCATCTGTATTTTTTTCACTCTAGAGTCTAGCTCTGGCTTTTAACTAGGCTATTCAGCATATTGATATTAATAATACTTTCCTTAATGGGTTGTTGCTTGAAGAGGTCTATATGGTGTAGCCTCTAGGCTTTGAAGCTAGGGATAATCACTTGTCCGCTTTGTTGTCTAAACAAACTTCTCTATGACCTAAAACAGCCCCTCCTTTGCATGGTAACAATGCCTAACTTCTCAGCTTCAGTTTGGTTTTGCAGTTAGGGCTGCATTCCTTCTCTATTTGTCTATAACAACGGTGCAGCTTGTCTCTATGTTTTGGTATGTGTTGCTAGCATTATTAAAAGTGGATCTTCGCACATATTACGGATCAAGTTTAGAGAAACTGATACTTACCAAGCCTGCAATTTTGAAGTAATCGAATTTTACAGCCACTTTCCTTGAATTTAGAGGAGTTAAATCTGCTGTCACCTACACTCGTTTACAATTGTGCAAATGTTAGAGTGAGAATGCATACATGGTGGAACTTATCTCAACTTTACTAAGTGTCACCTGGTTGAAGAATGGCCAAGATTCCATATTTTGGGCCCTAAGGGTATCGGCATTGATTGCTTGATAATTTGCAACTGATCTCAAAAACTTTGGCCTCTGTCATTAAAATATTCAAAATGTTAGTACAAAGTATGAAGGAAAATTGTAGATAGAGGGGGAGCCAAAAGAGAAACCTCAAACTTCACCATAACAAAGTATTAGAAATTTAGAATGAAGAATTTTAGTGTGCTTTGTATTTTTATTAGTTTAGAGTTAGTTTATTAGCTTCTATTTCATTATCTTAGTACTTAATTAAATATGTACCTCATTTCTCTTTGGTTTTGGCAGGAAATTCATTTTTTTGGTTTAAAAGCATTCTGACATGCCAATGCCCAGGCTCCTAGATCAAACCCTACGTGCCTGTCTACGAAGCAGTGAAATGCATATTTCCATGACAATACCCAGGCACCCAAGATCGTTGACTAGGTGACAGCATTACAGAACAGACAAATGCATTCTGCTTTTGCATGTGCCCAGGCACTGAAATTCCAATGCCTAGGCACCTGCTTCTTGCACCCACCCAAGTGACTTCTGTTATAGAAGGAAATTTTCCGATTTAACCGAAATGGAGAGAGGAGAACGCGGGAAACAGAAGACAGACCACATACCCAAGGCTTAGGGCTAGAATAGACAAGTTCCAAGGAAATTTCTATAGTTTCATCTCCATTCTCTTGAAGATGGCTGCAAACACTAGAATCCATAGGTTTAGTACCTAACAAAGCGATCTTAAATAAGTGAGATAAAAGCAAGCAGAGTTTGGATGGCCTAATTTCCTATGCCAATCCTCACATACATTCAAAACACTAGTACAAGCAAGAGATAAATGATTTGGAATAAATTGGAGCGGGAACACTCTCCCGACTTTAGGCCCTTCGCGATCACCTTCCCGACACACGCGCTCTGCGCACAAGACAACCATCACGAGTGAGATTAACATCACAACCTTCATCCACTAATTGACCGTGGACAATAAATTTGAGGCAAGCCCAGTGCTACCAACACATTTGAAAGGTAGAATTTATGTCACCAACATTAGTTATAGAAAGAGTACTACCATCAGCAATTTGAATTTTCTGATTACCAATATAAGAACGTAAATTGTGCAAGAGTTTAGAGGAACCCGTCATGTGGTTCGATGCACCAGAGTCAAGTAACCATGAGATGAAAGAAGACATACGGTAATGCCCCAAGGCGAGAAAGAGCGAGATAGTACCGCTTGTTGAATTAAGTCAGTGTAGAAGCGCCACCATCGATGGCACCCGGTGGTAGAAAAACAACGGCAGAGCTAGATGCACCGGTGGTGGAAGGACGGTGCAGAGCTAGTAGTGGCATGGAATGCACCTGACGGACGCTTAGTCGGTCGTGGAGGGCGAGTAGGACATGCAGAGATGATATGACCCCGCCGCTTGCGATAATTGCAAAATTTCTTAGACAACTACGCAGCAACATGTCCAAATTGTTTACAAGAGAGAAGCATTGAGTTTGTCGCATATCACGGCCACGCCTCTATTTTTTGTGCGACATATGCAAGCATCACGAGTTGAGAATGGGACGGATCATGAGACATGGTTCTTGAGTATGAAGACGTTGTTCTTCCACTGAGCGATTCTCACCAACACAAATATCCAAGGAAGGAACAGTGGTTCCTATTCAAAGAAAGCACCTCGAACAACCTCAAATTCCGGACGAAGTTTCATGAGAAATTGATCCCGCTTACTAGTATCGTAGACATCTTGGGCGGTAAAGTGACAATTTTGGGACGGCGGCATATATAATAGCGAGTGTTACGTCCACAAGTTGAGAAAAACCGAGTAATAATCTTGGATTGACAAATTACCTTGTTTGTAATTGGCGATCTCAACTCCAACCGGAAGCGCTTGGCGTATTGTCCGGTTGTAAATACGCTTCAAGTAATTCCACATTTCTTGAAATTTGTTGAAAAGATCGCAGATTATTGATCATCCGAGGATCAATAGTGCTAAGAATCCAAGACATAATTTGAGCATCTTTGACTTCCCACGCATCTAAGACAGTTTTATCTTCCGGCGCCTTAGAAATCCCATCAAGGTGACTCCATAATCCTTTCCCTTTGACATACATCTTGAATTGAAATTCCCAAGTAGCATAATTCTTGCCGATGAAGCGAACACAAAAGTTATCCCTTTCTTTTTTGGAGGCCATTAAAGCGTAGCGACTTATAATAATAATAATAATAGAAACAAACAGCACCTTATAATAATAATAGCAATGTCACTTTTGTGTCAGAGCCGATAATAATAATAATAATAAGAATAGAAACAACACCGGTACCTCAAAGTAGCCCACAAAAGAGAGAATTCATGAAGCAAACGTGTCCAAAAACAACTCACGAAACAAACCCACAGCAGAATTGAGCGATGAGAACGGCGCGAGAGAGCCAATCAAGCACCACGATCACCGAAGTCGGAACAACGACGAAGCATCGTGTAAGTATGGGTCAGCGGCCAGAAGAGCGAAGTCATTATTTCCTTATTCACAGTTTTCTCTTCTTGTTTGTTCTTCTTCATTTGTATTGGACTTCTAAACCTCTTGAGCTAAGGTTCGATGGAACCAAATGGGATTGTTATGTAGTCAACTTCCTATCCTTATTTCAAGCTTTTATTTGTGGTTAACCTATTAAATCTTTACTCAATTGTCTTGATGGACCTTCATGAAACTGGAAATTGGATTGTTTGGTCATGCTTCTGGTAAAAGAAATAGACATTGAGCATTTCCAAATACAATAAACCTAGGGAAGCCAAGCAACATTGACCTAGATGGCTAGTTAAATGACTGAAAGCAGTATCATATAAATGTTCAGTAGCCTCTCACATGCATTATATCAAACAACAAAGGAGCAATGGAATGTAAACACACATATAAGGAAACAACATGCAATGCTCACTCTGTTCAAAGAAAAAACATGCAATCCTCACAAACTTTAGATGCATCATAATCTTTATAGCACCGACACTTCCAGTTGAAGACTTCCAGTTGAAGACATGTCCAGTGTCTGGCACGTATCGTGTCAGAAACCGACACCGAAATTTCAATTACTTGTAGTTTTCAATATTTTTCAAATTAAAGTCGGTGTCTACATGTGTCTGTATCGTGTTTGTGTCAGTGCTTCATAGATCATAATACCTAACATTTCCTAGATATAGATATGACAATGAACTATGGTAAAGTGAAAAATTGTTACCTGCGTTTGCAAAATTGACTGCGAAGTTGTGTATATAAGCTCCCATTTTCCATCCAATAGATTAGATTTTAACGGCTCCTTTGTTGGATTAACTGCTTCAAGTTTGCGTGCAATCTATTTAGAAATAAATTCCACTGTGGAATCAAGAATACAGATGCACTATGCATGAAATTGAAAAGCAATATATAATATAACTCAAATTGTGAAGCCAACCAACCTGATCAACTCTTTGCTGGTCTTCAGGAGTGGCATCAGCTCCTCGATCAAGTGATGCAATGGCCTCTAGAAGTTCTTCCTTGATAGCATTTGCATCTTTTCCTTTCTTTAAGAAAGCAGGAAAAAACGAAATTTTTGCTCTCCATTTCTCAGAGATAGCAATGGCATGGTTGGTGTGAAAGATGGGGTTTCTAATTGGGAAGTGAGAATAAGAAGAAGGTGGTGAATGGAAATGGAGGAGTTTGGGAAGTGAATCAGTGGTGGTGTTGTTGACAGCTGAAAGAAGTGATGAAGAAGATAAAGCCATTATTATGGGTTTAAGCGTTGCTTTGCTTCTAATGGTTTGTGGAAAAAATGAATGATGATTCTCCCTCCCTTATCCGATCATGAGTGGGAAGGAAGGGAACAACTCTCTCTTCTCGTGTTTCTTTTCCACCCTCTCATTCTTACTTTTTCACACATCCCAAACCCAACCGGTCGGTCTAGTGATTTCATGGTGGTGGGTGACTCAGGAGATTTAACGGTTTATTTTTTAAGAAATAATTATTTATTACGTTATTTTATCTGTTTGCTACATATTCATAAAAAAAATAAAGAATTGAAAATAATCTAAATATTATTTTTAAACATTTTTTTGACACATGCTTTAAAACTTGATCACATGTATACACGTGAACTCAGTTAACTTATACATCAACGCAAGGGCGGACCTTTGTTAGGATTGAGTAGGGCCACGACCCACCCCAAAAAATCACGTGAAATTATCATAGAACCTATGTTTTTTTTTTTAAAAAATCCCTCTTTATAATTATACAATCGACTTTATGAGGCGTTTAGAGCGGCAAATTTTAATCACTGTATACTAAATACATTGATGTGTATTAAGTGTTGCATGTATGTTATGTGGTCATGTGAGTCATCGTTAATTAACTCTCAGAATGACATTGAATGGTGCTTTAGGTTCAGATGTATGTGGTGTTTTTGTATTGGTTTTGTTTCATGCTTTATTCAATTTTGACTTGTTGCATCTTACATGCTTATGATGAGTGACTGTAACATATAGGCAGCACGTGCTATGCATAACTTAGTGGTGAGGTGTAATTATGACAACTGCTATTAGAAGAATTGGCAGACTGATTATTGACAGGTGAGGCGTCCGTCCTGTGGTTAGACGGCGTCGTTAGTCCCGGTCCCATCGAATGTCAGATTTGCTTGAACCTCTTTAGTGTACATATTAGGATTAGAAGCATCGGTATATACTCCCTCCGTTTCAAATTAATAGTCGTTTAAGGTTTCAACACACATATTAAGAAATAAAATAAATTGGTCAAGTAACATGGTAGTTTTACTAAATTAACCCCATTAATTAATAACTGCATGTTGGTTGTAGTGTCTTTGGTTAGTGGAAAACTACAACGGTTAATGAGGGTAAAATTGACAATATTTAATTAATGTTGCATTGGAATGATAAAGTAACAATTAATTTTAAATTTTTTACTTTGGCTAAAACGACTATTAATTTGATACGGAGGGAGTACTTATAGGTAATTATGTGTTACTTGGGGAAATGGATAAATAGGTAAATATAGCCTAACACGGCATTAGGAAATCTCACCACCGATTCATTATAGAGGAATTGTTTCTTCATTTTTCCTTCTCACAACTCTCTATTTGTTATCTGGTTATTTGTACTATTTTCTGAAGAAATAGAACTCCGATGACTTCGATGGCAACATCTGAGGATCAAACATGTAATGTAACCCTTTTGGAGATGTAATCTTAATTGATTTCTCACCAAATGAGGTAAGTTAAACCTATTCCACTATGTTAATGTTGTTTTGTTGGTTTCATTAGTAGTTTAAATGACTTACACAATCTTCATGCTTCAAACAGCCCTTTGGTTGATTCCCCCCTTTCTTCTCTTAGCTGTATCCTGATGTTGTCTCTATGAATATTATTTTGATCGATCCCATAGGAAACACGAACACTGTTGTCGTTGAGAAAATAGGCAAGCGCCGTTGTTATTTTACTAATGGTTGTTGTCATTGGTACGAAAGAGCGACATGCTTTTGCGGACTTTTTGTTAGCTGTTGATGACGATTTGAATGGAATACAACAGGATGACATTATTGAACTGTCTATACTTGAGGATATGATGACCAACACACAGGAGATGGTGTAAAGTCCATGGTAAATGAGGTCTATCCAAATTACTTGAGTGTAGGTGTCGATCAAACATATTATCAAGACTGTGCTATTCTAGCGCCAACAAATGAAATTGTCGACAAAATTAATGATTACATGGCAGCTCGACTATACCTGGTGATGAACTAACTTATATACACCACACTCTGACACTCTCAATGCAGATCGTCATGATAATGTTCATACTACTGAATACTTAAATACCATCTCATTACGAAGCCATATACTGAGGTTAAAGGTTGGTGTCCCAGTGATGTTACTTTGTAATTTTGATCAAAGTTCTGGCCTTTGTAATGGCACGAGATTGATAGTCACACAGTTAGGCAAAATTGTAATAGAAGGGAAGGTGATCTCCGACAATCGCATTGGGCAAAAAGTTTGCATACCCCGTTTGTCTCTTACACTATCAGATGTGCGTATTCCATTCAAGTTCCAACGTAAACAATTTCGCATCACACTGTCATTCACTATGACCATAAATAAAAGCCAAGGTCAATCACTACGAGTTGTTGGTCTATATCTCCCTAGGCCCGTTTTCTCACATGGCCAGTTATATGTAGCTCTCTCAAGAGAAACATCCAGAGGTGGGCTAAAAATTTTTAACCCAGGATGAGAAAGGGTGCGCTGTCAATAAGACCGATAATGTTGTATATAAGGAAGTATTCAATAATTTAAGGTGAATCAATTTGTCAACGTTGTCATTTTATAAGTCCAGAGTTAATATTATTCGTTCTTAGTAGATACACACACCTCCGACATGCATTTGTATAACCTTTACCAAATTTGAAATATATCCCACTACCATGTTATTGTTCCCGTATGTTTGGCGTACCGACCAGTGTGCCCTCATTACTATTTACCCACCTAATTGCATGTTTTCGCAACCACCGAAATACATAGATATTTATCATCCAGTGTCCATTAAAGTATCCCCTGGTGTAATCATTCTGAAGTTTAAATAACTTCATAATTTATCAAACCTTAATCATTCCCAATTGTGTGACAAAATTATTTGCCGATTCGTTGTCCGCCCCGTGCATACGCACGGGTGTGTGTCCAGTAACTACTAATATATACATCTTGCGCTTGTTTGACAAGTAAATGTGATCACTCGGTGGTTAATGTTTGTTACTTTGGGTATTGAGATGCGATTCTTCCCGGGTTCAAAGAAATATGTAGTTTTTGTCAAAAAACCCGGCTATAGTCTTGTATTTAAACAGTTATAAGAAAGAGTCGCCAAAAAAAAAGTTTGATCAAAATCAGTTATAAGAAATTTATGGTATATAAATATTAGCCATATATAACTGTTATATTTATTCATATTTATAATATTATCTAATAATATTTTTTTCATTGGTTAAAAAAAAATTTCACTTCTCTTTAAAATTAAAATCAACTGACGATAATTTTCAAAAAATATATTTTCATCATTTTAAAATTAAAACCAATTTAATTTAAAATTATATTTTTATAAGAAACTTCAATTGAGTCTCTATGTGAACTTAAAATTACCTTTTTAGTCATTTAATATTGTTTGTAAATAATTATTAATTTTTTTTATCTATTTTAATTGTGTTCTTCACTTCTTCTCAAGCTCCGCCACTACTCTTACGTGGCTTTCCCTCTCTATGTCACCCACGCTCGTCGTACTTCATTGTCGTTGGTTTCTGCCTCATCGCTTCACGTCCGTCTTGTTTCTTATCTTTGTTGTTGCGTACGATTTGTTGATTGATTTTTCTCTACATCGTCTTTCGATTCTCGTTATCGTCTTCTCATCACAGTCGAGTTTCTTTCATTCCGACGAAGTTTGCGATTGAATTTTCATGTTTATTTCATTAACGGCCCACCCAAATTTTTTAGTTAAGATCCACTACTACATCAACGCAAACTCATTTACATGTATACATGTTCACTTACTTCATGTTCACTTACTTCATGTTCACATACATCCGTTGAGTTTGAAATGAGTTCACATAGGTGTTGTTGGATAAAATGCACATACGTATTGATGGAGAAAATGAACAAAAATTCAAAAACAACTATCAACATCGGCATGGCCGACCCTTAAGGCGTGCAGGGCGTGCTATCGCACAGGACCTCGGCTTAAAATCAATTTTTTAGTGGCCTTAAAAGAGTACTTTAGATTACGAAAAAAGTTAGATGTTCAAATACACGAAGTTTGTTTCTTAATAATTGGGTTGGTGAAAAAAGAATTTAATTTTGTGGCAAAATATGTAACGCCTGATGTTAAGCGGTGTGTTTAGGAGTATTTTAGAGTTAAGAAATTTTTTTAAGTGTTCAAATGCGCAAAGTTTCTTTCTCAATAACCGATTTGGTGAAAAAATAATTTAATTTCGTGACAAAATATGTAAAGTGTGAGACTGAGCCGTGTCTTTTAGAGTACTTTAGAGTTCAGAAAAATTTGTAAGTATTCAAGTTCGCAATGTTCTTTCTTCAATAACCATTTTGGGGAAAAAAGAATATAATTTCGTGACAAAATATGTAAAGTGTGATGGTAAGTAGTTTGTTTTTGGGGTAATTTAGAGTTTAGAAAAATTTCAAGTGTTCAAATACGCAATGTTACCTCCTCAATAATTGATATGGTAAAAAAATCGTGACAAAATATGTTAAGTGCGCCTTTAAGTAGTGTGTTTTGAGATGATTTAGTGCTCGGAAAAAACTTTAGATATGATTCATGAAAACATTAGTATGAGTCATGAAAAAAAATAGTATATGAAAAAATGTATAATCAAGGGCCCCATTTTTAATATCTGCACAGGTCCAAATTGTTTGGAACGGCCCTGAACATCGGCCACGGTGCAATGTATGTGCAATGAAAGACCTCTGATGATTACTTTCTTCAGGCTTTGATGATTTAGTGGCATTTTAGTCATTTAACTTATTAAGAAAATATCATAGGATGTAATGATGTAACTAACCCCGGCCCCTCTAAGTAGTAGTTTTGTTGGGATTCAGATTCAGTGTATTCGATTACGGTGCACTAGAGTACATTTGGAAAATATGTGTCTATTTTTCTCTTCATATATTTTATATTATTTTTAAATATTTTAATAATATAAAAAATGTGAGAATAGAGATAAACACATGTTTCCGAATGCACTAATCCGAATTGGCACGTGGAAATGGAATGCGACTGTTACCTAAACTCATGCTTCGCTGTCTCTTTACCCAATTCACCGTAGTCGCGCCATTTGATCTGAGCAGAGTAGCGAGCACCCTCCGTCTCTCTTTCTTTCTACTTATTGAGTTGATTGATACTTGTTTGTTTGAGCTTATGCTATGTACGAGCTCCAACCTTGAATCTTGTTGGATTCCCATAAACTAAAAAAATGGGGCCACAGTTTCCCATCACACAGTTGAGAACATCGCCCCTCACTCCCAATTTCCTAATTTCCTGCCATAGAAACTACTCTAGAAGAAGAATAGTACTCTCTGAGCAAAAATTTCCATTCAAGTCCGTACGCAAGTCTTTCGGGGATAGATGGAAGTTACACGACATAAGTGCTGGTATCTTCATCCTTTTCTTCTTTGTCACAATTGCTTCTCTGTTTAATCTCTTGATTGAAATAAGTTTCTTAATTAAATTTATTGTCATAATTAATTGCTTCTCTGTGACTGAGACCTAATTTCTTAACCAACTGTTTGCTAGTGCTTCTTTTTTCTTTTCACTTGATAGATATTTGGCTCTTATGTATTTTTTTAATTTTTTCTGTTAGTTCTCAAGCTCAGCTTTCAATGATTTCGAAATAACTATTACTCTTGCTAATTAATTTTCCCTTATTTTTGGTCATATTAGAATATATCATTAGTCAATTTGGATAAACAACACAATTAACTGCTTATAACATAAGTGTATATCAGGTAAGTGCTTAGCTATTCCTAGAGTTAAAGATAAAATAAAGTTGAACTATATATAAATTATAAGCTATTTCCATAAGCTATAATAAGCTGAAAATAACTTAGGCCCTCTTTGGAATAGCTTATTTTTGAGCTTATGAAAAACAGCTTATGGGGATAAATAAGTTTTTATGTTAATTCATAAGTTGTCACTAATGAAAGTTATATCTCCATAAGTTGTTTTTTCATAAACTACCTTGACAAGCTTATGAATAATACCTAAAAGCTTATTTATTTGCATAAGCTGTTTTTCGTAAGCTCAAAAATAAGCTCTTCCAAACAGGGCCTTATGCTATGTCGATAAATGGTTTCCATAAGCTCTCCTAAATTGTCTCACAATTGCTTATATGATTATGTCATCAGATAAGCTCAAAGTGTCAAACAAGCATGAGAGAACACACCTATTAAGTTGCTTATCTTTTAGACTTGTTTGCTTGTTACATGTAATTTGTTTTTAATGCAAATTATTTTCCTTTTTATCTAATGCTTTCTGTTTTTGAGCTTAAGTATTTTGAAAGAGATTAAGAAAATATAACATTTTCTAAATTATGTGTTGTCTTTTTGCTCATATTCGAAGGTTCTATCCAAGAAAGCTTGAATGTATTGGTGTCGAGGACCCAGAATTTTTTGAATGAAGTAACTTCTCCAAAATCTGGTCAAAGTAAGAAGCTTGATCCTGAAAGTGACATCGGATTTCAAGTCATGGAAGATATTTTTATGGTAGAGCAGACCATTGGTCGCAAAACACCATATGGGAGTCTTTCTCTAGCCGCTGTTATATGTATTGAGCAGTTCAGCAGGTGAATTACATATGAATCATATTATGTTAGGTGAAACTTTTTTATATTATATGTTAACAAATTATATGGTAGAGCAGATCATTGGTCCCAACTTTTTTATATTACCTTGGGCCAATGCATTCATCAAACATATTATATGTTAACAAATTCAAGACTATACCATGTGATAGAAATGCTGTGTTACACATTGTTAGGAACCAATAATTTATGCTCAAATAAAAAGGAACCCATAATTTGTATTGAAAAGAAGGAACTGGTTTATTGAGAGAATAGGAAAGAAAACTCTCCTCCAAGGGTTTCCCCTTGTATTTCTTGCGAACACCATGCCTATTGGACTGATACAGGAATTAATATTTGACTTTTTGAAAATAAGATATGCAGGCTGAATGGATTGACTGGGAAGAAAATGCAGAAAATTTTTCAAACACTTGTTCCTGAAGCTGTATATAGTGATGCTCGTAATTTGGTCGAATACTGCTGCTTTAGATTTTTGTCAAGGGATGGTTCTGATATTCATCCTTCCCTCCAGGTATAGAATACTGATCTTTGGGTTATATATTAATGTTCCTTTTGTATTTTATTTTCTAGTAGTTCATCATGATTGCATCGAACTTGCATTTGTTACTTTTTGGTTTTCCATTCTATCTATTTCATACGAAGTTGGGAGAGAGCATTTTTTTCCCACTCAGTATATATGTTTGAATTGAGTTTCTAGATACATTTTTCAAAAGAAAAGAAATGTGTTTTGTTTGTTATCTCTGCTTCCCTCTTTTTCTGTTGCCTTCCTGCCCTTGTCTTTGCCAGCAGTTTGAGTATCATTACTCCTCTTTTTAGCATGAACAAGCTGGTCTAGTTTTGAAACAAATACCATCCTATTTCTAGCATTGATGAAGATGATCCAACTGGTTGGACATCTACCTCAAGAACACAAAGTCTCAAAAGTTTATCTGTATATTTTTGCGCCATTTCCAGTTCCTTTCCACCTGAAAACTTTAATTATGAATATGAACCCTCGGTCTGCCCAATAGTTGTCCATACCGGTGCTTTTCTTTTGTTTAATGAGTTCTTCCTGAAATTTTTGCGATATTTGACTTCGTTCTGATAGTTCAAATATGATGCTTTTATGAAGTCACTGGTGGTCTTTGATTTCTTCAGTGTCAATTCAGCGCTTTCTCCCCCCAATCTATTATTAGTAAAGAATTGCGCACCTCCCCCCTCCCCCCTGAAAGGGAAGCGCGCGCACATACATTACAAAATAATTTTCTGAAAAATTACTGTGAGAAACAATTAATGGTTTTTGGGCAGTCTGAACAGCTAAAAGAGAAGCAGCAACTGATGAAGTCTAACAGCATTTCATTTTTTTTTTTTTTGATTTTCCACTTTTCTATTCAAATACTGTCATACTGAATTAAATGTATTCTTTAAAAACAAAAAAGAAATGCGATGCTTATTGCTTTTGGACATGTTCATAGGACCCTGCATTCCAGAGGCTGATATTCATAACCATGGTTGCCTGGGAAAATCCTTACACCGATGACGTTTCCAATGATGCTGAGAGAGCTTCTTTACAGGTTCGCTTCTTTCCTTTATTTAATTTAATTTAATTTGATCCAGCTACCTATGGGAATTTGAATACCCTGCTGATTGGATACAGGAGATATTTTGGAATTCACCCTCTACTGAATTGTAATACAAAATTTGAACGGGTGGTCCACTGGCCATGATTAATTGGAGAGTTGGACAGTGTCCTCCTTGTTGTACTTGTACCCCAAAAAAAATATCCTTTCCTATCATTGATGGTACTCTAGGAGTAATTATTTCACCTTAGGTATTCAATCATCGTTGTCCTGATAGAGCATCAAAGATGGCAAATGTTATGATACAAGGAGGCCTAACACAATTCTAGAAGTTGGCTCAAGAGGTGAGAATTTCCCAAGCCTTACAAGGACTACTTTGGACATATCTCTAGTTGTGTGGATCTTACACACCCCTGACACCCATATCTAAAGAGTGGAGAAATGCGAGTGGCCCAATAATCGATCTAGGATCTGACACCATATTTGAATTTGTGCTAAACCTACCTTAGGCCTGATAACTAGCTCAAGGTGTGAGACTGAGGATTGCCGTATTCCCATAAAGACTACTTTGGTTATATCTCTAGTCAATGTGGCATCTGAACAAATATAATAAATTATTTCATTTAGTTTTATCTTTATGATTTTGAGAGATAATTTAAGATATATAATTTTTGGGAAACATTGCAGAATAAACTTGTCACCGAAGAGGCTTTTATTCGTATTGCTCCTGCAGTCCCTGGTGTGGTTGACCGCCCCACAGTGCACAACCTTTTTAAAGCTCTTGCTGGTGATCGAGGGGGCATTTCCATGAGCTTGTGGCTGGCTTACATTAATGAATTTGTCAAGTAAGTTTCTAATGTTACCTTAGGAGAAGACATCCAAGAAACATGTGTTTCTAATCCCCAAGTTAAAGAAATATAATGTTTGCCAACTTTAATCTCCTTTATGTATGACAAGCAGATTAAAATTATGTCATGAAAAGATATTCTGAATTGTCCAAATTCCATAAGATAATGTATGGTGGATGCTTAGCTCGTCCATTTTATTCTTTTATTGGCTTCTTCTGAATTTTCTGTTCATAATGCTGCGGCTTCAGACTCCTCTCCTATGTGCTTTTCCATAATCTAATCTGCAACATTGAAGGTTCATGCTAGCTATTGCAGAAATAAACATGCCTTGGAGGACCTATATTTCAGTTTCTTTATTTTAGTTATGACTTTTCCTTTATATGATAAAAGTTATGTATTTTACTTTATAGACTGGTAAAACTGCCTGAGTTCTACTGCAGAATTGTAGCTTAAAAAGGTGGTATTTGTTACTTTTGTGTTTCCTTTTATGGTTTATTCTGTGCACATGCGCAGCATTTATTGTGATGGAAAGCTCTCAGCACAACTCAACAGTCCGCGGTGTTATAGAATTACTGTGCTGAACTTGTATTGATATTACTGCAGAGAGCGTCGAGAACAGAGGTCATATCAGATTCCAGAGTTTCCTCAAATTTCTGGGGAAAGAATTTTATGTTTTGGTTCCAATAATAAGCAGCCTGTTCTGAAATGGGAGAATAATCTGGCATGGCCAGGCAAACTCACTCTTACTGATAAAGCAATCTATTTTGAGGTATGATTCCATGTGATGTTTATATAATATAATATCTCATAAGCTTTGGGATTTTGCCTATACAATACAAGACCCGTGGTTTTCTGTATGCAAAGTGCAATGATTGGTGCCATCTTAACCTAAAAGGATTATGTATGTTGAGGAGTGGAATTACATTGACTAAATGTTGTTGAGTGATACAAATCCTAATTCACAAGATCAAGCAGATTGCTAGAAGAGATTGGTCCCATGGAAATTCCTTTAACTCAAGGAAACCATGGGACAAAAGGTTTCAGCTTTGAGGATATTCCATTTGAATAATTAGCCATTACAGATTATTGAACTGTAAATAATGATTGATTGTGAAAGGATACTCGTGACAAATCATAAAGTAATAAAAAAGTAATCACCATGTTATATTTTTGATATTTTGAAATCCGTGTTCTAGGCAGCTGGCTTATTGAGAGGGAAGAGAGCCATGAGATTGGATCTTACACATGATGGATTGCAGGTAGAGAAGGCTAAAGTTGGGCCTTTAGGGTCGGCACTCTTCGACTCTGCTGTTTCTATTTCTTTTGGCTCAGAGTGAGTAAGCTTCTTCAAGCAATCTTTATCAGTTTTACTGTCTTAGATTTGTGGTTTATGTTGTATGAAAATTTGATACCTAACATGTGCTTTGATGTTCTGGTTGTAAAGGGTTTATAGTTAACTTTAATCAAACTATGGTTATCACGCTTCACACCTCAGCTTCGCAAGAAATATCATTTTTCTAAATGGACAAAATTTACTGATGTGTCACCTTTAGTTTTTCAGTGTCTTCTGATGTCATAATCCAAAATAGCAATATGAAAAAGGGACATATTATTGAAGAAGATTAACGTATTACAGTGACGAATCTGCAATACCAACAGTGCAAAGCTCCTAACCCACTACTAAAAAGGCTTACACATTAGCATAACTAATTCTCACTCCCCAGTTTCCCCTTCATCCTTCTTACTCCTATTCTTTATTTCTTCTGCTCTATGTCTCTCAAACCCAAGACTGAGTTGGACTATGCAGGATAATTTGTGATGCCTGACATTGCCCTATCCTTCAGCATTAGGCTTGTCCTCAAGGTTTATATGGTAAATATATTGAATATTTTATAAGTTGTTATTTATGAGGATAAACACTTATATGATTATATAGCCTATGCTCTACCCAATGGGCTTGATACAATATATACACGGTATACACCTGATAACTACAAATACAATAATGACTACATATTTACAAAGCAATTGAAAATTCAAGGCTTTAGTTATTGCTTTCTTCGATAACTATGTATGTATGAAGAACATGGCTCATTTAGAACCCGCGATATTCTTTCCCCACCCCACTAGTGTCTGTTGCTCTTTGCTGCATTTTACCTTAATAATCTTAAAATAATCTACATTTTTATTTTTACTTGCATTCAGTCATAGGTCGAATAGCTGGGTGCTGGAATTCATTGACTTGGGAGGTGAGATGAGGAGGGATGTTTGGCATGCATTGATAAGTGAAGTTATTGCTTTACACAAGTTCATGTATGAGTATGGACCTGATGATTCTGATGAGTCGTTGTTTAATGTATATGGGGCTAAAAAAGGAAAGGATAGAGCAACAGCCAGTGCCATTAATGGTATAGCTAGACTCCAGGCCCTTCAACGTTTGCGGAAGTTGCTTGATGATCCTACCAAACTTGTTCAGTTCTCATATTTACAGAATGCACCACAGGGCGATATTGTCCGCCAAACATTAGCTGTTAGTTATTGGGGTGGCCCACTTGTTACAGGATTTGTAAACACCCGCAATCAGCCAGTAAACCGATCTTCTGATGAAATAGCTGTTAGCCGTAGCCATGTTTTTGACATAGATGGAAGTGTCTATTTACAGAAGTGGATGAAATCTCCATCTTGGGGGTCTAGTACTTCTACTAGTTTTTGGAAGAACACTTCAACAAAAGGTTTAATATTAAGTAAAAATCTTGTTGTGGCTGATCTATCACTCACAGAAAGAGCAGCAAAAACAAGCAAACAAAAGTACCAGGTCGTGGAGAAGACTCAAGCCACCATTGATGCTGCAACTCTGCAGGGCATACCCAGCAACATTGATCTTTTCAAGGTTGAGATGCTTTACCTTGGTGTAGTGTCTCCTTTAATGATTTTGGGTATTATTATACCATTATACCATGATTGTGGCACCATTTAGATTAGTAGTTTACACTTAATCTAAATGAAAATTGTAAGAACTTTTTTATCCCTCAATTTCTGGTGATTTGGGCTTCCTATTATCTTTACCACTTACTAGATATAACTGTGTGATGCCTATCAAATTTAAGATTTATGAATAACTGAAAACTATATGAACAATGGACAGCAATTTTCCATTGATGTATTTCATTTCATCCCTCTGGGTTTTTGCAGTCAAGTAAAAATTTCATTTGATCATGCTAGGAGTGGTATTTCACGAAATTTCGTTTTAACTTGTGAGAAAACCTTGAGCAATTCAATTTCCAATTTCTTATTCATATTTTATTTCTTCTTTTTGTTTTCTTTTATTGGTTTTCAACAATCACATGGTATTAAATGGTGATCCGTTCCTGTGCAGGAGCTAATAGTTCCTCTCACGTTAACTGCCAAAAACTTTGAAAAACTAAGGCGTTGGGAGGAGCCACACCTGACTGCAGGGTTTCTTGGTCTTGCCTATACAATAATTTTTAGGTAAACCCTTAACTCATTTGTCTTTGTTGTGCTGTTGATGGCTGTTGTCTTTTGATGGACATTTGGGCCCGATCACAAATCAGTGTGATGACCATTTGGTAGCTCTGAGAGATAATTAATTAGAATTTATTTATGATTATTGATCAGTAGAGGTCTGGTTGCCTTTGATAAATAACATGATTTGTTTCACAGTTTGTTTTTCTTTTTGTTTAGTTTATTTGGTAATTAGTTTTTCTCATTTGTAGGTTTATTTTTCTTTTCAACATTTCCAACTGTTAATTTATAAATGGATCAAGCTTTTTCATCAAACCATTGTTGGGCCCCATAATCTCTCCCTCAAGTGGAAGGTTTTTTCATCCACATACTTGCACTTGCACCACATTGGCTTTCATGCATCAGAACACATCGACTGACCTCCACATTGCCAAGTAGACTTTTGATAAAAAGAGCAAGTCACACCATCGGCTTTGATACCACTTGTAGGGAATTTTGAGAGAGCAGATTTTGACCCCATTTGTTCCCAAGTATGGTCATAGTTAAAGTCTCTTAGTGCTCTCCCTGCAAAAGTAATCAAGAAACCCGAAGTAGATTAGTGAGAGTCAACATCCTCTGCCATGTCTACATTTGTATCCAGCCAATATAAACTCTTTGTCACCAAAGCTAAGTTTAAAATTACAAGTTCCTCGAAGATATCTCAATGCATTTCACCGCATTTCAATGCTCTTTATCTAGATTTGAGAGAAAACGATTAACTGTACATACCATGACATACATCAAACAACTTAGGTATAGAAATTCTCTGCATGAACTCTCTTCTCTTCATTCTGTTGTAGGAGACTGATTCACACTCAACTTGAAACGCGGTGCAAAAAATTGCCAACAGCTTTAGCGTCATCCATTCCAAACCTCTATAGAACTTTCTAGATATACCTCTCCTGCGACAAATGGAGTTTTATTCTAACTTTATCTTGAGCTACTGTTGTACTAAGAACATTCTTCGCATCGCGATGCCACAGAACATATTTGTAGCATATGTTAACACAAAATTAATTGATGCTTAACCTACTTGTTTCTGAGCACCTTATCCTTCCTTGCTGTTTTCGTTTTTTGAGCTGATGTTTTATTTTGCCTTTCCAGAAACTTGCTGTCATATATGTTTCCTGTGATGCTGACGATTATGGCAGTTGGAATGCTGACAATCAGGGGCCTTAAGGAGCAAGGCCGACTTGGACGATTTTTTGGTGGAGTCATGATTCGTGATCAGCCACCATCAAATACTATACAAAAGATTATTGCTGTGAAAGATGCTATGCGTGACTTTGAGAATATGTTGCAACAAGTGAATGTCTCAGTTCTCAAAATACGTTCAATTTTACTCTCTGGCAACCCACAGGTATTATATTATGAGTTATGAGAGATTTAGTTATGACGTTCATTCATACATGTTATTCAGTTGGACTTCATTATTTTCAGATAACAACTGAGGTAGCTGTGCTTCTGTTAACTTCTGCAACCATTCTTCTCATTGTCCCATTCAAGTATATTCTTTCCTTTCTTCTCTTTGATCTGTTCACACGGGAGCTCGAGTTTCGGAGAGAAATGGTAAAGAAATTCAAAAAAATGTTAAGAGAGCGGTGGAATGCAGTGCCTGCTGCCCCAGTAGCAGTTTTACCATTTGAAGATGAAGAATCGAGATCAGAAACTTCCTTAAAGAAATTTGAGGACCAGCCAAAATCACAAGGAAAACAGAACAGTGGTAAGTCTAGATAGTGATACCATTTTTAGGATTGCTGATAGATAATGTAATGATATAACTTTTTGTTTCAATTTTTGTGTAAAGAAAAATAGGTAAGCTTGTGTGCTAGCTTTTCTCTCTTTGGATTTGTCCTATGCAAATGCCTTGAGTTTGATTGTTTTCAGCTTTAACTTCTCTCTCTTTAATGTTAAACTGTCCTCAACTCAATGCTGGTTTTGGATTTATCCATCCAGCCCTAGCGAGAACTGAAGAAAATACATGTATTACAATTACAACAAAGAATTCATAATTTAAATTAATTCCTAGTTTGTGAAGGGGTAGAAATGCTATCAATTTCATAAAAGAAAAATAGAGGGCCAATTACTAAACTTTTAGGTGTATAAATATATATCTCTTAAATATGGGGTTCATGTCAATTTCCTAACCCTATGTTTGGATGGAGCATTTTTAGGAGGTAGCATATTTTTGAGGGAAATTCAAATATTTTAGTTCAAAAACATACACTAAAAGAAATTGAGGGTCAATTACTAAATGTTTGGGTGTATAAATATACATCCCTTAAATAAGTGACATTTGACATTTAGGTACATTAGTTGATTCAATTTAGGCCATCCTCGGGTAAATTTTTGTTAGGCTTAATAAAAGTTAGAGGAGCTCCAAAACCAAAGTCTTAGAATTTGATGTTGTATCTTGTCTTGTCAAAAAAGAATTTGATGTTGTGCCTAATTCATCCTTAGAAGTTTTTTTTGAAGGGTTGCACCCACTTAATATAATCATTATTGAGCCATTAATATTCAATGTGAAATTCTAACACACTTTGCCACTCAAATATAACTACTTTTTAGCCATATCACTATCTAATGTTGGACTCTAACACAAACTCGTTACACTCGAAATTGTACATTTGGAGCGTGAAGTTTGTAAGCCACGGCTGGACATCTTCCATTTATTCCACCCATCTTGTTGATCATATTAGGGCTGGACAAAATTTTCAAACCGAACCGTATCCGAGTAAACTGGAAAGAAATACATTGTTCGGGTGATTATTCACAGGTTGTTGGGTATTTGGGTGAATTAATCAGTTCTAGTTGGACTCAATTGGACGGTGGCGGTTTTGCCAAAGCCAATTTGCTGCTAATCGACGACCAGAGAAAAGAAATGCACGAGAAAGAATTGATTTATATTTGCCTGATATTGACTATTCAATTTAATATTGTTTCGCCTTTATCCACTTGGAGATGACATCAAATAACACTCGAATAATTAAATATTAATAAATTGAATCAATCCACCTGTTAGAACCGTCAAACCCACCACTCGCCGGAGCCACGGTAGAAATGATCAGAAATGGATGCCTTTTTAAGTATTTCGGTTTTCCAATGTAAGCGACTGTTTGTCCACCCCTTCATAGTTCATACACACATCCTGAGTGTGAATTGTTTTAAATTGTACTGCGGAAGTGCTTGATTGAGTCCCATAATCTACTCCATCCGTTACAGAATATAAGCAAAACTTGATCAATAAAAACTGATGTATCTAGTCCAAACTTTGTTCTAGATACATCAAATTTTATTGACTAATTTTTACTTATATTCTGTAACAGATGAAGTATATTGTTGTTACTATGTTGCCTTTTTTTATCCATGTGTGCAATAAGTCTTGGTCAGCGTCTTCCATTAATTGGTCCAAATTGTTGGGACCCACGTGAGTTAGTTTTGGTATTAAATAACTGGGTTTTTTTTAATACCCCCACAAGACTCCCCTTATATACCTCACAAAAAAATTAAAAACCCCAAAATATCCTCAACTCCAAAAAAAAAATATAGAAATCGTATATATCCCCCTAAATCATATATACGTAGTCCTATATACCGATATATATATATATATATATATATATATTGTAATCAAATAAAAAATAATTAAATTATTTAAAAAATTAAAATTATGTATTTTAAATAAAAATAAATTAGATATAAATAATTTAGGCTAAAAAATGGGTTTAGTGTGTAGTTCGTTAACACGAGACGATATTATACGTCGAACGAATAATTTAGACTAAAAAAATCGATTTTCGGGCAACCTACTCTGATTGTAATTAAACAACAGTCATTAAATCTGAAATAAATCAAGGATCAAGACTCCCCTAGAAGAGACTTCTTATGGGACTGCGAACCTCAAATTCCCAAATTCAATCGTTTACTATTTTTAATTAATTTGTTAAATTTATCATAGTCCCCAAAAAAAAATTAAAAAATTGTGTAGATTTATTTTGGTTTTGTTAGATTTTTAATGGTGTTTTTATAATTTTTGGATTTGTTTTGACTCTTTAACGGATTTTTAGTAGCCTTTTTATAACACTTTTTTAAAAATTAAAACAAATCATATTAACAAATAATAAAAAAATTAAAACAAGTCGTTTATACCCCCACATCTTGGTATATACGACTTGTTAAAATACAAATACCAAGGTGTAGGGGTATATACGACTTGTTTTAAAAAATCCAATCATATTTATTTTTTCTTAACATATATACAATTTTATCAAAATACATAGGTGGGGTTTTCAATTTATGTGGGGTGTATAGAGAGATGTGGTGGGGTTAAAAAGAAAAAGGCCTAAATAATTTTGTGGATTTTTAAAAAGGGTGCTGCTTTTCCCACGCCCCCTCCTACTCAAAACACACCCCATAAGGGTGTGAAATGACCAAAAGATCAGCCAAAGCGTCTTTTTTTTTCAAGAATTTTCACGTGTTCGAACACGGGCCTTCGAACAGGTTCGAATGACACCGTTCGAGTGTGTTAAATTTTGACTTTACACCCTCTTGGCGTTTTTCACCTATTCGCATGAGGTCATGCGAACCTGTTCGCATGACCTTGTTCGAACCCGTTCGAACGACATCGTTCGAGTGTGTTAAATTTTGACTTCACACCCTCTTGTGAGTAATTTTGCCTGTTCGAACGATGTCATTCGAACGTGTTCGAACGATGTCATTCGAACGTGTTCGAACCGTCGTTTAACACGTCTCTCACAGTGTTTCACGCGAGGTTATTTTTGAAATAAAATTTGTTAAAGAGTGTGAAAGAGTAGTAGGGGGAGTGGAATAAACCCTGCCAAGATTCATCACCTTCCTCTCTTAACCACTTCGAATTTCCCCCTGTAACTCTTTTCTTATACACTCTATCGCACAAAACGAAACCTTAGACATCGAATAGAAAGTAACGGTGCTACAAAGGAAAAACCATTGCAGTTTTAGATTACAGGTCCGTAAATTCGTCTTCTTTATGCTTTCTATGATACTCACATCAAATTTAGCATACTCTTTTTGTTGTTAGTTCGTTAAATTTATTGCCTCAGTCTGTGAAATCAAAAATTAAATTGAAAAATTGGAAATTAATCAATTAAGGGAAATTTTCATTGTGTTCGTTTTGAACTCTCTGTTAAGGAAAACTAACTAGTGCCTGTTGTTTTTTCCTGATAATAATATTTTCCACTTGTTTCTTTCTATCTTTATTATGATATACATACATAATAATAGCTCTTTTAACATTCTCTTCATGCAAGATTGTACTATCTTAATTATCAGAATTTTTTAATTATCCAAAAGGTGTGAATCGGTGACATAGTCTACGAAAAATGGATGGTTTTTGTTCTTGTTTAAGAAAAAATGAAAAGAGTGAGGTTGATGGCGGCCTTGTGGCTGAGGCGCCGGCGCCGGCGCCGGCGGAGGTGCCGGCGGCCAACCCTCCAATCACAAAGCTTGTCCTACGCCGTGGATGCAGTGCTAAGTCGCCTACAATAAATGATGATGTCAAAGGTGATTAAATTTATTCTTACTTTAAACCCTCACTGAAATAAAGTTAAAGGTGATTAAATTTATTCTTATTCTTATTTGCCTTAAACCCTCACTGAAATTGTTTAAATATTCAATTCAGTTCACGTTGATAAATCATCTGCGGCTGATGGAATGAAAATGTCATCAACCAAAAACTTTGGGGAACCATTGACAATGACCCTTGGCAATGGTAATCTGCTTTGAAATATTTTGTTTTATGAAATCTTTTGTTTATAAAATGGCCCTTGGAATTCCAATTTAGCCAATTTGAGTTTACTTCCTTCCCTATTACAGACAAATTGTATCCTGGACTAGACTATGAAATAAGCTCTATGAAAGAGGGGAAAATGGCTCTGTTCACTTCACCCTCTTTCCATTTTGTGATTGAACTAATTTCATGGAAAACTAATGAGAAGGGGGAAGTTAGTAGTGAGAAAGCACCATAGGACAAATTTGAAGCGGCTAGTTCTAAAGAGGACAAATTTGAGGCGGCGGCTAGTTCTGAATTAGCAGACAAATTTCATCCTTATTATAATAAATTTTTGGAAAAATTACATTTTTCAAAGCATCTTAATTGCTAAAAAATTTGTATACTACTGTTTAATATGAGATATAGGTTTACTATAAAGTACTAAAAAATTTGTATATAAATTTTAGGCATTTTGAGAAATAAGGACTTTTGCTAAGGAAAACTGCAAAAAGAGCTCTATTTTAAAAAAAGCAGCCTTCATAATTTTTCAATGGGATGACGAAAACGCTACTTGTTGTAATAATAACTAGTGGTATACTTGTGCCTACACACGGGTGTTGGCATTTTATTTTTATATATGAATTCAGACAAATTTAATTAGTGTAAACATTCCCTTGTGTAAAAAAACGGAATACTAAAATTTTGTCAAATACCAAAAAAATTTAAAATAGTAAATAAGAAAAATGAAGGAAACGTGTATTTTGGTAGTGGGTGATTTGTTTAGATAGTTCATATATGAACTCAGTCAAAATTTAATTAGTCCAAACATTATCTCGCATAAAAAATGGATATTAAAAAAAAATTCAAAATTTGAAAATTTAAAATAGTAAAAGAGAAAAATGAATGAGATATGTAGATGAGATTAAAGTAGGTATATTGTGAAAAATAGAGAAATGAGTGAATTAGAGAAAGAAAAAGGAGAAGAGAGTGAAAAGTGTGTGAATGAAAAAGTGAAAAATTGTGTGAGAGAGTGAAAAAGTGTGTGAGAGTGGGTGAAAAAGTGAAAAAGTGTGAGATAGAGAGGAAATTGTGGAAATGTGAAATGACCTAAATTTCCTCTAATTGTTTAGTTGAAAAAAGGATAAATTTGGTATTTTGATAGTGGGTAAATGGTATAGATAAATAGATAGTAGATAATAAAATTGAAAGCAAAATGTGAAAGTAAGGAAAATATAATAAAAGAACACATAGATTAAAAGTGAGAGAATAACCTGAGGCAATGTTTAGGGAATATTGAGATTCTTTTAGTAAACAAAAGATTAAAAATATTGTTAAAACTATGAAAATATATCTAAATCAATCACTCAATAGGACAACACAACTTATTTAGTTATCAAATAGACCTCAAAAATTCAAAGTGGCTGTGTTTCTAAAATTAGAAAACAAACAGACAATAATTATAACATATATATTAGTTTTAATAAATTGTGTGTTTTAAGCTTTTAGAATAAAATTTATCCACACAATCAAAGTTGATGTAGGTGTTGTTTTTCACTAAAAATTTCTTTTTTTTTTCATTACAAATTCACTAAAAATGTCCATAGCTATGCATAAATATCTTTGCGTATATACTACTTTTGAAACCTCAATTTTTAAGCTATTTTTAGCAGAAAATAACACCTTCAAAGTTTTATCCTTCACCAATCCTAAAAAACTGAGGTCCTTTTAAACAAAATTTACCTTATACTCTATATGCATGTTACATTTTGAGGATCCTCTTCCTAAAATGTCAAAATACATGAAGCAAAGCGGTCACCATATCAATTTGCAATCAAATTTGGGTGCTCTAAAATTGATATATATATATATATATATATATATATATATATATATATATATATATATATATATATATAGGTAAACTTGCACTGAATTTGAAATAAGCAGTCACCTTGACATCCTCTCATGTTATTCTCTATCTTGTTAAATCTCAATCACTCATTTAATATGTACAAGAGATAAAAAGGTAATATCATCTCAATCTTATCTTCTTACCCCATGAGACTTGACTTTAAAGCGTCTCTACTAAATACTACTTTATTTTAAAATCAGAAAGGTAATATAGTCAATTAGATTTAGTTTAAATGAGAAGAGCTCTCGGCTATTCCTTATCTTTTAGCATAAGTGACGCGTTTCTATATTTATGTTAAGCATTTTTTCTGAAATGTGTTTATGCTAAATGTTTTATACTGAGATTGGTCACTTAGTTCAATATAACAACCCAATAAATATAGAGTTTTGTGAGTGGAAATCTTTGGGTAATATGAATTGTCTTGGGTAATTGACACATTAACTATGATTTTTTTGGTCATACACATTAACTATGCTTGGTAAATCTTTAGATAGTTCATCAAATCCATAAGGTGAACTGAATCACACTTAATGGGAAGGGAAAAGGAGAAACGAAAGAGTAGTATATAATTCACAGTTCAAACATGTTTAACAAAACCAAATGGGAGCTAGTGCATCCTCTACATACCAAATCTAACTTTCTCATGAAAAAAACAGCGTGTACTGAAAATTGACACGGATATACAATGACATGAAGGTTCAATTTTCCATCACATTGGCAAGGACATGCAATCAGCATAGAATGTTATTGAGTTCATTACAAGCACCCAGCAGATCTCAGACTACTATCAGTATCTTCCCTGCAGAAAAACCAAAAAATAAATATAAAGAAGCCATGTTTTGCACTAATTGAGTTCATTTCCCATTTTCCAAATCAAACCTCACAATAGAAAAAGGTTCTGGTGTTGCAAAATACAAACCCCCATTAAAGAAAACAGCTTGATTATCACCAAGTGTTGGACCTTGAAAACCATTGAATCCTCGCCAAGATGGAAACTTTGAGTGATAAACGAATACCCTTTTAGAAGCTGATTCAGAAGAAAGAACAAAAATGATGTAACCACCATCTGGGGTAGTAATAAATGTGAGATGATCAAGGTGAAGAGAATAGAGAACACTTTTGGGTATTGAATTTTTCTAGAGGATTTAGATAAACAGTTGCAAATAAGTAAAGAGCAAGAAATCGAATCAGATATACAGAAAAGACCACCAGAAGAAACAAGAGTAGTGAAATGTGTTGAATTTTTTAACCATTGTATTGTTTACTTGTAGGAGGGGTAATAACAACTGAGGGAGGGTGCAATAATTGAGAAGCCCAGCTCCTGTTAAGTCCAGCCCAGTGATGTTGCACTTTGTTCCAAACAAAATTGTTTGGTGCCCACTGCGCACCCGAACCCGTTTTGATTTGGAATACGCGGATCCTTTATGACCCGGTATACTTAACCTCGTGTATGTGTTGTTACCTCCGCCAGAAAACCAAGAAGCTTCTCTCTCTTCTTCTTGAAACCCTTCTTCTTCTCTCTCGCCGGAAACCTAGCTTCACTCAGGGCTCTCACTCCGGTGATTGAAGCTCTGATTGGGCTTGATTTCAGGTCGATGATGATCGTTGGTGATGATGAAGTAAAACCCCTCTGGTTTTACTCAACCAAACACCCCGAGATCACCGAAATCACTTCTCACTCTACGATATTCTGCAAACCCTAGTTTGCTTCGATCTGCTTGATTCCTTCAAGCAGATCTGTGATTCTTCTTCACTTAAGGTAGAATCACTTCTCCTTTACAATTTTCCTTTGATTTACCTTTGATTTGATACCGATTTCAGAAACCCTAACTTTTGAATTTCTGTTTGCAGGTGAAGAACAACACACGGCCTCCTCAGTGGTCAAGAAAGGTAATTTCACACCCCTTGTGTTCTTAATTCCCTTCTCTCGAATCGAATAGATGAAAACCCTAATTATTGTTCTTTACTTGCATGAACTGTTGAGTTTCACCTCCAAACTCAACCTGCACTATTTTCTCACACTTACACCTTCAAGAACACCTCTCACGGTACTTTTCTTCCTTTTACTTCTTGTTCCTTTTCCTTCTAGTTTGATCATTTGAAACCCTAATTTCTAATGATATTTTCCCTTGTTCTTTGCGAGGTAATCACCTTTGATTCTCCCACGAACCTGCATTCATCGAAAGAGAATGAAGTTCTTGGAGCTTACGTAATCAGGAAGTAGTGTAGCAGTAGAATAGACTTTGAATGCTTAGAGTAAATTGAAAACTGTAAATTCTATATTCATTGTAAGTTTTTTCCTATGTACAAATGTGTTTATATACTGTGCTGAAATATAGTTGTTAGATGGTTGTTAGTTAGGCTAACAACCAAGTTTGTTATTTTAACAAACTAGTCTTAGTTGGTTAGAGTTAGTTAGTAACTCTAACTGCCCAATAGTTTGTTACAACGGCTATAAGCTGTTTTAACTTAAGCTAGGATTTTGATTACAATCTCAACAAAATGAAGGTGAACATTACTCTCTCTCTCTTCCCTTACTCTCTCTTCCCTCTTTCCCCTCAAATAAACACACCCTTAGTAAAATTTTATTGACTCAATTTTGCTAATAAATGAGATTGGAGAGTACAAAATACTCGAGCAGTCTCATTTTATAAGTTGTTTTAGTAAAATTAATTTGACTTGTTGATAGTTTTTGTGATTAGTGTTCGTGTTGCGGTTCGGGTTTGATTGTAAAGTAAGAAGTCATTTGATTTTAAATAAGAAAACTACATGTGTTGGGCAAAGCACTGAATAAATCACTAATTGAGAATCAGAATAGCAGATGATGTTCCTATATCCTTCCTCCCATGCAAGAGCTATCCCCTTATACATAGCCATCAATTCTGCAAACAAATTGTCATGCACACCAAAAAAAACAGCAAACCCCAACAACCAACTACCATCAGATCTGCGGAGACCCTGGGTTTCCAATACATGTGGCTTAATTTGGTTTATATGGTTTCTTAAAAAAACTTGAACCAATTCAATTCAAATAAATATCGTTTATAAATATCGTTTGAATTGGATCGAATGATTCAATTTTTTTTTTGAGTTAAAAAAAGTGTACTACAAATATGTTCTACAAAACAGTTAATTTAAATGAAAATTTATTTGAATTTGAGGAATTGTTAAAAATATATTCTGAAATGTATTATGAGTATATTTAGAAAAAGATAGTCTAAAAGATATTAACTCTACAATTATATAGAGGAACTAGGCAAGCTCCCGTCCTACGGACGGAGACACGTTAATTACTATGGATTTCACATAATTAGTTTTACATGGTTCACATAATTTTTACAATATTACCCTCACTCAAAATTGAATAATGGACAACTGCAATAATGTGTGATGCCGTAAGCAGTAATGATAATAATAATATGTTGTTCGAGGTTGGTCACACGCAACCTCTCTTTCTCTTCTGATTCAACTCAACTCCCATCACATCCATTCAAATCTCCCTTTCCCTTTCATTCATTGCATCTAATCCAACTATTATTCAGATTCTTCTATTGCATCTAATCCAACTACTATTCAGATTCTTCTAATTTTCATTTCAATGTCTTCCTCATTTTTTTATTTGGTTGTTGTTCCTTCCCTCTTCTCCTCTCCTCAATGATTACCATTTTTTCCTCCTTTTTCTTCTTTCAATATTAGAAACAGAATAGGATTAGAAGTGGAGGGTGAGCATGGGAGAGTTTTATCTAACAGAAATTTTACTTTTTTACTAATAAATAATCTTAATGCAAAATCAAGTACGAAAACACATAGCTATAACTAAATAGCAAATGTGTGATAAAAGTAACCAAAACTATAGCAAACAAAGAATGAGAGAAGGGGAGAATTTAGGAGTGTTTGTATTTCTCTTTTCAAGTGTACATTTACATATGAGAGTGAGCCCTATTTATAGGGTGGGAATTGGAGAATGATTAGTCATCCATAAAAGCCACTACACTATGATATAAAGGAGATGATGGGAGAAACTCAATGGACATCCAATCTAATATTCATAACACTCCCCCTTGGATGTCCATTGAGGATATGCCTCATTAAAACCTTACTAGAAAAAAACCCAGTGGGAAAAATCTAGTGAAGGAAAAAGAGTACATATCCTTTTACAATATTTATTTATTTCTCCCCCTCATCCAGGCAATTACTTTTGAGACGACGAAGACCAATCTTTTGTACCAGTCGTTCAAAAATCCTACTTGGGAGCGATTTTGTGAAAAGGTCCGCAAGATTATCGCATGAACGAATTTGTTGAATGTTTATATCACCATTCTTCTGAAGATCATGAGTGAAGAAGAATTTTGGAGAAATATGCTTTGTTCGATCTCCTTTAATGTAGCCTCTTTCAATTGAGCAATGCATGCGATATTATCTTCATAGATTGTAGTAGCATTTATTCTTAGGAAGACAAACCACAACTCTCTTGTATGTGATGAATCGAGAGACCTTAACCAAGCGCATTCCCGACTTGCTTCGTGTAGTGCAAGAAGTTACGCATGATTTGATGATGTTCTTTGTTATGGTCTGTTTCACCGATCTCCATGAAATTTCTTTGTACCTCCACAAGTAAACAAGTAACCTGTTTGTGATCTACCATTATGAGGATCGACAAATAACTCGCATCTGCATAACTCGTTAGCTCTAAATTTGGGTTTTTGGAATAAAACAAACCCATATTCGTTGTGCCTCTAAGGTAACGAAGTATATGCTTGACTCGCTCCAATGCCTTCGTGTGGGTGAAGAACTATACCTTGCTAATAGATTGAGAAAATGATATATCGGGACGTGTATAATTAGCAAGGTACATCGATTGCTCCAATTGCACCGAGATATGGTACCGAGGACCAAGTGGCTCTTCACCCTCCTCTCGAGGTCTAAAATGATCTTTCTCCACATCTAGTGATCTAACTACCATTGGAGTAGACAATGGATGAGATTTGTCCATGTAGAAACGTTTTATATTTTTTTTCTACATAAGCCTCTTGATGCACAAAAACTCCATTTTTCAAATGCTCAATCTGTAATCCTAGACAAAACTTTGTCTTTCCCAAATCCTTCATCTCAAATTCTTTCTTTAAGCAATTTATTGCTTTTGGAAGCTCTTCAGGAGTTCCAATAATATTTATGTCATCAACATAGACAACAATTATGGCAAATTCTTTTCCTGATCTTTTTATAAAAATACATGGACAAATGGGGTCATTTGTGTATCCCTCCTTTAGCAAATATTCACTGAGGCGATTATACCACATGCGCCCAGACTGTTTTAGCCCGTAGAGAGACTTATTCAATTTGATGGAGTAGTTCTCTCGAGATCCAGAGCTATGTGCCTCAGGAAGGTTAAATCCTTCAGGGAGCTTCATGTAAATGTCACTATCAAGTGAGCCATATAAATAGGCTGTGACAACATCCATCATGTGCAAATTAAGCCCTTCATGTGCCACAAGGCTAATTAAGTACCGAAATGTACTTGCATCCACTACAGGGGAATATGTTTCATCAAAATCAATTCCAGGTCTTTGCGAAAACCCTTGTGCAACAAGTCGGGCTTTGTATCTTGCAATTTCACCATTCTCATTCCGTTTTCGAACAAAGACCCATTTGTATCCAACTGGTTTGACACCTTCAGGTGTTCGGACTACAGGTCCAAAAACTTTTCGCTTGTAAAGAGAATTTAGTTCTGCTTCAATTGCTTCTTTCCATTTTGGCCAATTCTCACTTTGTCTACAATCTTTAATGGATTTTGGTTCATGATCCTCATCATCATTTATCTCATTTAGCGCTATATGACATGAAAAACTATCATCAACATTGACTTCATGTCGGTTCCATTGTATTCCATTAGTGACATAATTTATTGAGATCTCTTTATTTTCATGATTTTCAGGTACCTGATCTGTCCCTTCTGGGATTGAAATGTCAATCATGTCTGTAGATTCTTTGAGAGTTTCTATATCCTCCTCTGGACCATCTTTCTTTTTAGCTCCTTTTCTTGTTCGAGTATTTTTATCTTTGGAACCGACTGGTCTACCACGCTTCAGGCGCGGTTGAGACTCATTTGCAATATTAGATTGTCCAACAGGGACATCTATTTTTATTGGAGCATTAGTAGCTGGTATATATGATTTGGTTACACCTTTTGGATCAGTAAATGCATTTGGTAACTGATTTGCTAAGCTTTGCAAATGAATTATCCTTTGAACTTCAAGTTCACATTGTTTAGTTCGAGGATCAAGATGAGACAAGGATAATTCATTCCAACTGATCTCTTTTTTCAGCTGCTTATTCTCTCCCCCTAGTGTTGGGAAATTTGATTCATCAAAATGACAATCAGCAAATCGAGCTGTAAATGAATCTCCTGTTGTTGGTTCAAGATATTTTATAATAGACGGAGATTCATACCCAACATAAACTCCCAACCTTCTTTGCGGACCCATTTTAGTGCGTTGTGGTGGAGAAATTGGAACATACACCGCACAACCAAAAATTCGAAGATGGGAAATGTTTGGTTCTTGACCAAAACTAATTGTAAAGGGAAGAATCATGATAACTTGTTGGTTCGATGCGAATCAAATTTGCAGCATGCAAAATTGTATGTCCCCAAGTGGAAATTGGAAGTTTGCATCTCATGAGAAGTGGTCTTGCAATTAACTTTATTCGCTTAATAAACGATTCTGCAAGACCGTTTTGTGTATGAACATGTGGTACAGGATGTTCAATGTCAATTCCAATGGATGCACAATATTCATTAAATGCTTGAGATGTAAACTCAAGCGGCATTATCAAGGCGTATTTTCTTGACGGGATAATCAGGGAAGTGAGCTCTTATTCGAATTAGTTGAGCTAGCAATCGCGCAAATGCTTGATTGCGACTTGACAACAAACAAACATGTGACCATTTAGTTGATGCATCAATTAAAACCATAAAATATCTAAATGGTCCACATGGTGGGTGTATTGGCCCACAAATATCACCATGTATACGTTCTAAAAAGTTAAGTGATTCACTTCTAACTTTTGTTGGTGATGGTCTAATTATCAACTTCCCTTGTGAACAAGAAGTACATGAGAATTTATTAGATTGAAGAATCTCCTGGTTCTTCAATTGATGACCACATGAATTTTCAATTATTCTTCGCATCATTATAGACCGGGATGGCCCCAACCGGTCATGCCAAACAACAAATTTTTTGTGATTTGTGAACTTCTGGTTTACAACAGCGTGTGCTTCAATTGCACTGATATAAGTGTAGTACAAACCAGACGAAAAGGCGAGTAGCTTTTCCACTACACTTATTTTTCCCAAAGTAAGTCTTGTTATATATAGATATTCAATATCTCCTTCATCTTTTGTTTCAATATGATATCCATTTAGACGGATATCTTTGAAACTTAATAAATTTCTACTTTGGACTTAGGGAATATAGTGCATTTTCAATGTGTAAATTTGTTCCCCTAGATAATAGTATATTAGCTCTTCAGGAGCCTTCAATTATCTTTGAGGATCCAGATATAGTAGTAACGTTGGTTTCTCGCTTCACTAAATAAGAGAAATATTTTGCATCCTTTAAAATTGTATGGGTAGTTCCGCTATCAACGAGACACATATCTCCATTATTGATGCTATTGTCACTCATTCTATCCAAAGAGAAAAAGAAATGATAAGAGAGAATCATGAGAATAAATAACAACTTTACGATTAAATTATTTTAACATAATCTATGGAAGTTGAAAACACACTTAAATATAAAGCTTTATTATTATTAGCATAGGAAATTCAAAACATTTTATTATCATAGGAAATTCAAAGACATTTTATTATTTAGAAAAAAAACTACTTCTTGACTATACTTCCATCCACAATAAGGTGATCTATATTTCCATCAGGGTCAGCAAAGAAATCAGCAACATCCAAATGAGTAGCATCTGTATTACCATCATCTTTATAAGCAAAATGACTCTCAATCCCTTTATTTTTAATTGATTGTTGATAGAGATCAACAAGATGTTTTGGCGTACGACAAGTACGACTCCAATGACCTTTGCCTCCACAACGGTAGCAAATATTTTCATTATTTTTGCTACTCTGCCCATCTTTGTCATTCTTTCCAACATTTTTCCACTTCTGGTGAAAAGATGTGTTCTTGTAATTTCCACTTCGACTATGATCAATACCGTGATCACTACCACGGCCACGACCACGACCACGACCACCACGGCCACGACCACGCCACGACCCACGACCACGAGTTTGGCCATAGTGGTTGTGTGTTGCTACATTCGCTTTCGGGAATGGAGCGAAGTGCGATGGGACGAGCTTCATGATTTTTCATCAAAAGTTCATTATTTTGCTCAGCCACAAGTAGGCAAGAAATCAAGTCAGAATATTTCTTAAAACCTTTTTCACGATATTGCTGCTGCAGGAGCACATTGGATGCATGAAATGTGGAGAATGCTTTTTCTAACATGTCTTCATCCGTCACTTTTTCTCCACACAATTGTAATTGAGAAGTGATTCTAAAAACAGCAGAATTATATGCAGTTACACTTTTAAAGTCCTGTAAACGCAAGTGCATCCAATCATAACGGGCTTTTGGGAGGATAATAGATTTTTGGTGCTCATATCTTTCTTTTAAATTGTTCCAAAGAAAGAATGAGAGAAGGGGAGAATTTAGGAGTGTTTGTATTTCTCTTTTCAAGTGTACATTTACATATGAGAGTGAGCCCTATTTATAGGGTGGGAATTGGAGAATGATTAGTCATCCATAAAAGCCACTACACTATGATATAAAGGAGATGATGGGAGAAACTCAATGGACATCCAATCTAATATTCATAACAAAATGAATTATCTTAAAATAATAGACCGAAACAATATAAGTGAAGCATGTCTTCTTGATAAAAAGATCTTTTGTCTTGGAAAGTACACCCATGTGGGATCTAAGTACCTTTTTATAGGCTCCAACTAAAGCATGAAGGGTGTCGAGTTCTCAACATATCTCTTTCCAAAATACGTTGTACGCCAAAAATTAATTCTTCAGACTCAATTCTATCATAACGCAGTTATTATGTCTGTTGGAGGCGCTTCACAAAGCCATGTATTTTGTGTGTTGACTATAGTTCAACCATGTATAGTAGGTGGTTCAGACCTATGATGGAACTCATAGAGTCAGTGCTGTGTAGCCTAATTAGTTTCACATAATTAGTTTCACATGGTTAACAGTACTTTTACAGTATTACCCTCATTAAAAATTGAATAATGGGTGACTGATTTGAAAACTAAGTGAGAGTGACTAAGGGCATTTTTGGAATGGTACATTAGAGGAAATAAAAAGTAGGGAAAGCTGCTTAAATTTTAGAACAAAATAAATGAATTTTTGGTTGCCAATATTCAAATTTTTGATTGCCAATAAAAAGTAGGTGACTGCTTTATATTTTTTTATTTGTAATTAATTTTTATTCAATTTAATATATTCCACTCATATATTTTTTTAATCTCTTTCTCTCTTCCAAGCTCCACGCATTATCACCATTCATTTTTCTCATTTCTTCTTTTCCCTTTCTCTTTCACATTCCAGAATCTTCAAATCCCTAATTTTTCTCTCACTCTTAAAAGTCATCTCCTACCTTCTTTGTTCCGTTCCTTCATCTTCTTCTTTGAAAAGAAACAAAACTCCCCCTCTCATCATCTAATCAGGTCCCTCTCTCAATCAATCTCCCTCTCATTCACTCATCTCTCTCGACCTCCCACACAAGTATACAACCTTCATCTTTCCCCCCTCTCGCATGCACACACACGGATGCCTCATCTCCCTTAACTGACATCGTTCATTCATCCCTATGTGATACATCAACAGATCTGTTTCAGAAGTGTGAAAGATGGAGTTGGATCATGGAGTTTTTGTCCAAGATCTGTTTTTTGTGTATATTTGATCTGTGTACTTTGATGTTTTTATCTGTTAAATGAGAATTTTTATTTTTTTATTTCATCTTTCTGTTAATTTTTCTTCATTTTTCTATTGATTTGCCTCTCCTTTAACTTGTTTTTTGGAAATATGGAAGATGAAGAATCATGATGGCCCTGTTTTCTATTGATCTGTGTACTTTGATGTTTTCTCAACCCAATGAGCATTCTTGTTTTGAAGCTTGGCTAATTCATCCAATGCTTCGTATGTTTCCTTATTAGTAAAAAGCTTCGTTCTTGTGGTGTGATGGCCCTGCTACTGGACCCTCCCATTTCTAAAAAAAAACCACTACTCCTCCATTACTTTCATGCGCTTATCATTCCTTCTTCTTTCTTCTTTTTACCTTCTATATGCACAAAACAGGGGCAAATCAGAATGCAAACCACAAGGGTAAAGTTGGGAATTTATTTTGGCTGAACCACCTACTATACATGGTTGAACCATGATAAAAAGAAGAAAGAAGCACCACTTCCTAATATATAATTGACTCCTTTTTATCAAGAAGACAAAAGATCAGAGAGAGAGAGAAAGAGAAAGAAGAAGAGGAAGAAGAGAAAGAGAAAGAGGAGCGTATGAGAGAGAGAGAGAAGAAGAGGAAGATGAACAAATGAGAAGAGAGAAAGAGGAGGGATGAGAGAGAAAGAGGTTGAAGTGTGTTTGACACACTACCACTAAGTTTGTGGCTGTAATGATTTTTAATGGGCCCACAATGGTGTGGTTTCCCACTTACGTACAACGTTTTTTGTGAAAATTTTCCCGCTTCAAATGTATGCTAAAAGACAGATTTTTAGGCTAAAAGTTAGACTTTCCCGCTTCACATGCAGCTAAAAGGCAGATTCACCTACTGCTTTTATATGTGCGGGATGTGTGCGGCGAATTTGCTTTCACTAAATTATAAATGAAAGAGTCTACGTGGTTGCATTGTGATTACAAAAAGGAGAAAATTTATATGTACTTTTTTTGACAAGAAAATTTATATGTACTTTCTAACTCTATGTACTTTTCTCTTTTTATTGTTATTTCAAAATGAAATTTTATTGATCTATGGTAAATTATTCTGAACATTTTCTATATTAAGTGTGATCATTGGCCTTTATGGACAGCCTTTAATAGCATGAATGAGTTTTTACAACAATTGATGGGATGAATTTATTATTATGCCTTTGCTCTTCAATTTATTCCTTATTTTATTTGGGGACTAAGTTTAAAAGTCATTGTATCAGGAAACATGGGTATTTGGTTGATAGCACTTGGCGTTGGAATTTAGTCTGGGATCGTGTTTTGACTGAGGAGACGGCTGACTCTGATATGGTTTTGGCCATTTTAAATTCTTTACATCCTGACGATTCCGAGCAAGATAAGTGGCACTGGAGGCTTGATAATTTCCATGTGTTTACGATGAAATCTTGTTATGCTTTGTTGTCAAATCTGTTGATTCATGATAGGTTGGGTAGTGCCAAGTGCTTTAGACGATATGTGGCAGCTTTCGATTCCAACCAAGGTGGGGGTTTTCGGATGGAATTTGTTGGGAAAGCTTCCAACCCGGGATGCTCTTATTTCTAATGGTATCATTAAGGAACCTCATGGGCCGTGTTGTCCTTTTTGTTTTGAACATGATGGGTCTATTTCTCACTTATTTTGTGTGTGCAGGTGCTCTCGATCAGTTTGGGGTTCTATTTAAAAATGGATAGGCAGTGTGCTTATGGATTCTCTTCTTAGAACGGCGCATTTTAGGGCCCATGGTATTAGGCTAGAGTCCAAGAAGGCTGGGAGATTGAAGTATTCACTTTGGATGACAGTCGCGTGTCTTTGGATTCATCGAAACAGTATTCTCTTTAAGGATCAAGTCTTCAACTCTCAAGTGGTAGTCAATCATGTTAAAGCTATATCTTGGAGTGGTTCATTAGTATTGAAGGTCGCAATTTAGCTTTGAAGATTTTAGACTGGTGGGGAAGCCCTATTGTTTGTGTGAAATCAATTTAATCTGGTCTTTTGTCACATTCTTCATAGGGTACTCTTTCCTCTTTGGATCTTTTTCCTATGGGATTTTGGCCCAAAGAGGTTTTAATGAGACCCCTTGTATTTGTAACGGTTGGAGTGCCCATTTGCATCCCCTTTAATATAATTTTTGCTTATAAAAAAACTCATCAGAAAGAACCTACTAAATAAGTTGTCCAGTTCACCATCATTAAATGTGGTACATTTATATTGTTGAAGTGGTTTTATAATTAGCCTAACTTTTTTTTTTATATTTATGTGCTTAATGATAGAGGTTAACTGAATATATATATATATATATATATATATATATATATATATATATATATATATATATATATATATATATATATATATATATATATATATATTAATATATTAATTGAGTGTATATATTAATTTTTGATGCTTTTCTTTTGGTTTCAACTAAAAAACTCTATAATGAGTATATTTTGTAAGACTTTATCGAAAATATCAACTATGAATTTTATCAACTACGTTAACATCTTTAATGTTAAAATTGTTTATATCGTGTGTGAAGGATTTAATATATAAAGCAAATCATGTCCAATTTTTTTTTGTTAAAATTATTTTTACCTTGGCATGATAGAGAGTAGAGATAAAATTAGGGCTAAATTACTATTTTGGTCCTTTATCTTTGGCCTCGATTTCATTTTGGTCCTTTATCTTTTTTTTTTCTCGTTTTGGTCCTTTATGTTTCAGTTTTGTGTCAATTTGGTCCCCGTAGTCGATTTTAGCTAACAGACGCCATATTTATAGATTAAGCTGACGACGTGGCGTCTCAAATTCATTAAATGACGTGGCAAAACTAATTGAGTTGGCATTACACATCAGCATTTCTTCTTTTTTAAATTAAAACAAAACAAAAACTTAAATAAATTAAAACAAACAAAATCAAAACTGGGTTGCGTTTTCATCTTCTTGTGTTCGTCTCTCTCTCTTCAACTCCTGTGTTCGTCTCTCTCTCTCTCTCTTCAGATAAACAACCAAGCTTCAACTCATCCAAAACCAAGCTTCTGTGTTCGTCTCTCTCTCTCTTCAACTTCTGATGCTTCAACTCATCCAAAATCAACCAAGCTCCTCTTCCATCTCAACTCATTTCAACTCATTTCCATTCTCAGATTTTTCAATCAAATTTCAACCTCAAAAACTGAGCTCCTCTTCCATTTTCTTCTTCACAACTAAATCGCACAAAGTCCTCTTCCATTTCTGTATTTCTGTATTTCTAATTTCAGATCCAAATCCTCTTCCAAAGTCCTCTTCCAAATCCTAATTTCAGATCTGTATTTCTGTTTCCAGATTTGTGGGTTTTGATCTGTATTTCTGTATTTCTGTATTTCTAATTTCAGATCCAAATCCTCTTCCAAAGTCCTCTTCCAAATCCTAATTTCAGATCTGTATTTCTGTTTCCAGATTTGTGGGTTTTGATTTTTGTTGTAGAAAAAATGAAGATCTGAATAAATGGTTTACCTCCTAGAAAATTTGGTTTTAATTATGGGTTTACCCTCTTGAAAAATTGGTTTATTTTTTGTTGTTGAAAAAAATGAAAATTTGGAAAAAAAATGAAGAGATGAGATAATATGAAGAAGATGAACGATGCGTACAGATTTAATTTGGTTAAATTTTTGTATTTTTTTTAATTTAAAAAACTTAAATATTGATGTGTTAAATGATTTAAAATTAAATAATATATTTATTTGCCACGTCATTTAATGAATGACATGACACATAAGACGCCACGTCAGCAGTTAACTGCCAGCGTGGCGTCCGTTAAAGTCATATACAAAAAACTACAAAAAAGGACCAAATTGACACAAAACTGAAACATAAAGGACCAAAACGAAAAAAAAAAAAGATAAAGGACCAAAATGAAATCGAGGCCAAAGATAAAGGACCAAAACAGTAATTTAGCCTAAAATTAGCTATAAAAGAATTCAAAAAGGTCAATTATTTTGATGCTAAACTCGGTTTTTAATTTATAATTAGTGACCAGAGTTTAAACATCCGATTTAGTGTTTTTTTGGTAGTGATAATAAATAAAATTATGTCTAACTAATAAGTGTTTTAGTAATAATTCTAATATAAATTAAAAACCGAGTTTAAACTATGCATCCAAACAACATAAATAGATAAAATCACTTTTTCTACAAACCTATCCAAACATAAACCACGTTAAATTCAATACATTTTAACTAAAATCAAAGTGGATTGAGACTTTTTAAAAATGAGGTTCTAATCAAAAACTTAATTTTCGCGACTTATAGCAATATACGCGATTAAAGTGGATTGAGAGTCTTTGTTGTTAGCGACTAGGCTAATTCAAAGAAAGATATATAACCATTGTACATAGAAAAAAACTTACTTACAGAATAATAAAATTTTGAGCTTTACTCTAAGCATTCCATTCTATACTCTGCATTACTACTACTTCTTCTGTTACGTAAGCTCCATTATCTTCATCTTCTTGCAGTAAAGTTTCAGGTTCAGTTGGGTAAATCAAAGGGTGATTACCTCGCAAGAACAAGAGAAAACCATCTGTTAAATTTAGAGTTTGATAAACCTGGAAAGAAAAGGAACAGAGTAAGGGAAGAGAAAGTACTGTGTGAGGTGTTCTTGGAAGTGTAAAGGTAAGTGGAATAGTGCAGGTTGAGCAGGTGAAACTCAGCAGTTCATGTAATAGGAAAGAACAAGAAATTAGGGTTTTCATCTATTTGATTCGGAGAAAGGAAATTAAGAGCCAGCGTGTGAATTTACCTTTCTTGACTAGAGAGAGCAGTTGTGTGTTCTTCACCGCAAAACAGAAATACCAAAGTTAGGGTTTCGCAATTTGTGATAAACCAAAGGTAAATCAAGAAATCATCTGTAAGGAAAGGTAGATTCGTTCTTACCATAGAGTGAATCAAGGCTCGATTGAAGAAATCAAGGCATTGCGGGCAAACCGGTGTTTGCTCATCGCAAGAAAGAAGCTCAAGATTGAAGGTCTCGATTTAGGTTTGAGAACAAAAACATTGGGGTTTTTGATCATCATCAACCTCAATCATCATTGTGGTGGAAGCGAGGGGTTCTCGACGCTTCAATCACCGCGACGGTGAGAGCAAGAGAAACCCTAGCTCCGTCGTAAGTGAGAGAGAGAGAGAGAAGAGAGAAGGGTTTCAAGAAGAGAGAGTGGCGGTTCTTGAGTTTTCGAGGAAGAGAAGCGAAAGAACACGTTTAAGTATCTCGGGTCAAACCAAAGATCCGCGTTTCACTTGCAAAGCGGGTTTCAAGCGCCTTGCACCGTTACAAAAACATTTGTTTGGCATAAGCGCAAGCTTCATTGGGTTCATTTGAAAAAAGAATTTGGGCTTCTTATTACGCGCACCTCCTCGGTTGTTCATACCCCTCCTGCAAGTGTAAACATAAAAGGTTAAAATTCAACATGGTATTACCAGAGCTATAAATCGATCCAGGGCAAAATTATCTGATCTCTACTCTATTCTTTTACTTTCTTTAAAGTTTTTCTCTACTGTGTTTTTTCTGTCTAACTGTGTGTGTGTGCAGAAGTGCTGCAGAACAGAAAAATTCACAATGAGCAACAACATTCAATCACATGCAAGTTTTGGTGCACAAGTGCCTACCCTAACTGGTAAAAACTGGGATAGGTGGTGCCATCAAATGGAGGCAGTGTTTGGGTGCCAAGGTGTCCTGAAGGTAGTTAAAGATGGTGTGACACCACTTACAGCTACCTCTACTGATGAGGACAAAACCAAATATGAGGATGAAGTCCAGAGGGACTGGAAGGCACTGCATCTAATCCATATTGGGTTAGATGACAGTAACTTTGACAGAATTAGAGGAATCAAGAGTTCCAAGAAGGCTTGGGACACTCTTGATTCGTATTACAATGGGGCTACTGAAGCTAGAAAAGAAAAGTTGGAAGCTCTTAAGGCTCAGTATGAAACCCTTAAGATGAAAAGTGATGAGGATGTTGTGACTTATTGTGGCCGTGTAAAGAAAATTACTAATGCTATGAATCTAAATGGCCTAACATTAACTGATGAAGATGTGTGCAGGAAAATCTTAAGATCACTGACCAAGAAGTACTATGTGTGTGTCAATGGGTTGGAAGACACACTCAAGCAAGAGGACTTAAAGGTGGAACAGCTCCAGAGCAGACTTGAGGCTAAGGAAATGAGACTCAATCTGGTGATGGAGAACAGTGATGATGATGATACTGCCTTCTTCACAAAAGGCAAGGGTAAGAAGGGTTCTAAGCAGTGTATGATGAAGTCATCCTCTAAACCTAACTCTAGTAAAAGTAAGCCTAAATCTAAACCTAATTCTAAGAATAAGACTGATTCTAAGAAAAAGGATAAGTCTAAAGTTCAATGCTATAGGTGTGACAAATACGGGCATTATGCTACAGAATGCCCAACTAGAAAACCTAAATCAGAAATAGAAGCAAATGTTGCAAAAGAGGATTCTGATTCTGATAGCCCAGTAGTGTTTAGTGCCATATGTGATGAACCTAAACCTAAAACTAGGGCAGATGTTAAGGTAACTAATATTGAACTTAAGAAAAATAAGGACTATATTGCACTAATAGTAACTAAGAGTGATGGAAACGAGATACGAAAACTGCGGTATTTGGACTCTGCTGTTCTAACCACTTGACAGAAATAAAGAGTGGGTGGTGGATTTCAACCTCACAAGAGAACTACTATTAGGTGTGCAAATGACAGGTCCCTTCAAGCAACAGGTATGGGGAATATTCTACTAAAGAAAGAAGATGGTCAGGTAGTCACCATACATAATGTCTATTATGTCCCAGGTATGAGCTGTAACCTACTTAGTCTAGGTCAACTTGTAGAGGGAGGATTTTCTGTCATTATGAAGGATTTAAAACTCAAAGTTTTTGATAAAAAGGATAAACTGGTGTTAACTTCTCAACTAGCTAAGAAGCAGAACTTTCAAAACCGAAGATTAGTACTATAGAGGCGAGAATGCCTAAGTGCTACCACTGATCTTGAAAGTGTTCTATGGCATAGGAGATATGGGCACCTAAACTATAAGAGTCTTCTAAATCTTAGTTCTAAAGGCCTAGTGGAAGGTCTACCTAAGATTGAGAAACCTAATAGTGTGTGTACCACATGTCATTGGGTAAATGACCAAGGAAGATGTTTAAGACAGATTTAAAACTAAGGTCTAAACATCTTCTTCAAGTTGTTTACACAGACATATGTGGCCCATTTGATGTGATTTCAAAAGGAGGGAACAAATATTTTTTATCTTTCATTGATGAGTTTTCAAGGAAAATTTGGGTCTATCTCGATAAAAACAAAGTGTGAGGCTTTAACTAAGTTTAAAGAGTTTAAGGCCATGGTAGAAAAAGCAGTGGAAACATGCTTAAGATCCTAAGGTCCGATGGAGGAGGTGAATATACTTCAAAAGAATTTGAAAGTTTACGTACAAGTCAAGGAATTGTTCATGAGGTTACTTCTCCTACACTCCACAACATAATGGAGTTGCGAGAGAGAAGAAGGAAGAACAGTCTGGACATGGCTGAAGCATGATGAAATTAAAAACCTCCCAAAAGACACATGGGGTGAAGCAAAGTATCTCTTCTTTGTTTATCTCATTGAGCAGATGTCCTACTAGAGGCCTAGATGATAAGGTACCTGAGGAAATGTGGAGTGGGGATAAGCCTAGTGTCACACACCTAAGGGTATTTGGATCACTAACCTATGGACATATACCTGATGCTAAAAGGAAGAAGTTAGAGGACAAAAGTAAACCTATGGTACTAGTGGGCTATCACCCCATCGGGTGCTTATAGGCTAGTTGATCCTATGGTGGCAAGCTTGAGATATCGAGGATGTTACTATACTTGAGGATGAGGCTTGGAATTGGGATAAGAAGGAACAAGCAAGTTCCACTGATCCTAATGTGAATGAGGAAGGTAACACAGTGTTACCAGAACATCATCAAGGTGTTGATGATGAAGAAAGTGATGAGGAACCTATTGGAGGTGATGTGCAAGTTGAGAGCGACTTGTTGAGCCAAACTCACGAAGTGGCTCAACAAGAGGTTGTGATTGCTAATAACCCTATTAGAACTGCTAGGGTCGGGGAATCTACCTAGTAGGTTGGCTGACTATGATCTAGTAAGGGATGATGAGGTGAATGATGATGGAGATATCATTCATTTTGCTATGATAGCTGATTCTGAACCTCTAGACTACATTGAAGCTCTTAAGAAGAAAGAGTGGAAGGTAGCTATGCTAGAGGAACTAAAATCTATTGAGAAAAACCATACTTGGACCTTAACCAAGTTACACAAGGAAAGAGAGCTATTAGTGTAAAGTGGGTGTTTAAACTAAAGCTTGATCCTAAGTGGTAACATAGTTAAGTACAAGGCAAGGTTAGTGGCACGAGGTTTTCAAGAAAAGCAGGCATAGACTTCATGAAGTCTTTGCCCGATTATAGACATGAGACTATAAAATTGGTGGATGCACTAGCTTCAGATAGCAGAGGTGGGAAATGTACCACTTAGATGTGAAATCGCTTTCTTAAATGGGCCCTTGGAGAGCGGTTTATATAAACCAACCTCTGGATTTGTGGAAAAGGGCAAGGAAGACTATGTATATCACTTGCATAAGGCGCTCTATGGACTAAGCAGCACACAGGGCTTGGAACAAGAGAATAGATGGGTTCTTTTGAGAGAAAGGCTTTACTAGGTGTCTTTCTTTGAGTATGGAGTCTATGTCAAAGGTGACATTAACTCTTACTTCGATTGATTGTGTGCCTATATGTGGACGATCTACTTGTGGCTGGAAGTGTGATAAGGAAATAGCTAATTTCAAACAAGCTATGAAAGAGGAGTTTGAAAATGATCGATCTGGGAAAATCGACCTATTTCCTTGGGTTAGAATTCCTAAAAGAGGTCAAAGAAGGAATTGTGTTACATCAACAAAAATATGCCACCGAGGTCTTGAAAAGGTTTGAAATTTGGATAATTGCAATCTGCCGCAATTAACCCAAAGAGAGGAAACTTAACTAAGAAGGAAGAAGAAGAGGGCACTAAAGTTGATGAAACTTACTTTAGACAAATTGTGGGGTCTCTAAGATATCTATGTCATAGCAGACTGATATTTTATATGCTCTTGGTTTAACTAGTAGATTTATGAAGAACCATCTATGCAAATACACTTAAATGCAAAACTAAACGTATTTTAAGGTACATAAAGTGGCACCACTAATTATGGTCTGCTTTTTCCAAATGACGGGGCTAAAGGGAAGAGCATTCTAATTGGATACTCAGATTCAGATTAGTGCGGAGATAAAGTAGATGATGAAAGAGCACTTAGTGGATATGTCTTTCTATTCCAAGGAGCAACTATATCACGGAGTTCTAAGAAGCAAGCCATAGTGGCTCTGTCATCCCTGTGAAGCGAATACATTTCGCATGTCATGTTGCTACCAATGCACTTGGCTTGAAACTCTCCTAAAGGAAATGTGATTGATCTATCCGAACCTATAAAGCTCTATATGGATAACAAATCGCCTATAAGTTTGGCTAAAAATCCCATCTCCCATGGTAGGACAAAGCACATAGAAACTAAGTTTCACTATATCGGAGACCAAGTCTCAGAGGTAAAACCGGTTCTAGACTTTGTTCCTACTAGTGAACAGATTCTTGATATTTTCACGAGGCTCTAAAAGGTGAATTATTTTCTAAGCTAAGAAGGCAATTAAATGTCATATCTTTCTAAATCTCAAGGAAGGAAATGACTTAAAAGCTATGTCTAAGGGCTTGTCTTAGACTCTAAGTTTCTGGCCTTACAGGGGTTGTCTGTTTTATCTTATTGCCTTAGTTTTTAGCTTAGATCTAGAGTGAGCTTAAGGTAGGGGGTTATGCCTTAGGTTGCTTAAGTTGTTTTGATTAAGGTAGGGTATTGAGGTTGTAATCAAAATCCTAGCTTAAGTTAAAGCGACTATAGCCGTTATAACAAATTTGTTTGGGCGATTAGAGTTACTAACTAACTCTAACCAACTAAGTCTAGTTTGTTAAATAACAAACTTGGTTGTTAGCCTAACTAACAACCATCTAGCAACTAATTCAAAGACGATATATATAACCATTGTACATAGAAAAATACTTACACAGAATAATAAAATTTTCTGATTTTGGTTTTACTCAAGCATTCCATTCTATACTCTTTGTTACACTACTACTACTCATTACGTAAGCTCCATTTGTTTATACATTGAGATGAAGATGCCACATCTCCATAGCTATGATCTGCAATCTGAAGAGCTCATGTAAGGTGCTAAGATAGATTTTAACCTTGATAATGTCAACCTTGTTATCTACGATCGGCCAAATAACATCACAACTCGCTTGCTGCAACAAATTGTTACATATATAAGATAATAACCAAATGAATGTATATATAAAATAAACAAATAAAGGTTGAGGAAATCAATACTAATGAATGTGATTGTTGTTCGAAGAAAACGAGGTCTTGGAAGGAGGTTTAACTTTGTTGTTGTTTGTTGTCGAGCTTATTTGAAGTTGAAGCATGACCACCATAAGTCTTTTTGTGAAAGTCGAGGAACAAAATGAGAAGAGAGGCAAAGAAAACGACATTGAAACTCCAACCCCAAACACCAGAGCAACCTGAACCAGTGAAGTGATAAAACAACATTGGACCCAAAGTCAAGAAACTCGTACAAAACTGCATGATCTGAACATTGGTGACAAGCTTCTTCCACTTAGGACGTATCCCAAGTGCGCACGATAAGTAATAGGTGTACATTAGCACATGATCGGAGGCATTGGTAACGAGCACCACTGGGTGGCACGATGCCCACTCCGACACTCAAGTCAGTGTCAGAATTTGATACTGAAGTATGAATGAGTGTACCTTTTTGAGTTAGGTGGAGGCTGTATTTATAGGCATTGTGTCAGACCTGGTCTATTGGATCAATTGGACTGATGATGAGCCGTTGATGTATGATATGATAGTCATAGATGAGCTCAATTATACTGGGTATGGACTCTGGTTATTGGGTTGATCCAGAGCTCCTAGCCGGAGTGGGCATCGTGACCCACTCCCGAACAAATACGTACCCGTTTTGTTACAAATTATTTGAAGGAAATTTTATTTTTCAATTAAAAGTTTATAGTTTATAGTTTTTTTGACAAAAATATAGTTTATAGTTTTAATTTTTTTTGTTTAAGCTTTTTATGTTAACTAGATTTTGAAATAAAATGAGTTTTATGATTAAAATGAGAAAAGTAGTTTTTGGAAAGAAAAAACGAATCTGATTATTGATGAGTGTGCTAATTGAGATTAGAAGCCTAAAAAAGTAATTTTCAATATGTAAACACAATTCAGCTTTTACTTAATTCATTCATATAAAAATCTTTAACAATATATATACTCTAAATCATTTTATCTAATAGTCTTTTTAATTTTATTCTTAACTAAGTGAATCAATAATTTGAACGTGAATATCTTTAAAAAGCAAGGAATAACTTTAGTTTTTTTATAGGTAAAGTGGTTAGGAATTAGTGTGTTAGTTGTTAGAGGGGAGGGAGGGGGCAGTTTTCCACCAACGATGTCTCTTACGCTCAACCATGTGAGCTACCCTTCTGAGAATAACTTAAGTGATTAATGGAAGAAGATGAAGGAAGATGGAAAAGGAAAAGAGAGCAAGTAGGGGATAAAAGAGAGAAGCCTTTCAACCTCCATGTTCCATCTTTTGCTTCTCACTCAAAAAAGGGAAGGAGTGACTAATTTAAGTGCACAAATGATGGGTGAACACCCACCCAACTCTCCAATATTTTGAGAGAGAAAGAAATAGAAGGTAGAAGTTATAGATGTTTTGTGTGAGTGGTTAACAAAGAATGAAACATAAACACCAACAGAAAAAGATAAAGTGCAATCTGAAACGTATATGAAGGTTTTAGGAGCATTTTAAGGAAAATGGGAGAAATTATGTGGCACTCAGCACAAGAACAAGAAGAGCGATTTCGGCATTAGGAGGCCCAAGGAGAATGTTGTTAGAGTTTGAACAAAGAGAGTAGAGGCATTTGCCATTTATGGTCATTGTTGAGAATCAAGAATGCGAGTAAGAGTCATTGTTGAGAATCAAGAATGCGAGTAAGAGTCGAGACCAAGATAGAGAGAGGTCGCTGCTTCAATGCTAAGAGAGGAATCACGAGTGAGAGAGGCATGTATTAGAGAGAGATGAGTGAGTGGGCTAGATAGAAACAAGGATTCATGTGAAAGAAGTTAGGGGCATGAGTGCAAAATTGTAAATTGAGAGGAATCAAAAAATCAGAGGCAAGTGAAATATATTTTTCCGAGGGGTGAAAGTATTCAACTTTGTTCGAATATGACAAATCGAACCAATTTTATTTGCATGGATGTCAAATGAACTTACGCCCCTATCAAAAATAGTGTTATCACCGGGTATATAGAGAATATGCTTCTCGTAAATGAATGTAGCTATAAATACGTCATGAATTCAAATCATGCATATTATTATTTATAATGAGGGTTGAGATCCTCTACATTTCTCAAAAGAAATTATAATTTAATGATTGTCGTGTAATGAGGACTTGAACATAACTTTATGTTGTCTTAACTCTTAACAATCTGTCTATTGAGCCAGAAGCAACATGACATCTAACGAATGTGAGATTGGTGCTGTATTCTCTCAAATTCTTTGGCGAGTTAATTTTATAAGTTCTCTTTAATTCTTTCATCCGTTGTATCTGTCTTGTAGCACCCCAGACTTATGATTGAAGACATAGTGTTGGACAGTGCAACACATACACTTCAATTACTTTGTATTTTTAAATTAAAACGGGTGTCTGTCTGTGTCCTGTCCGGTATTGTGTCGGTTATTCATAGTGTATAGTGTCTATGTTTAGTTTACTCTTTGAGACATTAAATTGTTGAGGCAAAGCTAAAATTTGTTATGCTCAAAAGGTAAAAGGATGAACTAAAGAGTGTTACCCAATGCATTCTGTCTCAGTAATCAAGACGCTTGCCCTCCATGTTGATGCTCAAGTGCTTGCAATGTTGATATCTAGAGGGTCGACTCCCATAACAGCCGAAATCCAAGTCTCTATCATGCTTTCACATCTTTCTTTATCTATTGCTCTAGTTCATGGATGACTCGTTAAGTGTTCGATGGAAAGACCCTGAGAAGGTTTACGAATTCTCCAACCCATGATCAAAGATGTAATCAACTATTGAAATAATTGTTGGACAACAAACACAATAGCAATTCTAATTTCCATTTTCCAATCAATCAATCAACATAATCACATAACAGAATAGAGATAGAACAATTTCCTTCAATCTAATTAAAGATAATGCAATAGGGTTTGAGAAGAAACTTTAAATTCATCATCATCATCAAGAGTCTTTCTCATGTTGCTTGTTCCTGTTCTTAGCATTAGCATAACTCTTGAGATGAAAATCAAGAAAAAGTGCCAAAAGAGAAGCATTAAATATGGCATTAAAGCACCAAGCACCAATCCCAGAGCATCCAGATCCAGAAAAGTGATAATATAACATGAGACCAGAGACGGCGAAACTGAAAACGAATTGAAGAATCTGGCAATCGGTGACGGCGCGTTTCCAAGGAGGTCGAATTCCGACGCCGGTGAGGAAGTAATAAGCGTACATGATAACGTGGACAGATGAATTCGTAAGGAGAGCGATAGGGAAGAGAGATTGAGAGTAGTGAAGCCATAAGTAAGACATGAGAGGAACGGTTGAATGATGGTACACGTGGAGGAAGGAGAGGCGTCGTTTAGTGGATTGAGAGAGAAGAATGAAGAGAGTATCGAAGAATTCAAGGAATTTAGAGAGGTAATAGATGTAAGCCCAGAAGAAGAGAGGACCAGTGGGAGGGGTTTGAAGAGGGAAACAGATGGAGAGGCGAAGGTTATGGATGGAGAGGATGGAGAGGATGATGCCGAGTGACATTGTGAGGGAGAGGAGAAAGAGGGTTAGGTTGTGGAATGCGGTTAAGGGTTTGAGGATGTGAGAAGGGAAAGGTGGGAGGGAGAGGCGGGAGAGGAGGAGAGTGAGGAAGAGGTATGAGGATATGGAGAGAGTGAGGAAGAGTGGGGAAGAGAGTGGTGGTGTGTGAGGAGGGTTCCATGAGAAATTGGAGATGTTAGGGTGCTGCACTAACCAGTATTCGACGCCGGAGAAGAACGACATCGGCGTATTTCTCATTCAGCTCTCTCTGCTTCTGTGGATAAGATAAGGATTTATTATTATTTTTACATTGGGCGAGTAATACACTCTCCGTAGTCCGTCCCAAAATATAAGTCCCTTTTGAGAATTTCATTTGTCCCAAAATATAAATCTCATTTCCAAGTTGTTTTACTGCATTTATTACTTTTCGACTAAAATACCCCTAATTACTTCTTTATGGTTACAACCCTTGGAATACCAAAGTAATTAATTACATGAGAGAAGAATGTCATGTAAAGGGTAAATTAGGAAAAGTAGTATAAATAGTAGACATAATTAATGAAATTAACTAACTAAACTAATTTTCTTAATTATTGTGAAGTGGTTAAAAGAGACTTATATTTTGGGACAGAGAGAGTAGTTAAAGGTCCACAACCCTCTAAACACGAGGCTCATAGGTGTGAAGTGTTTAAGTGGCAGATTGAGTTAATTCTAACATAGTCAAGTTTCACATCTCGGTTTAGAGTTTAGAGTTTAGAGCTTTTAGGACTTGGCGATCCTTAGTACTCATTCCGTATCAAAATAATAGTCTTTTTAGGCAAAGTAAAAAATTTCAAATTAATTGTCGTTTTGTCATTCCAATGTATCATTTATTAAATCTTTTCAATTTTACCCTCATTAATTGTTGTAAGTTTTCACTAACCAAAGACATCACCAATATGCATTTATCACCAATATGCATTTATTAATTTTACCCTCATTAATTGTTGTAACTTTTCACTAACCAAAGACATCAACAATAATATATCAGAAGGTTTTAACGAGACTTCATAACCCTTCCTTTTGTTTAAAAAAAATCAAAAAGTATCAACGTACAATACAATATTTGTTAAGAGTCTCACATCGAATCCTATATGACGTGAAAATGAGGTCATAAATAGAAGACATTCCTCGATCTATAAGTCGACTTTATTGGGTTGAGTTAGACTCAACCTAAGAATATTTAACCAGATGTGCTGAAGGCTGGATAAGTATTCATGCAAGACTTACTTACTTGTAACTTGGCATCATCATTAGCCTCATCAAGAGGAGACTCGGTTTGTGAAGAAAAGCAAATACACCACATTGGATGAACCTAAAGGGAGAGCAACAGTCATATAACAAATGAAAAGGAATCCCTTTCTTGAGGCTCCATTCCAAAGCGATCCCTTTCAACCTTTTTTCCCCTTCCTCAAACTAAACCACATTATATGAACTACTTAAATTCTCAAAAACCACGTGTTCTTCCTTCTTCCTCAACAGTACACTACATTATTCATATGTCTCTAACAGGCCGTCCACGCATAGTTGTGAATGGTGTTAGAAGAATGAGAACATTCCACTATTTCTGGTGCACCAATTGCCAACGTACTATCAGAATACCCTCTACAAATACAAATACTTCCCCTTCTTGCCCTTATTGCTTCCATCATCTCCCTTACGAACTTGATATCTCAAGACCAAGACTTCTTCTCATGAACAATACTGATCAATTAACAAACACCTTCTCTTTCACTCTTGATCCATCTCTTAGGAGAAGATCACAAGACAACAACACAGCAATAATACCACATTGGGAAACAGAACATGAAGAATATGGTTCAAATCTACAAGCTTGGATTACACTCCGATTTGAAAGATCACAAGAAGCTACCCCTTTTGAGAATGACTTATTTGGTGGGGTAGTGAATAACAGACCGGGCCCGCCGCCGGCGTCGATTGCGGCTATTGAAGCATTACCAACGGTGAAAGTGACAGAAGATCATTTGGCAAGTGATCCAAATTGTCCAATATGTAAAGATGAGTTTGAAGTTGATGTTGAAGTGAAAGAGTTACCATGCAAACATTTCTACCATTCTCATTGTATTCTTCCTTGGCTTCAATTGCATAACACTTGCCCTGTTTGCCGTCATCACCTACAAAGCAGCATTGAAACTAATAGTAATAGTAATAATAATAATAATTACTTCGTTTTCAACAATTATAATGAGCAGGGTTTTGGGTTTGAAGATTTCACTGGAACTTTGGAATGGATTTGGAGGCCTATTCGTGAACTCCTAGATTGGACACGCTCTTTCTTTGATTTCCAAAGAGGTAATATCAAATTACAAGGCTACTTCTAATTTGTTTACACGTGTAATTTCAAGGACTAATCGTTGAATGAAGGATAGCAAATAATTTAAAGAGAAAAGCATGAAATAACTCAGAATTATTATTATAACCTAACAAAAGCTGCTAGATAACTAACTGCAGGTAACTCTTGGTGGCGAACATTGCTCATTCCGTAGCTTCATTCATCTCACACTGGACCTGGTTTATCATATTACAATTGTTCCATTTGATTACTGTATTATTATTATTATTATTATTATTATTATTAAACAGGTAAAAAGAGGGGAAGAGTCCCTCTTTTAAAGAAGACAAGAATACGGATGGAATTGATTCAAAAAACTCTGAAAGCTTCTTGTGTGTGAAGAAGCCTTATCTATTTATGATTTATTATTATTCATTAATTAATAATAACAATGTATGTTAAACTAAAATATTTATCCCCTAGTATGATGACTCCCAACTAGTTTAACCCATCCTCTATCTGGGGGTTGGTTTAGAATCAATGTTTTAAAAACTGAATCAAACATCAAATATACAAAAATTTAAGTCATGGTTCAATTGCTTTAAATTGCACGAACTAACATGAACCAAAGGTTAGATCATTCAAAAAACCAAACACTAAACAAGTCTGGTTCACAACTCAACCAGCTGAATTGTTCAGTCTAATTTTTGAAACACTACTTAGAACAAGAGGTTTATACTTACAGCAAGAAATGTTAGATTTTCTTAATTCAAGTTTCTCTTAATAAAGTTAAGTTAATTTTTTATTACTCATGTAGTTAATTTTTTATTACTCATGTTTGACTGATAAGTTCGAGAGCTTGATAAGTTACAGCTTATGGTCCTAATTAAAAGAGAGTACTTTTGGAGAATAATCATGTTAAAAGAGAGTACTTTTCTTATAATCTAAAGAAAAATAAACAACTTTATTTCTTATGATAATATATGTAATATCTTCGAAATTCCAAGAACCCTATCAGAACGTATCTAGTTATTTTTCACATTTCTGTATGCTTTTCTCTTACCACTTTGTTCATAGTAAAAGCCCTCCCTGTACAGAGACTAAAGAGAAGAAAGAAAACCTACATTTTTCTTTGACTGACTTTTCCATTCTCGGTGCTTCCTCTATCGATATATTTGATTCTTATTTACTTTTACAAGCCGAAAGAAGAAAAGGCGAAGTAAGCTGAGCAAGAGCTATAAAAAGTGTAACCAACTAATCCCTTTGCTGGATATAATTGTAGATGTTTTGCATATTCAGATGCTTAAAGAACCCATAATTCTTTGCATACACTTGATCAAATACAAAGAATGGTTCTTATGACATCTGAAAGCAGATTTAGCTGCTGTTTGTTAGTTGATCCCTTTGGGATCAATTTCACACTTCATAGGATACATAACACTAGATGAGAGGCCTGCCAACTTTTCTGGCTTTGACCCTTAACCCACCGAAGCTTTATAATGTGGTTGCATGCCTTAAGTAAAATATAGACGTATTAAAATTTGTTGGAAGCTTCTTCCTTTGTCTGTGCAAAATTTTCGAAGTATCAGTAATCTGTAGTCCTTGCATGGCTCGAGGATCCTTCATTAGGCGACGTCAAAGTGTAATATCATTGAGAAAAACAAAAGAAATGAACAGCATACAAAATCCCATTAGCAAGATTTCCATATGCCTATGGAAATCATCGCCTGCTGAAGCTGCACAGAAGGAAAAATAAAAGACGGTGTTAAGACATCAAAGCAAGTCAAATAACGAGAATTCAGTGACTAAATCATGTTAATAGAAGAATTCAAATCATCTGATGCAGCGACCGACACTTTTAAAGGTAATTTAGCAACAACCTCTACCTTCAACAGAGGCATCTTCAAATTGAATGTTTGAAATTATGTTTAAAACCAAACCATGTATATTGTACCCTGCTTCCTTCGCGAAAATGTTGCAAAACAATTTACTATCGGGATATTCTTATTAAATTTTCAAATTGATCCTGCCAGCCTACCAGGAAAAGCAGGAAAGAATTTATTGAAATCCACTGTATTAATGGGAAATCCAGACCAGATAACAGGACATGGTTTCTTAGATACAATATGGAAAATGAAAACAACGGGAGAGAAGCAAAGTCTAGGAAAATTCGAAAGTGCCTAGTATATCTCAGCAGTCCCAACCAATTTCCATCCTACCTAGCCTTTTTCCCTAATCCTGCTTATACTTTGTCCCTCATTACAAAGGCAGTAGGCACATGCCCTCTCTCCCCACTACTACTGCCAACTAGGCAGCTAGTTATGCCATCTCTCTTAATCCTAAAAGTTACATCGAACCTCATGATTTGAACAAGTGCAGTGCACCTTTTATGTCTCCTCTCATATACTTTAGTAGTTTTGGGATGTGGTCCACATCATATGAGATTTTGAGGTGAGGAGCCTAATCTGGATCATAATAATAAACGACTTGGAAAACAGAAAGTGAATTAAAATCAAAAGAATCAGGGCATGTGTATCAGGACCATTCCATCATCATGGACAAATTCTAATTTGGAAAAAGAATCCTGAGATGTTTCCGTATTAAACATTGTAAAAATTAAGAAAACAATCTTACTGATAAACTGTATAAAAAAACTGGGTAACTGTTCTGCAGTAAGGTTTAGCAGCAACAAAAAAATAGAACAAAGACTTTAATAGGATGCTTAAACTATATGTTGTAACTTGTCAGCAACAAACGAATCTTAGTGTCAGTTCCAACAATATCCAAGCAAGAAAAAAAGAAAAGAAGGGTCTATTATGCCAGGTAAACTTACATAGAGATGATGGAGAAAGTATCTGAGATGCCAACTTTTTAGATTTCTCTTCACCCTGGAGAAGCTTGGATCCAAGGGAAACATCCGCTACACGTGACAGATCTGGAGCAACCCCAGTTCCGTGGCCGGCAGAATGTGAGTTAGGGGCAGCAGCAGGTGAATGAACTGAAGGGTTAGAATGATAGACAGAGCTACTACTATATGGACAGGGATCTGGAGGATGCTCAGTCACAATGGAAGGTGTAGGTGATGATACTTCACAGTCTAAACAAGGAGGTTTCTCAGCAATTGCTGGGGATATTGGAGGGTAAGAAGGAGCGTATGGAGAAATTAATGGTTCAGAGTGATCAATTGACTGTGGGGATGGAGCAGGAGCAGGAGCAGGAGCAGGAGAAGGTGGGTCAGCATGTAATTTATCCCTTAAAAAAGAAGATAACCTGACTTCTTTCACTTTGCCAAAAACTACGTTATTAAGGCCAAGATTTTTTCCGGCAGAGCCTGTTATAGTTTTAGCTAACTGTTTCAATCTTTGAGGCAAAAGACTCCCAAACCCTTCCAAGACCGAAGCCTGCACTACTACAGGAGGAGAGACTGTTGAGCCATGCTCATTTGTTATTTGCACAAACACATTCTGCAATGGCAAACAAAGGCAGATGCTTGTTATAGGCTTATAGCAATCTGTGAATGGACTTAAATTCAACATCTAAAGTTTTCTTGCAAGTAGATATAATACGTGTCGAGATCTCGACAATACGGATAAGGTAGACCAGTAGATTGACTTTTTATTCATCAGTGAAATTTCAATAGCTATAAAACATGGCAAACTATTCATTCTTAATCAACTTGTGATTTAGGCTATGCTTGCTTGATTAGGCAAAGAAAGAAAAGTACAAAATTGAACCAAAACAAAGTTAGATGAAAATTAAGAATGTGAAAAATGGCGATGTATCTGGTTTTTTGTTGTATTAGAAAAGACATTGTTTCCCACCCACTCAGAAAGGTTCATCCTTGAATATCACCAACAAGGTCACAGAGACCCACCATAAGTTATCAGCTTCTAGCAAGTAGTAACCAATAGAGCATTAGTTATCTTTGACCCAAAAAATGCAAAATAACAAGAATAGAAACAACAACGATAATAACCAATGAATCTTTCTTATGGAGTAAACGTCTGCAACCTTTGTTTTTAAGTTTAAAAATTAGAAATTTTGCTTTCTCCATTCCTTCCATGAAACTTTCAGTAAATTGTGTGAACACAAAAAAGCTGACAAGAAATTTTTGTTTTGATTAAACTCTAGCTGATTTATAAAGAAACAAGAAACACATTACAACTTTAAGGTTTTGACTTTTGGGTGAAGTCTCACTTATAAAACCAAAATTGCAATGCCCAAAAATAGCAAGTGAAATAGGTTGACAGTTTACCTCATCAGAATTCAGATACAACCCAAACTTCAATTCTTCCTTGAAGTCATCAAAGTTATCCAGTACTTCAGATATTGAATTATTAAGAGTAAAATTAAACAGAATCTCAGGTATCTGCCAAATAGAACCAGACTGCAGTGGTATTACAGTTAACCCAACAGGAAACTTCAAGATCTCAAACATGGATGCATTCCCAAATACGGATGTTGTCAAAGTCAGGTTGGATTGCTGGAGAAAGAGATCAATTAGTGCTGATCTCAGCAAACTCAAGGACACTGGGTTTATTGGAATGTTCATTGGATCGGGGAGAATTCCAAATACCACGTCAGTCCAGTCAGGTGCAACACTTTGGTGCATGGATAGGATAGCCACCTGTCAATACATAGCTCATGAGCCGCTTTTCATATGTAAGCAAACCCCTTAGAAAAAAAACAGTAAATAGAAGCTTGGCTGAGACCTTTGTTTTAGGCAAAGCTATTTCACCAAATATTTCATTTTCTAATCTTTCAATGTATGGAATAAGCTGTGAAACTGGTTTTTTCAGCCTGAAGGATGCCTGAACAGTAGCTGAAAATATTTTCAAGCAAATAATCATCAATAAATTCAGTAATGTCAATTAAATAAGAATTCAAATGGACATCTTAATTCTTAACACAGAAGACTAATCACAGAAATATAATACATAACGAAACGATAACAAACTTACAAGTGACAGTTGCACTTGCACAGATCACATCCATAGCACATAATAAAGAATATGAACGATGAGAGAATTTTGTTTTCACTAGTACAAGACTGCAACATAAAATAATTTACTTATCGTTTTGACGGCTACTAATCTATTAATGCATTGTTCGATGACATTGGTTAATTATATCAAATAGAGGAATGCTAACCACAAACTATCTATGATTGGTTTATTTCCTTATAGAGCAGCACATTCTTAAAAATGTGGTCAATTTATGAGATGATTATATAAAGTTTTTAACAAAAACAGGAAGCATCAAAAGTGTGTAAAAAAGTTACTTGTGTTTCTCTTACCAAGTATGATATTCTCTTTCGAAATATGGGTCTTGCTAATGAGGCTAATAGCAAATGCTACGACGGGGTCAACAATAAGTCAATAACCCATGTAGTACATACTGATATTTAAATCTTCGTGAAAATAATGTTTTTCCAGTTTTGCACAGCACTAATGAAAATTTTCATACACATTTTTTACACACACTCATTAAAAAAAATCACTGTTACTGATAGCCAGCAACAATTTTAATTCTCGAGCCCATACAAAGCAAGTAATGAATATATAAACTTTCATCACTATGATATCACATTAGCACATATGGGAAGTAAAATCTATGACAGTAGTTACACACCCAATCAAAAAGAAAACATCACCGGCTATGCATATTGGATACTATCAAATCATTATACCCTCAGAAAATCAATGCCTTATGAGCGAAAATATTAAATTGACAAGTAATCTCTCTTCTTAATATGTTATGCACAAAACCTAAAAGAAAAATCCAACCCCTGCTTCCTCAATTGAACAAATAACAAAGAACACTAAGATGAAATTACACAGAAATTCACTCAAAACACAAAAACTAACTTTGCAAAACATCAGAATCAACAAAGGGCTTCTTCACAACTCAAATAGTCAAATCCAATACTCAAAAAACAAGACGAAACAAAAATCATAGAGATAATAACTACAAAAATTAGAACATGACAATTAAATAGCTAAACGTAACAATTGAAAAAGAAAATCGACTAAGGTAACAAAATTGCAATCGAGTTAAGGAAAGGGAAGACTAACCACTATCCTTAATGACATCTTTAGCATCAAAACTGTATTTGATAGTGTGTCTAGGAAGAATCCAGAAGAATCCAGAAAGCAAAGCCGATAAACTGAGTAGAAGAACAAAAAGACACTTGAAACTGAATGCTCGTAACACTATGGAACAGCATGCACCTCCATCATTGCTCCGTCTCTGTTCTTCAACATCCACATATTGCTCTTCAATTTTCCCCATTGTCAAAGCATCTGGAATCTTCTCTCTCTCTCTCTTTCTCTCTCTAGATGATCGATGAACAACAAAACGCAACGCGGAGTTTTTGAATAGGGCGAGGGGTTAAAGCAAAACAGTGGTGAGGGTGTTGGTGGCCAAGGCTTTCTTTCTCTCTCTACAATTAACTAAAAGATCTCTATAATCAACTCTATTAATCTCACTTTATTACTCTCTAATGACTGTAATCTCCACTTGATGTAAACTCTATCTCTTTAATATTTAAATAATTTTAAGGCTAACTTTTAGGCTACCGAACGTTGAGGAGAAGCAAAGGTGAAAAAGAAAGAAAATGAGTACACGAGAATAAAGCCGGAGGAATATGTTATGTTTTTTTTTTTGACAACGGAATATGTTATGTTATCATCAACACATTATTATTATCCGTCAAAAAAAAACATATTATGATTATCGTTATCAATGGGCAAAATGTCAAGATTGTTAATCTGAATATCTCAGATTTGAATTTTAACTATATACTATTTGTGTATGAATTTTAAATGGCATTTGTCACTTCCTCTATATCACCAATATATTATTATCCTTGTCTAAAAAAACCATATTATGATTATAGTTATTAATTGGCAAATACCAAAACGATTAGGCTGGATAGTGGATATCATGTTTCGTATTTGAATATGAGACTTTGCAACGGTGTGTAAGTTTTAAATGGCATTGTCATTTCGTCTATAGGCCCACAAAAAACTTTAAAATAACTTTTGGCAAAAAAAATAGTAATACTTATATCACATAATGAAAATTTTGCTTTTTTATTCTTTTTGACAATAAAATTCTTGTTATTGGTGCGCAATTTTTGTATTCTTATATGTAATATAATATAATATAATATAATATAATTTTTTTGACATTTGAAGAATATTTTTGATGGAATAAAATTAAAATTAATTAGCAAATTTAGAACGTGTGGAATATATTATTGTAAAATTAACTAGCAATTTTAGTTTTTCTATTTTTTTATAATTTGATTTTCGATCTAAGTTTGAAGGTGTTATTGGTGCAATTATAGTTTTTTTTGATACAAGTGCAATTATAGTTCGAAATCATCATTTCGTTGAACACCAAACTTTTATACCATTTTAAAAACCAAAAACAATGTTTTTAACAAGGCAATTTAGTCTGGTTTTGAAATGCAATGAAATTAATTGCACAAAAAGAGTGAGAGTATTTAAGTAATTAAAGTAATCACATTACTATTTCAAAAAATAATTATATCAAAAGCAATGAAATTATACTGATAACATAATTTTTCTCCATCTTAACTGAAAACAATTTATAAAAATTAATTATATTGGTAAAGTTAAAATACAAAAAAAAATTGACAAAATAAAATAAAAATAACATAAAAAATTTCCCTGTCAAGACACAAAACTAAAATATAATAAAAACATTCATGAATAACAAATATAATTATACCAACAATAGTTATATTTTCTCATCCAAATTCAAAAACAAAATATTGGTATAGTAGTATTAATTAAAATTGGCTCTGTATTATATTAATTAAAAAAAAAGAGAGATCTGTAATGTTGGTATGGTATTTGGCATATGTGCATAAGGTTGTTCATAAAGTACTAGTTAAAAAGTTAACAAATTTTTTTTTTTGGGGAAATGTCTCTAAAATGAATCAAACCCATCGATGTTGGTCCAAAAAACAAATAACCCATGGATGTTGGTCTAGACATGAAATATTAATTAATATAGAGAATAATTAACAATTAATGTGGATTTGAAATCATTGTCAAATTTCTTAAAGCATTATCATTGCACCATTAATATAAATTGATGATAATTTGGATTTAATATTAATTGTATGATAGCAATTCATCAGTCAGAAATGTTAATTATTTTTAAATCTCTAGTTTAATTAAACATTACATATTAAGTAATTTAAATATAAATTTGGCAACAAATTTAATTGTCATGTGAATTGTATATTTTTTTCTTTTAGCAATAAATTTTGTGTAGTTAAAGGTGTGTGACTTCGTTGATGTTGATGGTTCTTGGAATTTGCAAGATATAACAACTTATATTCCTCCTGATCTATAATTGAAGAGTTTTATTTTACAATTTTTTTTGTTACCATGTTTTTTGTGCGTAGTTTTTATCTGGTCACTTGACTGCGATTAATCTAGTTTTCGGGAGCTTACTTGTGTATGAAGTATCAACTTTGTCGGTCCGTGTAGTTCTCCCCTCCCAACAGAGTTTTACCACATCCAAGATTCGAACTGAAACCTTTGAGTGGGGATCCAAATCCAATTACCACTTGAAACAATTCTTGTTGGTTTTATTTTACAATTTCTTCTTATTAAAGATAAAACCAACTTTTTTTAGATCGATGAATGACTGGATTTATATAACTATTAATCATCATTAGGATGTATCCCCTAAGTAGTGACGAGTTCGACGTGACATGCGTATTTTATTCTCTTGTATGATTTATGTATTTTAAGTTTTAATTTTCCATATTTTTCCGATGATTGCGGTAAGACAATTAAATTAATTATGAAAAGGATGAATAAATAAAAAACTCTACATCACTCTAGTTTGGAGGTCTATTAGTTGTCTTTCTTATAGTATGCACTAGTCATTTTCTGTTAAAAACTAATAGTAATTTATTTTGCATTTTCATATTTATTTGCTATTAATATATTAGGGATGAAATCGTGAAGGTCTTCTCTGCCCTACATTGGGGCACAGCTCCCTCACCTTAAATTTATGTAAAATAAAAGAGCGATGAAATCATGTAAAGTGGCGAAAATTGTATCCAAGAAAAAATGAGGAAAGGATGTTGAAAGAAAGAAACGTGTGGCTTTTATGAAGAGTGAGCACAAGAAACCGGTGTTTGGTGCAACACAACAAGATAAAAGGATAGATTTAAGAACTAGCCAACCACCAAGAATTTGATACGGACACATGAACATAAACTTTCATGGTGGTTGGATTGTTCACATGTGCTTGTCCTCTCCTAGAGGTTGATAACGGGCACATACATTTGTGGTTATTAAATTATATTTTTGTTCTTACTTTTTATGTTACTTTTTAATTTTATTCCTCTTTTATTTTATTTTGTTTTAACATTGTCTCTGATTTTTCAAAATAATATCCATATATGGTATTTTCTGTTTAAATTGTTGTATGGAGATTGGGATGACAATTTGGCCCATACCCATTTGGCACCCGCAAAAATCACGTCTGGGAGGTAAAATTGGAAGAAAATAGTTGGGTAGGGGTATAGGTGGTGATTGTGAGGGTCCAAAAAAAATTACCCAACAATAAATGGATTGAATAAACCTTCATTTGGTTGGGCCCTAGTGGCTTATATTAGAGGTGGCAATTTCTACCGAAAGTGGGGATCATCATGAGGCTGCTCGAATGAGCACAGTGTGTGATTTTTCTCTTGTGGGGATGGGGACGGGGAGAAAATCCCATGAGACAAAGTGGGGATGGGGATGGGGATCATCTGCATGCACTGAGGACCCCACCCCGAATATATTATATAAATATTCTTATTATAGATATATATTATGTTATAAGTAATTAATTTTTTAGTCTTTTTATAAGTGTTTTTAATTTAAAATATTAATAGAATATTAAATTGTTCTAACTTTTATACTTTCTAAATATTAAAATATAAAAGTAAAACTGACATTTATATTTTTTATATTAAAATGTTAAACTTTTGAATTTTAGTCTTCTTTTTTATATATTTTTCTAATTTTATTATATTTTAATTTATATTTTTGCTAATTTTTAATAAACTTTTGGCGTCCCCGCGGGGACCGTGGGGATCCGTGGGGATGGGGATGGGAGGAATGTCTCAGAGGCGGGAAACGGGGATGGGGACGGGGACGATTTGGGAGGGCGGGAGGGTGTGAGAGTTCTCCGCCCGCCCCGCCCCATTGCCATCCCTAGCTTATATTGGTTTAGGCACTGCCCACTTTTAATCAATACAGCATCTGAAGAAAAAAAATACTTCCATTTAGTCTCTAAGTATCCCACCTTCTCCAATTTAGTTACCAAGTTATAATAACCTATCAAATAGTCTAAAAGTTTATTTCAATCCACCAATTTAGTTTATAAGGAACAAATTTCATGAACTACCCTAGACCCTAGACCGAGAAGCAAGTATCAGCAACAATTGGGTTCCACCCTAACTTTATGGAGAAGATTATTGGGCCACTCTCTGCAGGTTAACTCTGGTTGGTGCGACTCGTTGGTTTTTTTAGATTGGTTCAAGTAAAACAAAAAATCATAGAATTTTTTAATAAAGAACTAAAAAATAGATTAAGTATTCACCTTATCAATATCTCAAATCCTTGATGGATTTCATTTAATGCCTAAATTCTTTGCTAAATCCTTTGTCAGGCTATTGTTCTCTTATTTTTTTCCCCGGAGTAAGATTAATAAACTTTAAAGACTATTTAATAGGTTTTTATAATTTAAAGAAGACTAAGTTATAAATTGTGGTAATTTAATGACTAATGTAAGAGTATACTCTAAATAATTTTTGGGAATAAATTCCTCGGGTGCGAATAATTCAATCCATTAGTCATTCCAGTTCCACATGTGTATGTTGATCAGGAAAACTCCACACATGTATTAATGATCGTTATACTTACTCACTACTATTAATTGAATATAAGGAAAAAAGAAAATTATATTTGAAGCAAAATACGAATAAATGTGATGACAGACTAGGAAGGATCGTGTTGAAGTTGAGACTTCAAATAAATTGATAAGTGCATTTACATTATTTAATTCCTAGTAAATAAACATAATTGTAAAAATAAAACTCCACTAGTCATATAATGACTTAACAAGCCTTTAAAACCCACAAACTAACTTCGGAAATATCAAAAGAGACCTAAAATTATTTAATTAAAATTAAATACGAAAATAGGAAATATTAGTTATTCCATGATTGCTTCTTATTGATGTGTTTTGACTTCTAAAATGTTGGAGCTGAGTATTTTTCTTTGTAGAATTCCTTCCACATGCTTAGGGAACTCGTGCTCTCATCATTCTCCCATTCTTCGAAAGGATTTGTCCTCAAATCCAAATCTGCATAATAAACTAAAGGGTTATTTAAAAAAATTCTACAAGTTTTCATTCCCTTTTGGTTTTTAAATTCATTTTTTTTTCTTCCCCTTTGCAAATTTCCAATCTTTCGCAACAACACCAACAATATTTTTCTGTAATTCTTCCTCTATTTCTTTTATTTTCTTTTGTACTCTCTCAGAAGTAGAAATTGTCTCTTCCTCTTCTACCTTCATTGAAGATAAAGATACATGAGTAAATTGAATATCATTAGAACAAGACGAAGAAATATTAGTGTGAATGGTTGGTAACTCTTGGACTTTACAAAGATGGTCACAAAATATTTCTGCAATCACTCTTTGTATTTTCTCCTCTAATTTTTTTTCTCTCAGTTTATTTTTTTCTCTAAAGGATAACTTTTCTACTCTTTCTGCCTCTTTTTTTAGCCCATTTTCATAAAGGTATTTCACATACGCAGAATCCATCACAAAATCTCTAATGTATATACCATAATCCCTTTGCCTTCCCTCCATCATGAAAATAAATATAGTGAGTAGAACCTGAGCTTTGATACCAAATGATGGCAGACTAGGGAAGGACCGTGTTGAAGTTGAGACTTAAAAGAAGGATATTGACGTCACACTCAAGAAATAGATGAGAAGGTGAGTGATAAGTCATAGGTTTTGATCGCCACAAGTTTCCTTGATAAGATCAATTTGTTCTTTAACCCAAGAACACAAGGGAAGCTCTCACAAGAGGAGAAAACTCAATTTTCATTCATATTCAAAATCTGCTTTGTTTAGTACAAAATATTCCTATTTATAGGCTAATCTAACAACCTTTGGAAACCTAAGTGACTCTAGAAATAAACTAAATAAATTTCCACTATCATGCATTTATCAAATAAATTGATAAGTGCGTTTACATTATTTAATTCCCAGTAAATAAACATAATTGTAAAAATAAAATTTCACTAGTCATATAATGACTTAACAAGCCTTTAAAACCCACAAACTAACTTAGGAAATATCAAAAGACACCTAAAATTATTTAATTAAAATTAAATACGAAAATAGGAAATATTAGTTATTCCATGATTGCTTCTTATTGATGTGTTTTGGCTTCTAAAATGTTGGAGCTGAGTATTTTTCTTTGTAAAATTCATTCCACATGCTTAGGGAACTCGTGCTCTCATCAAAATGATAACTAATTTAAACAACTTGGTTGAATACCTTATGCAGAAGAAATCGAACCAAGTGTTTGATGGTCGAAAGATAAGTTTCAAACCGACCAACTACAAGTGAAACTTCATCACATTTTATTTACATCATTCTTACAAGTGTTTGGTGTTCGCCGGTGTTAGCTTGATTTCTTTGCTATGGTGTGTCGTCTCCTCCTTCAGTCAGTTTGTCTCCCTTGCGTGTGAGCTGAAGGTGTTTTTGTTTGCCCGCTTCTGCAAGAGGTGGTGTGGTGTTTAGCGTTCGCCCTTCGGCTTTGTTCGTGTGGCCTGTGACTTTTGAAGTGTAAGGGTGTTCCTCTCTTCGATGTTTGGCGTTCGTCCGTTGGTGTTGTTCGTGTGGCCTGCGTCTTGCGGAGTTTCGGAGGAGCATGCGCTGAGGTACTTACAACCTCTTTTCTGGGGTCTAGTTGGGTGTTTGGTAGTTTTGATTCCATGGTGTTAAGAAGTGGAGCTCTCACAAGAGGTGTTAATCAGCCGTTGAGAGGGATGCACATTGCTTTTTGAGTTGATTTTGATTTGAGGCATGGATATGCACTGGCGTTTAGATGTGATCCTCATAGACCCGAGCACAACTTTGGGACGTTCCTTGATGTTGTTCTAGGAGTGTTTTCTTTTTCTTCTTTTTGATGTTTTTGTGATCTTTCTGGTGTTAGTTTCGGTGTTTTGGTTTTGTTGGGGTTATCTCGGTGTAAAGTTTATAAGTTTCTTGCTTTTTTCAGTTGTTTTGTAGTGAGTTGTCTGATGGGGTTGGTGTATCCTAGCTTCGGCCTTTTAGTGTTTTGTAGCTTTGTTGGTGTATGTGGATCTTGGCCATCTCTTTTTAGTCTTGCTTGTTGCTTGTGCTAGGTTCTATTAATAAAATTTCGTAATTATTGGGAAAAAAAGTCATTTTCTAAGATAATATGATATATTTTGATGACAACACTTTTATTAAAGTAGAAGTAAAACGTAGAGACTAACTAATATAAGTAGTTGAAATACAAAAAATAAGTTTTTTATTGAAAAAATTAAATAACACTCTCTTGATATTATAGAGTGACAAATAATTTAAGATAAATTATGTTATAAATAACTCAATTAATTTTTTTTTTCTATATGCAAATGTCAGTGGAGAGAGGGAAATGTTAGTTCCACTGGTTTGAACTCGAGACTTCCTACTTACACTTTTTTAATGCACACTTCTTTAGTATCATTTAGCTCACCAACTTACCTACTCGGAATTATCTGAATAGTTTTGATTTTTGAGCATGAAATTTGTTCAGTAACACTATGACATAAATGGTTGGCAAATAGCAGCAGTAAATTAGCTGAGCATGACCCATGATGATTCTCTCCACTCCCACAGCTACTCTGCCATTCAAATCTAGAATCGATTCCCATCCTTCACAACCCAATCTTCTTTTTTCATCCCCACGACAAAAATTCAACATAATAACCCAACCCCTAGCTGATTCTAGGAAATGGAGGAACACAGTTTCATTCTTCCAAGGTTTTCTCACTGGAGGCAGAGATGTTCAGAGTCTCAAATTGGAGCTCTATGAAACAATTGCACCACTTGACCGAGGCGCCGAGGCTACTCTTGAAGACCAACAACGTGTAGACAAGGTTAAATGGATAACTTAATTTGTTTCCCTGTCTTTCTTTGTTTCCTAGTTTGTCATATTAATTGCCTGTTATCTTTATCTAGAATAGATTGCTAGTAAACTTGAGGCTGTAAACTCTGTTAAGGAGCCTCTCAAGTCTGATTTGCTCAATGGAAAATGGGAGCTCTTGTATACAACATCTCAATCAATTCTCCAAACACAGGTAACTGGAAAATTTTGATGATTAGGAGTCGTAATTATAACACTATGTTCCAGAAACTCAGTCCGGACATTATTAAAGATAAAGTTAGTTAATAGGTTATTTAAGTAGTTAGTTAGTTAGACATTGAGGCAATCTTCTATATAAACCATATGGTTTATCTTTGTAATCACTCTTTATTTGTTAGAACAACAACCGGTAAAAGAAGTAATAATAGAAACAAAAATCGAAAAGGAGATACAATATTGGTCATACAATTCAGCCAATTTGTTGCCTACTTCTGCGACAACAAAGCAACTGTAGTTCCCTTGTACTACTTGATAGAATTGGGGTTTCAGATTACAACAATATCCCTGAACTGTATCGCGGGGGCGTTAACCCCAACAACGATTTGGGCCATTCGCTACGCTACGCTACGCTCCCCAGCCCCATTGATACATCATGAGGTAGACCCAACATTATCATTCAATAAAAATTGTATTTGTTTCCTCCTTTCTCAATTCTTCTAGGAGACTTCCCAAAGTATTGTCGGCTTTGACCCACCTACGAGTTTTTACAATCTTGTTAGTGTAGTTGTATCAATGATGTTAGTGTATATAAATTACATTTGACTAGCAATGTGAGACTTTTTGAAGTAAGACGACAATAGCTCGTAGTCAGGGGCCAGTGGGATAAAAGCCCATGGGCCCCTTGGTGCGCCTGCAGGTTCCATCATTCTCAACATCAGCATCTGGAAATTGGATGATTTTCCATTTTGTTTTTTAGCTATAGTAAGATTGAATTTGCAGTATTGTTCTCAAATTTATTCATTCACTGTTGTAAAGTGAGAGTTAATTGATTGTTAAACTATGATAGAGACCAAAATTGTTGCGACCAAATGGAAAGATCTTGAAAATGGTGGATCCATCATAGAGAGGCTAACCAATTAACAACTACCCCAACAAATGTAACAACCCCTAACCAACTATAACACTCTATAACTAACTCCCAACTAACATAACTAATAGGAATTAAAGGCAACAAACTACCTAACCAACTAATATTACAGAACAACCCTCTAACTAATTAACTCTCTTACAAAATATTCTCACTTACATAGGAACTAACAATATCCCTGAACTGTATCACGGGGGGGCGTTAATCCCAACAACGATTTGAGCCATTTGCTACACTCCGCTCAGCTCCCACAGCCCCATTGATACATCATGAGTCAGACCCAACATTATCATTTAATAAAAATTGTATTTCTTTCCTCCTTTCTCAATTCTTCTAGGAGACTTCCCAAAGTATTGTCGGCCTTGGCCCACATAAGAGCTTTTACAATCTTGTTAGTGTAGGAGTATAAATTACATTTGATTAGCGATGTGAGATTTTTTGGTGTAAAACGACAATAGCTCTTAGTCGGGGCCAATGGGATAAAAGCCCGTGGGCCCCCTGGTGCGCCTGCAGGTCCCATCATTCTTGACATCAGAAGAAATTGGATGACTTTCCATTTTGTTTTTTAGCTATAGTAAGATTAAATTTGCAGTATTGTTCTCAAATTTATTCATTCACTTTTGTAAAGTGAGAGTTAATTGATTGTTAAACTATGATAGAGACCAAAATTGTTGCGACCAAATGGAAAGATCTATCAGGCAATTAATGTGGATACCTTGAGAGCTCAAAATATAGAAACTTGGCCGTTCTACAACCAGGTAAGAACTACAGTTCTGTACAAACACCAGTTTAAATTGGCTATAAAACAAATTGCCACTATTGCTGCTGCAGGCCACTGCCAATTTAGTGCCTCTTAACTCAAGAATGGTGGCTGTAAAGTTTGACTTCTTCAAGATTGCTAGTCTGGTAGGTGATAATGTACTGCTCATAATTACTTTTCAATTTTCATATGTAGCCAGCCTAATGATGACTTCAGAATTATTAATAATGCTAATTACAGATAGCTATAAAATCATCTGGGAGTGGTCGTGGACAATTGGAAATTACTTATTTGGATGAAGACTTAAGGTGAGTTGGGGACTTATGCATATACAATACTCTTTCTGTTACATAATATAAGTAAAAATTGGTCGATAAAAGTTGATGTATCTAGTCCAAATTTTGAACCAGATACATCAACTTCTGTTGACCAGTTTTTACTTATATTCTTTAACAGAGGGAGTATCAAAATAATACAATTCAGTCATATCATAGGTATTAATAAGGCAGTGCTTTGGATTCCATATGCTGACAGAATATCAAGAGGTAACAGAGGTAACCTGTTTATCTTGAAAATGGTGGATCCATCATATAGAGTCCCTCTTTGACATAATAATTGCCGGTAGTGGGTGGCTTCAACTTACCCTATTCACCTTGCATCAGTCAGTGCTACCACTGAGCCAAAATTCAAGTCTATGTCTACGAATGGTTCATTTTCTCTGTACAGATTTCCTGCCCGTTTAACCTTTCTTTCTGTTATACTATTTTATTTCAATTTTTCAGTTCAAGTTTTTAATGCACTGCCATGAACTGATCAACATAACTCTTTATTTATTTATTTTTTGATAGAAACAGGTGTAACTCTTTATTTATCAACAAAGGCTTAACTCATTTCATTCCATAAGGAGTTAGTTCGTAATACAAAATGAAATATAATTAAAATCATGGATACTAGCATATAGTCTAGAATGTCCTCGCTAACTGATGAACAATTTGGTTCCACTGTATCCTAACAAAACTTATCTTGATGATCAACATAACTTATGTACAACAACAATATTCAAGCTTGATTTGGAGAAAAAAATACAGCAATTAAGCTTTTTGTCATTAGGCAAGGTTGGCTACTCAATGTTTTTTTATATATGGATACTCGATGTAACTTATGTAACGTAAATAAACCAAAATATATAAAGTATCATGTTATGTAAGTGACAGTTCGGAGGAGTGGGTGCAGGAGTGGTCGTAGGTGAGGGAAAAGAAGGAGGTAGTATATTGGTAGACAGACAAAAAATAAAGGGACACAGGTAGAAAAATGTAGGGTATTGATAGGTGATTTTCTTTCTGTTGAAAAATTAAGTGTGAGTAGTTAAGTCTCACATCGGCTAGGAATGAGCTATATGAAGGACATATAAGAGAGGAGACTCATATCTTAATACCTTAAGGTTTTGGGTAGAGATGTGGTGTCCAAGTCTCTTGGCTATCCGTTCATTGGATAGCTCGGTAATTCTCCCCGTGCTCCCTCGGACTCCCCCAACACTTTCTATTCTAACCCATTTGGGCTATTTTTTTTTTTTGCTTTTACTTTCCCCACTCCCTCTCCTACTCAAACACACATTAACAAATTTTATTCCATAAATAACCTCGCGTGAAACGCTTGTGGAGAACGTGTTTAATGACGGTTCGAATGATCTTGTTCGAACACGTTCGAACACATGCATACGAACACAATAAAATTGGTGAATGTGGTGTGAGGGTCCATTATTGTTGTCTCGGTTAACAACATACGAACAAAATAAAATAGGGTGTTCGAATACATCTATGCGAACCTGTTCGATTGGTGTCATTCGAACATGTTAAATTACGCACAACAGGGTGTGTGTGCCAATATTTAACACACTCGAATGGGACTGTTCGAATGCCCGTAGGTGATTTTTTTTGAAAAAAAAGACGTTTTAGCCATTTCATTAATGACCTTTTGATCTTTTCACATCTTATGTGGTGTGTTTTGAGTAGGAGTGGGAGTGAGAAAAACAAAACCCTTTTTTTCAAGGATTTTTTTTTCATGTACTCATTCCCACTTCCGCACTGAGGCAACGAATGTACGGGTGTTAGTAATTATTGGAAAAAACTCCAGTCACACATTGACTAGAGATATAGTCTCAAAAAAGTTTATAAGTGAGACATCTCTCACCTTACAATCAAGTTTTGTGGTGTTGACTTGAGGCTAAACCACATTCTAAGAGTAATTGATAATCCGGTCAAAAAAAAAAGAGTAATTGATAATAACTCTCAAATTCAAATCCTAAAAGACTAAATTTTCAATTTTGTCTTTATATTATCACTATCTTTTTAATTTGATCATTGAATTATAAAAATACAATAAACAATCTCTAAAATATTTTAAATACATAAAATCAGTCTCTTAAATACTATCTTTTATTTTGATCAAAAGTCTCTTAATTACTCCCTATAATAGGAGAGTGGACGATAGTTGTGAAATTAAATTGATAAATTTAAAATATCTTAGAGATTAATTATTAATTATTAAAGACTAAATTGATAAATTTAAGAAATGCATTGACCAACAGAAAAGATACCATCATGAAAATGGAAATAACGAACGCGTAATAAAAAAACAAACTACCGTTCACACAATAACCAAACGAAACAAAATGGTTGGAGGAGGAGTCTCGTCTCCTCCGTCATCTCGACTCTGTAACTGTTTCCCAACGGAAATGGCTTCTACTCCCACCATCTCCTCCCACGCTCTCCGTTACGGTTACCGTTTCCGTTTCCCTTCTACAAATCGTTACCTTAATTCCACTCTTCTCCGTACCCGCACCTTATGCAATTATTCACAAAATGAACAACGAAACGTTCAACAACACTCCACCACTCCTACTCCGCCGGAGAAGAGATCGTTAGCCGTCGCCACCGGTGAACTCTTCCTGGGATTGGCATCGCGCCTAATTAAGAGCCGCGGTCCCGTCGGCGATTCAGGTTCCGTTGCCATGTTTGAGAATTCGAATTCGAGTTCGACGTTGTACGAGGAGAAAATTGGGGCTGTAATGGAAGATGATATTCAACCCGACGTCGTTTGGGAGCAGAGAGTGAAGGATGTTGAGGCTGAGCGTAGTAGGCGAGTGGTTACGTCACCTGGCTTTAGCTTCTCTGCTGCTGGTCTTCTCTTTCCTTACCATCTTGGTGTTGCTCAGTTTCTCATTCAAAATGGTTACATCAAGGTTCATTCATTTTTCTTATTATTATTGAGATTATATTGTTGACTATTGAATTGTAATTGTGATTGTGAATCTTCTTGTAATAACTAATAAGCATTTGTCTAGATTCTTTCAACAGTTAAAAACTTGTTTCTGTGAATTACAAATTGAAATTGGAATGAAGTTGTTGATAAGGTCTGTACTATGTGTGTTTATCTAGGGAATCTAATTGGGTGCTTATGAAATTAGTTTTGACTAAGTTTGGTTCTCTCATGTTCACATTATCTTGTTCAATTTCAAGTATTTGTAAATCGGAATCTGTTTTTCTAGGCACTCTTAACATTGTATTTCCTTGTTGGCATACTACCATGCTTGTGCTGTAAGTTATTTAGTTTACAATTTCAGAAACACTAATCTGTCTGAATTCTTGGCTCAGGACTTGAGTTAATTATGAGAATTTTATGATGTGTCATGTACAGGAAACCACACCTTTAGCTGGTTCCTCCGCTGGAGCTATAGTCTGTGCTGTGATTGCTTCTGGGGCTAGTATGGAAGAAGCCTTAAGTGCTACTAAAATTTTGGCTGAAGATTGTCGGAGTCGGGGTACTGCATTTAGACTGGGGGTATGCCTCTGTCTGTAACTGGAAGTAGTTCATAATTCATATAATTATTCTCGTCACTTCTCAGTTCTCACTCTTAGTCTTAGTTAACTTACCACAATGTTCGTTCACTCTTGATCTCTTGCCCCCTCAAGCAAGAATTCTCTGAGCTTGAAGTGTGCATAATGTAAAGTCCGCTTTTCTTTGTCTTGAATTTTCATCTTTTATTAGGGACAACAAAGGTCAAACTCTAAACCACATGATCGTATAGGCTTTGATGCCACAAAATAAAGAAACAATCCTGACAAATTTATCTATTTTTATATTACATCTATAACTGTGAATTTGGGGACCAAAAAAAATCCAGACTAATAGGATCTGGCTGGCACGAGGTCATGTGATCCGTGGTTACCTCAACTGTTTATCCCTTCAGAGAAATGCCACTTTCTATAGAATCTATTGGAAACTTGGAATGCTAGAGCCTATTTTGGAAGTGTACAAAGTATAAGTTAGCAAATGGTAAAAGAAAAAGCCTGATAAGCCTTTCCTGTATGTATAGCATAGGAGGAAGCAAGGGAAAGAAAAGAATAGTTGGAACTAGGAAAGAGAAGTTAGAGGCAGTTAGATAAGAGAAGGAAGCTGTGGACAGAATTATAACTGCTGGAACAGATGGAGAATAGCAGTTAGAGGAGAGAGGGGCGCATAAGAGGGGGGCTTACAGAAAAGAAAGGTAGGCAATTATTTGGGTTGTAATTGGGGACTGTAGAATGAAACTTCTCTCTTCTCAGTAGGAGGGTATTTCCTTAGGGAAATTATCTAGTTTCTTTTTACTTAATTTCCATATCTGGAAGGTGGTAATTCCACCATCCATTGTAAATTGCTTACCTTTTCCTAGTAATTCCAAGAGGTTACCTTTGCTTGTCGATCAATAAAAGAGTTGCTGTTTTTTCTTCAGTTTTCTGTGTGTTCTATTAAGCCACTTCATTTTTACATGATATAACTGTTTTGGGGAAATAAATGTTGGTGTAACTGTTTTTGAAATCGAATGGAAGCCGGTATGGGTGTATGCAGAGGCATTGTGGAAATGTAACTAATAGAAAGCTGATATTTTCTTTAATTGCAATAGCATGCATTAAGTTTTTTTTTAAGTTTAAAATCTCACCTTTTTCGGTGCACTTTTTCTCTGTACAGGCTGTGTTGCGTGATGTTCTGGACAAGTTTTTGCCAGATGATGCTCATATAAGATCCAATGGGAGAGTTCGAGGTAATATTGGTGGTTCTTCACTTTAGCTATTTTCCTCATGGTTTTTATTTGTTTAGAGAACTGAACTGATAAATCATAAATCTACTCCTTTATTTTTTAGGACTAGAGGTTTATTGTATTTGTATGTAGTTGTTTACAACAACTCATTCCTGTTATCACAGTTGTTAAATTACATTTATAATAGTAGTCAAAAAAATTACATTTATACTAGTTCCATAGTTTACTAGAAAGTAAGGGTACCATTTTGAACTTTGGGCCAAAAAGTGAATTTGGACAAGTGCCTTAGAATTCTCTTTATTTGTCATAGACGTTTTTCCAAGTCCGGCTGTGCTTTAATGTGTACCTTCTGTTGCAGTTGCTGTGACGCAGCTTCTTTGGAGACCCAGGGGTTTGTTGGTGGATCAATTTGATTCCAAGGAAGATCTCATCAATGCAGTTTTTACTTCATCCTTTATTCCAGGGTGATTTGTTAGTATGCTTTATTACCTTGGTTGCACCATGTAATGTTTTTTCCTCTCAATATAGATGCTTAAGTAGATTTTAAAACTTATATTGCCTGCAGGTATCTTGCACCAAGGCCAGCAACAATGTTTCGAAATCGACTTTGCATTGATGGGGGTTTGACATTGTTTATGCCACCAACATCTGCAGCACAAACGGTATTTTCATTAATATATTTACTAGTTAGGCATTTGGACTATTGATCTCAATTGATTATTTATTTGGTGAAACCTCTGTTTAAATGCATTTGGAGGCCATTTATAAGTTCTTTTGTTTTGGACTTATTAATTTATGTTTAAATGTACATTCTATCAATTTAGTTCTCTATGATACCTATTATTTTAGAAGGAATTCTTTCCTCAGAATGCTTTTTTCCTGTGAGAACATCTATCCGGGCGATGCATGCATAGCTCAGTACTCACTTGGTCACTTGTTATGTGATGTCATATGGAGTGTTTTGTGTTATTCGAAGATTGAGATGGTTATTGAATTACATTCCCCTAAAATATTAATATAATCTATCAATGATTGATTGAAGAGTAAACTTCTTAAGGTACTTATCAGTTTCAAAGTAAACCTGTGGCTTACTCCTCTCTATGTTATATGCTGTGACTTGTGAGTGAGCTTAAAGATTGAAACCCCGTGATTTATATTCAACAACTAATTTGAGGTATTAAGAGAATTTGTTGCTAAAAAAATAATTCTGACTTTCTCAGGACATCTGAAAAGAGATGAAGGTATTTTTGGATAATTAAACCAAAGAAAATATCCATGCACCTCAATATTCTGCTTGAATACTGATGTGATATAACAGATTTGTGACTTATCAAGTTTACTGTCGCTTTTTAACCTCACCAAGTCTTTACTGCTATACAGGTTCGTGTTTGTGCTTTTCCAGCAAGTCGTCTAGGATTGCAGGGGATAGGGATTAGTCCAGACTGCAATCCTAATAACGCATCTAGCCCCCGTCAGGTAACTCTGAATTTTGTGAATTAACATGATTTTTTAAGGATGAGTAAATGAGTCATTAGAATTCTGCATGGAATCATTTCAGCTTTTCAATTGGGCACTTGAGCCAGCAGAAGATGTAATTCTTGACCGACTCTTTGAGCTTGGATCTCTTGATGCTGTTGTCTGGGCAAAGGAAAACCCAGTTGAAAAATTAGTTCAAGATGATAGTCCTGCATTTGGAAGTAGCATCGCAGGATAGCTGATTATGTAGATTGAAAGGTGCATAAATTACATCTCCTTGAAATGGAGAATCAAATTAGCAAAACATCATGGTTAGAAATCGGAGGTTCCTTGTCAAAAAAAAAAAAAAGAAATCGGAGGTTTAGCTACCAAGGGTATAAATCTGGTTTCTTTCATATCTTTATTGTATATCGCCAAAAATCCTTAACCGTGGGTGAGAAGAAGGGGGAGAAAAAGTAGAGGCAATTTATTTAAAATTTCCAATTTAGAATGGTCATGTAGTTCGAAATCCCTGATTCTTTAATTTATAGTGAATTACATATAGAATTTGTAGCTGTGAATCTTTCAATATATACATCCAGGGGTAGTCTCCAAGTGGGAACTATCCCAAAAAAAGCGCCATCTTCCCCCTGGCGCCAATTTTTTTTGTTTACTCTCCCACTCTCTCAATTTCTCGATCATAGTTCTGGCACTATTTTTGTTTCTTGTGAACAGGAAAGTAATTAAGAAATTGATTATTCAAGAATTGTTTGATTAAGAAATTGATCAAAAAAATAAATGAAAGGCTCCATTATCTTAGTTTTTGGTATATAAAAACACACTTACCTAAAATTGAAAACATATACTAGACATTTATATATTTTAGGAAAAATTACACTAGAGGACCTTTAAATTATTTATTTGTAGCAAGTTGACCCTTTAAGTTTTTTTTTTTGGTAATAAATAGGCCCTTTTAGTGATTACTCTAGCTTATATATTTTGATGTAATGCTACTTTATATATTGTGATTACTCTAACTTATCTATTTTGATGCAATAAAAGAACCAACAATGTCGATGTTAGATAACTTAAAGGGTCTATTTGTTACAAAAAAAACTTAAAGGGACAACTTTTTACAAATAATTAACTTGAAGTTCCTCTAGTGTAATTTTGTCTATATTTTATACACACAAAACTTTGCTAATAGAACACACATTTCTTTTGATAAATGAAGAGGATCTTCATTTAATAGACCACACTTAAGCAATAGACCACACATATACTTACGGTTTTTTAAAATAAATAAAAAGAAACCACCATCACGAATAAAAATTATTTTTGCAGCCTTATCAAATAGAATTGGATATTAGATAGAAGTATCCGCCTATAAAAAAGGAAAATGTTAATTGTTAGAGATGTTTGCAAGAAAAAGAATAATATTACTGTCCATCTTATAATTATCGGAGGATCGGTTAAAGCTTGAGTCTTGTGACTCCCTTTCTTCAAGCAACTTGGTTGAGGAAGAAACTTTGTTCCTCAGTTATGAATTCCCTAACTACAAAAAGTGTTAAGATTAGGTGTGGAAGAAGATTTGACTAAACTAGAACTATTTTAAGACAATGCATAATGTAAAAGAAAAGTAAGATTTTGATTGATTGTCATGTGTCTAGAATCATTACAAGCTAAGTATACACAATATAATAGTCTCTTTTGGCCATGATCACTAGCCTATAGCTAAACACAATTTCAAAAACTGTTACTCGGCTAAAAATAATATACATAATCTCATCACGTGCTAAAATCCTAATAAATCGCTTCACTAACAACTTATTGGCAGGGATCATGGGGAATGACCACAATCTCCTATATTTTAAGCGCCCAAACGTGCCTCCTTAAATGTTTCCACACATCCTTTTAATCTTTGACATAACTTCCCACGTGCATGGCTCGTTTGCTTCCAAATATATCCTTCACGCTTGCAGAGTGTAACATTACAAATCATAAAACTCACTCTCTCTTATATGGTAAGTCGGTTGTTGGTCAAATACCCTATTTTTATGCATTCTCCTCTTTTTTGTATAAATTTTTCGTATGAAATAGCATTGCTCTTAAAACAAATATTTGAATTAGATATTAGAATTTTATATTGAATAGATTAGATTCTCCAAGAGCGATAACTCCAAGTTTGGGTGCAAGTGGTTAATGCACTCCATCTAAAGGGACAGACTCAACTTGTGCCCAGATTTGTTCTCCAGAAATGAAACAAATTGGAGGTAGACTTTACTTATCACCTGGTCAAACTCTGGATTACTCAGAACCCCTTTCCCCTAGACACCAGAGCAAGGTCAAAGACCTCTAGACTTAAAAAAGATTCTCCAAGAGCGGTAGTAAAAGTATAGGTAATTGTTGTGCAATGTTAGGAGCACGATTCGAACTCGACATGCTCTGCTTTTCTCGACCTTCGGTCTTTTATACTGAGGACAATAAGTTCTCCGAGAGTGTTTTAGGGCCCGACTTATTTGGAATTATCTGCTGACATAAGTACTTGTAAGACTCTTTGGGAGAGTTTATGGAAACAACTTATGACATGTCCATAAATTGTTTTGAGGTAATTTTTATACTCTCTAATATAGCTTATGAAAACAACTTATGATTTATAGAAAAATAGTTTAACATTATTATATCATTTATTAAATAATAACTTATACATAAACACTTGACAAACGATTATACCTTAAACACTTAATTAAGTTGTTTATCCAAACTAACCCTTAGTAGGATTGAGATTGTCTAATTTCTAGGCATGAACTTCATAATATTTTTGAGTGCATCTCTTTCCTTCAACTCATTCTCTATTCTCATATTTTTCTCCATTCTTACTTATCTCTTCATCAAAAAAAGCCTAAAATTATCAAAGTTAGGAGACATTAAAGTTAGACAATTTATTTCCGTAGATTTACAGAGATGGCCTATGACGTGCTTGATTCGCGCGTGAAGATTACATGAGAGAGTGACGTAGCAACGACTGAACATGGCTTCTCACTGACTCCTCTTCTTTCTGTAGCCGGTCCGATCCAATCCAATCCGAGTGTGTATCGGCATAGATTCAGCACCATTTTCTGTAAGAAAGAACGAATGAACCAACCTAATTTCAGATCCATGTTGTTCGCATCTTCACTCCTATATCTATCCCTCTTCATATTATCTTCCACTGTAATTACTTCCTTTGCATCCATTCACATCTATGAACATGAGCCTTTTAAAGAAGTCGGCAATGCTTATCTCCTCTCCGGTGGCAGCGAAGGCATCGCCGCCTCCCTCGATACCGCTCTCGGAGGCGATTCCATCCACGATGGCCGTTCTTACATTCGGTATTCTCATTTCCTCTCTTTACGCTTCCCATCAATTAATAATGTTATGTTGTTAGGTAGATTCAATTTGTAAGATCGTTTGTTCGATTCGTGGAAAAGAAAAACTCTCTGCATTGTTTATTTTGATTGAGATTCTTACCTTGATCGAAATAAAATGGAATTCGTCGGTTACTGAATTTCTATTAATTACACTGATTAGTCGCTTGAAAATAGTAGGGGGGAAGTGAAGGAGTGTTAACCTTTAATGTCGTTGTGCCAATTCTTAACACTTTTCTGTTAAAAGCTACACAATTTGATGGAGTAGATTCCAGAGCTGAATTGAAGGGGCTAAAGCAAAGTACTAAGTAGTTTTACACAAATTAAGCTGTTTAATGTTTGAGTCTAAGGTGCATTGTTTACATGTGAATTATGCTGCCAAAATAAGATATGAGCTGGTTGTAGTTAGTTAGATTAACTGTTTGGTGATTCCCTCGTCGGTTTGTTTCCTCAAAGTAATGCTGCAATCTTTATGAAGCATGAGATGTGCATTAGAGGGGAAACCCAATATTGAAGTGTGGAAAAATACGCGTGTCTTTAGTATTCTTTGAAGTGTTAGAAAATTGCATATGGATTTATGTAATTCATAGCTCTTGCCTTATCTTTGAGTTATATATGAAACATAACAGAAAAGACTTATTTTTTTTGCTTATGGATGATAGATTCGAGAATATCACTTTTAGAAGACGCAAATCTGCAGCCAGGGCGCGTGGTACCGTGCCAATACACATTATAATTTTTGAGGCTGCTGATCGTGATGATATCGGTGGTTCTGTTTATGGTGGACAGCGAGCAATCTGTTGCACACCCGATTTAGCTAAGATGGGAGCTTGTAAGCAAGGGGAGGTTATCAGGAGACCTTCTGCAACAGACATTAATTGGCCAATCATTTTAGATCTATATTTCAAGGGGAAATCCCGAATTATTAGTCTAGATTCCAAGCAAGTTTCCATCACGAAGACTGGAATGTATAATTTGTTTTTTGTAGCTTGTGACCCCAAGCTCAAGGATATGGTAATGAGCGGGAAAACAATCTGGAAAAACCCTGATGGGTACTTACCTGGTAGGATGGCCCCATTAAAGAAGTTCTATGTAATTATGGTACTGGCTTATGTCTGCCTTGGCATCATTTGGTTCCTTCAGTATGTGAGGTTTTGGGATGATGTACTGCAACTTCAGCACTGTATCTCAGCTGTCATTTTTCTTGGATTGTTTGAGATGATTCTCTGGTACTTTGAGTATGCCAATTTCAATAGCACTGGAATAAGACCTATTGTTCTCACAACATGGGTTGTCACTGTTGGGGCTATAAGAAAAACGATATCACGGCTTCTCATTCTCTCCGTTTCAATGGGTTATGGTGTTGTGCGACCCACTCTTGGTGGTCTTACTTCAAAGGTGCTTTTGCTTGGAATAACTTACTTTCTAGCATCAGAGTTGCTGAATATTACTGAATATGTGGGGACCATCAATGATGTAGCAGGAAGGGCAAGGCTCATTCTAGTTCTTCCTGATGCTTTTTTGGATGCATTTTTGATATTATGGATTTTTACTTCTCTCTCAAGAACACTGGAACAGTTACAGGTATCCATTCATCAAGTTCTTATTATTTTACAGCACCTCACCTCCAATTTTTTGTGTTTTGAATTTCTGACTTTCTTGTTTTTTTCAATATGTGACTATTTTTTTTTGGGATCTTCCTTTCCTTGTCAGGCAAAACGGAGTTCTGTTAAGTTGGATATATATAGGAAATTCTCAAATGCACTAGTAGTAACGGTGGTCTCCTCAGTTGTTTGGATAGGATATGAGGTAAGGCTTCTAATCAATTCATTTTATGTTGTGCAATATAACATGGATTTCTTAATAACTGAAATTAATGTTTTGTCCCAAGAAAAAACTGATATTTCTTGTGTGTGTGTGTGTGTGTCAAATGTTGTATGAACTCAGTGATGGTCAAATGGGATTCTTCATTTTATGGATAAATAAATTTGAAAGGACATTCTTGTGGCGTTTCTATTCTTGGTTTTAAATTTCAGTTGTGTTTCACTTATCTGAAATATCTTATCTCTATATAGAATAAATTGTTGAAATGTTTTTTCCTATGGAAATATAATGTCATGTGGTATTTTCAAATTTTCATCTGGGCTGCAAAGAGAATGTTCTAAATTTGCTTTTACAGGTATACTTCAAAGCTACAGATCCTTTTAATGAGCGTTGGCAGAGTGCTTGGATCATCACTGCATTCTGGGACATTCTAGCATTTGCACTACTCTGTGTTATATGTTATCTCTGGGCGCCATCCCAAAGCTCTCAAAGGTGTGTAGAATTTTTCAATTTGTTAATATGACTTTTCCTTTCCAACACACATTACTTGTTATATTTCTATTTAAGATGGCACATTAGATGAATCTCGTCAATAAATAAGCTACAAGATTTTGAAATTTCCGACTCATCTATGAGATTGCCTTGTCCTGAGAGGAAACCTTAAAAAATTGAAGCAAATTTGCATCCTCAGAGTATTCTGACTCTCCTTTGCAAAATTTCCATGTTATTCTTTGGGGGTTGGATTGGATGGACTATACATGGTAAATAGGTGCAGTGTATACTGTATAGGGTGCGGCTACTAGTTGAACTTTGTGCTAGCTTCATCTGTTAAGTACTATTTAATATTTTTCATATTTATGCCATGCTTTAATGTTGTTTGTGGCTAATTTATTAGTGAAACAATAAAAAGAAACAAAAAAAAAAACAGCATGCCTTTTCATATTGTAACGTCTGATTCAAATGACTTAGGGTAGAGCCTCGCTTCTTGTTTATTTCATTTGCCTCTGCAAACTATGCCAGGTATGCATACTCAGAGGAAGTGGGAGATGAATCTGATGATGAAGAAGCTCTGTCTCTAACCAAGGGAAAGCAAGAAGGTAAAGGGGAACTAAGTTTAGTCAGGCAAGAGAAGAATGTCGGAACTGATGCATTTTCTGATCAAGATGACGACGAGTCAGAAGAGGATAAAAGGGAATGAGCTTTTAACAGCTTTCTTTTACCACTTTTCAGTTTTCACAGCCCTTCACAAGAGGTGTTGTAAAATTTTGTTCATTTGTACTGGAATGTAACAGCTTCATATTCTTTGTTTCAGAATGCTAATTGTTTTATCATGTATGTAATTATTGTATAACAAGTATTGCACATGTTGATGATCAAATTTGCTGCGTCCTTGTTTCCCTCACACACTTGGAAATCTCCTCGATTATTGGATGAAGTATGTGTACTTGATTAAAAAGCAGAGAACTAGAGAAGGAAATGTATAGTGAGGCACAAAATAGCTTTTTGTGTTACTAGTGTCCAAAAAATGCATCCATTAAATGTTGTGCTTTTCAATAAATTAATATTTATTGATCTCTTAATCAGTGTTCTTATTAATATCTACCATTACCCTTTTCCAAGTGAACCTGGGTGACATGGATGTTTGAAGTTTGAACTTAGAACCTCAGCAAATTGTTTAATCCCTCACTAAACCTTGTTAGTAACAACTAACAAGTTGGTAATTAGTAACTGTTGATAGCTTTTATATAAAGACTAGAGTATTGAAATGCTCCCTTCATCCTTCTTTTGAACACTTTCTTGTATTTGTTGAAATTCATAATTGATGAGTTCCCAAATTTATATGAGACTCACGTGATTTAGTAGAACCATTTGAACTACAAACAATACACTCTCTAACACTCATTTTTTTCAACACATACTCTCTTACTGATTAAATTTCAAATGGATCTACTAAGTTATGTGAGTCCTATGTAAATTTGGTGCGGTCCATATAAATTTGAACCATACAAGAGAGTATATTCAAAAAGGCCATTGCTTTTCCCACACCCCCTCCTACTCTTTCACACCCCTTAACAAATTTTTTTCCAAAAATAACCTCGTGTGAAACGCTGAGTTCACGTGTTTAAAGACTGTTCGAACGACCTTGTTCGAACACGTTCGAATGACCTCGTTCGAACAGGTGAAATTACGCACAAGAGGGTGTGAAGTCAATATTTAACACACTCGAGCGATGTCGTTGAGCAGAGTCATGCGAACGAGTTCGCATGACCTCACTCAACAGTGTGAAAACGCCCAAAGAGAGTGTGAAGTCAAGATTTAACACACACGAACGATGTCATTCGAACTCGTTCAAGGCCCGTGTTCGAAGCAGTGAAATTTCGTGAAAAAAGAGAGTTTTGGTGGCTTTTTTGGTCTTTTCACACCCTTATGGGGTGTGTTTGGAGTAGGAGGGGGTGTGGGAAAAGCAAACGCCTTCAAAAAAGTAGATAAAGAGTGTGATGCTAGTAGGAGTTAGAATAGACCCTGCTCGTTCGGCGAAGTCTACTGGCCCAATCTACGTGCGCAGTGCAGGCGGACTAATTTTTTTAAATAGATCAGACAAAGACTTTTTAAAAGCCTATTTAGCGAAAAATGTCAGACTACAGACCACCAGAAAAGCTTTTTAGGCCAATTAGTTATCATTATAAAATAGAATTAAAATTGGGTGTCGTATAAAATAGAATTTAATCTCATTGGCCAATTAGTTTCTTAGTCTATTTACAAAACCAGACATCTCGCAAAAGTTTTAGTCTTTTATTGAAAAAATAGTGAAATAAACTTTTAAACTGACTTTCAAAAAGGTTAGATCTGACTTAAAAATGGCTTATGACAAACCACAGATCAAGATTAGGCCTAACACTTTGAATGTAGATAAAACCCAAAACTTATAAAATCAAGTTCGACCCAACCTATTCCCACTCGCAAATGCTAGCATTTGATAAATTCTAAGTGCTCATTCTTTTTTTTGACCAAACTTAGTGCTCATTCATACACACCATTTTATAACACTACACAATTTTTTAGGAAAACACATTTACACAAATTTTATTATCAAATTATAATTTAGTTGGCTTTCCCTAAAAGGAAATAATCAAGGGGTTTGAGGCATCGTATGTATAATTAACATTGTTTTATTTTGACAAACTTGAAATTGAAAAAATGGTTTGAAATTTGATTCGTTAGTGAGAGAGAGGAAAGGGAGGGTGGCAGAGACGGAGAGTGATGTCGAGTAGTAACAGTAACAGAGGCGAAGACGATGATGATGAAGTGAAGGTAGCAAGAGAGCGTAGAAAAACCCTAAAAGAAGGTGAACGGATTATTGCCCCGACCCGTCGACCCGATGGAAGCCTCCGTAAGCAAGTTCGCATCAGACCCGGCTATACCCCTCCAGAAGAAGTCGCTATTTATCAACCCAAACCTGTCCTAGTATTTTCTCAAAACCCTCAAGTTTCAATTATTTAGTTCATTATTATTGCATTGCATTGAACAAACAATATATTATACTATTATTATTATTATTACAATGTTGCATTGTGCTTATTCTAGTTAGTTACTACTGTCTTTTGAATCTGATGATGCAGTTGAGAAAAGAGATGGCTTCACACATTGGACCTCCAGGTTATGATCCTGATTTGGATTCAAAACCTAAATCCAAATCTGTTAAAAGAAATGAAAGAAAGAAGGAAAGGCGGCTTCAGGTTATCACCCTCAATTCGATACGTTTTATTTTTATTACATTATTACTAGTTAAGCTGTTGAAATGTGTTTTTGTGTGTGTAGATTGCATTCCACTGTTTTTAGAGTAGAGAAATTAAGTTTCTTATGTTCTAGAGTGTCTTGTATTAAGAATATAAGTTGTTATGTTAGGTAATAGTTAGTTACTTTTAGTTACTTTGTTAGTTGGTAGTTTTGATCAATTTGAAGTTAGTTTAGTGGTTACTGGTTACAAGTTAGTTAGGCTTGAAGTTTCACAAGTTGTACGACATTGTAACTATCTTTTTCAGTATGAATTCATTTGAGTTTTACTCTCAATCAAGCTCTCAGGCTTACTTCTCCTATGAGATGAATCTTCGTCTCTTTGATCCTGTGATTTCTAACATCTTGCATTGTGTGTTATTTACTTCTTGCAGGCTGCAAATGAAAAGGAAATTAACTTAGAGCCAGCTGTAGCTGAAGATAGTAGAAAGCAGGAAGCAGTAACTGTGGAGAAGTCTGTCCGTTTATTAACCTCTCAGGTGAATGAACTAACTGTTTCTGGAGATTCCTCCACTGTTGCTCCTACCGCCAACTCTGTGGAAGCTTCGGAGCCAATTGGGATGGGTCAAGATATAGACAAAAAAATTCGTGCACTGAAAAAGAAGGTACTTCAATTATGCTTTAGACTTTCTGCGTTTGGAGAGAGTAGCCTGACATCTCTCTCAAACATGCATGTGATATAGGTTCTATAAGCATCCATTGGTTCTGTGAATGTTTGGTGAGGGTTAGTTCTAGTAAATATAAAAGGCATATTGTTATGCATGTCCAGATACCTTGAATGATCCGCTTTTTGTGTTCTCCTTAGAAGCTTAATGCAGCTAGGATATAATGTAAGCATAAATTTTAATGCCTGAGATTGAACTATGATGATTTTGAGTGGGTAATGAAGAGTGTGTTCTCCTAAGATTGAACTATGTCAGTGGTATAGACTAAAATCTGATCTCAGATGATATTTAGAATGAATCATGGAATTAGAGAATAGCAATTTTGGTAATGTCGATCATGGACATAATCTGGTCCTTTTGGTGTAGATTATCTTATGAGCTGTTCCATTGGTCGCACAGTAGTCAGATACTCCTGTAATCCTGTTTACTTTTCTCTCTGAATATTAGTATTGTAATATGGTATAGAATAGAAGTTCTTAAGGTGCTGCTGTATATATATGTACCCTCCCTTTAATTTTTAGGTAACCTTCCAAAGAAAAACTGACTTGCCACTTATATTGGAGTCTAAAAATCTGACCTCGGATATCTTACCATTTCGTCTTGATCTTATTTGAGTAACAAATGATTAATCAACTTCTTGGCTTCCTTCAAATATTTGGCTGTTAATCATTCATTGAGCCAACGAGGATCCATGCTCTTTCTTTCCTCTTTCGAATATTCAGTTTCTCAGTTTACTTATGCCAATTACTCTCATGTAATATGCCGGTTTCTTTGCTTATTTTCTGCTGAACGATAGTTCATAAGTTCAGGCATGGATACTGTGGCAAATGGGTAATAACTGTGTCATTGATTCGCAAGAAGCCCAAATGAAAATGTGTCATTCATATTCTTCTTGGCTAGCTGCTTTCAGCTGCGGTTGTATTTGAATTGTTTTCAAGGGAGTATTTGGTTGGAGATGATTACCCTTAGTTTTAAGATTCTCTTTAACCTTGTTTTCGTTGTGGGATAGGATCGGGTTTAGGCCATTGTCTAAAGATTATATGGTGATGACTAATAATGAAACGGTGCATGTGTTTAAATTTTCTGTCTTACTGAAGAATTAGGGTTCAGGACTTCAGAAGTTCAGATAGTACTACCTTTTCTTAACATGCAACTGTTGGATGCAGATTCGACTTACAGAAACCCTACAGGAGAAAACTGCAGCACAAGATTTAAAGCCAGAACAATTAGAGAAGCTATCAAAACTGGAAGATTGGCGTAAAGAGCTAAAACAATTGGAAGATATAAAGGCTGAAACATTGGCAGCGTGATTGAAGTATTATAATTAGCATGACAAGAATCTGTAGGTCTTAATGTTTGCTTGATTGGAATATGGATTCTAAACCAGTAAATCTATCAAGGATTCTAAACCAGTAAATCTATCAAGGATTTTCTTTTCACCGTCTCATTTTTTCCTTGCATTTTGATATAATATTCTAGTATATAACCTAATCTACTAATGAAGAAAAATTAACATGAGCTTCGCATTTGCCTGAATATTTTGAGTACTCATTCCTTGCACTAGAATTATTTGGAGTTATTCTGTAGTTTGTTTTCAATATGAATATGAATGACTCAAATACCAAAACTAAACATTATTGGTTATAATATGAATAGTTTTGAACCTATAAGAATATAACTCTAATGCCAAACTAAACACTATTCTGTAGTTATACTCTAATACCAAAACTGAACATTATTGGTGTGTTTGGGAGTTTGAAAAAAATTGAAAACGAGGGAGGGTTTACAACTAACAATTTAGTAGTATTTCATAGCCAAATTATACTCCAAAATCTTCTGATTATTTTATGAGGCTGCCCAAAACCCTCTCGATTTGGGTTAACTTAAAAAGTGAACTTAAGAATGATTTTGAAGGATTTTTGAGGATGATTTTTCTCCAAATTACCAATAAATTAATAATTTAATAGTAATACTAATAGGGGTTAAATATTTTTTTCCTTATAAAATTTGAGTTTTTGGATTTAATTCCTCAAAATCTTTTCAACATTTTTAGTCCCTATAAGTCCTCAGTGACTTTTAATAACACTTCATGTCTTTTTCACTATTAAAACTCTTGAAGCGCTATTAAAATTTTATAAGGACTAAAAGTTGGTGAAATTTTTTTAAGGGAATAAAACCAAAAAATCCAAATTTTATAAATTCAAAAAACATATTTAACCCTACTAATAATCCATCTCTTTTCCCTTCAAAATAATTAAAAGGAATCCAACATTAAACGGGTAAATAGTCATTTTGGTCTCTGAAAGTGTAACTCGCTGTCAATTTGGTCCCTAAATCAAGCAAAAATGCAAAATGGTCCTTGAAAGTGTAATCCGTTGGTCACGTTAGTCCCTCCCGTCAATGTGCGTTGTTAACTCCGTTAATCCATCCGTTACTGTCAGTTTAGTCCCTGAAAGATGTCACTTAGTGTTAGTTTGGTCCCTGAAACATATACGTGAATTCGTTTTAGTCCCTCGAATCTTAAGTTACTTCAGCAAAATTTAAAAATGGCTGATTAAGGACGCCAATAGACTCATGGACTACACAGATCTATTGTAATTGAAAAATCGATGGTTAAGGGTGACCTTATTTGCTCTAAAATCAATCAACATAACTTTGTATAATCATTGATCTATATTGAAATTAGATAGCAATTGTAATTTTTGATGTTAATTCGAAAGCAACCACTGTTGCAGAACTTAATAAATTACGATTATTAATTTTAATTCCTCTTTGTTTACAATGAATTTTATTTTATTTATTTCATAGATTAAAAATAATATTTTTAAAATATAAAAACTATGTGTCATTCCAATGTGGCTTGCCACATAAGTTAATAGAACTCCACATCATATTTAACTTTGACAAATTATGGATGGACTTTGATTTTAGAAATTGATTTTAGGATATTCAAAATATGAAGTGATTTGATTCGGATTGAATCAATAAACACTCCTAATGATTAAAGATGGTAACAAATCAAAGTAAAAGAGAATATGATACAGCGGCAAGGTATTAACTAGCCTAGTAAAGCCAATGCACAAATTGAGCCAAGGCTAGCAAATTCTGGTTTAAAATTTTGCTGAAGTAACTTAAGATTCGAGAGACAAATGAATTCACGTATATGTTTCAAGGACCAAACTGACAGTAAGCGACATCTTTCAGGGACTAAACTGACAGTAACGGGTGGATTAACGGAATTAACAATGCACATTGACGAGAGGAACTAACGTGACGACCGGATTACACTTTCAGAAACCATTTTGCATTTTCACTCGATTCAGGTACTAAATTGACAGCGAGTTACACTTTCAAGGACCAAAATGACTATTTACCCAACATTAAACACATTTACATGTTTTTTTTATCAACAACACATTTATATTCTTGCGTCAACAAAAAACACATTTATATTCTTACTGAGGTTAAACAACGAATTATATTCTTTATATATTAGTGAGGACCACATTAATTAGCAGGCGAGCCCCACATTAATTAGCAGGCGTATCGTGTTCACAGCCAGTCGGGGTGCTTTGCGTTCAAAAGCAAACATGTACAAGTAGTTGTTTTCTAGACAGAATTTTTTAAAGGAATTGTGAGAGAGATGCTTGTTCGCGAGTCAACCAATTTGACATAAATTTAATTTCGGTAGCAAAAATTTGTCTAATTCTCAGAATTGGAAATTTTCGTAAGTTACAGATAATGGCTGCATGCCACTTCCCTTAAAAAAACTTGGCCTAGTTGACAGAATCTCACAATCAACTCTTCTAAAAATACATTATCTGAAAAACATTACTACATAGTACTGTATCAGTATGCCAAGGTGGCCTCCAGTGCAAAATTATATCCACACCGTATCTTCCAATCTTCAACGTTTTAGAACAGGCACTATGAGCATTCAACATCTGAATCACCAGGCCCATCGATGTAAAGTTCAAAATCATCAGGAGTCCACCTGCAAACCAGGTGTAGTTTAAAGGTAGCCATCTTGATTCCCATCAAACGCTGCAAAAACCAGTCACAAAGTAAGCCTTGGCATAACGTGTTAATGACGTGCACGTGCGTACATATCATAATTATAGCATCAACTACTAACACTTTGAACCTATGATAATTGAGGATGGCACATATGCTTATTAATAACCCAATTTATCAATCACTAGGGCCAAAAATGGTAGGAAAAGAATATTGACAATTTAAAGAGAAAACTAAATCATAAGCATTGCTACTCACTGCAGAAAAATGAAAAATGTTAGGACAGAAATATTAGTTTTCCAAAGTTCAAAATCACAAATGTCAGCTGTCATCCTAGTCCTTTTTTTTACTTATCTTTGACCAGAAAGTCACACAGAAATAGCCGAGAGCATAACTCATAGGCCACACATAGTGATTAGGTTAAATAATCCCTAGAGTGGTGTGACTTCAAGTTTCGAAATCCTGACATTGCAGGTAAAGTTTCCTTGAGTCACAATTTATTTTCACAAGATCAATGACATCTGGATACTCCAACTGTGATTTTTTCGCAAAAGTCATCCTAGTCAATGATTTTCTAATCTTTGACCAGCAATTCTCACAGAAAATAGCTGTGAAAATAAATCACAGGCCGAATAGTGGTTAGGTTAAATCATCCCTAAAGTGGTGTGACTTCTTTCAAAATCCCGATACTGCAGGTTAAGTTCTCTTGGGTCACAATTTATATTCACCAAGACCAACCACTGTTGGATGCTCCAACTGTGAATATGCAACAACACACAGCATTGGCGTGGATGATTAGGTAATAACAGAATAACTAACCAGTATGCGAGATGCCTCAGGTGACAAGGGCTTTCCCTCTTCACAAACAACAAAATCAGAAACAAGCTCCACAACTCCTGAAATTTAAAAAAAATAAAAAATTAACAATCCGTGTCCACTTGGCATGTGCCCTTGAACCATAATTTCGAAACAATGCAACATTTTACCTTTATTTAACCGAACAGGCATGCCTTGCTTTCGGAGAAAAGGTTCCATCTCATGTGTGAACAGCTCTAAAGGACCCTCACTGAGATCCACCTGAAACATTCAGACCGAGAAAGTATGAGCTTTATTTACAAATTTTTAATACATACTGACAAATGCATGACTAAACCTACAGGCTAATAAAGGTAAATGATTTTCAGAGACAAGGCATTTGCATTACAATTTCATATGTTAAAATTGAACTAGATTCAGAACACCTTTTCAGTGGCAATGGTTCCTGTTCTTGCAAAGTCATTTTCCTCAAATTCATTGAACAGCCTGCAAATGGCATCAACAAAAACCAAGGTCCAGTCAAAAATAGAAAAAAATGGGACGTCTACTGCAACCGTGTTGGAAAATATTAATGGACAGCAGTTTTTAACCTTCTTTCATAGAAATTAATAGACAGTTGTTTTTCACTTTCTTTCATAGAAAAAATAATAATCATCTGTAATGCTTAATGTTACAAAAGGAAGTGCAAGAAAGTGAACGACACGTCGAAAACAAAACATAAAAGTTATAACCGTTCCTTGCTTTTCCAATTCCGCACACAGTCACTGTTTGTTATTACTTGAAAACAAAGCATATCACTGTTTCTTGCTTTTCGTGTGAAAATCAGCCGTAACAAATAGCATTCCTCATTAATCATATCAATTGACTATAATCTATCAGGCAGTGATATAGGCACAGAATACAAACAGATACATGCTGCACACACCAATAATAATTTTACTCTGCTCATTACTATGCATAAATAAGCTTGTTTTTAATTGATTCAATTGCTGAAGACTTTGAGGAAAAGATAAATACCATGACTTTAACCTATATAACCAGTGAATTACATAATGACATATTTCTTAAGCTAATGATGGTTTACCTTTCAACTTCTTCTTTTGGCAAATTTGTGAAAACCATACCAGCATCTCCACGTAATAGCTATAAGAGAAATAATCAAAGTAATTTATTATAATAAGAAAACTAAACATAAAAAAAATACTTATAAAATAAAGAAATAGAATCGTTGGTTAAAAGGGGTGAAAAATCAACCTTTGAAACCTTATGAAGATTAGGTTTGATCTCATCAGAAGCAGAGCGACCTAAAGCGACCTGCATAACTTTGTTTGAACCCAGAAAGAATCTACTACTTGCTTTTAATTGATCCCTAAACTCTTTCAATTTCTGATTCCTCATATTCTCAAATGAAAACACGTAAACCGAACTGTACTTTTCAGCTGCTTCCTTAATTGCATTCACTATCACCTCTTTGTGATCTCTTCCCTTTCTCTTTGTCTTTGACAGTGTAACTGCAACAAATAACCATTCATAATCATCGACGTCGTGTTTCTTCTTTGCTTAGAATTTTGATTAAGAAAAAATAGAGAGTATTCAGAGGAATGAAACGCTTACCTAGTTTGTTTCGTTTTGATTTTGGCATTTTGAAAGTGTGAGGATGATGCTGCTGCTACTTCGCTGCGTCGTCGTCTATGTGTTTGTGAAAACTTCCTTTTTCCCGTAACCCTAGTTGCAATACAATTTTTGTGTTTGTAGGGGTTTGCAGGGTTTTGTTGATTCGTATAAGAACAAATCCTCTCGGGTCAATTTTTAGTGGGCTTCTAAATGGGCTCTGCAAACTCAAATCTTGCTTCTATTGGTCGATGCTTCTCCCACTCTCCCCTAGTCACTACGCACCTCTGTACTCTGCGAAATATTCAAAATATTCTTAAAGAATTAAAATTTTACTAGCGTGTCCTTTTTTTTCCAAAATAATCTTAATGAATAAAAATGTTCCTAGCGCGTCCCTTTTTTTTCCAGTGATTTCACGAGCCCTGGTACGGTTACAACTATATATACTAGTTTTCTGTACATATTTAATTAGTTTATGTTCCTCCAATCCAGATACAAACCTTACTTTCATTGTTAAAAAAACAAGTATGGTATTATGTAAACTTTTACCACAGGTTTAGTGTTAGTTGAATATTTAGTTTAGTATTTTATAACATAATAATGTTAATTTGATATTTAGACTTAAATTGAAATTGGAGTAGAAACTTGTTTGTGCATTATCAGTTAGGTACGACACCAAACTACCGAAACACTTCAGTAGAAAGGTATCAGATGTTGTTACGTGGGTTGTGCGACTTGACTACATAGGTATAGTACCAAAGTACTGAACCAGCCCGGTGCTAAGGTACGACACCATTCTGGTCCAACAAAGAAAAGGGGTTCACATCAAGTTGATGTTGTCTTTAGTTACCCCATTTCTTTCACACCAACCTCTACCAACTTCTTTCCCTTACTAAAAACCTAATTCTTCACAAATACCCCCCACCCCCTCAAATGGAGTTCACACCAAGTGAGTTCTCAATGGACTCCAACCTAACTATCCTCCATCATCGTGAAAGAAAATAATGTTTGGTCTCAATATCCCAATCATGCCTTTTGTAGGATGAAAAAGGACATCACATTCTCAGAGTTCAATGAGAAAGTAGAGAAAGGTTTGAGATAGATTTTTTCCTGTACAGGTAACGACTATTGTTAATCGCAAATCCACTACTGAAGATGTTGGTCGTATTCTCTATTAAATGATGGATATTCAGAGCGACAACAGTGTACGCGCCATGATGAAAACACATGCCCAATTTTCATTAGTTGGTCCTATGGAGTTGTGTATCAATACCATAGAGACTCGACGAGACAATTTCCTTTTGCAATAGCATCTTTTAAATAATTTTTGTAATCGTTTATGCTCCTTTTGTGATGTAGGGTTACGCTTTTGTCATTTGTATTTCGTTATGTTTGTTTTGTGATGTACAATTATGCTTTTGTGATGTTACCCTTTTAAAAAAAATATTATTTTAACTCTTCTTAAACTTAGTAAATTAAACAAACATGAGAAGAACTATCCCAAATTATCAGAACTAACACCACTATTTTTTCACAAATAAGAAAATAACACTATTTCTGCATTAGATTCTTCTATATTACGGTTTCCTTCTTCAATTGACTTGGGCGGCTCTAAATGGACAACAACAATTTTTTGTGCTATTTGTCGTTGTTACTGCATAATTTATCGCTTTGCCACGCGTTTATCAAAAAACTTGTTTTAAAATAACTGGTTTTATTTACTTTTATAGATGACGTGGCAGAGTATAAAGTGTTAGATTATTGGAACGGCAGAGATTAGGCTCAACTGCCCATGTCAGCCATAATAAGAATACATCCGTATAATTTTGGAAGTGAACACTCTCATACCCTTTTGAATTTTGAAGAGTATGATACCCAACATCCAATTTTGAAGAGTATGATACACTCTCATCCGTATCAAACTAATTTTGCCTAGAGGATATCATACCTACCAAACTCTCAATATGTAGGATAGAATTTACCTTTTGAAAATAGAAGAACAAATGAGACTAACATGCACAAAACTGGAGAATATCACGTATAATTATGGAAACGTTCAGATTCTCAACATATACCTCAAGGCCACAACCCACGCCCCGTCAAAACCAGTGAAAACAAAGACAATAATCAAAATTTTATAATATAGAAGAAAAGAAAATAAACATTACATAAAAAACAAATAATAACACAAGAAATAATTAAAAGCAAGATAGAAAAAAAAAATAATCAACGTCTCCAAAATAAAAATTGAGGCGGCAGTGAAAGGAGCAGCAACAACCTGCAGGAATAGAAGCAATAACCATCAGATGTAAATAGTTTGATTTGATTGAACACAAACTGTATTTGATTAAAAAGAAACAACTTAGACAAGGTTGTTGGGCATTGTCCTACCAAACTACAGGTGAAATTTGTCATTTGTTGCAACAAACATAGATTTATACAAATCCACTCATTAGGACAAGGTAGCTGAGCACTGTCCTACCAAATTACAGGCAAAATTTGTTTTCTATGGAAAACTCTGCTCAGCAAATATGTTGCTATGGACATTGATTTATAGAGATCCACTAAGGGAATTATGAATTTGCAACAACCACTGATTGCTTTGATAAGTACTCTTAAAAGGTCACGGTTTAAGAAATTGCTACAACATTCAGGATCATAGGGACAGAGATCTGTTTGCGGTGTTCTGTAGACAACTGAGGTACATAATTTCATATCAACCAATTTTGTAATATTTCTCAAAAGCCAGCATACCTGATAAAGGCAATGATCATCTGCCAGGGCCGAACAGCTCCACTTAAAACTATATAAGAAAGCATTTCTTCAATAACATATGTGATATGTAAAACAAAGAATTGGGTAAAATATTTGCTCATTGTTTGCACGATCAACTCCTTGGGAAAAATGCTGATAATGCATTTGCATGTGCAGGTGGTAGATTGCTCAGAAGGGGTTGCATTTGCGGCCCATATAATGAAACTAGATGAGACAAAGCTCTGCCTATTAAAGCTTTGACTTCAGATGTCTCCACAGGTGATGCTACCACTTGAGCAGAAAGATTAACTAATTCAGGAATTAGGGAAAGGATCTGCGTTTACATTTAGAAATGGACAAACAAAATTAGGTAGGATAATATTTATTACTGTTAGAGGAACAATAAAACAAAGAAAGAATCTTAACATTTCTGAAAAGAAAAAATCACCTGCGGATTGGATGCGAGTACAAGAGTAGAGACACAACTATAGACAGCCACAGATTCCTCGTGGTCTTCTTTCAATGGAAGAGCTCTCAGGAAAACAGGAAGAACCTATCATACGGAACCAAGTATATGTAGACAACATCCAATGTCAAAACATTAGCTATCAAGTATTAAAAACAAAACTCAACATAACAAAATAAAGAAGGCAACCTACCAGTAAGTGTAAATATTCATATTTAATTGAGCAAGCACAAGGTGATACAAATAAAACAGGAAATCACCTGATTTAAAGGGATAGCTTCAGGGTGCACCATAATCATCCTAGCTAAAGCACCAGCTGCATTATCCCTCACAGCATCATCAGGCTCAGACTCCCCAAACAAGGGATGAAGCCCACGTAATATATTCTCATAGTATCTAGTATTGGATTAAAGAAAATGCATGGTATAGGAAGATAGGATTCAACCACAAAAACTGCATACATCACTGCTATTGACCGAGATAAATAATCATATAAAGCATACACAGTAAGCAAAAGGAGTAGTAGCATGGAAAGGATACTTCAATGCTGAATCACCGCCATTTTTGCACAACTCTCCAACACAAAATGCAGCGTTCCTTCTATTTGTTGCTTCAGATGATGCTAATTCTTTAAGCGCCAAAGGCATCACCCGCTGAGAAAAATAATATCATACTTTACAAACCAATTCCAATTCTTAAACTACTAATATTGACCATTGAGATAACAGAAGGAAACAGTGAAAAAAAAAGGCACAGAATTACATCCGTATAGGCTGCAATAGGAAAACCCATGTTCTGAGCAACTTCAGCAAGGCAGGCAACTACCATGGTCCTATCTTGAGGGGGACGGGAAGCTTTCTGCATTTCAAAGTGAGAACATCAGTTTATAATTATTTCAAATTGTAAAACCTCGTTGTCAAAAAAACTGTAAAACCTATCAGTCCCCAACTCACTGCAAATTTCATCAAAGGCTCAAATAGTTGGGCAAAAATGGGAGCAAATTGAGCACCCATGGACTTTGCAAATGCAGGGAGAAGATCCGAAACTGCATCCATAAGTATTTCATCATGTTCACTATCATCGTCATCAATTTCACTGTCTGACTCTATCTGCTGACAAGCAGTTTTCTCCAGAAGCAACGATTCAGTTGCATCAACAAGCTGGGGAATGTCTGGTATCAGGGTATATCTCACATTAGCGTCAGCTAGGCAAAATAACATTAATTAATAGGTCAAATAATTCCACTCTTACATGGATCAAGAGTTGGATAACCATAATCTCTAATGATGTCAGCCACGCTAGTGCAAGCTTGAGCAACCACTTCCTTGTCATCATCTTCGACCATAGTCTTGATGTAAATATTCATCACAGTATCTGTAGAATCAATCACACTCTAGATTATACGGATAAAATGAACTACTCGTCATGACAATAACAATCAAAATATTTTATTCTTCCAGGCTCCATTTAATGTTCTCACTCACCAAGTATTTCTCTTGCTCTGGCAGCACCTTCCTGAAAAGTAAGGGTCGTGGTGTCAATTTTGATGTTGGTAAAAGAAAGGCTTAAAACCAAAGAGCAAGCATTTAAAATCAGATATGGCATGCAAGTATCTAAAAGCATATGGAGCTTGACGTTTTTCTTGTTTTTAAGAGTCTCAAAGTTCAGTACATCCCTGCTGCTGATCATAAGCTGACATCCCAACTAAATCCCTCGCCTCAAATTGGTTGTTGTTACTCTTCAAGACAAGCTCAAGGTGTTTGAAAGGTTCACACTTAATCAAACACCCTGGGTTTGATGGAGAAAATGTTAGTGTCTGTTGTGCTTATCAGAAATGTACCGCAGGTAATCTAGTAAAGCATTCAGCTCATACACCCGTCTAGTTGCTTCTATCAGTTTCTACACTTGCTAGTCAATTATTCTGTCGTAGTTAGTTAGCACTAGTTAACTGTCCTTATGTTAGTTAATTAGTTTAGATTTATCCAACTTCTCTATAAATAGGACTGTAGTAATCTATCAGAATCATGAAAATTAGATCAAGTTAAGAGCAAGCAACTCCGAGATTCTCTCTAAGCTTTTCTTTTACTTTCTATCATTTTCCTTTACTTCCTCACTTGCCATATTTGTAATGTAGTGTTACAACCCTATAACTAAAAGCTACATACTTACATTGGTTAGTTAGTTTAGATTTATCCATGCTCTGTTTAATTAGGACTGTAGTATCATCTATCAGAATCATCAACCTCAGCTCAAGTTTACAGCAAGCAACTCTCAGATTCTCTATAAACTTTTCTTTTACTTTCTCATTTTCTATATTTGTAATATAGTGTTACAACCCTATAATTAAGTATGGGGAAGGTACAAAACATAGGACCAGGAGACAGGGAAAAAAGAAAATATAAAAGAAGCAGGGAGGCATTGATTTACAGTTTGGCTTTGGAAGATTGAATGGGCTGCAGTTAAAGCATCTGCAATTAAAATCCAACATACATCAGCATCCAATGGTTATATAATACACATAGTCAATAAAACAAAACTGGGCTATTTGAGAGCACAAACAACATAGAGCAATGTGCATACGAATCCGCATGAGTAGACATAAAATAAATGCCCAAATTATAATGGGCAGTTGACTTCCACTGAATTATCTTTTTCCCTCTTTTCCTCATTGCTATTGTGAGGATGTATGATATGATATGATTTGAGTGTAAGGTTTATTATATTATATAAGACTTTCATTAGTATACACATGCTTTGTAAAACTTATTACACTATCTGCTAATAACAATACCTGGTAGGGATGACATATCAAGTGGTTACTAATTAAGTAACTTCTTTTTTATGATGTGTCAATCTACAACTGGTAGATAGTGTAAAACATGTATTCACACATTGTGTATATAAATTAAACTCATATTATAATGGGATTCTTAGGTCTGCATGATCAAGAACAATTTTGAACATGGTATAAAATGCATCTTGTGCTGAAACAATCAGAAACAATTACTTAAGAGAAGTGCAAGATTCCTGCCATGCATAAAAAGCATGAAACAAGCAGCAGAAAACAAGAGAAGGTAGTAAAACATATAAACACATTTTTAAAAAAAGAACAAAATTCAGAAAGTAGTTTCCACCTACGTTTTAAAGCAGTGATTGCCTGAAGTCTAACATCTTCGTGAAAGTAGCTAGAGTGTTTAACCAAGATTCTTAGCGTCTCCTCCAAATAGCTTAAAATGACTAAAGAATTCAAATTTACCCATGTTGATTTTTCTTCATGAAATAAATAATTAGAAGAGAAAAAGAAATTAATTCAGTTAAAGGATACGGAGCATAAGCAAACTTTGAATGCTGTGCAAACAAGCCTAGGGCTTGGGTTGCAGCTGCCTTTTCATCCAACACTCCAGTTCTAATACTTATATTCCGAACCCTTGGCTCATCGTGAGCTTCATCATCTGATGAAACTCCTTCAAATCCATTGGCAATTTCATCGTCACACTCATCAATGTCAACCGCAGAGCCATCATCAAGATTACAGGAAGAAAATGCAAGAGGCACAACATGAGGAAGGTACTGTTTGTCAATACAAAATTTCACTAGTCAGAGTAAACTTGTTATAGGAATTGTTGAAGTTATGGGGTTTAAGATAAATAAGGAGAATAGAAAGAATAAAGGCTTTTGAAAGATGTAATATGATTGATAATAACTTGATACAAAAGACTAAACACTAATCCCTATTTAGGGACACAAATCGTATAATCCTAATTAAAAAGGGAAACTAGGAAACAAATCACAATAGTAACCAAGTAATATGGAAACTAAACCTAAAAGATAATCTAAGATACTCTCAGATAAGGAACCAATCCTACTATGATACTCTAACTTAATATGAAAATGTTTTATGATATTTTCTTAGTAATATGGTAAGCTTGTAAGTTGTTGCAAATCTACCATTTGAAAGATAAAAAAACAACCGAGGCAACCTCTTGACAGTGTTTAATGGCGGTTGAAGGCCTAAAAGAAAAAGAAAAACTCTTTGAAACAAAGAAGAAAGAAGGTTCAACGAAAGGATTCATTCAAAATACAAGTTTACAAGTGTAAGAACGGTCTCAAACATAATATCACAATTCAAGATATTATAAGATATTTTCTTATATTCTAAGAGCTAAGTCGATATATCCAGACCTGTGCAAAACCATCATCCAAAATCTCAGCAACATTGCTAAAGAATCCGTGGGAGTACTCCCGAAGCTCACTGAAATCCAGTCCAAACCCCTGAAAATAACAGAAGAAGGTCAGATTATTCCAGGAAGAAGGCCAAATGCAAAATCAGCAGCAGAGCTAAGTGTTAAGGTAATTACAGAAATTGCCGCTTCTATATAAGGAGGTAGTATCGGTTCCATTCTGGTTTTCCCTACAGACATTGCAACAATTCCAACTAGTTCAGTTGCTCTTGTACGTGAACGGAGATCCTCATCATTAGTTAATACCATGAAATTTTTCATCAACTCTAGAACCCTTTCAGCATAAGGAATAAAAGCTTGCTCCGCAGCACAAGCAATGGAACCAATGGCAGACTGCAAGGGCATCCAGGAGGAAAATATAGATTTAATATCAAAATAATTAACAAATAGCTGTTTCATTATGAAACTAATAATCTCTACAGCATGCTGAATCTTCCCCATACCATGCATGTTTCTTTTAGAACGCGGGAACTGTTTTGGAGAGTTGCCAACAGTCTTCCCATCAAAGGATCTAGAAAAGGAAGGATTTCTTCACCCATGTTCTCACAAAAAGCAGCCAAAGCATAGTATGACTTTTCCTGCATAAATTTAAATGTAATGCTCAGACAAAATGCAACCACTTTTTATTTTTGGTAGTAGCAGATATCTATTATTTTATTGTATTGATAAACCATTCTCTTCTCCAATGCGTACCTTTACTTCATCAGATGGATCCTCAAGAGCATTTAAAATGGAGGGAAGAACACTCTCATAATGGGATACAATATCAGGCTGCAAATACTCAGCAAATTGACCCAAAGCAAAGGAAGCCGCTCCTCTGACCATTTGTTCTGGATCCCTAAGAGCTCCTAGGACAATACGGAGAACAGGCTCCAGATTATTTTTCATGAGTTCCAAACAACCTTCTGAAATGACACCCAATGCAGTAACAGATGCTTCCCGAAATTTTGGGTTTGCATTTTGAGAGCTTACAGAAGCAAATTCAAATACGGGTGAGAAAACATGCTTTGGGATGTTCAAAGCCATTGTATCGATAACTTCTGCAGCAGCTCTATCAGGTGCGAGATCATCATCTTCATTTTCATTTGTTGATTCAGCAAGCAAAGGGCATAAAACTTGTAGGATAGGGATGATGAGCTTGTGCTTTTTCAATGTACTGGACTTGTACTTTGCCAGCCATGAAATAATCTGAACTGCCTGTTAGATACAGAAGTAACAGGAAGCAAGTGAGCAAAACAAATATGAAAGCAAGAGCATAAAAAGTCGTAATAATTTATGATCCTAACCAACCTGATGGCGTGTGTTAGGTTCTAAACTTTGACTTGAGCAAACCTCAAGGGAAAACTGCACTATCGATTTGACTGAATCTCCAAGAAGAGGTGCAGGAGATTCTATCAACTCATCAAAAATTTCGAAAGCAATTATGGCAACATCTTCTTCTCCGGAGGCAAGACACTGTCTTGATACATTTAAGATGCTTGGAATAAACTCTCGAAACTTAATCTGCATATGAATGAAAAATTGGATAAATACACAATAAGAATTTACATAATTTAAGAAGCAACGGCCCCAGAATAGAAAAACTGAATATAAGCCAGCTATACACGACTGCAATGTAGATAAAGACATCAATGAGTTGCTAATACTACCTATGATGATCTATAGCTTTATGAAAAAAATATTGCTCCGTAAAGATTTTATTATAGACAACAAGTGTCACTCTTCCCAAAAACACTACAGCCGACATTGATGCAAAATACTAAGCAAAACAATCAGACACTAAGACTGTATTAACACAAATAAAGTGAAACTTATATTGCACATCCAAGACGTCACTCACAATACCAAAGAGAAATTTCCTAATCTACATTCTTTAAACAGACTTCTTGGTTGGCATCCCATGAATGATAATTATACAACTAGTATGAGCTAAACAAAAAAAAAACTTTTAAGAATTGTGCGTAACCATGCTGGGGATTTCCATCTTTGCCTACAGTCAGTCGTAAGGCTGATCCCTCCTCCTCCCTAGAAGCAGAGCTTTGGGGAATTTACATGGTATTTGCTTGGCTTGGGGCAGAGGCTTTCAGAATATCATCGTTAAATCTGACTGCTCCTCTGCTATTGATTTGCTCAATGACTCTTTCTCTGATCGACACCCTCTTGCCCATCTGCTAAAAGGGATTATGTCATTTCGCTCCCAGCAACAATTAGGTGGAACCACATTCACAGAGAAGCCAATAGAGTTGCGGGTTGGGGACAACTTGCTAAATATAGTCCTGTTAGTATGAATCTTTGTTGTATCTTTGATGTTTTACCCCCTTCATTCTTGAGTTAATTTCTGTGGATAGGGGAGGGGGTTCCCTTGTTAGGGGATAGTTTCGGGTGTGTTGGAAGTTAAGCCCCTTGTACTCACCAAAAAAACAAAAAAACTTTAAAAGGCCTGCAAAATGAATTAGTATCTGATGCTTTAAGTTTAATGCAATTTTGTCTGGTATACTTCAAAATTGTTATTGCATTGTTTATCTTCCTATTTTCCTTCCTTTTCCCTTTTTTCCCAATGACTCTATTCAGCGAGTTGCTTGTAGTAAATTAATTTTATCAATGTGTCATTGTTTGGATGTATCAGTACAATAGAATAAGGACAACTGTTCTGTTAGTCCATCAGTAGATAAGTTAGTAAGTTAGAATGGATTGGGAAGGGATTGGTTAGAAATAAATAAAGGGAAATCAAATTAGGGAGACTGGGAGACTCGCTCAGTACATACCCAGTACATTTGACAATTGGTAGAGTGAAAGGAGAGATCTTTTGTGAAGGGGAAACTCTTGGCGGAAAATTCATTTCCACTTTTTTTGTTCAGATTCAATAATACAACTCTAACCTGTTGGTTCTTTCTACCTGGTTTTCCATCTCTATTTTTTTTTTTTTTTGAGTTCCTAACAGTCATATATTGAAGTTTCTGAGTTGTAAACTTATCAGTTATCACAGCCAATATTTAAATCCTTCACTAACTACTACCGATAAAAACGCACATATTTTGCTAACATTAATCAAGGAAAATTGATAGAAACAAAAAAATAATAATAAAAACTTCCTCTTATCTTTACAAAAGTTGCAAATCACAAACAAGGTTGACTTACCACTTCATCCCCATCATGGGTGAATTCCAAAAAAGATCCCACTGCCCTGACAAATTTGGCAAAGGTCGTTGTAAGCAAAAACAGGATATTTAATAAACAATTTTACTGGAGTTTGCATGGACAAAATTAAACCAAGAATGGACGTTAACTTACTTGAGGGCAGCAACTCTAACTCGGTTGCTAGTCTCATCCTGCAAGCACTTGAGTAGAAGAGCTTGCAGAGCTGCAAAATGTGGCCGAAAGGCATTCCCAATTGTTTCGGTTAAGGAGCTGAAGAGAATCAATGCCACCTTACATTCCAAAAGCAAAAACATTATGTTACATGTGATATCTATAAAACAGTAATGTGAGTAAAACGAGATTGCAGGTATTAAATAAAAATAATGAACGTGTCAATTAGGAGCATGAAACATATGATTTCCGGGATGTCATGTCATGATAATGAATAGGAAAAAATTGATATGAAAGGAAAAAAATACTCTTAAGCATAACAAAAAATGTCACCCTTATACCTCCACATCATCTACAATGTTGCCATACACGTGTAGCTGAGACTAGCAAAAGGAAAATCATCTTTCCTAAGATCTAAGTTGTTCTCGAATACCATTACACATAATCATATAGCAGCACCAAACAAATAAATGGCCAATGCAAATTGAGAATAAGATATATCCATTGGAACCAAATCGTTTAACATAGTTAGTTATATGCCATAGTTGTAATATCACTACATGTAGAATGTGTGCAAAAGTTACAATTGCAGTTAGCAGAGAGTACAAGATTGCAATGAAACTCACTTCTCGATGGTCTTCCTGTGGACTCTGACTACATTGAAAGAGAAAGGGAAATAAATCCGGCCACTCACCGGACGGAACAGCATACTTTGCAACAATGCTCACCACATTAGCACTCGCTTTCCTAACAGGTGGACTACACATAACAATAACAACAGTAATAAGATAAAATCACTAAAAGATTGACAAATGATAATAATGATGTTGAATTGGTGAATGTTGATCATATCATATTCAAATGAAACATCGCGAACAGCGTATTGTTCATCTCTAAAGCACGGACACCTCTTCCGACTATTCAATTACTTGTATTTTTCAAAAAAAAAAATTAAAAAAAAATCGGTGTGTCTAGGTGTCCGTGTCGTGTTTGTTCATTCAATTAGAGCAAAATTGTGCAATAACAAAGGTATATAGTGATGGGGATAATTGAATTGAAGGAGTGAGGTGAGCACCTGTGTTCCATGGTGATACTTTCAATAAGGGATTGTTTGACTAATTGTTTAATTTGGGGAGAGAGCTTAGGCCAGTGACCGGTGATCTTCTTACGGAGGAGGACGGCGGCGAGTTGGCGGACATTGGGGGTTTTGGCGGTGCGGAGGTGGTGAATCAAAGCAGGAACTACTTGTGGGTCCTTAGAGAGGCGTTTGATTTGGTCTTCGGCTTGACGGCGGGCATCGTTGTCCGGCATCAGAAATTGAATCAGCAATAGCTCAAGAGACTGCGCCATCACTCTCAGCCTTTCTGTGTGAGTGAGGGTTTTGCTTTATGTTTAAGGGACTTTGTTTGAGGTTTTATATACCTGCCGCAAAACAGGGTTTTGGTTTTGGAAATTTCGTACGGTATTAATTTTTTTACACCGTCTTTGTAATTTCTTTTACAGCATTATTAATCAATAAAAAGTTATCTTATGTGTGATTTTTAAAAATAATTAAGATAAGACTTTAATTTATATACACTATCTATAACACTAATAACCGTGTATTGAGAGACCTTTACACCAACTTCCAATTGGATTTCACCATTTAGTTACGTCTGATTATTTTTAATTAAAAAAACCACAAAATTAGTCAACGTCGCCGCTACGTCACTTCTCCATGTTCTTCTAACATCATTTCTCTCATGAGCGATTACTTTGACTAAATTTGCAGATGTGGGTGAATGGTGAAATGTGATTAGAAGTTGGTGTAAATGCTCCATATACACACAGTTAATTAGTGTATTTAAATTAAACTCGTAAGATAATGTCAAATCATTTTTATTATCTCTCATGTTGTGATTGACTCGCATCATAAAAACTCTTTCACGACTATATCCCCTCTTTATTAAGGCAGTAACGTGAAAAATCACGTTTTGAGCGGCAAAAATTTATTTCCCCACCATTTACCAATATATCCCTCATTTTGTACTCTATTATTTACTAATATACTCCCACTCTATATTTTTGGACCAACATACTCTCACTCTATATTTTGTGCCCCACCATTTACCAATATACCCCTCATTTTGTATCCCACTGTTTATCAATATACCCCCCACTATATATTTTTGGACCGACATGCCCTGACAAATTATTTTTTTCTCCAACATTTTTTTTATTATTATCAAAATGTACCCCTCATTTTGTACTCAACTGTTTACCAATATACCCCCAGTCTATCCGAGAACTATTAATACACAATCGTTGACTTCACACTTTTGGTGGGAAAATTTTATTCCCACCATTTACCAATATACCCCTCATTTTGTACCCCTTTGTTTACCAATATACCCCACTCTATATATTTTGGACCGACATACCCCCACTCTATATTTTGTACCCCATCATTTACCAATATACCCCTCATTTTGTACCTCACTGTTTACCAATATACCCCCACTCTATATTTTTGGATCGACATACCCCTGAAATTTTTTTTGGTCTAACACTTTTTTTTATCCACTTTTGGTGGGAAAATTTTATTCCCACCATTTACCAATATACCCCTCATTTGTACCGCACTATTTACCAATATACCTCCACTCTATATTTTTAGACCGACATACCCCTGACAAATTTTTTATTTGTCCAACACTTTTTTTTTATTATCAAAATGTACCCCTCATTTTGTACCCCACTATTTACCAATATACCCCCACTCTATATTCTTAGACCGACATTGTTGTCTCATCCCACCAAGGGCTATTGTTGTCTCTTCGTCTTATATATGTGTGTTGCGTATTTTTATGCCCCCTTATATAATGTTAATGTTTTTCAAACTACATCCAGAGGCGCATTAATCACTTCCCCGTGCATAACACGGGCGTGTGTCATAATTGAATGTTATAATCATCCCCCTTTATAATTAGAATATCAGCTTTTTACTTGAGTTTGAGCGGTAAATCTGCAATCAATTCTAACATGATACATGGATGTATAACAAGTAATGCATGTGTGAGATGTACTTTGTAAAGTCTGCATTAAGGGAGTAATCGGTTGTGACTCATAATAGATGGGTATGCAAGTTTATGCTGCCATGTCTATGTATGTTTAGATGATCGTTAGTTATGTTGATAATATCTTGCGTGTGTTGGAGCTGTAGTAAATGCAAAGTATAGGATTTGTCAGTCTGATGTGTGACATATTAGAAGTTAGGTTGTAGTGTTAGAATTATACTCCCTCCGTTTCGGATCTTTGGTATTTTTGACCTTTTATTTTTGTTCCAAAACAATAGTATTTTTAAAAACCCAATGTAGAATTCAACAAATTTTTTCAAAGTTCATATTTATTGAGTCTTTTAGAAGCCCAAGACAACTCTTAACTCTTTTATTTTGATTTCAATATTTCCAAGACAACTACAAAGAGAGTATTTTAGTACTTAGCTTGCATAAATTAATTGTACCTTAATTTATGTGTAACAAGCCAAAAGTACCAAAGATCGGGAACGGAGGGAGTAGCATTGTATTGTAGGTCTACATCGGGGAAGTGAAAATACGGCGCTCCACTTTGACACTCCATCATAAACTGACAGCTCATGTTCCTAATCTTTGGTACTTTTAGTCTCTTACACACAAATTAAGGTATAGTGAATTGTACATTGATTTTCTAAAAGTACCATTGTTTTGGAATAAAAATAAAAGGCTAAAGGTAGCAAAGATTATGAACGGAGGGAGTAGTTTTTTTTAGATAGGCAGGAACGGAGGGAGTAGTGAATACCGATTATTTTTAGTTGAATTATTCTTTAATTTAAATTCCTTATCACTGCAACTAATAGATTTATCAACTTTCTTACCTTCAAAGAACGACTCGATTATGGCAAGCCGTTATGATACAAACATGTGCATCGCACGAGAGTGTGTGGATTGTACATTCAATCTGAAAAGGATACATCTAGAAGTCTACCTACGTTACAAGTAATCCACCCGCCATGAATATAATTGTGCGTTCAATATATTTTAGAGTATCAATCTCCCCACGAAAGGAAACATTATTTCTTGCCAACTAGACACATCATGTCACACAAAGCCACAAGAGCTTTTGGACACGTCTAGACTTCATCCCATCAAGAGCTTTTGTTGCCTTTTCGTGTTATTAATATGTCTTGCGTAATTTTATGCCTCCCCCTTATATAATTTGGATGTTTTTTCTAAACTACGTCTGTAGGTCTCTTAATCACCTCCCCGTGCATAGCACGGGAGTGTGTCCTAGTAAATTATTAGTAGTAATACTGGGAAGTGGGAAACTAGCACTCTTTATCTTGTTTTTTTATTTAATAAGTTGACATAATTGCCACATATAGGAGAAATGGAGAATGAGAATGTCGCAGACCGGGTTCGAACTCTAAACAATTGGAACTCCAAGAAACTGAGCTACACCATATATTTAGCTAATTTCTCTTCTCCTTATTATATTTTGGTGTTATGACTCTATTTCTGGCACCTATTATGTTTATTTTGTATTTCATGTCCAGTATGAGCTAAATACTTGACGTTAGGATGCCATGAACTAGCAATGAATCTTTAGCGGTTTGAATGCTTGAGATACCTGTCTTATCACTTTTAACCCTTGTGCTTTTACTATTACCAAGCTTGACTTAGGACTGATAAATTTAAATTAAGCATAATGTTAATGCTGGATGGGTTTGAACGTTGAATTCAAGGGTTAATACGAGCAGTATTTGTTAAATAACACTTTAATAAATCTTATTTAAACCTATACAGATAAAACAAAATCCATAGAATGATATATCCATGCAAAATAATCTTATTTAAACCTATACAGATAAAACAAAATCCATAGAATGATATATCCATGCAAAAAAATAAGAGGTGAACTTAATAAGAACTTAAACATAAATACTTTTAATAAATTTTTGAAGTAAAATAACTAAAAAGATAAAAAGACTTTTGATTTATTCGGGTGCCACAACACCTTCATCGGCTCTTAACTATTATTGAGAACTTATAAGGGAAATGCATCCTAAATGGTTCCCTTGTCACTTCTCAATAATTGTTAAGTGTCATGTGCCATGGACCTGAATGCCACCCAAATTGTTTGTGTTTTTCAGTCAATATACTCAATGTGTTAGACTGTGATAAAGTCACTTTCAAAAGAGGTCAACATTTAAAAAATCGACAAAATTTGGGGGACAAAAATTGTGAAAACACCGAGGGGACTAAAATCACTAATGACCTATGGTATGAGAATCAAAAGCACCCAACATTTTCAACGAAAGACTAATCTCCGCTCGTGCTTGGAGACAAAAATTACACTGGTAAACACTGGATTTGTCACTACTAAAATCAAACCTGGGAGTACCAGGATGACCTTCTATGTCACTCGGTAGTTAATGTCACTCGGCCAACGATGTTGATTTAAAATTAAAATCTTTATTCTTAGGGTTTGTTTATTTCAGGGCTAGTGTAATTTGTGGAGGGAATTGAAATATTTTACCTTAAATTTTTAACCTAAAATATTTCAATTCTCATCAAAAATTACATTACCCCTTAAAATTTCTCCATCCAAACATATTATTAGTATAGTTTCTCAAGGAAACCTTCAATTTAGCTCTTAAAGCATCACTTTATGTTTTATTCGGTCCTTAAACTATTAATTCTTCTTTGGTTATAATGTTATTGATGTACAATATCACCAATGACTTTTTTTGGGTGGATTACAGTAATAAAGAAAAATAAAAACAAGGCACATAGATATTTAGTTGACATATCATCAAGAAGCAAGTCTTCTAAACTGTTGAGTGGAGTAGACCAAAAGCATGTTTCCAATAGGTTATGATTTCCAAATTTGGCAAGGAAATCGACATACTCTTTAGCTTCACGTGGCATATGTTGAAGAACCAAACCCAAATGACTATCCATAAGGATCGTTATGCAAAAAAGGAGGGACACATAGGCGTGAAAGCCCATGATTAGTTCTATTTTGAAGTAGCATAATAATTTTAAAGGAACCTGTTTCACACATGATCTTGTCGAACTTGAAATGTTGCATACCTTCAAAACAGTGGAGAATTGCAAAAAACTGTACGAACAAAACATCACCATGACCATCTTTGGGAGGAGAAGCCACCCATCTAGTTGCCTTTATCATCACAAGCTAGGCTTCCACGAACTATCTTTCCCTCCGTTGAGCAACTCCCACCTACATTTATTTTCACCCCTGTCGATGATTAATCTACGCTAAAAACTAAAATTTATCTTATAAATCTTATAATTTATAATTTAGATAATAATAAAAATCGGAGAAAGAGTTAATTGCTTTCTATTTCCTCCTAGGCATGGTTGTTTGTTTGTTTTGTACTCACTCCATATCACAAAATCACACTTGTCAACTCACACAAATAACTCAATAATATCTCAAGTTTTTACATCACATGAATCAAAAAGTCTATTAAGTTTTAAAATCAACGATACCATTCAAACCGCCACAGCACCGCATCGGAGCATCGCACACAGCCTTTCTTTCTCAGTTCTCTGTTCCAAATTTCGGTTCCGTTCCATCCACTTCCTCATCGTATCGCTTCGTTCTGATCTGTTCCAGGTTAGGAAAAAAAATGAGAAAACGCAGCGTTTATGCATGGGTAGTAGCTCTTATTTGCTTCATAGTACTCATGATCGTAACCCCAGCTATTCCTCAGTCCCAAGAATATCATAATTTCGCCGACCAACGCACCTTCTTTGGTAACCCTTTCTAATCTTACTCTCTATTATGCACTTCTATTTTGTATACCCTAAAAAAGTATGATTTTAGAATAATTCAATTCAATTGGTGTTTGTGTGTGTGTGTGTGAATTGGCTGGAGAATTTCATTTTTTTTTCTGAACAAGTTTCATTGTTAATTTGTAGGTATTCCCAATGCACTTAATGTGATATCGAATTTCCCTTTTCTGGTTATTGGCTTAATTGGACTTATACTTTGTTATCATGGAAATTATTTCAAACTCAGGTATTGTATTATGTTGTATTACAATCAATTTCTTACTATTTGTTAAAAAAAAGTGATTCTATTGTGTTGTTGTATGTGATAGTGAAATTGTGATTGCTCTTGTGATTATTGATATAAATAAATTTGCGTGCCAATAGCTTGGAAGGTGAATTATGGGGTTGGACATGCTTCTATATTGGTGTGGCTGCTGTTGCATTTGGATCTTCATACTATCATCTCAAGCCAGATGATGCTACCCTTGTTTGGGATAGGTTGCCCGTGAGTTCTTTCTGTGCAAGTTATACAAGCAATTCCAACTGCTGAATACCCCCTTTACATTTTTTTGAGCTTATTTTAATTTTTCAATTTGTTTATCGTTTCAGATGACTATTGCTTTTACATCCATCATAGCCATATTCATCATTGAGCGGGTTGACGAGAGGAAGGGAACTATCTCAATTATACCTCTAGTCTTGGCTGGTATAATAAGCATTGTTTATTGGAGGCAAGCTCACTGCCTTTTTAGTTTGTTTTGTCTACAAATAGCAATTCATTTGCATTTTGGAAGTTCAGTCATTGGTGAAGGACCTGTATTTGATCTTTTGTTTCACTTCTTGTTTGAGAATTCCTTCTTTTATAATGATAAGTGAAGACGGCTGTTCATTATATAGATAAAACATAAATCTCAAAGAATTCTGCAACTATATTTTATATGTATAGTTACGGGATTCATTTTGAGGGATGAATCATGAAATAGTTCAGAATACGAGAATCTAGACTAGATAGACCTTTTTAATGTTATTATTTGTTTATGCAGTTTCTATCTGAGGTTAACTGTGAAGTACTCTGTCATTTAACTGAATTTTAACGCTGGAAATAATTAATTACTCTTGTCCTCCGTTTACTCCAGGTTCTTTGATGACCTCCGTCCGTATGCTTTGGTCCAATTTGTACCATGCATTGCCATTCCTCTCATGGCTATTTTGTTGCCTCCAATGTACACACATTCAACTTACTGGCTCTGGGCTGCAGGTTTGTATTTGTATTACGACTTTATTCCATCTCAAGATTCATTAAATTTTTTAACACCAACAAATTTTTAAATTTTCAATAAATTCTTTCCAGGGTTTTATCTTCTAGCTAAGGTGCTAGAGGCCACTGATGACGTGGTCTACAAATGGACTCATCATATTGTTAGTGGTCATACACTTAAGCACTTGTTTGCAGCAATGGTTCCAGTCTTCTTGACACTCATGCTTGCAAAGAGAAGTGTTGAAGCAGAGAGGTACATGCATGTCTGCAACACTAAACTGCATATTATTGATGGACTTAATTATATCTGAATTTGAATTGTGTCAAGAGTACAGTGCAATTATGTGAACATAGTGATGTAGTTAACTCAAAATGAGTTGGTATCAGGCCTAGCTCCCATGTGCTTTATAAAAAGTACCAGCTAGGATATCGGGTAACATTAGTAAACTCAAGAAAGGGAAACTAGTTGGTGAAGATTTTTCCTGATTCTCTGCATGATTATACATCTTTGTAACAAAATATAAGTAAAAATAATCACTTGCATTGCACACTTATTAAGAGTAGTTATTTGAATGTATTTAAAACTCATTTGAAGTTTAACTTCATTACCTAAATTACCTATATCATTCGATTGCCTTAAAATAGTCTCTAACTTTTCATGTTCAGTATTAAATAGGATTAAAAGAGTCAATTTTTTTGCTTATGTTACGAAGGGACTAGGGAGTATAGAATATCTTGATTACAAACACTAGCTTGGAGTTCCTTTGTTGCATTTTAGTTATAAACTCTTGATTCCCGATTCAACATGCTCTCTCTCATGCGTAAACATACTCTTGTTGGATTTATTTCCGTCTCATTAATTTTCCCCTAACCAAGAAATATAACACTTGCATTTTAGGTTTCATATATTTGAACTATCAACCAAATAATTATGGTACCCTCAGTTACAAGAATAACAGCCTTACAATAAGAGTTCCTGTCTCAGGTCAATGGATTACACATGCATCTAGTTTAGGAACCCCAATTTGTTCAACCAATTCTATCTTGTTTCCTCGATATTCACACAAGAATAACTTGCTTTTTTCTTCTGTTGCTTGTATGGATAGCTAATTTACGATTACAATAGTTATAGACTACTGTCTTGATATCTTCTGATTGCTGTGGTCTACATGCAGGCAAAGTTTGCTTAAAACATGGAGGATTTCCTGGACAAAGGTCAAAGAGGGCGACTCCGCTGTTGAGAGCTATACTTACTCAAGAGTTCAGGTTGAAGAGCCCCATTAATGTCTGTCTACTTTCTCATCAAACACATAAGAAATACTTATACCGGATTACAGAATATTGTTGTTTCCCTTGGTGGTGGACTAAGTAAAACAAACCATAGTAAGCTAACTTTCATACAACAACATTAACTGTAATGAACTTATAGTTTGTACAGTTCCTGATCCATATCACATAGCAAGGACCATTTTAGATCTGAATGTGAAGTGTTTATTACAAATTATGGTATTTGCCTACCTGCTTCATACTAAATGAGTGCTTGTTGTCATGAGAAATCTTCCCAACCATGTCAATGATATGTTAGACTCTAGTGTTTAGAGTACTTATGAGCTCCAACTGGTATTTGCCCACCTTTCTTATCATTCTAGTGTTTACAGAAGTTATGAGCAACTTTATTTTATTTTAATTTTTTAAATTTCCTCTCCTTACAAAAAATTCATCTATCTTAACTTTCCATTCTATACATTATTATATTCTGCATCTTCACAATCAATAAGTGAAATAACATATCCCTCTCATTACTAGCGACAGAAATTAGAGACAAAAAATAAAATTGCTCTCAAAATTTTGCGTTGCTAACAAAGAGATAAATTTTGCCCATTTTTTGTTTCTAATTTTTTGTCGTTTTTTTAATTTTTTTCTAGTAGTTTGCGCGATTCCTTGTATATCTATGGATAGCTATGGATAGCTCAAAAATAGAAAAGTGTTATAGGGCAAACCTTTTTGGGCCACAAATTCATCTGTTGGGCTTCCATTGATTAAAACTGAAACCAAATTTGCTCTAAAGCTCAATCTCATAAACATGTAATCAAAGCTCGATTTGATGATCGCGGTGAAGTTCCCTCTCTTTGCCGAACTAGGGTTTAGTTTTCGCTATGTGGTGCAGATCAGCTCTGAATCTTTTCCTTTTCTTCGCAAGTAGTTGTATGGTTGTTGTTTAATTTTAATGCACTTTGTTAGTTTTGGGTCGGGTTATACCGGGTTGCTTTGTTTACTTTGTTGCTGTCTGTTGTGGGCCGGTGTTAGTTGTAATTGAACTTATATTGTGGTAGGGTTTCGCCCTGTTCATTTATTTAAATGAAACCCAAATTTCTGAGTGACAAAAACAAAAGAGATATCCAACTCATGAATCATATGCTTTTTCAAAATCTACTTTCAAAACAAAGCATATATATTTCGGGAGCAGATCCTCTCCATTTCTCCTGTTGATTTTATATTTGAGAGACACGTGGCAAACAAAATAATCAATGGCTCACATTAAAAAGCGTAATAAATTTAATTTTTAATAAATAAAAATCTGAAACCCACTCGTTCGTTTTCCTCAGACACACAGTCTGAAACCGCACTGTGCCGTGCAACCGAATCACCGAATCATGGCACAGCGCCCACAAGTCACGTTTTTGTAACTCTCCTTGGTTTGGTTCATGTATTGTATCAATGTTTAAAAAGTTTAGCTTAAAGCTTTGCTTCCAGAACCATTATTCTGTCAATGGAGATACACCCTCATGGATAATAGCCCTCAAACAAACCCAAAACTAGGCTACTGTCCAAGTCAAGAACAATCACCCACTTTGACAAACTAAAAATTAAAAATCGTGAATAAATAAGCTTAATATTTCTTTCATTACTAACTACAAACTCAATAAAACATGAATTCACAGCCTGTCTATATTTCAATTTTCAACAAGAACAACGTAAGCATATGTGGATTTTGTCTGGGAGAAGAAAGGTGGGCAGTGGAGCGGACTCTTTCTCATTTTGTGTTTTTATTCAACTTAGAAATAAAAATAAATATGAGCCATTAATGATGAGCGTTTTTGCCACGTGTTGCTTGCTTATGAAATCAACTGGAGAAATGGAGAGGAAAACAAATGGGGAGGATCTGCTCCCATATTTTCCCCCTCCTTTTTTTGGCAAGCAATTCATTCAGGATCACAAAACCATCCAAGATTTGTCCTCCAATGAGAAAGACATTTTAGCTTTGTGAGATCATCACACTCCAAGAACTCTCTTGAGCCAAGATTTTATACAAACACCTTTCTCCTATTTGCCCTTTGGCACAAGTGAAAATATTGAGTGTTCGAATCACTTTCCGATAACCATTTGACTCGAGACTTTTGCAACACCAGTTTCCTTGTATTTTAGACACTGCTATAAATTTGAAGTAAGTATTTCCGTTGTTCTATATTCAAAGAACCCCCTTCAATTATCGCTGCTTCTAGATCATTCACCTCTTTTACAAACCAATTAACTATAAAAAAATGAGTCAAATCCTAATATCAATAAATGTATTATACTTTAGTCCATTTTAACATAATCAAATTCACTGTCCCAAAAATAATAGTAAAATTTCTTATGCATATAGAATTTTATACCCTGTTTTAAACTTTGTTTTCAACGATAGTGCTAAAAAAGTAAATATCAAAATAAAATAGAACTTTTTATATATCAATGAGTGAGTTGCATTACGGGGATCCCCACCACTCTATATTTTCAGTCTACATGGCAACATCTGAGCATGGAGAAAATATGGTGCGAATACATTATTAAAATGCCTTTTGAAGTTGGAGAAAGTGGAGAACTTTAAATTTATCAATTGTCATTGTTGTAGGATACGGTCGTGATCTTCTCAAATATAGAAAGGACCAATAGTCCAATAGTTAATTTACGTGGTCGTCACAAACTTTTATTCATGCAACTCATTTTTTGGTGAAAAATACTAACGAAACAAATTCAAAATAGACCATTTAAATCGTCCCAAGAGCATAGCTTGTGATTGTGTCAAAAAAAAAGCATAGCTTGTGATAAAATGCACGTAAATGCTATGTGGACGTTGGCAGCATAAGATGACTAACACAGGAAAAGACTTATTCGGCTAGCACCCGGATTCGATCTCCAGATGGAACAAATTGAAGTTAGACTTCTCAGCCGAATTCTGGATTATTCAGGATCTCTTTCTTCTGGATACTGGAGCGGGGTCAAAACCCTAGACAAAAAAAAAACTTATTCTTAGTAATGTGGCACCCTGCACAAATTCCATTAGGCCCATGCATCCAACGTTGTCAATTGTTATTCTTTACATTTCTTTCTTTTTTCCCCGGTATGTATATATAGCCCTATTAATCTTTTCCACCTCTAAGAAATGTGTCGGTATCAATGTTTTTTTACTTATGAGAACCATGAATGAAGAAAACAAGGAGAAACAAGGAAAATTTCAAGCCACTGACTTTAGAGTAATTTTAGAAATTATCTTATAATTTTTGTTTATATTAAATGAATGTGTACTTTAGTGTTTTTGGTATTAAATGAATGTGTAATCCTCAGTGGGTAGGACCACAATGGGCGGCAAAGCTCTCCCTCAAGAGATTTAACACTGCTGCATGTTGTTGCACCCGAAAAATCCGGTTTGACTTCTCGTTTGGCAACGTGAAAAATAGTAGAGCCGCCACCAATATTTATTTAGGAAAACATTGAAAAAAACCTTTTTTTTGGGAAAAGTGGGTGGTCTTTTGAAAACACAGAGATGTAGGTTCGGGGGTCGGTTGCGCATGGGGAAGGTATTAGCACCCCACGCGCCCTTTCTACCGAAAGGGAACCATTAACTTGATGTGTGGTTTTGAAATGTTTGATTTGAAAATAAACGTTCTACTTCTTTCCTTTTCTTTTCTTTTGAGAGATTGCTTTATTGAAAACGGGGAAAAAGAAATGTTTTTGGTATCATTGTAAAGCGGAACAAAACAAAGATTTTTTAAAAGGGTGCTTGACGGGACATGAACCCGGTCCTACGTACCCTCACTGGAATGAGGGATCAAAGCTACGTAGTTCTTGGTTTTTGGTTTTGAAAATATTTTTGGTTATCTTTGAAAATCAGGACAAAACAAAGACTTTTTTTTAAAGGGTGCTTGACGGGACATGAACCCGGTCCTACGTACCCTCACCGATCGAGGATCAAAGCTACGTAGTTCTCGCATTTGCGCCCAAAAGCGGCTTAAGAGTTTTTCGCAATTTGGTGAGTGTTCGTAGCGCCAGAACAACAACGGTTGGAATGGCCACACTACTAACTCTTTTGAAAATAAAATCGTCATTAATGATCTAAACGGCAGCGCGCGCGTTTGACCAGATTAACGACAATCGGTTTTATTAAATGAGGAAAGAAAACGTTTTTCGCAAAGAGCAGGAGTGTTTGTGGAGACAGAACAACAACGGTTAGAATGGTCCCACTACTAACTCTTTTGAAAATAAAATCGTCATTAATGATCTAAGCAAGCAGCGGCGCTTTGACCGATTAACGACAATCGGTTTTATTAAATGAGGAAGAAAACGTTTTCGCAAAGACAGGAGTGTTTGTGGAGACCGAACAACGACGGTTAGAATGGTCCCACTACTAACTTGCCGAAGATAAGCAAACCACCATTAATAATCTAAACGGCAACGTCGCGATTGATTGTTAATGACAATTTGTCTTACCCTTATTTTGAAAATAAGAGGTTTTTTTTATTTGAGTCTATGAAATGGGTTTTAGAAAAGAGGTAGAACATTTCAAATCAATTCTAAATACATAACCAAATGCAAATGAATGAACAAAACTCATACCGCAACATGAATATATTATTCATCAACTAACAACAAAAATAACATTTAATACTACAATGAAATACTAGCACCAATATTAAACATCATCAAGCAAAGAACAATAATAAAATCGAATTGACAATATTTTTTATCATAAGTGTGGGAACCAAAGGAAACATAGGTCCACATTTTATTAAAAATAAACATGCTATAATCAAAAACATGGGGGGGTGTGGTTAATAATCAGGTGTTTAAAAAAGGAAGGAACTTAAAAAAAACGAAGAGAAGCCCATCACGTGTTAGGCCCAACAGTGAAGCAGAAAACAAAAACCTAAACTTTGAAACCATCTCATGCTGCACCGTTCCATTTTCATTTGCCAGAAAGGGAAAAACCAGAGAGAGAAAGAGACAGATCGTGGAGAAGAGAGGGTACCGCGAGAGAGATAGAGAGAGGCAAAGGTAGAACGGTGAGAGAGGACGACGCGGTGGTGACGGCGGTGGCGCGCGCCTGAGAGAGAGGAGCTGAACGCACGGTGATTCGCGACGGCGCGATGGTGACGGCGGTTGTTTTGAGGTTGTTCTAGGTGGTGATGCTCGGCGGTGGTGTGGTGGTCACGCTGGAGTTTCGTTGAAGGGTGGAAGGGATGGTAGTGCGTGTGTTTGTATGTGTCTGTGTAGTGTTTTGTTGTTGTTCTCAGTTTATGTAGGCTGGGTTTGTTATTATGAGTGTTGGAGAGGAGAGTTGTGGTTTTTTGGTTCCTGCCTCCCTCCTCTCTTTCGTTGTTCTCCAGCCCCCCTCTCTGCTGATAGATGATGTGTTTATTTATAGTGGCTTTGGTGTGGTATAGGTGTGCTAAATACCAAAATGTACAAGTTTTCAGCATGTGATTATGGACGAGATTGTTGGAGGCGTGTTGTGGCTACATAGGCGTGGGGGTGAAGTAGTGGAGACAAGGAGAGGCAACTTGCAAGGTGGTGCTTGCAAAGGCTGAAATGTTTGAGCAAATTGGGAATAATGCAAAGGACAAGGAGAAGGGCTTTTGACCTCATTCGAAAATAAAAACCTCAAGCCACAAACATCAAAGATTCATTTTGTTTAATAAATTTTGTACTATTTTGCTTTTATTTTTGTCCATATGTACAACAAAAGTTGACTTATGTATTGTACCAAAAACTATTTATAATAAAAACAATTTTGAAATCTGATTTGTTTTATATAAAAATAATGATTTGATAAACTAACAAAAAATATACGGATAACAATAATAAGTAATGAAGCCATTACAGCGTAACGGCGAGACGCTGAGCGGCGCAGCAAGACAAGAATCAAAACACGCATTACGCGAATAGAAATAATACGCGCAACAACGAGAATAAGCACGAGCGCACGCGATTCGAAATGATACGCCGCGCGACGATGAGAATAAGAAATGCTAGATTGAAAACGAACGCAACTTGAACACATTTGTGCAATTGAAACCTACAAAACGAGACACATATTTTGGGGTTTTTTGAAAACGAGAAAAATGCCTATTAAAATTGGGTATTTACAAAAACACAATTTTATTTGATTTTCGACTAGTCGGACAAAATTGGGGTATGACACATGTCCAAGGTTGGATTCGATCCCAGGACCTTGGTTAATCTGGAAGAGACCCTTACCATCTCATCCAAGTACTCTTGGGTCGTACTTTAGTAAGTTGATTTAAGTGTTTGTATAGTGCTCTCTTATTTATTTATTTATTTATTTGTCAAGAAAGTGTGATTCTCATTTCCAGTGGGCAAGACCCAAACCACAACAATCCAAATTGGACACTAATACTTGGCCTCTCACACATCGAGTATTCGAGAAACTTGGTTGATAAAATACAAAACATGACTAACACATCGAGTATAGATGGGTTTTACATAGATAGCAAAAGAGAGGGGTGCCAATAGAGATATTAGCCCAAAGCCAACGACGAGAAAAATAGGCCCAATAGAGGCGAGACCACAGAAGCGGAAGAGGAACAAGTAAGACAAAACCGCTTTTACCAAAAAGGGAAAAGTTGGCATGCGTGAGAGCTTCCTCGACGAGAGCCAAGCCCTAATTCGACAACGAATCTTGACCAAGCTCCAACTTCGTCTTCAATGCCACCACCCCTAAATTATTGACGAACAACCACCAACATGCTACAATAATTGAAGAAGCCACACTCCACCAATTGAAACGCAACTGATCCACACCCAACTTGAGATATTTCACCCTCTTACCACACCAACCATTCGTAGTGTAGATGCGAAACTTTCATGGGAACCTCAAAGGAGTTACTACCATCATAACCACAACAATAAGCTTCGGATCTACAACAGAACAACAACAAACAGAGAGACGAATCAGACACAAAGCGCTTGAATGTCATGCACAATGGACTTTTGAAAGGTTAAATAGACTTGGGCTTGACCCATTTGCTTCTTTTAGGTAATGGTCACACATTATATAAAGGCGGCCTTGTAGTACTTTAGGGGGACATAATTAGAATCATGTGTAAAATGGAGGAGAGTTAGAGCATGGTGCTCCTCTAGGTTCTTTGTAGAACTTTTCAAGAATCTTACTAATCCTGTCAAGATTGTGGCTATTCGATTAACCTTTTCAATTTCTCATGTAGGCTAGTGGTGATTCAGTTGATCTTATCAATGCTTTGAAGTTTTTCGGGAGTCAATTGATCGTTCAATTTCCCACGACAATTGTGGCGATCGTGACTCATTTTGTTCCAATAGTCTTATCAATTCTATCAATATTGTGGTGATCCGATTGATCTTATCAATTTCATATGGAAATTGTGGCGATCCTCACTTCTTCTTTTTTATCTAAATTCTACTTCATCTTCTCCCTTATTTAATTTTTGTGAATGTTTGATTCAAATTCATAGATAGATCATTATACTTTCGTGATCTATGAATAAAGAATCACATCATTTTTGGATCTTATGAATTCACTAATATAGTGCACCAAGTCACCAACCTATGATATTTCTAAGATGGGAGGAAATCATAAGTCAGTCCAAAACTCTTGAATTTTTTATTTTATTAAGCTAAATTATATTTTTGGTCTTTTATATCCTAGATGGTGTCAAGGGAGGCAAAAAAACTATTATTATTATTTTTGGTAAATCAATGTATCATCATTCACGATGATTGTGAAGGCTAATCCTTCGAGATATCGAAGATCTGTCTAAATGGTTGACATCTACCAACAAATATTTTTTCATATCTGTAAACCAATATGACAAAAAAGTCAAATATCAACACACATGCACACATCATGTAGGTAATTCAAAAGCTATTATAACAAATAAAACAAAGAGAAGTTGGTTTATTCATATATAATTGTCTTTTTTATTTTTATTTTTGATGTCTATTATATTATATATAGACGTTACTTTGTATTGTATGAGGCGAAAGACAGAGAAGGGCATAAAATGTTGCAATGCGCGCGGAAGTCACTCGATCACGGTTCTTTTCTTTCTGTTATTTCATTTGTCGCTGCTCTGCTCACACACTTTGTACTGTTTTTTTATCGTACGCGTAAACGTTGTAGACCAAATAATGCGACATCACATCAGAAAACGATGCTGCAAAACAAACTGCAATTATATGAGAGAGAGAGAGAAGGCACACAGATAAATCGTTACCACACAATGAGTATACTACTATATACCCCAATCACCATACTTCAAATCAAAATTCAAATTGGTGCTGCCAAAATAACTGCTAGTACTTGCTGCTGCTATCAACATACACACACCACATTTTTCTTGGGTCACTATTCTCAATATTAGTGCTTGCTTGTTTGTTACACGAAAGGACAACCCACTCTCTCTCTCACGCCCACAATATAATACCATCATCATCATCACAAAAACCTCATGCTCCTTCTCTTCAGTTGAACTTCCCCTTTTCTCCTTTAACCATTATTATATTAGGATCTAAAACCTCTTTCACTAACTAGCTAGCTAGAATGGAGAGCAATTTCAGTTCATATAATAATCCTCATGATATAGCAGCATCATCCAGCTTGAACAAGAAGCATCATGATCAAGTACTGCATGATCACTACTCATCTTTCAATCTACGAAATGTTTCAAAGCTCATTCTTCCACCACTTGGTCATGTTTCTAAACAGATTAATCCAGTCAACTCTAAAGGGATCATCATATCTCCAATGGATTCAAGATACAGGTGTTGGGAGACTTTGATGGTTCTTCTTGTTGCTTATTCTGCATGGGTTTATCCCTTTGAAGTTGCTTTCATGCATGCTTCTCCAAATAACAAACTCTATATTGTTGACAACGTTGTTGATCTTTTCTTCGCTGTTGATATTGTCTTGACATTCTTCCTCGCTTACATAGATCCAACCACTCACCTACTTGTTCGTGACTCCAAAAAGATTGTACTCAGGTAATTTTTTCTAAATTAATATGACTTATTCTATCTCCATTTCTGGGATTCAGTTTGTGTGCAGTCCGAAAGATTATGCATTCATGCATTCGTAAGCTCAGAGTCGTCTGATCAAGATTTAATTTGGCCGTGAAAATTTCAAATTCGCATTTTAAATTAAATAAAAATAAAAATTTGTTCTTAAAATCTAAAGTATTCAATCTTGACCCAACGACTGACTGCGCAGTCACCCTGACTGCACTAAATCTAAATTCCTCCATTCTATGTGCATACTTTTCTAATTGTGACTCTATTTTTTATTTATTGAGTATTACTACTTGCTAATTTCATAGATTTAGCTATTAAATTTAGGTCTAAACTCAATCCCATAGAAAGAGTTTGCAAGGTAAGGTGAGAGGGTATTGATTCTTTAATTATAAACTCTTTTTGGATTGTATCGTCTAACATATAAGACTAGTTTTCTCAATACACATCTCACGTCTAACACTATTGAGCTTTGTGTGACGATAGTAATGGTAGATATGGTCCATTAATAGATATAAAGATATACTTTGATATCATCTAAAAAATTTGAGAAAGTATTAACCCGTAAAACCGATTTGTAAAAGGAGAGTTGTTGATCATCTAAACTTTTTTCAAGTCAAATCTATAAGGCCCATGCTTCGTCCAACCTCCCTCCTACTCACTAGAACCCCCATACCACTCTTTATTCCCAAAATACTCCTGGACGGTGAGAGGGTTCGGCGAACGGCTGATCGATTTGGATCGACACACGCTTGGTCGAACCTAGTCAAAACATAATTTTGGGGTGTCTGAGTAAATTTTGACAGGTTCGGCGCAGCGAGATTCGATCAAGTTCGATTAACCGTGCGCCGAACCGTGCATAATCCTTAAAAAAAATAAAAACCATTTTTTAGTTAGGACTTTTGATCTTTTCACACCAAAAAGGGGTTCTAGAGAGGCTGAAGCATGAGCCATCTATAATTTATGTGGGTAGTAGGATTGTATTGGGTTGGATTAGGCCCATATAATCTTAAGACAACTATTAGGCCGTATTTATTGTTGTACTGTTGGTTTCTTTTTCTAGATAAGTACAAACAAGAAGAAACCAATTTATTTCAATCATGTAAACATCTAAAATAATAGGAAATTTTCAACTGAATGATAAATAGCATGAAAACAATAAACTATATTTTTTTATTCTAAAAATGTTTGAATCTAAGCATCTAATGTAAAAGTACTATTATTCTAATGAAAAAGATCAAAAGCTACATTCCAAATATAATAATGTCCGATATTCTCTTATCTTATCATCATCAGAAAGAACTTGATTTGGTATATAATATTATTATTATTATTATTATTATTATTATTATTATTATTATTATTATTATTATTATTATTATTATTCCTTCTCTAATTCATGCGTGAGGGACTGATTTTAATTTTCTCTCACAAATTTTAATTCCTATCCTTTGAATTGAGAGGGTAAACATATATAGGGCCTAATTTCAAACCAAAGTTTGATAACTTGGATTTTTGTTAGACCAACTTTTATGTTGTCGGTTTTGAATAATCTAATTCAACCCGAATAGGTCTTTGTCGTAATAATAGTTATTACAATGGTTGTTGTAGAATTAAATTAAATAAGATAAGATTATGGACACCTGGTTAATGTTGGCTATTGCTTTTCCCACACCCCTTCCTACTCAAATCACACCCCACAAGGGTGTGAAAAGACCAAAAGGCCAGACAAAATCTCTTTTTTTTCACGAAATTTCACATGTTCGAACACGGGCCTTCGAACAGGTTCGAATGACATCGTTCGAGTGTGTTAAATTTTGACTTCACACTCTCTTTGAGCGTTTTTCACCTGTTCGCATGAGGTCATTCGAACAGATTCGCATGACCTTGTTCGAACACGTTCGAACGACATCGTTCGAGTGTGTTAAATATTGACTTCACACCCTTTTGTGCGTAATTTCACCTGTTAGAACGAGGTCATTCGAACGTGTTCAAACAAGGTCGTTCGACGATCATAAAACACGCCTCCAGCTGCGTTTCACGCGAGGTTATTTTTGGAATAAAATTTGTTAAGGGGTGTGAAAGAGTAGGAGGGGGTGTGGGAAAAGTAATACCCTTAATGTTTAACCACCAAAATATGCATGGGCCAGCCCAAGTTTAATAGAGGGTCTAGCAGAGGTTAGAAAGTCAAAGTGGGCCAGCCCAAGTTTAATAGAGGGGCAGTAGCTTAAAGCATTGTTCTTATTTAGGCCATTGCTTTTCCCACGCCCCCTTCTACTCAAAACACACCTCACAAGGGTGTGAAAAGACCAAAAGGCCAGCCAAAACCTCTTTTTTTTCACGAAATTTCACTTGTTCGAACACGGGCCTTCGAACAGGTTCGAATGACATCGTTCGTGTGTGTTAAATCTTGACTTCACACTCTCTTTGGGCGGTTTTCACCTGTTCGAGTGAGGTCATGCGAACCTGTTCGCATGACCTTGTTCGAACCCGTTCGACTGACATCGTTCGAGTCTATTAAATATTGACTTCACACCTCTTGTGCGTAATTTCACCTGTTCGAACGAGGTCATTCGAACGTGTTCGAACAAGGTCGTTCGAACAGTCTTTAAACACGTGAACTCAGCGTTTCACGCGAGGTTATTTTTGGAATAAAATTTGTTAAGGGGTGTGAAAGAGTAGGAGGGGGTGTGGGAAAAGCAATGGCTCTTATTTAAGCCCATACTTCTTACACACCCCATCTACTCATCAGACACCACCAAACCCTTGATATTCCAAAAATACCCTTAATGAAACGCTGTGTTTTTTATATTTTTTGTGCGTTTAGGACAGTTCGATAGTTAACCATCGAACCAGTTCGATGGCAAACTATCGAGTATTGTAAAAAATTGAAACATGGGGTGTGACTGATATTTGAGATGGTTCGATACTTAACTATCGAATCGGTTCGATACTTAAAGTTCGAACCTACCTGTTACTAGTCATAATGGACAGAATTCCAAGTTTCATGTTTTTAACAAAACATAAGACAGAAAAATGAATTTACACAATTTAGATATAGGGAAGAAAATGAGATGGAGAGCGTGCTAGAAGGTAAGGTCCCACGGGGTACCCGTGCATGGACCATCATTGACAGTGTAGACTTTTTAACAATGAATTTACTGAACAAATTTGACATTGTAGACTTTTTAATTATAATTTTTCTGTTCATTCCAAATTCTTTTTGCGTAATTGAAACAAATTTGAGAATGAGAGTGAAGTGTGAGAACCTCGTTTGGATTTTATTTTAACGCGTGCAAAAATAACATCAAATTTGTCTCATTAATAGTGGTTCAAACTTTAACTATCGAACTGGTTCATTTTCTTACTATCGAACCACTATGAGGCAAGTTTGGGGTGTGCAGCATTATTTACACTACCCGATACTTTACCATCGAACTGGTTCGATTGGTAAGTATCGAACCGTCCTAAAATGCCAAAAAAAATAATTAAAACGCTGCGTTTCATTAAGGGCACACATGTCTTTTCACGTGTTTGTATAATGTGTGCTGAGTAGAAGGGGGTGTGTAAGAAGTATGGACCCTTATTTAATATATCAACCATTACTATCCTCACATAAAGCTCAATATAGTGTTAGACGTGAGCCCACTGGGCTCATATTTCTCCATGAGCCCACTGGGCTGGGCTAAAATAGTCTCATTCTCTATTTAACGAGTCCAGCCCAACCCAAAATATTGGGCCTTGGGCCGACCCGTTGGGCTGTGTCAAAATTGACAGCTCTACATATGAGGAGCAGGGCAAATCATCCTTGTAGTTTTTAAAAGAATTAAAGATATACTCTCCCTAATCCCATATATAAAAGGAAAAACACTTTAAAAACAAATATATCAGTGATTCAATGAACGTATAAAGTATATATTTTCTCTTTATACAGACCCGAGGAAGTATACTTAAATAATCCTTAACTGCTGGCCTTAAAGAATTGTTACATGTTAACATCTCTTATTTTACATTTTTACTTATGATGATGGTGTTAGTAATGTTGAGGTAGGTACTTGTCAACATGGTTCCTAATGGATGTGGCATCAACTATACCATATGAGGCATTAGGCTATTTGTTAACTGGCAAACACAAAGTTGGTCTCCCTTACTTTCTCTTGGGAATGCTCAGATTTTGGCGTATCAGACGGGTCAAGCAATTCTTCACAAGGTACTAACCTTCTTCAACTTTCTCTTTCCAAACTAATCATATCCACTTTAACATTAGCCTCTGTTTTATTTATTATTGATCCAACTGCACCCATTTTCCAGGCTTGAGAAAGACATCAGGTTCAGCTATTTCTGGGTCCGATGTGCTAGGATTCTTTCTGTATGTCACTTTTTATTTCACTCTATTTCAAAATACTACCTCCAGTCCACTTTATAAGAAAGTGTGCATACCAGATACATTGGTTATTCAATAAAGCAAAATCTGCACAGTGTCTTATAAAGTGGACCAAAGATAGTATATGCCTATGTTTTCAATGTTCTAGTCAATAAACATATGCTACATGGACTAATAGAACTGCTCCTTTCAAGAATTTGCAAATGTTTACAATATATTACCATGGGCCAACATTAACCTCATTTTTATTCCAAAATCATAATCACTTTTTCCCTATAGTACTAGTAGTTAAACTCTCCAATTTCCACTGGAAAGTAATTTAACCTTCCAATACTTACCTGTAAATGAAGTCTTCAATGTATATATCTTTAAGAAAACTGAAGAAATTGAAACAATTATGTAAAAATTTGGTGCAGGTGACACTTTTTTCAGTTCATTGTGCTGGGTGTCTCTATTACATGCTAGCTGATAGATACCCTCATCAAGGAAAAACATGGATTGGAGCTGTGATCCCAAACTATCGAGAGACAAGCCCTCAAACAAGATACGTTTCAGCCATATACTGGTCAATTACTACAATGAGTACTGTTGGTTATGGTGACCTTCATGCTGTGAACACCATGGAAATGATCTTCATTATTTTTTACATGCTCTTCAACCTTGGCCTTACTGCTTACTTGATTGGTAACATGACAAATCTTGTTGTTGAAGGAACTCGTCGCACCATGGAATTTGTAAGTATTGTTCTGATCATTTGTTAGTCGTTACTGGCTAGTTATCAGTTAGTTAGTTACTCTCTCTAGTCCCATATATAAGAGAAAAATACAGTTTTAGGTTCATTAAATAACTCATGTATCTGGTTTATAATGTAAAACTTAGACTACTTAAACTTGGGCATTTCTCACTTTACAAACTGGTTTTTTTGGTTTAACTTAGGCCCAAAATTTAAAACTTAGACTAGTGCAAGAGATTTCATATGAATGTTTCATGCGGAGAACTTCAAGACATTGTCAATTGCATGATTATTGCAGAGAAATAGCATTGAAGCAGCATCAAACTTCGTGTGCCGAAATCGATTGCCTCCAAGGTTAAGAGAGCAGATCCTAGCTTATATGTGTTTAAGATTTAAGGCAGAGAGCTTGAATCAACATCAGCTCATTGAACAGCTTCCAAAGTCAATTTGCAAAAGCATCTGCCAGCATTTGTTTTTTCCAACTGTGGAGAAAGTCTATCTCTTCAAAGGCGTCTCAAAAGAAATTCTTCTATCCCTTGTATGATACTAAATTTTGATTCCCGGCGAGTTATTAGCCACTAGATCTCTGAAATTTCACAAAAAGTTCAATTTAGTCTCTGACATTTGATCTCTGAATGTGTAGGTTGCGAAAATGAAGGCAGAATATATACCACCTAGAGAGGATGTTATTATGCAAAATGAAGCACCTGATGATGTTTACATTATAGTGTCTGGTGAAATTGAGATCATTGATAGTGTAATGGAGAAAGAGAGAATTTTAGGGACTTTACAAACAGAAGACATGTTTGGAGAAGTTGGTGCACTTTGTTGTAGACCTCAAAGCTTTACCTACAGAACCAAAACTCTCACACAACTCTTGAGGCTGAAAACAAATACTCTTATAGAAGTAATGCAGATTAAAAAAGAAGACAACATACAAATACTCAAAAATTTCCTTCAGGTAGGTTGTTGTCTTGTCTTGTCTTGTGAGTTAGTACTCAGATTGAAGACGTGTTCGGTGTCCGACAAGTATCAGACACTAATACTGACATTGACACTTCAATTACTTCCATTTTTCAAATTAAAACCGGTGTCTACGTGTCAGTGTCGTGTCTGTGTTTCAAAGGTTACAAGTTATAATGCTCATTGTTTCCATTCTAAATATATAGTACATGTTATGCAAATGCAGCATTTCAAGCAGCTTAAGGATCTTAGTATCAGAGATTTAATGACGGAGAATGTGGAAGAAGATGATCCTAACATGGCTGTCAACTTGTTAACTGTAGCTAGCACAGGCAATGCTGCTTTTCTTGAGGAGCTTCTAAGAGCAGGTTTGGATCCAGACATTGCAGACTTAAAAGGGAAAACCCCACTGGTATGTTCACGTCTAATTTTCATCCTTTTTCATCTCCGGTCCACTTTATAAGCGATAATGTAGCTTTTGATTCATTGACTAACTGATGCATCTGGCCTATACTATAGTTCTGATCATAACAACTTTAATACCAAAAAGAGAATTGTCAAAACTAACAAGTTTTTTTTTAAACAAAAGAAAGGGATATGAAGCCTCGTTAAAATCTTCTGATGCAAAACTAACATATTGTTATATATGCAGCACATAGCAGCATCAAATGGACATGAAGAGTGTGTTAAAGTATTACTCAAGCATACATGCAACATACACATAAGAGGTATGCTATACCTATTCCCTTTCTTATTTTTGGTTCATATTTTACGTTCAATATAGTGATTTATGTTCCCATTATTGGCAGACAACAATGGTAACACTGCAATATGGGATGCCATAGCATCAAAACATTACTCAATATTCAGGATCCTCTACCAGCTATCTGCTCTCTGTGATCCATACACAGCAGGCTCTCTCCTATGTACAGCAGCGAAACGAAACGATTTAACCGTTATGAAAGAGCTTTTAAAGCAAGGGTTAAACATTGACTCTAAAGATAATCATGGTATGACAGCAATCCAAATTGCCACGGAAGGAAATCATGTGGACATGGTTCACTTGCTTGTCATGAACGGCGCGGATGTTGGCAACGTAAATACTCATGAATTTTCTGTATATAAATTACATGAATTGCTGCAGAAACGCGAAATCGGACACCTGATTAATGTGAGTGAGGCTGCACCTAGTGAATTTGTGTTAAAGGGTCAATATCAAGAGGAACAAAAGCATGTTTGGGGAAGATATAATAGAGTTGAGTGTCCTAGAGTAAGTATATATAGAGGTCACCCTATAGTTAGAAGAGAGAGAGGTTTCATTGAAGCTGGAAGGCTAATAAGGTTGCCTCATTCATTAGAGGAGCTCAAAACTATTGCAGGTAAAACTTCGAATTTCTCATAAGTTAGTACTTAAATTACTATGAAAATCTACGACAATCAAACCCGCTAATTGGAACACATTCTGTTTATGATTGGTTAAAATTCATTTAGACCCATAATTTTTTAAATAGGACTCACATGATTTAGTTGGACTTATGTGAATTTCAACCAATCGTGGAGAGTGTCATAAAGAGTGTTTAAGAGAGTGTATTGTTAGCGCTCTTCTTATATAATTCACTAAAAATAAATATTTGCTTTGTTTGTGTTTCTTTAACAGGTGAAAAATTTGGGTTTGATGGAAAAGATATAATGGTGACAAATGAAGAAGGAGCAGAGATAGAGTGTTTTGATGTGATAAGAGATAATGATAAACTCTTTTTTGTTGCATAGGCTATTATTGCAAAAATGGCAATTGTAAAATGTTTTACATAATCTTGCACAATAGAATGACGTGCTTCTTTGTTGAAAATTTATGAATTAACATAAAAACTTGTTTTTATTCATAAGTTATTTTTTATAAGCTCAAAAATCAGTCAATCCAAACAGATCTCTAGGTCTGTTAACTGCGCGTCGATGGCTTATAAAAGGTTTGTATTAATAAAAGCGTACTTATCGTTAAAAAAACTAATGCCAGCAGTTTGTTTCACCAACCAATTGTGACCAAAGGGGTTTGATGACGCAGTTATAATGTCACACATCAAAACAAATAATATCATTTACGGGTCAATTTGATTAGGACCCCACAAACCACTACATATATTAGTATCAATCAACCTTAATTATTTAGCACTAATCTAAAATTTTAGTGTTGGAGTATTGTCTATGAAAGATACATCAACATTATGGATTACATTACCTCATCTAGACGTTTGGAGGAGTTCACACCAATAGCAAGCCACAAGCTCAAGAAGAGAACATCACAATCAATCAATTACCTTACAATTGATTATACAAAAACAGCGACACAAGGTAGACCCAGTGCTCTCGGGTTCAATTTCCGCCGTGGATAAATTTAGTGTTGGCAAGTGCGAAATTTGATCCTAAGCACAAGTGGAGATTAGTCTATCGTTGAAAATATTGGGACACCCCGTGAGTAGTCAACAATAGTCCAAACAAACCAAAAAAATTTGTTCGCAGATGAATGTAGTTAGAGATATCCTAATTAAAATAAAAATGATTTTTTATACCAAAATCAATCAATTACCTTGCATAATGATCGGAGTTGATAATGGGACAAGACTAATATATTTAATGTGTGGCACCCTTAGCTTAACAAAAAATTAATTAAGACTATATTATTAAAAGGAGGGCTTTCTAAAATACAGGAGCAATATCCGTGAATATTTGATATGGCTTCCCTTGAAGATTGCGTTTACCCTTAAAATCAGCTTAAGTTGGAAACAGCAACTTAAGTGTTGTTGTCTTTTCAAGATATACTTCGATTTTCATTTTGATTTGGTGCATTGTATTTTCTTTTACAATTCAACAATGTATAATTGTTCTTATATTTTGCAATAATTTAGTGGAGAGAAAAGGCAACTATAAAGCACTCTTTGCCTAGTTTTTCTCTTACAAGACTCAAAATTCATACCATACTTAAAAGAGAACCAAACTCCTTAACACTTAAGTTAACCCGCGAAATGACATTGATCGATGGTAAAGTGAATATAATCAGCTTCCAGCTGGCAGATTTTGCAATCATATCAGTAACATAAACCCAATAGCCTCTAATTAGTGTGTGTTGAGCATTTTATATAATATTACATGCAAAGAAACGAGGGTGTTTTAATTTATTATCCGTAATAGAATGTTGGGTCCAAAAGTAGAAAGAAGAATCTGCATTGTAATGTGTAAAATAAAAATACACACACAACACAACACAACCCTATCATTCACTTCTCTTTTCAAGAAGGTATACAAAAATCAAAAAAGGGTACTGCAGTAGTAGGCAAGAAAGTTAAGAGCCCAAATGCAAAAGGGAACCAAATCAATATTGAAAAATGAGCAGCAGAATCTTAGTCAAACTTAAACACCCGAGAGACGTTACCCGCAAAACCTCTGCTAGGGTTTAGGGCCCTTGTTCCCTGTTAGGGTCCTTGTTCCCAGTTAGGGTTTGTCTCCCCCAAGGAAGCAACATTTATTGTTACAAACCTCAATCTATCCACCAACCCCATTAATGAACATCTGTGTTATTAATGAGTATCTTTGCAAACCTCAATCTATCCAAAACATTTAATGATGTAAACCCCAGTAATGAATACATGTGCCATTACCTACCCACCTCCTATCATCGTTCACAGATACACAAACATACATGCCTTTAACTTCTTAAATACCACTACCAACCATATGCAGCTAGTTTCAATAGCAAAATCCAAATACTTAAATCAACATTAATGCATATTATCCCTGTCAGTAGCGCTACAACCTACCATAGATCTGGAAATACTAACAGGAAAACAGCTACTCAAATCCACCTCATTAAAAACACTACAACAGCAAAATACTCAACAAAACCCTAATAGTTTCAGATCTGGGCTTAACAAACAGATATTCCCCGGACTAAAAATAACCCTCCCAATAACAATAACCTTTCTTTACAATCAATAGTGAATCGCAAATGGTGACCACTTCAAAGCAAGAGCAATGGCTTCCACTCGAAACAAGCACCAATGCAAAGCAGTGACAACCGGGAGGAGATGTCCGAGTTTTCGATTCTCGCAAATACCAATAGTGAGGAGTTAGCAAGAAGAACCTAGTGGGTGACTTCATACAGCAAAAGTCAGAATAGAGCCATCACTAAGGGCATTATAACAAAGGCTTGGTCAGCTTTTCAAAACTTGCAGATATCTGAGCTGGGCAGAAACAAGTTCCTCTTTACCTTTGAACTTGAAAAGGATTGCAAGGAGGTCATGAGCAGAGCGCTTGGTACTTCATGAATCACCTTATGTGTCCGCAACACCGAACCCCTCCATCACTACGAAGAAATTCTATTTGATGGAACCCGTTTTGGATTCGGATCCATAACATGCCAATGGAGTTTCTAAATGCCTCAAATGGTAAGTCTATCCTGGAAAAGGTGGGGAAAGTGATAACTGTTGAGGAATCTATCTTGGAAGGAAGGCTGCTTCGTACCTTCTTAAGGGCAAGAATTTTGATAGATGTAACAAAACCAATCCCAACAGGTTGTTGGATTCCAAGGAAAAATCTGCCTAAAGTCTGGGTGTATTATAAATATGAAAGAATACAAGACCTATGTTTCAACTGTGGGCTTATGGGTCATGAGCAGAAATTCTGCAAGGTGCCTAGTTCTTTGTCACCGCGATTTGTAGTTCCTTCGCCTAAATACTGATCAAGCTATTCAAGCTCAACCATGCAAGTCTATTCATGCTGTGTTGAAGGAGCACAAACAAAGATATGGAGATACTACTAAAAACACGGCTCATAAGCTCCAGAGAAGAAACTATGAAGATAACTACTCTACTAATGTTCAAGGCACAGCTGAGGAAGAGGGAGATGATGAAGAGAGAATAAGAGAAAATGCTAGAAGAGAAAGGGCAGAGATGATATGGCTGCTATGATGGTACAGCATCGCCAATATCGGTGTGTTTCCAACTCAACCACCCAAAATGTAACACACTCTGTGGAGGATTGGCGAACTGACCATCAATATATGAATAACCCTTTATCATATGAAGCTTACCTCTCTGAAGGTGAGCTAGCAGAATTCAGAAATCTTCAAAAACAATACATTCTCCATGACCACTCTTATGAGAATCTGGTGGAAATCCATAGAGCTCAAATGAAGGTTAAAGAGAACCTGCAAAGAAGAAGACAGAAGCTGCATACATTAGAAATGGAGAAACAAATAAGAGATAACAAGAAGATAGAAGACATAATGCAATCGGTTAGGGTTAGCTTAGGCAAAGCAATACCTAAGCAACTAAATAACCCTAATCTAGAGGAGGAAGTAGCAGACAATATCAGGCTGATTACCCAAAGGGATCACCCTGAACTATATTCAAGAGTCTTAGCTGGGGAAAATTCAAGTAGAAATCAAAGGTTTAGTAATGCCTTTAGTGGAGTATGGAGGGAACCACAGAAGCTTTTACAACAAGACTCTAAAAACTACTTTGTGGAGTATCCCTCAGATGATGACAAGCCTACACTAGGTGAGCAACATCTACAAGAAGAAGAGGAGCAAAATCTGGCCCTTATCTTAGGGAATAACCTCAACCTAAAAAAGAAAAGAGAACAAGGTATACACACTGAAGACATGACAAGAGTATCAAAAAAGGCAAGGCAGGGTATCACAATCAAAGAACCTGAGCTAGGAGGTAGTGAGGAACACAGATATTACCAAAGATGTAACCTATTCTCGAGGTCGAGGAGGCGGGCCATCCCATGCCCCTACTCCCAAATGACTTGTGTGAGTTGGAATTGTCGAGGTTTTGGCGCGGCCTCGACAAATAGAGAGCTTAAGAGCCTAATTCATGACTACAAGCTTCTGGCCATTATATTCCTTATGGAAACCAGAGCCCATAAGGATCGAGTAGTAGAAAGTTAAAAGAAGATTCAGGTATCAGCATGTCTACTATGTTGAATCACAAGGTATCTCAGGAGGCCTATGTTTACTATGGAATGATCACTTTGACATTCAGATTTTGGACTCTTGCAGCAACTATATTCACACAGCAATTCTGGAAAGAAGATCAGGTCACTGTTTTGAAACAACTTTCATTTATGGCAATCCAACCTTTGCTAATAGGAGGAATCTATGGGCAAAAATTGCTAAACTCAAGCCTGTTAGCAATGGTCCTTGGTGTTGCCTAGGTGACTTCAATGAAATGCTTAGCCCTTCTGAAAAGGATGGCTTAAATGTGGTGGAACCTATCAGAATAAGGTTATTCAAAGAGTTTCTTGAAGATACAGAAATGATGGATCTCAAGCTACAGGGTTGCAAATTCACTTGGTTTAGTAATCCTAGAAATGGATTTGTTACAAGGCAAAAGATTGACAGAGTGATAGCTAATTGGCCTTGGAGGAATCTGTATCCTCATGCACTTGCGACAGCCCTCCCTATAGTAAGTTCTGACCACTCTCCAATAATTTTTGAGCTTAAACCTCCAATACAAAGTGGAAAATCCTTCAAATATGAAGCATTCTGGGAGGAGAATCCAGTTGCAGAGAGTGAAGTTTCAAAGGGATGGTCTACTTGAAGAAACAGGGACCTCGCTTCTGCAGGAAAGGAAAGTAAAGAAGCGCACTACTCATCTAAAAGCAGTGGCACACCAAGACTTTTAGAAATGCAAAGAAAGGAGATAAAGAGGCTTTTCTCCGGATAGAAGATGAGTTGAACAAACCTCATGCTTCTACAAACCGGGATTGGGTTCGGTATGCAAGAAAAGAGATTGATGATCTATGGAAACAAGAGGAACTATATTGGGGGCAAAGATCAAGAGTCAAGTGGCTTAATTGGGGAGATAATAATACTAAGTTTTTCCATGCTTCTACGATTGAGAGAAGGACGAAACAAACTACTTAGAATCAAGAATTCCTCGTCAGTCGGTGGCTTGAGAGGGGGAAGAAGTAATGGAGGAGTTGGGCGGTTTTACAATGATCTTTATTCCTATGAGAGCCCATCTAATATTGACCCGGTGTATTAGTATAATTCTGGGCTAGTCGCGATGACATGAACCTAAATCTTCATGGCGGGTTTGCTTCAAAGAAGTCTAAGCTCATTGTCTTCAACCTAGGTGCATACAAAGCACCCGGACCGGATGGTCTAAATGGCTTATTTTTTCGTAAAAACTGGCTACAATCAAGGATGATGTTTTCAAATCTGTGTCCGAATTTTTCATCAATGGAAGGCTTGGGGACAAAGTTAACTTGACTAATGTGGCACTTATTCCTAAGATTCCAAATCCAGATTCTATCTCACAACTCAAAGCCAATCGATTCTTTGTCATTTTCATTTTCGTACAAAGTTATTGCTAAGATTATTGTAGCAAGACTTAAGCCCATAATTGGGAAAATAATATCTCCTCAACAAAGTGCATTTGTGGGTGGTCGCTTAATTCAAGATAATATTATTGTAGCTCATGAAGCATTCCACTTTCTTAAGAAGAAACAAGGCAGAGGAGGTAAAGGTATAGCACTAAAGCTAGACATGAATAAGGCTTACGACAGGGTCAGTTGGGAATTCCTTCAGGCAGTCTTGTTAGCCTTCGGATTTGAGGAAGCTTGGGTTAAATCTATAATGATATTGGTCAGTTCTGTCTCCTATTCCTACCAAATCAATGGTTTCTCCTCTAGAATGGTTTTCCCAAAGAGAGGGGTTAGGCAAGGTGACCCTCTTTCCCCCTACCTCTTCATTCTTGCCTTTGATGTGTTATCTAGGATGATTACTAGAGCTTCAGAAGATGGGCTGTTCCAAGGTATCAAACTGGCAGAATCAGCTCCTAATCTTACTCACTTATTTTTTGCTGATGATGCAATCCTTTTTGCAAAGGATAACACTGAGAATATGTATCAATTAATCAACATTCTCGAACGGTTCACTAAAGCTTCAGGGGAAAATTAATCTTCTCAAATCAGGAATTATCTGTGGGGTGCAAGTGTCTAACCAGATTAAAGAAAACATTTCTGCTATTACACACATCCCTCTTTGGAACAATCCTGGTTTTTACCTTGGCATTCCTGCTGAATGGGGTGGATCAAAGATACAAGGTCCGGCGGCTTAAGGATAAGGTTACTAATAAGCTTGAAGGGTGGAAAGGTAATCTATTAAATCAAGCTGGGAAGGAGGTTCTAATCAAAGCAGTGATTCAAGCCATCCCTAGTTATATCATGTCTATCCTATCTCTGCCAAAAACATTCTGTGACTCATTAACTTCAACTGTAGCTAAGTTTTGGTGGAAATCTAATGGAAGGTACAATGGGATTCACTGGAAGAGGTTTGAAGCTCTTTGCATCCCAAAAGACAAAGGTGGTTTGGGCTTTAAAGAATTCAACAAAATAAATTCATCCCTCCTTGCTAAGCAAGCTTGGAGGCTTGCCAATGATCAGACCTCTTACTGGGCAGCTATGCTAAAGGCAATTTACTTTCCAAACAGTTCATTCTGGGAATCAACTATCCCTAGAGGATCATCTTGGGTTTGGAATAGCTTAGCAAAGGGTAAGGAGTTCTTAAGAGCCTCTGGCCGATGGGTAGTTGCATCAGGAAATGGAATCAATATTGCAAAAGATAATTGGTTAAGCTCGGGAGGGAAGGCTACTCTCAAACCAAGTGCCACTGCCACCACAGTTTCAGAACTAATGGATTCTAACAGAAAATGGGATTTCAGGCTATTGAGGAATAACCTCACATCAGAAAGTGCAATTGAAGTCGTTAAAACCCCAATTTCTTGGTCTCTCCAACCGATAGTCTAATGTGGCCTCATAACAAAGGAGGATTTACTCAACTAAAACAGGTTACATAGTCTCTTCTCTTTCCCCTTCTCCTATTTTCCCAGGGCCCTCTAGTTCTAACACAGGGTCTGATAACATGTGGAAATTAATTTGGAGTGCAAAAGTGCCAAATAAAGTGAAGCACTTCATATGGAAACTTTGTCAAAACATCCTCCCAACTAGAGAGAATTTGTGTAAGAAAAGAATTCCTATTTCTATTGTTTGTCCTATCTGTTTGAAGGAGAATGAGACACCTGAACACCTCTTTCTCCTCTGCCCGTGGACTCAGCCACTTTGGTTTGGTCTTCAGTTTGCTCACCCCCCCTCCCCAATTGGTTTGTCCACCATAAATCAGTGGATTTTGGATGTGCTGGAATCCACTTTGACTGATACCCCTCACCTATCAACCTGGTTATTTTTTACTCTATGGGCTATTTGGAATGCAAGGAATGAAATGGTTTTCAACAATAAACCTCCTGATCCTCTTAGCTTGATCTACATAGGATTAAATCGATGTCCTGAATACTTAATCATTTACTACAAATAGACTAGGGGTGGAGTTATAGAGGCAAGCAAGTATTCCCGCCTCTGTGAAGCAAGCATCCAGTTCAATGGAGACCTCCAAGTACTAATAGTGTCAAATTCAATTGTGATGCGACTTTTGATCTACACTCGGGAAGGGATTTCTGGGCATTATTTGCGAGAGATCAACAAGGTACCTTACTCACAAAGATCTTCTAATCGACTCTTTGCGAACTCACCTGCAGTTCTTTGAAGCCCTAAGCCTTCGAGAAGAAGTGTCTCATTGCGATCAACCTCAAGCTCGATGATGTGGTCTTTGAATCTGACAACCTAATCCTCATTGATATGTGCAATGGGAAATCAGTTAGGAAGGAGATCCAGGGTATTGTAGAAGACATAAATTCTCTAAAATCTAAAATACAGAGAACTGATTTTACCTGGACTAGAAGGGAAGGCAACAATTGTGCACACACAATTGCTTCTCTTGCTCGTGACAACTTGCTACAAGGTTTACGGACATCGGCCCGCCGCTCCTCCGTCGTGCTCTGGTCTCAGATGCTCAAGCACTGTGGAAATAACTCAACATATTGTTCAAGGCAGAACGATCGGAGCTTCATTCGCCTGAAGATCTCTGGATCTGCGTGAATGCTCGACCATCTCCCCTTAGCATGGCGTTTCGTATGGTGAAGCTTCTGTGGAAAGTCTCGCGGCGTTAGGAGGAAGGATAGCTCTGTTAGGGTTTTTTTTTTTTACTTAATTGGGATACTCTACTTTAGTCCAATTTAGTCCAATCATTGTTTTTAGCCCCTTTTTTAGCTAATAGTCTGTCTTTGGATATAGCCACCGGCTGCTGTCTGTTTAAGTGGACCGGGTTATTAGTTGGATATGGTCCAATTAACTCTAATACTCTTCTTGTATTCCCTTTGGATGTATGGTTTGGGCCTGGCCCATTATTTCAATGAAATGAAAATCATAATCCGGTTGACCAAAAAAAAAAAAAAAAAAAAAAAACACCCGAGAGACAGACACAATCCCACATATCGCATATATAACAATTACTAGGTAACAATGTTGTAGTAATGTTTCATATTTTTATACTATCCGACTCGAAGAATTAGTCTCTGCGATTACCTAGTTACACCAAAAGCGACTAGCTATTGCTCGCTCGCTTCACAATAAAAACAAGAGAATATTCCCAATCATCCCCTCCACTCCAGTATAGAGGGAACAACCATAATTGCACCCAACAGCTCCTAACTTATACTCACTTCTTTGTTTGCTAGCTGTACCTCTTTTGATTTTTATTCCCTTAATCTTCTAACTATATAAATCCATCAATCTCTCTATCAACTTTCACACACACCTTCTAACTAACTATATGGATTCTAATTCATGCACTAACTCTTCTTCTTCTTCTTCTTCTGTGAATGGCTTCTACAACATGCTTACACAAGGACTCAATGACCTACACAAATCTTTTCTCTCTCATAACTTCATGTCTTTCCAATTCCTTTCACAAGTTATCTCATCTCTACAATCCTTCCATTCTCAACTAACCATTTTGGTTCGCAAACTTCGCCTCCCGGTTGGAGGGAAATGGCTTGATGAATACATGGATGAAACTTCAAGGCTTTGGGATGCTTGTCATGTACTCAAATCAGCTCTTTCAGGAATGGAGAACTTTTACTCATCTGCCACTAACATAGCTTCTTCTTTTGATGCTTACCATCACTTCACTCCAGAGTTTTCACGCCAGGTTAGTCAACGGTTAGTCAATGATATACACATAAGTAACACGCGCGTGTCATATCTAAGGTTTTAAATCGCGATCACAATATAAGTTGTATTAACCAAATGCATGTTTAATCATTGATTATGATATATAAATGAGAATTCCTTCTCTCTGGTCCTATTTATAAGAAAATTTTACTGAATAACTGATGTATCTGGTCTATAAAATTATACAGGTCGTTCGAGCAATAAATGTTTGTCAGAGGGGCATACTAGGATTGGAGGAGGAGAACAAGAGTTTAACAGAAACAAGGATTGGAGCATTGTCACAATGTTTAAACCAAAACATGAATATATCTAAGGAATCAAAGTTAAATGGATTCAGTGGCTTCAGAGGTGTTCTATTTGCAATGAGGAGTGTTGGTTCATTGCTTATGATGATTCTACTTTGTGGACTTGTTTACTGTTGGTCTTCTTCTTGTTTTCAACAAGGAGGAGGGTATGGTGAATCTGAATTCATGGTTTCAATGGCAATATTGCAACAGAAAGTTGTAGAAGAGATAGAACAGATTGATGGACAACATGGGATTCTGTTTTTTGAATTCCAACAAGCAAAGATTGCTATGGAGGAACTTAAAGTTGAGATGGAGAGAATAGCAGGTTATGAATTAGAAGATGGTGAGAGTGAGAGTGAGATTCAAGAAAAAGTTGATAATTTTAGGAGTTGCTTTGGGTTGTTGAGATGTGGGGTAGAGACTATAATAGGACAAGTTGATGATTTCTTTGATGAAATAGTAGAAGGAAGAAAGAAGCTTTTGGAAATGTGTACTCTTAGGTAGAAAGTAGAATCAATTTTGATAAAGCACTTTATTTTTTATGTTGAGAAATGAAGCTATGTTATCTCTTTTTTGTGCATGAATCTTTCTTTTATTTTATTTTATGTTTTGAAATTTTCTGCCTGATATTGTCAATTGAATGGAAAGTGCAGACTAGGCTTTGCTTGAGCCATGAAGAAGCTTTTATGATATAAATATAATATCACTAGAAATAAATCTTTGGTAGAGAAAAGAATGTGATTCTTGCTTTGAAGAAAAGCAAAGATTACTACTATTAGATAAGAAAATCAAGAATATTTAGAAGTTGGTAACTTCAAGAGAAAGAAATGTCTTTCTGTCCAAAGGGCACTGTTATCCTGCTGGATCAGACAGCGAATGTTTATATATATATATATATATATATATAATACTTGTCTAGAATCAATGAGAATCTTTTGTGAAGCAACTAGATAACTAGATAGCAGTAGTATTCTATTCTATTCTGTTGAGTGGGAGAATTTTCAATCTAGCTATTACAATTTTGTATTCTAATGGGTATGTAGAGTTAGGTTGAATAAAACTTATAGGTCATATCATAAATATTCTTCACTGTCATTTAGTGTCTTTTGGTGTAGAAAATGATGAAGGGAACAGATCTGCATATTATATTAAATATACTCAATTGAGGAGGAGCACAGCTATTCACGATGGATTCTATATAGTACAAATTATGATTCTATTTCCCTACATTTGGATACTTCAGCATTTATGGAAGACCTTAATAAGAGAAAAATGAAAGCCCTTTTAGTGTCTAGAGAATTAAGATAATTGATATCTCACCAGCAACCACAGATCTTCCCCTGTAAAAGTCAAAAGTGGTTCCACATTGGAAATAAGAAAATGGAAATGACCATGATTATAACATAGAAAAGAGGATTGTGTTGCCTGCCTACTGGACAGAGTGAGAAACTCAGGAAACAAATTGTTAATGTTTTCATGAAATAACAAATTTCCTTTTCCACTTTTGTTTGTGTCATCCCTTTTTTAACTTCTTTCGCTAAAAATATTATCATTTATAATATTTAATAATTAAATTTGAAAAAACAATGATCATTTTGTAATTGAATTATAACGATCTTTATGTTATTGTTTTTTCATAGTTAACGTGTGGTTACTTAGGTGCCCATGGGATATGAGGACGACGGATAATAATTTTGTCGTCCACGCAAGTACGAACTCAAAGGTACAAGCACTTTACTCAAGTGTGGATATATAGACCGACGCTATAATACGCGTCTAGAGCGTACCCATTGTAATCCCTAACTTTTTTTTTGTCAAAAAAAAATCTAATAATTTAGGAATGAGTTGGTATTAATTTAGTTTAAGGAAAATAGCCTGAAAATTATATTTGACTTAGCCTTAAATAATTTTTTCATCTCGACAAATTTAGAAACTTTTGTTTTTAGTAACTTTTTTAAAAATTGGTGTAAGAGTATATTAGTAGTTCACCCCCAAAAAAGAGTATATCAGTAGATAAAATTTGAATCCTAAATCATCTTTTCCAACTCTTTCAAACATCTGGACTCAATAAACCTTCAGAACTTTTAAAATTAATCCTTATAATGCGCATATTTTGGGGATTAAAATCAATATAATTCACATATTACAAGAACTAGAACCAACTCTACAAGAAATCAAGTTTTTCTATGTTTCAAGGACTAAAAGAAAATAAAAAACTATATAAAAATTTAAAGTGAAAAATGTTATATATATGAGGCGAAAAAGTATTTTAAACCTTTATATTACATTACAACTTGAGGGAAAAATTATTACCTTTTTCTGTAAACAAATGGCAGATTCTTAATGTAAACAAATGGCAAAAATAAAATGAACGTCTTTAATTTAATTTAAAAGTTCACATTGATTATTTATTTATTTTTCTAAATTTTGTCCATTAAGTTTCAAAACATTGGCCTTTTTTGAGAAGAGAAATGTTCTTTGATACTATACAAATCGTAAAAATAAAGTGTCAAGCACTTTACGTTTCTTCTTTTTTTTACATTTCTTCAAATTTGGTTCGTACCAAATATCACTTCTCTTTTGAGAAACCCCGAGTGGTTTTCACTTCTTTTTTTTACATGTTTGTTACGCTATTAATGTGGTCACTAAATCATAAGGAGGCTTGTTACTTTATCTTTTTATTAGAAACAACAAATTTGTAGATGGAATCATCTTTTCCAAAACATCTTAATTTGTAGATGTTTTTAAAACTCCAAATGCCATCCTGTACTAAATTCTTCTAATTCAATCAAGTCCACATTTCCTGTCCAACAAAATTGATACAACAAATTAATGGTAATCATCAAATATTGATGGATCGGTAAATGGTACACTGCATAGAGAGATATCTGACTAGTTATCTAATTTGCCACATGAGAGGCAATTTTGATTACTAATCCAATCAAACATGGCTGGCGCACTGATAGGGGTTGAATGAACTCGAGCACTTCAGGAAAAGTTTCAATTCCCAACTAGAAAAGTCAGCAAACTTTAATTTTGAGAAAATAATTGATTTTTCATACAAGAGTACAAAGCAATCATGTATTTACCACCTTAACCTAATGAGAAAATAATCATGTATTTAACAATTAACTCGGCACTGTATTGTTGATGAAAATTACAAATATCATCTCAAAAAAGGTGTAATATATAGCAAAAAAAATATATTACCTTTGCTTTCGGCATGAAAAAGCACGTAAAAGAATTCAGGGTGTCTAACCTTTATCAGATTAATTATTTATGCAGATTCACAACAAGAAGTCTGCAGTCAGGTTGGTTGATCAAGGATCTCTGTTCCGACCCCTATAATGGCAACATGCCGCATTCAGTTGGGATGGCGCACCGTCCATCAAGGCAGGAACAGGATGCTTGATTACCAAAAGAAACCTCAACGGCTATACCCACTTATCAATTGTCTTGTACCACATTGCAAGTCTCTGCAACATGCAAAAAACCTGACAACTGTGTATAACACGGAGAAGCAGGCTCGACAACCCACAGTGTAGCATATATAAATAATCAATAACAGTCACACAGCTGCATTACGTTCAACCGTCAAAACCCGGCAGTGCAAACTGAGTTGCAAAAGCTTCAACACGTGCCCGGAGCTCGATAATGTCCCTATTGCTCTCAAGTATATTCAGAACAGTCTTTTGCAATTTCCCATGCTCCCTCTGCAGCATGTTTGCAATTTGTGCAGCTCTAAAGAGAAATTCAGCCATTGTTTCAAAATCTGCCTCCAAACACCCTCTTGACGTCATGGCAGGGGTACCTTAGTAATACATCAACAAAATCCGTCTCACAAGAATGTCCATCCAAAGCATACAAACATAAAAGATTCAAGCATATTAAAGTATCACTTACCTATTCTCACGCCTCCAGGAATTATAGTTCCATTGTCACCAAAAATAGCAATTTTATTCAAAGTAATATGACATGCCTCACAGACCTTCTCGTAAAATTTGCCTACAAGCCCAAAATATTAAGTCTTGTTTTAGCAAAATACAGTAATAGACATCAGCAATGAAGATGAGCCTAGTTGCCATAGTAGCACTAAACAAAGAAGCAATCGGCAATATCTCATGAAAATATGACATCATACAATACCTGTCAATCCCAAGGGCCTTAAATCCCAAAGTAATAAATGGTTGTCAGTACCCCCAGTTACCAGGCGGCATTTTCTTCTCAATAAAGCAGATGCTAAAGCTTGAGCATTCTTCTTCACCTGCTGCATATATTCCTTATACTCAGGAGTAGCCACTTGTTTCAGCGCTATAGCAAGTGCAGCAATGTGGTTATTGTGAGGGCCGCCTTGCAATGATGGAAAAACAGCAAAGTTTATCTTTTCTTCAAAGTCATATTGATCACTTTCATGTCCCTGACTTAGAAGTATCCCTCTCTTCCTCGGTTTTGTACCCTTCCGATAAAAAATTATACCTCCCCTTGGACCTCGAAGACTCTTGTGAGTTGTCGACGTAACAACATCACAATAATCAAAAGGGTTCACACACTCCTGCAAAAACCAGAAAACAATACTATTAAACAATAACCAAAAGGGTTCACACACTCCTGCAAAGACCAGAAAACAAGACTAAAAAATAAAATAACCGAGTATTTCTTTAAAACTGAAAGTGCGTCAATTATTACATATTTGTGCAAAGGACAACAATTGACTTCAACCACTCCTGTACAGAAATTATAGAATATGAACTAGGATTAAGTCAAAAGGGTAAGAAGATATAAAAATCAATGAGCATGAATTTTTATTCGGATTAGCAGTAAAGTTGGTTAAACTAGTATGCCAATCAGTCAGGGATCCAAACACCGACATCACCTAAAAACTAAGCAGAATTCTCATAGTTCATGATCCAAATGTATAAACTATATTAAAGGGACTCTGCCACTAATTCGAATGACAATCTTTATGAGCAGTGTTTGGTGCAACATTAAAAAAAATCCCGTTAAACCTTATGCTGAATTCAAAAAGGCCACTCCAGGGTATGAATACGAAAATACCATTGAATGAGACAATTACAGAGTAGCTACACGAACCAAAACCAGTCAGTTAATGTATAACAAATTGGGACTGTCATAACAGCAAAAGCAGAAAACCAGGACTTGTTATCAACTGTTGTATCTAATAACTCGTCAATGAAAATTGAAATGTAATAATAACTGCGGCCACAAAGGACCAACAACACAAGCCTTGACTAAATTTTTAGAGGCAACCACAAACAATTTTAGATAAAAAGAACTGACTAAACCAGTACAGGGAGGAAGAAATTTCACACCTTGGCTGCAATAATCCCACTAATCTGGGCCATATCGCACAATAACACAGCTCCACATTTATCCGCAATGTGCCTAAATCTAGCATAATCCCATTCTCGAGGATAAGAGCTCCCACCACAAATAAGTATCTTAGGACGAAAATCAAGTGCCCTTTCCTCAAGCTTATCATAATCAATATAACCCGTTTGAGGGTTAATCTTATAGGGTAAGCTCTCAAAAAATATAGATGCACCCGAAACTTTCTTCCCATTTGGAGTATAGTACCCATGACTAGTATTCCCTCCAGAAGGGGTATCCAACCCCATGATTCTATCTCCAGGTGACAACAATCCGGTGTACACTGCAAAATTAGCAGAGGTACACGAATATGGCTGCACATTTACTCCCCAACACTTAGGATCAAGATTAAACGCTGCCAATGCACGCTCACAACAAAGCATTTCAATTTCATCTATGTATTGATTACCACCATAGTAACGCGCACCTGGCATTCCCTCTGAATACTTGTTCGTTAAATGGCTTCCAAGAGCTTCCATCACTGCCTTACACACGAAATTCTCTGAAGCTATCAATTCAATCCCTTTGAATTGTCGCTTCTTTTCTTTCTCAATTATCTCATAGATATCAGGGTCCGCCACCTGCAAGGGTTGATCGCCCCAAGATCGAACGGCTGCCTTTCTTGCATCGAGATCGTGTTCCACCGAAGCTCTCTTAGTCGTGATCGCAGAGGACTCGAAATCCTTACGCCTTTTGAGACACATTGAATGACCTAAAATGCGAAATTCCTCAACTTCCCTGTCATCCTCAACATCGACGCTACCGTTCTCTTTCTCCGTCTGCGGTTCCATCAGCTGAAGTGGAACCGTAGGGAGCGGGTGAGAGGGATCGCGGAGGTTGGATTCGAGGTGCAGTGAGATTGAGTCGTCGGGAATCTGAGGACGACGAGGCGGTGGCGAAGCGTGAGAAGGGGAAAAATTGAGAGATAGATTGGATTGATGGTGAGAGAGGTCCATGAAACAAAGTGCGAAATTGAAGAAACAGTGTGATGAGAGGAGATGAGATGAGATGATTCTTCTTAGAAACAAGAACAATAACGACAACAAAGGAATCGGTGACAGAGTTTGGAGCAGGAGTGGCGGTGGTTGAATATGGATTGTGTGAGGGGGATAAAGGGGGAATGGGTCATTGAGATTTTGCAGGGATGAGGAGGGTGAATTAATTAATGGGGATAGAGAAATGGAAAACCCTAACCCTAAATGGACAGAATTGAGTTTGAAGGTCTGGGGGATGCACCTGGACAATGCGTTATGTCATTCATGAATAATCAAATCAATTAAATTTTTTTTTTCCTGAAAATAATGGTGGTGACTGAGACAAATCAAATCACTCCCCCGTGGATCACTCAAATTTATCGTAGGATATTGTGTAAAATACTATGAGTGATTAAGATTGAATCAACTCATAATAAATCTCAACCGTTGATAAATTTTTATACCACATCCTACAGTCATATTTAATAGTTCACCGGTGAGGGATTTGATTATTACTACCACCGATTCACTTTATAAGAGAAAAAACACTTTTTAGGTTGAATGAATCTACAGTCATATTTAATAGTTCACCGGTGATGTATCTAGTTTATTGAATGAACCTAAAAAATGTATAGATACATCATTTATTGAATAAACCTAAAAAAAGTTTTTCTCCTATAAAGTGGATCAGATGGGGTATTCTTTAATTCTTTTAAAAAAAATATTTTATATACTTATATTTATCAAAGACTATTTGCAATGCAAGTCGGTTGAATACAATCGGAAGTTAGAACTTAAAATTAGTCCTAACCACCGGGCTAGCCCATGATGGGCCAATAAATTTTTGATTCGATCTGGGTTAGGCTAATATTTTTTCTGACTTATATTTTTTGGCCCAGCACACTGATTTTGTTGGGCGATTTGGGCTAGCCTATCGGGTTGGGCTCGTTTTGACGGCTCTATTTCTGACTATAATCCTCTTTTAATTGATATTACGGTCGACCCTTGTTGCAGGTTCTCTAGAAAACATATTAGGAGATTTGAACAATTTTGGGTCAAAATGAGTGTTTTTGCTTGTAAGAAAATGGCTTAGATATGTGTTTGACCCTTGCAAATATGGCCATAATCTATTTAGGTCTCTGTAAAAAAAAAAGTTTTAAAATGGTCATTGCAAATATTAATCATTTCTAGTATCGTTCTTCGGTTAACTTTCCATCCAAAAAAACTGACGGAGATGACGTGGCTATTGGTCCTTGCTTATTTTTTTGGGTGTTTTTTTTTTTACAATAAGCGTTCAGTGCATTTCATCTATACCTATATAAAAATGGGATTCCAAAAAAAATGTCACTTTTGGTGTCAGATTTTTCTGACCAAAATACTCTTAGTGTTAGTAAAATTTTCTAATACACCAACACACCAACACAAGAAAGACGGTCCCGTCTTTCACCGCTAGTTCATAATAAGATCGATAATAAATGAAGGTATGTCATAGTACTTTTGAAGACTAGTTGTAAATAATGTCACCCTTGCAAAATCAGTAACCTTATTAGCATTTCTCCTAGTGAACTCTACGTAAGAGTTGTTGCTGAAAAAACAAAACACAGTTTTACAAACCGAAATCAAACAACTAAATTCAGAAATTATAATTTTGCTAGAATTAAAAGCATCTTCGCGTCCATCTCAAAAATAATAAAGCACAGTTCAAGAACCTAATTGATAGCAAAATGCAACCCCATGGCATCACCCAAAAGAACACCAGTCATTGGAGTAAACCAGTGAGTTTTGGCTCGAATGAAATTCTCCAAGTGATCACGGTATATATACCGATCCCAAACTTATTTTCAGTCAGAGAGAAAGATGCACCGATGTTACATTTCACGCTACCGCTACACGGCTTGCTCCAAGAAACCTCACTAGGACTGGGACAAGAGCTGCTGCTAGCCCCACCAAGACTCCCAAGACCGTGGGCCTGAGACCAATCGCTATATAGAGAAGAACCTGTCCATATAATAGTGTTGGCATCAACCTTCTTATTATTTCAAACACAATCATTTCTAGTTTGCCACAAACTCCAAAGGATCATGCACCAACCCACTTTGGAATTGTGACGCTCTCGGATGTTTTGATCCATAATGTATTTTTTTTTTTTTATTTGTTTATTTTAATTGAATTATTTTATCTATTACTATTATTTTTCCTTGGATTTCCTATGACCATATACATATATCTATATATATAGATATATAAAACCACATCTAGTATTACTAAAACCATACATCGATATCATACATCATTATCATACTACTCCGGTCGATTCTGATGCAGCTTATATAGTTACAACGCTTTCTTTTAACTATTACAGTCATCCCAACTTATCCAACACAAAGATATTCTCCTAAGCTAACCTGGAGTCAGACATGCACCCATACAAATGCATAACTAACTTATTTATCACATTACCGATTTCTACACATAAGGTACTATCACTACTAGTATCCCGGGAAGCGAGAGAGGGTCTCATGTGAGGGTGAAGTGCAAAGAAGAACCCACATGTCTTCGAGAGGCGTGCAAAAGGAAACAATTAGGTTTCGGATTATGGGTACGGGTATTAAAATTTGGATAGTGGCCAGTGGTGACATGGACAGTAATATCTCCATCAAACGTGACTGTCGAATTAGCGTAATCCGGATTCCAAACGCCATTGTTAAATGTGATATCCACTCTAGTCCGATGATGGTCCGCCATCTTAAATAGTGTACATATGCAACCAAACAAGAAAACAAGGGGTGAGTACGAATCAACAATAATCAATGTAGTAAAGTAAGAGTAGATAATTTTAGTTTCTATTAATATATATATATATATTTTTTTTTTTTGAATTAGAAGAATTTATGTTCTTGTTTTTCTTTCTCTTTTTATTTTTATTTTTATCTTCTTCTTTTATATGGGGCCCATATCTACTCCATGGAGAGGTTCTTATTTAGAGGAGCGACCGGGAGCACATGTTCCGTTTCAAATTCTCATTTGGTACAATTCTCTTTTCACAGTTTCTTAACGGAACACTCTACACCGATCCTGAGTTCTTGCAGTGTCTAGTCAGGATCATCACAGTGGGGTATCGAATACCACGACACAGGGGAGCTACTACCTGGTCACTTGTGGGGTCTCGCACCGTGATGCCCCCAAGGTTAAACTCAACCTTCACTTGCGCACTCACGCGTGTACCAAAGCGTAGCTCAACTCCAAAAATATTACACAGATGTTTTAAAGTTTATCCGTGTCATTCCTTTTATTTATTTCTCCTTGGGAGTCGAATAAATTGGTTCCAAAAGTGAGTTCAATGTTAGGTGTCGAGTTTAAGGAGTGATAATTATTTTTCCCAAATACTAACCATACTTGAAACACCTTTAGTACAATTATGTTGTGGCGTTAGTTTTGAACAAGTCATTAAGCAAGTAGTCATTATTTGCATGAATTACAATTTAGTTAAAAAAAACTAGTATCCGTATCAATCTAAGTAGAAATTTGATAGCTATTTGTATAATTTTATGATGTTAATAAAGTGAAGTACCAATAATATAAGAAATAGTAAAACAATGATGGTTGCTTATTTGTAGAATAATTTTGGCTAAAGAAAAATTATCAATAATAGCAAAGAAGATAGCAACAATAATATGAGTTGTAAATAGACATAAGCGTGTTAAAGTAATGGTACTAATAATAATAATAGAAACTTTAAATGAAATATTAATAATAGTATAAATAGTACAAGAAATAAATAAAGGAATAAATGATAAGGTGTAAATGGAGAGAAACAAGCCGTAATAAAATAAAGATCATAAAATGATAATAAACAATTGTGGGTTAGTCATATAGATAATAAGACGGATGGGAAAGTAAATAGAACAAATAGTAGCGGATTAAAAGGTTAGTAGTAATGAGAGATATGAACAAAATATTAGAGATAGTAAATAAAATGATAGCAAAGTGAAGTAGAATTTAAAGATGATAAGATTCGATTATCGGTAGGTAAAGAGTGTTAGTAGAACATAATAATTCCAATTAGTGAGTTAGGTTTAGTAGTTAGTTCGAGTTATAGTTCAAGAATGATTAAGTCATAGTTAATAGCCCGAAGTATACAAGTATCGATCGGTGATAACACATCGATCGATGATGAATAATGATTAGAGTAATATTTATAGATACAAAGATAGTACTTATATTAATTAAATTTCAATTATAAAAAGGGCTAGGGTCACCCTTGACTCCATAATTTAGTAGCTACTCTACTACTATTGTTGAGGTTCCTCACCCCCTACCTTTTAATTAATTTTTACGCTTCATCACGTGACTTTCAGGGGCGTGGGTTGAGAGGAAGTGTTGAACTTATGAGAGAGAGAGGAAGTAACGTGGTTAAGAAGAATTATACTTATAGACTTGAAAAGTTATTGATGGTGAAAGGAAGATAGTGATTGGAGAGAAAGTGGTTGAACAGAGTGGGGTTATGGAAGAAATGGTGTGGGGACTTGTTTGTTTTGTCTTGTTTCGAGTATTAAGAGTTGCTGACCTATTTATAGTGCTTAAAAGAAGGCTCTGGAGTCTCTACGTGGCACATGATGGAGGTAAGTTTTCTCTCATTCATTCCTATCCACACATTCCATACTTCCTTCCCAAGTAAGATCGGATAACTCTCACGTGATTGCTTGGTCTATCTAGATTTTTCTTCTTTTATTGATAATAGGTATTATCTCATGCGTAACTATAGAGACTAATTTTTTGAGTCAAATAAAATTCTTCCCTAAGAGTTTTAAAGTTTCTATTCTCCTCCGGTGAAACTCGAACTTAAAATCGTTGTTAGACCAAAAGAGACCATTATCATCTCATCCAATTACTCGGAGATGTTTTATTACAAGTGAGAGTAAGCGAGTATCACTTGATGCAAATTCTTCACTACTGGCTGTGTACTATTTGTTCTTTTAGACTAGTCATTCTTGTGGCTACTTTTTGTTAAAAAGCATTCTTATTTATAGATATTTATATACATCACCTATTAATTATTTAGTAGTTATATTCAAATCTACTTATCATCTTTTATAAGTACCACTTATTTTAATACTTATCACGTCATAATATATTTTGTCGATTTGGGGTGTTACAGGAATCACTACTCAAGAGTGCAAGAACGGGGGGAAAATAATCAGCAAAAATAGTGAAATCAGCAATAAAATTGTTAACAAGGTGAGCAATTTCTAAAATATTCCAACAAGCGGCAGCTTTAGGACAAGAAATAAAAAGATGTTTTTCGATTTAAACAAAATCAGCGCACCAAGGGCGGTTCGCAAAAACATTGACGTGGCGATGAATAAGATTAGCCCGCATAGGTAACACGTTTCTGCATAAGCGCCACAAAAAATGCTTCACCTTAAGGGGGATCTTTAATTTCCAAAGGGCTAGCTAGTTTCCAATAACTTGTAAGTGCTCCGTTTGAAGAACTTTATTCATCAACAACTTGTAGGCACTCCTTAGAGAATATACGCCTGACTTGTCTAGTTCACAAACACACAAATCATAAAGAACAAAGTGATAAATAGGTGTCCTCAATATAGACTCAACAATCCGAGCATAAAACAAGGTTTGGATGATATCAACCTTCCATGATTTCAGGACTGGCCCGAGCCCACACCCGTATTAGGCCCAACAAGGGCCCATTAGCGCATTGCGACAGGTGGCTGGGGCGATCCATGTGCAACAGCCAATCAACGGTTGAGATCACCCAGGCAAACTAACGATGCATGATGTAACAACCCAAACTGTTTTTTAGGATTTTCGCTTTCCCCACAAGTGAACACGAGTCTCTTCAGCATTTTTTTTTCTCACTCACACGCTTTTCGGAAAACTTCCCAAAAGGTCACTTTTCTCAAAATTGTTCCACGTCAAACACGCTTAGCTATGGAGTTCTTAGTTTAAAAAAAACTATGGAGTTGTTTGGGACTCCCGAAAAGATAATGCATTTGTTGGTATAAGTAGTCCAAACCAATTCTTTTAAGGGTCCATTTGATTTGAAAAAAGGACAGTACTGGACTGGACAGGATAGGACTGGACATGCTTTTGTCCAGTACATTGTTTGGTGAACCATGGACATCACAAGCAAAAAATGTAAATTTTACTCTAATTCTATTTCTAATGTTTATAATGATGTTATATAACATATATTATAATGAAATTTAAAAATAATAACGAAAAACGTCTAAAGGAGAAGGGGAGAGATGAGAGAGAGATTTCATGAGATGATACAAGAAAGATGAGAGGTAGAGAGGGGGGAGAGAAAGAGAGACGGAGGAGATAGGTCATGAGATGAGAAGAAGTATTAGAGAGGTAGAGAAAAGGATAGAGAATAATGGGAGAGAGAGAGAGAATAATGAGATAGGAGAGAGAGGGGGATAATAGAGGAGAAAAAAATTATTGAACAAGAAATAAAAATAATTGATGGCGAAATTGGCAAGTGTACCAAATCGTCGCAAGTAATAATAAAACGATAAGACCGGGTGTCGAACTCAATGATCGAATGCAAATACCAATAAGCGTTAACAAAAACTAAACGAACACAAATAAAATGGAGTTTGAGTGATATATGGTAAAGTAACAAGTGCTTTTAAAGCAAAGACAAATAAATGTTTTTGTATTTTTAATAAAGAACGAAGAACACGAAGTTTATGAGATGATAAAAGACGTTAGGTATGAATTTCAATTGATTCCATACTATTGTAAATTGATTTAATAAGGAAAAATAACTCCCTCTTCTACTTTGTTATCAAACCCACAACATTAATTAATCTCTAATTTCTTAGGTGAATAATCTTTTGTGAACAACTAAAAACCCTAATTCCTTAGGTGAATGTAGTTGACAACAAACATTAGAATCAAGGATTTGCAAGATACAACAACTCCAAGGCTATTCCTAGACTAAGAATCGAAGGCATTCAATCTCAAGCATTCAAATATAAAATTTCCATTCCATAGATGAACCATAAATCATTCCATGGGTGATCAAATCATGAAAAACATTAAGAATAGAGATTAAACACACAAAACAAGAAGGAATATGACATTTAGCACAATCAAAACCAATTACAATAGTGATTCATCAATGTTCATTCATCCCTTACCCAAAAGACTTTAGCTAGACATGGATAAATAAGAAGGAAGTAGAAAATCAAACTCAATGGAGAGAATGACCACATTGAAGCTCCAAAATCTTGTACCCAAGCCTTGAATCTTCAATGGAGATGAAGGATGTTGAGTCCCTTGCTGCCTCCTTTGCCCTCTCTCCAAAAACTAGGTCAAGAATATGTAAAAAGATCGTTAAGTTGGGTGAAAATCACAACTTAAACCAAATCGCAGAGCAAAAGCGCCCAGCGCCGCAGACGAAGCGCTTGGCGCGCGCATGACATAACATCAACCACTACGCGAGAATGGCTAAAAAAGCGCCACATACTCGAGCGTTTTTAATAAGCAGCTGCGATATAGAGAGGAAGAGATTGCACATAACAGCGTTTTTAATAAGCGCTGCGTATAGAAGGGCGAGATAGGAAAATACCCAGCGCAAAGAAACGCGCTGCGTATAGAAGGGCGAGAAAGCCAAATAATCAGCGTTTTTGAGGAAGCGCTACGTATAGAGAGGAGGAGAAAGCCAAATAATCAGCGTTTTTGAGAAGCGCTGCGTATAGAAGAAGGGCGAAAGCCAAATAATCAGCGTTTTTAGAAAAGCGGCTGGGTATATTAGAACGAAAAACCACATATTCAGCGTTTTTAGAAGCGGCTGAGTATTTGTTTTAATTTTTTTGGCCCGTTCGTTTCTCTCTCACGCGCATATCTCTCTCTCTCTCTCAACCGATCTATCTTCTCTTCTTTAACACTGGCTCGGTCTTCTCCTCTCCTCTCTTCCCCTCTTCGTCTTCCATCCTCGCGAATCCATCGTCCTCCGTCGCGCCTCTTCTTTTAGCCCGGGCGCCATTTCCACCCTCTCGCGAATCCATCGCTTCCTGCGATCGTTGTTCAAGTTCTCGATCTCAAGCGAGCTGCGGTAGCGAATACATGTATAATTTCTTTTCATTCTTTATTATTACGTTTTGATTTTATCTTCAAGATCCGGAATCTTAGGGTATTTGTTATTTATTAATTATTTGTTTGATGTTGGAATAGGTTCGGTCTGGCGATGGGAAGAAGAATCTTAGGGTATTTGTTTGATGTTGGAATAGGTTCGGTGCAATGGAAGATTTCTCCCAATTCGAATTTGATCGAGAGTGCGTTCCTTCTTCCTTTATTTTCACTTCTCTTTGTTATAAAGGATGCTAACTTTTTTGGGAACAAGGGCATTCAATTTTGTTTGATTTGAATTTGATTTTTTAGGAAAAGGATAAGCTTGTTGGAGAAGTGATTCGCCACATGCTTTTCAATGAAGCTAGGGATAAGCTTTCTACTGTGTTTGGGTATGAATTGAGAGAGCTTCAAAGGTCTTTCCCTTCATCTAAAACCCAGACACGCTCTTCCCAACAAAGTGAGCATTTTACTGCCCACTAATATGCCACAACTATGATGGAGCAATCGTATTTCATATTTGGTTGATTTGTTTTTATAAATGTTTTATTCTATGAATTCATATTTGCTTGAGTATTATGCATTCTATTCTATGAATAGATGATTGAAATTTTAAATGCTTCTGTGGTTGCTTTGGCTATATATAAACTTATGAAGTGTTGTTTGAAGAACTGTGCTCTCATAGTACATTCACCTTCCAATGATAGAGACTAGAAATGCTCGAGTCTTCATTTAAATGTTTTCTTTATGAGGATAAAACTTAAGTCAATGACATGTTTTTCTGTTTTTTTGTTTGTTTTGGAGGTCGATGCCATAAATCTACATGTTGTAGTTATTAGAACTTAGAATTAGCACATTTGGCAAACCGCTTATACTTTTGGGATAGTTGATGACAAACTATATTGTCTTGTAAAGGTGACATTGTTTTCCTATCTCCTCCTTGGGGACTGATTATGTTAAAGTGTGACTTATGATTTAAAGACAATGCTTGACCGCATGATGGGTAGGTAGATCTATGTCTTTAGTTTTCCTCTGATTGCAGTTATACATATTACACCTTTTTTTGGCTTCATAGACACAAATTACTCTTCTATTTAAACTAAATGTTGCTTTTGTGTAGGTTTACTCTGTTCAATGTTGCTAAGGAGATTGCTTCCGAGTTGTGATGTTCCTTCCAAGAAATGTCAATTTCAACCAATTGCGAGAGTTATCTCTGTCCGCCTCTCCACCATGGTCTTTAGAGGTAATTTCAACTTTTATCTGTGTGATATCATTTACTTTGAAAGTTTAATTAATTAAAACACCCCCATTTTAGAAAAGAATGAGGGGGTGAGGGTGAGAGATGGACGGTTTCCGCTTTGATTAAGAATAATTTATGGTCTATAATGTGAAGGGTGTTGTAGTATAACTATACTATTGAGTAAATTTGTGTTTTTACATGATCAAGTCGGTGTGTTTCTTACGGGTTCTAAACCACCCTCCTCCAACCATACACTTAGATAACTTAATACTTGATCATCATAAACTTTATCTAATGGAAGACAGAGACAGAGCTACTACTACATCACCTAAATTATGATTATAAGCCTACTTTTTACTTATTACGATACACCTCTTAAGCTTTGTAAGAAACAACGACTTGATCATGTAAAACACAAATTTACTTAATTAAGGGATTAAATATGGACTAAATCAATCCTAATAACATTATGATTATATACAAGAGGATAGAATCCACTTACATCTCTGGATTCACATTTGTCTTAATTAGTATGTGCATCATCTTTGGTGGAAAATTTCGGAAGGTATGATTGAAAATTTAGTTTCATAATGATAAAATTGTATACATATATATATATATATATATATATATATATATATATATATATATATATATATATACTTATGCACCTTGTAAGCTTACACAAGTTTGAAGTTACTAGATGAGTGCAATAAGGTTACGATTTTGACAATTTTCAAGGGTAATTGAGAATTGTGGTTCGTCTTTTTAACACGATGGAACTCCTTGTTGTTGGAGTATTGCAGAAAATCTGTGGAGCCAATTGAAGAGGATGGGCTTGGCGATGATGAATCAAGTCATCCCGTCCTTGGAAAGCGTTAAGCAAGCATTGGAGCTCCTTGTTCAAACAAAGGTGAATTTGTTTAATGCGGTGGATTTTAATTACAAGGTTTTGTTGCATTCTGCGTGGCTGTATGGTTTCCATAAAAAAGCGGATAACGATGAAGTCAATCATAATTCATCTTTCTTTGTGTAGGTATTTACAAAAGGACAAAGTCAATGGTCTGAAGGCAATACTATACATTATGAGCTTCTTTGAGAGAGCTTGGATGATCGCATCAGTGAGAAAGTTAAGGAATATATATCTCGGGTAGTGTTTTGGAATTACATTATGCAAGTTTTACAGTTACTTACTTTTCTTTTCTCAATTTCATTTCAATTCAATATTAGGCAAGTAATTGAATGTCTTATCTTTATGAACTTTTGGAAAAACTTGATGAATGTTTGCTATTTCATTCCAAGCTTTAAAATATCCAAAACATCTATTTGCAGTGTTTACGAAAATCATGGTTATGACAAATGTTGCATTTTGTGGTCCAAATCAATGTAATTTCCGTGAGCTTGAAATGTGGAAATTCGATATAAAAACACCTAGATTTAGTCTACATTTTGACCAACAAAACTATATATATTCATGTATGATTTAATTTTTGGATGTATTTTGAATGTATGATTTAATTTTTTTATGATGTATGATTTAAGACTTATCAATAATATTTTGGTAGTTTTTTTTTGCAAATATAAAAGGAAAATGATCGGGAAGTTGGGTATTTGTGCGCTTTTAGTGAGGGGTTGCGATAAAGAAATATTCAGCGCTTTTTACAACAAACGCGTGTTCTCAGGAAGGCAATGGCTATTTGTGAGATGCTTTGCAAATATTTAGCTTTTAAAAAAAGCTGCGTATCTGGGAGGGCGCTTTGGTGAGCGCTTTTTCGCTGCGATCTGGGAGGGCCTTTTTGAAGCGCCTCTCGGCGCCACGTTTTCGCCCATCTACTCATTTGATCAACGATCAGATTTAAAGCGCTTGGCGCAGATCAAACATGGTATATTTTGAAGTTGTAGGAGCTCCAAATGAGTTATCCGACGACATAACTTTTAGCAACTCAACTCATTCTTCCAAGCTTTAAAATATCCAAAACATCACTGAAAATCATGGTTATGACAAATGTTGCATTTTGTGGTCCAAATCAATGTAATTTCCCAAATCGGTATAAAAACGCACTATATATATTCAAAGTCTTCATTCAATTATGCTTTGATCCATCCCCGCCTCATGCACAACCTCAAACTCGAATCTCCTAAGTCTTCATTCAATTATGGTGTCGTCCCATTCTGGTGTGTATTCGGTTCATTCACGTGTCCATTTGCCCATAAGTGCGTCAGGAGCCGCTCATTGTCAATGCTCTGCACATACGACCACTCCCCGCCCTCATCGGCCTCAGGCGTCACATAGGACGCACCATCTCACTCACAGGTTGGAGCAGCCAAGGCACCGCCACCTTGAAATTTTAAATTTGCAGTTGTATCCCTAAATTTGCAATTAATTTTTAATAGATCTGTCTTTTTAGTTTACTTAAGAAACAATTTATAAAACTTTAGGAAATAATTTTAGGCTAAAAGGTACTTTTAGTCCCTGCAAATGTCAAGAAAATCCAGTTTAATCCCTGCAATTCCAAAATTTTTAAATTAGTCCCTGCAATTAGTAAACGTTACTACTTTAGTCCTCTCTTTGTTACTACTTTAGTCCCTGCAATTCCATTTAAAAGGTACTTTTAGTCCCTGCAAATGTCAAAAAAATCCAGTTTAGTCCCTCCTTTGTTAAGAGTAAAGTAATAGCAGGGACTAAAGTAGTAACGTTTACTAATTACATGGACTATTTTAAAAATTTTGGAATTGCATGGACTAAACTGGATTTTCTTAACATTTGCAGGGATTAAAAGTACCTTTTAGCCATAATTTTATTGATATCATATACTTTTACGGACTACGTCTTATTTTCACATACTTAGAATCTAAATAGGAGAGATCGTGTAAATTTAGAGACTAATTTGACGATTTATTCTTAATTTCGAGTTAGATTACTTGATTTCTTTCTTAATTTTAATAAATAAAGTGAAGATATTTGATAAAAAAATCTAAACAATTTTGATAACCAACAATTTTAATATATATTTTTAAGTTGAACAAATATTCGTACTCAAAAGGCATGAACGATGATTAGGTCTGATCAAACTTATCTTTGTAGTTTGTTTCGGGTATACTTATGTGAGATGGCCACATGGGTTGATGGGTGATAAGACCTTTAAGATATTTGATGATTAAACAATTACTAGTACTAGTTAGCGCAAAATTAGAGCAAAAGTTGAAGTGTGATTCAATAATTTATTCGAGTTCAAACACCTTTACTAAAGTCGTGCCTCCTTTTCATAACCCAAAAAATTGATTGTTTTTCACAGCTATGTTGCTTTTCTAAAATGTATTCTACACCACTATAATAAAGACTATATCCATTTGAGATATCAAATATTCATCGATGATTATTCAGTATATAATATCTGAGTAGGTAATTTAGTTGACGAACTAAAATATATCAAAAGAGTGCATCAAGTGATGATCCTAAAAGGAGATTCCGAATTTAAACCCAGAGAATTAAGATTTTCCCTTCCCCACTTATAAAAAAACCAAGCAAACTCTAAAAAAGTCAATAGGAAGGAATTTGAACTATTAAGCATTCATGATACTGATATATATATATATATATACGTCTAATATACAGAAAGCCACATGTTTAGTTGCACATAATGTAATTTTTATTCATTTATTTATTCTTTTTTCTTATTTGACTTGCTAAAACGTGAGACAAACTCGGTGCGAGATAATTAAGAAGCACGACCCTCTAAGGCATGTATATTGCTTTTCTATGGTTATATATTCTTTTTTTATTGATTAAGACAAGAAGGCACGTAATTAGAATCATAGCAAACCTATCTCCGAAGCTACACGATTTTTTTTGAGCTTGGAAAATGAGGTATACCTGCCACTAGAGAGTTTTATGGTCCCTTCATTATCTTCCACTCATTTTATCTACCACTTATTTTACAGATAGAACTAAGAAAAATGTTTTGATTTTGACAAAATGGAGACACCACCTATGCCTATAAAAATGACAAGTGAATAAAATAATGAAAAAAAAAGTATATATAGTTAATTGAATATATGATGTATCTAGTCTATATGACTGATTAGATACATCAGTTATTCAATATATCTAAAATTGCATTTTGGTTTCTAAAAATGTTACACACTATCATTATTGTCTTCAATATGTTGAAATTTCAAAAACATTCTATAGTATGATTTATATTTGTAATTTTTGAAATTAATCTAACTAACGAAAAGTACATTTAAAAACCAAACTAATTGACATAAAATCTAATCAGAATCCAAACTAATTAACCAATATTTTTGTCCTAATGACTTGAGCTACTCTGAGATTTTGAGGTTGAATTGATGCTCTCTGGGTCAACTCGCACAATCACAAGCTAAGTAGTTATGGGTGTGAGATTTATTTCTAAACACAAGTCGAAATTACTCATTCGTTAAAAGTATTGAGATACGCCATAGATAAATTACAACCTTATGTTTTCGTAACTTTGATTTATACGCAAGAAAAAAAAATGTTGATTACCCAATACAAAGGGAACTTTTTTTTTTGGGTACGATACAAAGAGAACTTTGAGTAAAAGTAAGTATCATTCCAATTCTATTCTAGTTCCAAAATAGTAAAAGAAAAAAGAAAAAAGTTAAATCAAGAAAGTACTCCTTCGGACTCATATATAAGCAAATAATAACTTTTTAACTTCATTGAAAAAATGATGTATTTAAATCATAAGTAAGTTTGGATACATCATTTTTTCAACAAATCTAAAAAATTATTTATTGCTTATATATGAGGCAGAAAGAGTACTGGATAGAGTTGGGGCCACGGGGCAATGTGGTCAAAAGAGGAGGGGCCAGGGGCATTAAAGTCCACAAAACAAAAAAGAGTGCCGTTGTGATTACAATGCTGACGTGGCAAACAGCCTCCAAAATTCTCCAGATTAGAGTGTTAAAACGCGAACACGCCACATAAACCCATTCATTCATTTAATTCATTTAATAAAACCCAAACACGTCCTTCACGTTTCCATTTCTAAAAAGCTCTCGCTACTTTCTCTCTCTAAAAAAACTCAAAAACAAAAGACGAAGGAAGCTCTCGAAGCTGGGTTCACTCGTCGCAACGTTTCTCTTTTGAATCGTTTCAAATTCAATTTTCCACCGTTCTGTATTTATATATATACCACCGATCACATCGATTATTATTTTCGTCTCTGTTTTTTTGTTTCGGTTCGTACGAAACGGCGTCGTTGTTACGAATTCATCGCCGTCGCGTTGGTACGGAGTGATTGATCGTTGTATTATTGAAAGATGGCGGCCGGAGTGGAGTTGACGGAGGGGAGAGTCGGCAGTGGTGGAGGAATTGTGATGGAATTCCCGGTCGGTGAAGAGGACTCATTCTCGTCGCCGGTGAGGTTGCCGAAGAGGCTCCGACGTAGACTTGTCGATGTGGAGTGCAAGTCACCGAGTACGGTGGAGGAAATCGAAGCCAAACTTCGCGATGCTAATCTTCGCAGACAGGTGTTCTTACAATTCCATTCTAAAACTGTGTGTGTATTTGTTTGGTTGGTGAGAAAGTTTAGGGACTTAAATGATTTAATTTTGAAGTGATTTTTTGTCTAGTTGGTTTTTTTCCACCTAGTTACATATTAACCACGTGTAATTAATTCGTTTTCAACCAGAGAATTTGATACTTTACTTAGTGTTAGAGATTAATCTCTTATAGGAAATTTTTATTTTTGGTTATCGGTAAATTTTGTCTTTCTTTTTTAATTTTCTGGAGTACTTTCTTTCGCGTGATTCGTTCGTTGCTTCTCGATTGATTAACTACTCTCGTCGATTGGTTTCTTCGTCTTTCTTATTTCATCTTCAAGGTTGTTTGTGTTAGGTAGGATTGGAGAGGGTTTTCTTCTCTCTCTCTCTCTCTCTCTCTCTCTCTCTCTCTCTCTCTCTCTCTCTCTCCTGTTCGAATTTTGGTTTGCACTCCTTGGTGGGGATACTTTTTCACATGGTTCTTCTTTCTGATTACTTTAGTTCTATGTATAAACTGCAAGGTTTTAAGCCTTTTTTGTGCTGGTTTGGGGTAGTATATAAAATATTGTTATTTCTTCCTTTCTTCAGGCATGATCTTCCGGACTTCCTTTTTATTCTCACTTGCGGAACTCATGCGCAGACCGTTTCTTCTTTCTTACGTCTTATGCTCTTCTATTTTGTTGTTGAGTTTTTCATTTCTTTTTACTCAAGTAAATTTTTGTTTTAGATGACCTTTTTACTCAAGTGATTAATTTTTAATTGTTGACTGTGATCGAAGTTTCAACATTTGCACTCGTAAAATCCATTGGGTTGGGTTTTTGGTTTTCTCTCTTTATTGAACTTCTCTTTACTGCAGAAACACATTGCAAAACTCTCAAGCAAGGCACGTGCAAAGCCAAAAAGCCCCTCACGATGTTCATCTCAGGACGAGGATCTTGGTCAGCGACTAGAGGCAAAGCTGCAAGCTGCTGAACAGAAGAGGTAAGTTCCCTTAGATTGAATGCTTGAGGTTTGTGTTGTGTCTTCTAGCTGTACACCATTGTATATTTTATGAGAGCTTTAAGCTTAAATCCTTAGACCATTATGATATTGGGTGCATGGTGCATCTATTTTTTTTTTTTGAGTAAGCACTTGTGCGTGTTTGCATATTTTGTTCATGTTTTAGTAAGTATTCAAAGTTTCCATTTCCAATTATAATTAAAAAATGTTTTGACATTTTTTGATTAAAAATGCACTTTTCTCTAAGAGAAAAATTATAAAAAGAAAGTTCATTTGACTGTCGCTTATCCGATCATAGAATGGTTGTTTGATAAAATAAAACTATTTCTTGGTTTAATTGTGATCAGCCTGTATTAGTTGTGTTGTGTATCCCTTTTGTTGGAGAAGTTTATATAATCTCTATGACCATTACAATCATGTAGTTGAACCTTTTGATTGTTTCATCTCTCTCACCTCTTCCGTCGTCACAAACTTATTTCTGAAATTTGGTGGTCAAATTAATTGAAATATAAAATCCAGTCATAGAAAAAATTATTTTTATTCAGAATTCAGAAGCAGTTAAATATTGGACAAAACTTAGGTACAATACCATTGGTGTGATCGGTTTTGTTCTTCACTTAAAAAATATATAAGGTGCCAATAATTACTTAAACCCATAATTATCTCAAAGTCCATAAATATCTCATACCTTTTTTTATGGAATATCTCATACCTATGATACTGTAGCTAAGTTATTTCCCTAAATATTTCACATGATCTAAGTTTAAACCCGTTTCTTTTGCTTATGCTTTATTTTTCCCATTGCTAATTGAAAATGTACTTTTCAAGTCTGAAAAGCTAAGCTTCTGACTTTCAATTATTAACATTACTTTGAACCAAAATTTGATTTTTTTAAATTGTATGACTTGTGCGTTATTTGTACAATTGAGATGATTTACTGCTTTCCTGACAGGTTGAGCATTTTGACAAAGGCCCAGATGCGCTTATCAAGGCTGGATGACTTGCGTCAAGCAGCAAAAACTGAGGTTGAAATGCGCCTTGCAAATGAACGTGTGAAGCTTGGGACGAAAGTGGAATCACGTGTTCAGCAGGCAGAGGCTAATAGGTTGCTTATCCTCAAGGCTCGCAGACAAAGAAGGGCATCTCTTAGAGAAAGGTCGTCTCAGTCATTGATGAGGAGAATGGCTCGAGAGAGCAAATATAAGGAGCGTGTACGTGCAGCTATTCACCAAAAAAGAGCTGCTGCTGAGACAAAACGACTTGGGTTGCTGGAAGCCGAGAAGAAGAGGGCTAATGCTCGAGTCTTGCAGGTGAGGCATGTGGCGAAGTCTGTATCTCAACAGCGTGAGATTGAGAGAAGAAAAAAGAAGGACGATTTGGACGATCGATTACAAAGGGTACTGTGTTAGCTTGATTTGTTTGCGGTCATTTTCACTGCTTCAAAATTTTCCAATGTTACATGGTGCCCTTAGTGGTGCTTGTTTATAACGAAGTCTTTGAATATATATTTATCAGGCAAGAAGACAAAGAGCAGAATATCTCAGGCACAGGGGAAGGTCTCTTGGTTATACGCAAGAGAGTTGGATTAGCATGTCAAAGCAAGCAGAATGTCTTTCCAGAAGATTAGCAAGGTGTTTTGCTTTTAAAGTTGATATATTTCTGTTGCAATTTTAGGTAGCTTCTCTAGTTTCACTGCTTTTATAGATTGTAGTCATTTTGGATAATGTTTATTCTCCTGTTAGCCAAAACTTGTACCCTTGAAAATTGAAGTGCAATGGATGTATCAAACTTCTTTTTGCTAGATATTACTATAATTTCTAATCTTGTTTTACTTCTTTAAGGTGCTGGAGGCATTTTTCGAGGCAGAAGAGAACAACCTTTACTTTGGTGAAGGCATATGATGTGCTGGGGATCAACGAGAAATCTATTAAGGCGATGCCATTTGAGCAGCTTGCTCTTCTGATTGAGTCAGCTTCTACTCTTCAGACTGTGAAGACTTTACTTGACCGGTTTGAGAACCGCCTCAGAGTGCTTACAGCGGTCGCTCCTGCCAGTCATTTCTCTAGATTGGATAATATTGATCATCTTCTAAAACGGGTTGCTTCTCCCAAGAAAAGGGCCACACCCAGGAGTTCTGCAAGAAGCCCGGCGAAGAAAGTAGATTCAGCCAGGGAGTCGAACAATAGCTTAGCAAGGTATCAAGTGAGAGTTGTTCTTTGTGCTTATATGATTTTGGGTCATCCAGATGCCGTTTTCAGTGGAATGGGAGAACGTGATAATGAGATTGCTTTGGCCAAGTCTGCCCAAGAATTTGTCCGAATGTTTGAGCTGTTGATAAAGATTATACTAGAGGGCCCGATTCAGTGTTCTGATGAAGAATCTCTCTCAGCTGTTGTGAAGCGATGTACCTTCAGATCGCAGCTCACTGCTTTTGATAAAGCATGGTGCTCATATCTGAATTGTTTTGTAGCCTGGAAGGTTAAGGATGCTCGATTATTGGAGGAAGATTTAGTTAGAGCAGCTTGCCAGCTTGAGGCTTCTATGATTCAAACTTGCAAGTTAACTCCCAAAGGAGCTGGTGGTCAGCTCAGTCATGATATGAAAGCTATTCAGCACCAGGTAGTTTTCCATGTCAATAGCATTGGGTTTTCTTTTGTGAACAGTAGCTATTATTGATGAACTTTTGCGGTATTATCATGAAGAATAATGATATCAAAAGCTTACTGTAAGATTGTCAGAAGTACAAAATTTGCTTCTTGATTAAAATTTTCCACTCCTTTTCCCTTCTCAAACATTCTCATCTCCCTGTGTTTTACATTTTAATTCTAAAAAGCATGGGCACATTGTTGACAGTCATTTGGTTGTTTTCCCTTTCAATATGTGTGCTTCTTCCCTTAAGTGCTTTCTTATTGTTGCAATAGATTTTGCTTTGACTTATCTTCTTTTTGTTCTTTTTAATACAGGTCACTGAAGATCAAAAACTGCTGAGAGAAAAGGTGCAGCATCTGAGTGGCGATGCCGGGATTGAGCGTATGGAATGTGCACTATCTGAAACAAGATCTAGATACTTAAGAGTAAAGGATAGCAAAAGCCCAGTGGGGATTCCAACGACTCAATACACGACGCTAAGCCCAACTTTGTTTTCTACTGCTGCGAGCTCAAGTGAAAGAAATATTTCAAATGAGATTAATAAGAGCAGCCGAGTAGTTCGCTCCCTTTTTAAGGAGACCAATACTTCCCACAGAAAGTTGAACTTCTCTACACCTATAACCAGTTCAGATATTCAGCTTGGTACTCCTTCTCAAAAGTTGGCAACAGATAATGAGGTTCTTGTAAATGAATTGCTCCATGAGCGTCACCGTAGTTTCACTGATGACATTGATGTTTCTGATCACATTCAAAACAGCATTGAGGTAAGTACATTTTTAGAATTGTTACCCGTTAAATTGATGATTGATTTTGGCCTGCTGGTTATATTATCCCTCCAATCAAGAAATTTGTGTAATCTAGAATCTATCCTTTTGGAGTTACGTCCCAAATTAGTTTGTTAAAGAAGGATATGGTTTTATATTTGCCAACACTTGATGACATGTATGATATTTTGTGTTCTCATTCACTCTTTATCTTGCAGGGCAAAATTAAGCAAACAATGGAGAAGGCCTTTTGGGATAGTGTCATGGAATCCGTTCAGCAAGATCAGCCCAACTATGACCAGATTATTCAACTAATGGGAGAGGTCAGGGATGAAATTTGTGAGATAGCTCCAATAAGCTGGAAGGAGGATATTATTTCAGCCATTGATTTAGAAATTCTTTCTCAGGTAGTGGCTATATTATTATCTTCATGCAGCCTGTGTGATGGGATATTAGATGCATCATTGAAATATACCTAACTAATTTCTACTTTTCTGATTAATCTTTATTGTGTGTATCTATAGGTTCTTAAATCGGGTAAACTGGATGTTGATTACCTCGGAAGAATTCTTGAGTTTTCACTAGTCAGTTTGCAGAAACTTTCAGCTCCAGCCAATGAGGATATATTAAAGGCCAAACACATGGAATTACTCTCCGAGTTGAGTGAAATATGCCAATCTAGAGATGAATCAAACAATGCATGTGTTGGAGCCTTGGTAAAGGGTTTGCAATTTGTCCTTGAACAGATTCAGGTGTGTTGCTTACCTTTTGTTCGCTTTGATTTTGCAAATACTTTCAATGTAAAGCAATATGCCAATCACATGAGTAAATTTTACCCATTAACATAATGAATTATTTCGACAGATTCTTAAGAAGGAGATAAGCAAAGCACGGATAAGATTAATGGAGCCTTTGGTTAAGGGGCCTGCTGGTCTGGACTACCTTAGGAATGCCTTTGCAAACAAATATGGATCTCCATCTAATGCCTGCACGTCTCTGCCTTCAACACTTAGATGGCTTTCATCTATTTGGAATTCGAAAGATCAGGAATGGGAAGAACACGTGACTTCCTCCTCAGCATTGGCTGATAATTCATCCCAGGAAAGGATCCCTTCAACTACTCTCAGAACTGGGGGAAATATTATGCTTAAAACTACTGGAAGTCCAATGGCATTTTCTCCTGATGATTCAAATACTAAAGGTTCTCTATATTGAGAAAACTTTAATTTTTGAGATTCCTCAGTTTGCTTCAAAAAAACAAAAGTTTGCTGCTACTTACACCTACTTTGAGGGATATGCTTATTTTGATACTTGCTTGTATCTTTTTTGATCAGGTAACCAGCAGCCAGAATGCAAAGGAGAACAAGTTGATCTAGTTGTGAGGCTTGGTTTACTAAAATTAGTTAGTGGAATATCTGGTCTGACACAAGTTGATTTACCGGAAACTTTATCTCTTAGCTTCTCCCGGCTGAGGTCTGTTCAGGCTCAAATTCAGAAGATTATTGTGATTTCTACGAGGTAAATAGGATGATATATTTGTTGCTCGGAGAGGTGAAACTATATTGAAAGTTATTCATTGCTTGTTTTCTTATATTGATCTAACCCAGCCATGTGATTTTGTTATTGTCTTCATTTTGGGAATTGCAGCATTCTTATATGCCGCCAGATTATTCTGAGTGAAAAGGCAGTAACATCCTCTGCAGATATGGAAAACGCTGTGTCCAAGTGTGCCGAAAAACTCTTGGTTCTATTAGACCGGGCTGAAGATGCTGCCATTGATGACATTGTTGGAGTGATTTGCGATTTTCCCACAGTTGACAATGAAGATGCAGGGAAGCTTCAGTCAAGAAAGGCAGTTGCTACCAGGATGGTCGGAAAGAGCTTGCAAGCTGGGGATGTTGTGTTCGAGAGGGTGTTCAATGCTGTATACTCAGCTTTGCGCGCAGTTGTGCTTGGTGGAAGTGGTGCCCGTGGGAGGAAATTAGCAGAAATAGCTCTCCTAAAAGTTGGGGCTGGTCCCCTAACCGATAGGGTAGTTGAAGCTGCTAGTGTTTTGATTGTGGCAGCCACTATATCAGTTAGTGTTCACGGCCATGGTACAAATATTTAACTGGTAACATGAGAAAATGATTTATCAAGTACATGAATAATGTATTACACACGTATTTTGTACATAGTAGTAGTGTGTAAAGTTGTCAGCTGTGTCTGTTAGTTTTCTGTAGATATAAGTGCTATGATATTATCTGTAGCAGATTTCTTTTGATGTAATGATGCAAATAAACAAACATGTATATAGATTTGTAAACTTAAGATTTAAATTACTGATATATTATTGGTTTTAGATGTTTCTTTTACCTCTTGATGATTCATGTTATCGTCAATTTAATATAATTCCTGCAAATGGAAACGGATGTTTAAATTGGTCATTTCAAGTAGGTAGGTAGTTCAATCGGCGGCTTAAGAGATATTGAAGGATTCAAACTCTAAAAGTTAACATTTCTCTACTCTTGCCAATTAACAACTAACATTTGCCTATCAAGAAAAAAAAAGTCTAAAATGCTCACTTTGTCAGCAACTTTAACCAACATCTGACTAACTTAACCCTATCTCTCCTATTTAGTACCAAAAACTATATGAAAATAACAAGCGGTTATAATGGTTGAGAAATTTTTTCTATTAGGCCTTTTAAAGAAAATCTAAAATTAAAACTTCTCACTCCATTTTTACAAATGAACAAGAGCGATATTATAATCAAAATGCTCAACTTTTTTGAGAGCATCGACGGAAAATTTGTTCCTCCATTCGTTTAATTAGTCCTTATAAGTTAGTTTTTTAAAGAAAAACTAAAATTAAAACTTCTCACTCCATTTTTACTAATGATCTAGAGCGATAATATAATCAAAATGCTCAACTTTTTCGAGAGCATCGACGGAAAATTTGTTCCTCCAGCTACTACATACTGAAATTGTTAAAGCCATTTTAATCGTTACTTTTGATAACTTAATTATGCTTTTTGTTTGTAAATTAAGTATAGCAACACAGTTTAAGTGAAGTTACATATTTTTATGGTCACAGGGAAATTACATTTTGATGTTGCGAAGTATGGGTAACATAAAAAAGACCTCTACCAGATATACATTATCACCATTCACCAAATCCATTATTTTGCACTTCTTTGTCAAAAAAAAAAAATTATTTTGCACTTCTTCACCAGCATTATTCAATTATACTGATGCCGGAAAGTCGTATAATTTCAAAAGGTAATATTTTTTCATTGCCAACGAGAAACCCGCATTATCCACAGTTTTTCTCGTTGATCTGAATTTTAAATAATATTAATCTTCCGCAACTCTGCTCTGTTAGTACCACAGTCTCTGTTCCAAATCAATCGAAGGTTGATCTACCAACGGGCCTAAAACAGCATATATATATTCTGAAGGAGCATATATACAATAACATGATAGTATACATACACCATGTCAAGATGTCCATTGGGGTAGTACTCTTCCTGCAGCATCTCCACAAGTTACTTTATCTAACGCATCATTTTCTATGTTGTCAAAGTCTAAATCCTCATCAAGACATCCTTGGTAATAGTCTTCCTCTGCAGAATCATATACCACATTTTTTTTATTTAGTCTCTTTACCGTTCTTTTCTTCGAACGGCCAGTACTTTTAGTGAAGGCGTCATCATCGTCAGCAGCATTCGGATCCGGGTCTCCATTTGTCTCTCGTCTCCTTTTGCTTGAATCAGAACTGCCTTTGCTGCCACTGCTGTTCTTATCAATCTTGTAATATTCACATACGGTATTTTCAATAGTTTCCAGTAACCGATCCCCATACTTGCTTACTTTAGTCCTGTGTGAAACATAAACGTCAATGAAAACTGGTTTAGTAACCAGGACACTATTATATATGGAACGAACTTACTTGCTAATGCCATTGATATCAAGAAGTTCTTCCTTTGTTCTAGGTACTCTCTTGCTTATCTGCTGCAACGTAGCATTACTAAATAGAAAAAGCAGCTTATCAGATGCTTTTATACATACAAACAAACATTAACCCTAAAATAACAAGAAAAGGAAAATAATAACTAACCCAAATATGTGGTAAGCCATAACACCCTCTCCAGCTTCTCTAACAAGAGTTGTCCGCAACGTCCGCAGAGCAGTGTATAACTTAGCTGAAAGATTCTGAAACCGATTTTTCTTTAGTATAATTCAACAGTTAGAAAATTCAACAGAACTGAAGGAAAAAAAAACCCATTCTATACCAAGTCTACTTCAGTTTGAGGTTGGTCAGGAATGTCGATTGTGGGAAGGTTTTGCTTCCCTGATGTTAGAGAACCTTTGGCTGGAGTAAAATCACCTTTCCCTGGCTTTGATGCTTTTACGGAGGACGGGAATCTACAAAGTTAAAGATGCCACTGAGTAGAATATGAATAGAGAAAAACATACTTTATTGTGAACTTGATGTCAAGTTAAAGATGTCTGAGGCTAACATAATCCAGATCCTAACTCCAGCAAATTATAACATTTATATAAGCCCTCACATATGAAGGGAGAAGGGACTTTCATGTAAGGTTGTTTAACCACCGGGAGTTGGCATCCCGATTCACAAATCTAAGCAAGAAATAGCTTCATAGGAAGGGCAAACCTTAATAAAATTCTCTGCCCACCAAAAAATATATTACGGGCCTTCTGCTCATTCACCTGAAAAACAAGTCAATGCATCCAACTTACAATTATTAAAAACTAATTGTAGAAAAGACTAATAAGCTATATCACTCATTTGATGGACAATGAGCACATATTTCTGGAATACAATTGCAGCGAAGAGACATATAGTGATCCATACCTTCAATACTGATGATACTGATCCATAAAAATCACTTTTCTTTACCTCCTCCATAATAAAATTCTCAGCAACAAGATGGTGCAATATACGGGAAGCCTCTCCCTTGGCTAGCTGCTTCCCAGAACCATGAAGACGCACATTCTCATGCCGGTGTTTCTTGACCTAATTTTTAAGTTAAAAGTACAAGATCAAGGAAGGTAATTAGGGATACAAAGATCAAGACAGTATTGTAAAAAACGGGTAATTGGCATACCATCTGGCTTAAGGAACCACGATACACTTCTAATAGATGAGATGCAGAGACCTTCTGTCCCGTTAACTTAATTAGCTCAATCTAAACATGACAAACAAAAGTATTTCAACTGAGAACAATTGTTGCAAGCTGATAAATTTCATTAAGTGGAGGGATAAAAATAATTTTTTAATAGAAATTGATTCCAAACCAATTGTTTTGCAATTTCTGTGACATCCTTCTCAATGAAACTTGTGACTTTCAAGCAATTATCACATGTTTTCTGACAGGTTGAAGAATCAAACTTCTCCCCAAAATGAGCAAGCTGAATAAGGCGTCGACAATCAACATCGTTTTCACAATAACTGACCTGACAAAGTTGAAGACAAAGATTTAGTAAAACTATATCAATTATCGTTTTTGTGTGTGTGTGTGTTATATAATATAATATAATATAATATAATATAATATAATATAATATAATATAATATAATATAGTGTCAAATTTCAAAGTGCTTAAAAAAGTAGTACCATCCGCAAAAGGTTTTCAGTGTTAGTTTCAAGTATCCTTCCTGAATTTGCCACATTTGATCGATTGTATCCGGATGTTGTGGGGGTTTGCTCTATAGCTCCTTGGCTTATCATAAGCTTAACCCGGATCTATAAACAATAGATACAACTAGATATAAGCATAAAGAATTGCATCTCAATCATCTCTTGTTTCATATGATTTTCAGGTAAGTAATACGCATGGGTTTCCAGAAACATGCAAATTAATATCCAACAATTAGTGTCAACACCAATACTAACATAGTCACTATAGCTGTAATATAATACACATGATGCACGCTGACCATCTCTACCTGCACGTCCACATTCCTGAAAGTAAAAACATGAACATACATGTAAGCGAAAAGAACCAAATTCTATGGCTAAAACTTATTTTCACGATCTGCCAGTACCTGATGATATCCTTCAATAGATTTTGGGAGGGAATGATGGATTACAAAGCGGACATCTGGCTTGTTTAATCCCTGAAATATCGATTTTAAATATGATTCCATTCAATTAATCAAAAGCAAAAAGAAATCACAAAGAAGTAAATCTACCCATTCCAAAGGCCACTGTAGCACAAATGATATTGATCTCATCTTTGCTCCATTGCTTTTGAACAAAAGCACGTTGTGCAGGTTCCATGTTCCCATGATAAAATGCACATTTATGCCCACATTCCTGAATAATGCACAAAACCAGATAATGTATTCACAGGCCACAGAATTAGAGCCTGTTTTATAAGATTTCAGTGTCTCCAGAATCAGTTCTATTGGAACGAGCATCAAGGCTGCTTTGAGAAAATGTGGAAAAAAGGTGCATTGGAATGTGTATTTTTCAATTCAACATTGAATTTAGAGATGATTTGAATTGTTTGAGAGACTAACCCTCAGCCTTGTGTATTCATAACCATGGATCAGAACCCCTTAATTATGAGTTGAGATCCTCTCTTCTTAAAAGAAATGAAGAGTTCCATTATTATAGTTTTAGGTGCATAAAGTATATAAATGCCTAATGTATATATTCTATTTTTGGAATGTGTGTATTTATACATAATACACCCAAAGCTATAGTAATGGAACTCTTCATTTCTTTTGAGAAATGGAGAGAATCTCAACCCCTTAAATTTAGGTATAATACTAAAAGTCTCATCAATCTAATTATTAATATTAATTAATAGAAATACAATCACTGGGATATATGGGATTTTTGCATAACTAATTAAGGTAAGAACTCAAGGGGAGATATCTGAGCAATCTCAACAAATTCTAATCTCAAACAAACAAGCTTTAACTCTCAAATTTTATTTTGCATTTACATAGTACAATCGGCCGTCAATACTAGGCTGTACGTGTAGGATGGTCACAAGAATGCACTCAGGCTTTGTCATATCTCGTATCACGCAGAAAGCCAGAAACAATGAAACACAAACAACAAAGCTAGATGAAAAAGGGAAGGACAGGAAAGAAAAGCTAGAACATACAAGAAAATCACAGACAATTCATCACATCAATCCTTCAACTCAACTATACAACTATGGAGTAATGAGAAGACCGACCTGTAACTTTTCAGCAACCTTTTCACAGTCCATTCGTGAAAGACAATAAATGATGCCACATTCATCAAAATGATTTTCCCTAATAAATTTGTCAATGTCCTCCAAACACTTTTTGGTCTTGGGGACAACAGAATACCTGCAATGTTCAAAACAAACATGATTCATGCATTCATGGTTTAGTAAGAAGTTGGTACTTGTTTAACATACCATAAGTTTGGGCGATTGAAACTTTGCCGAAAAATAATGCAATTAACGAGACCAAGTGCTTGCACAACATCCTCCTTTACACTAGCTGTTGCTGTAGCTGTTAAAGCTAAAACAGGTGTATTTGGGAATTTCTGTTTTAATATACCAAGTCCCTGGTAGAATAAAAGAACTTATTAAATTTAAACAATATATCACACGATATTGCATCAAGTTGGAAGGTATAAAAGCTCCAACCTGATAATCTGGTCTAAAATCATGCCCCCATTGGCTCACACAGTGAGCCTCATCAATTACAATCCTTGAAAGCAACTCACGAACATGTAAACTCTCCAAGTGTCGTAGAAGAACATCACTTCTGCAGTCAGTTATAAAAAAAACCATATGAAATGAAGATATAGTTCTTAAATGAACAAATGTAAACACCAAGAAAATAAATGCTTCAAAGAGTAATCAGCTGTCAATAATGACACTCACCTGGCAACCTTTTCAGGTGTCACATATAACAACTTATATTTACAATAATCAGAATTAAGTTCTCTAAGGATCTCCTGCTGCTCAGTCCATTCCATATTGGCACTTAAGTAAGTTGCCGGTATATTTGCCTATATGGCAGGCCAGAAGGAACAAATAAGCATACATCTATTACTAGATGATGAATGAAAGCATATCACTTGAAAAATAGTAATACTAATACCTGCAATAGGTGCATTATTTGATCTTGAATAAGGGAGACAAGGGGGGAAATCACTAATGTTATTCCAGGACAAATAAGAGCTGGTAGCTGCATCACAATACGGTCCAAAGTTGTAATATTACAGTAAAAATTCAAGAACAACTTTTCTATTAATGTACAGGAAACTCTCTTTGCCTAAAATAACAAGTGTGAGCCATTTGGTGAGCAGAGGGTTACAATAAAATATCAACATTGTAACAAAGAAACCAGACCATGACTCATGATACCATTACTAAGCATTCCTAGACAGCCAATAGTCAATATGTAACAATAAAAATGGACAGGTATAGCATTATAATCAGTTAAATGGTATCTACACTACAGTCTTATGAATGAGAAAGGAAAAAGGCCTAACTCAAGGTCTCTAAAAAATTATATTACCTGATAGGTCAGACTTTTTCCTCCACCCGTGGGCATCAAAACAAAAACATCACATCCACTCATTGTGGCATTAATGACCTCTCTTTGATTGGGGCGAAATGAGTGATTTCCAAATACTTTCTTATTATCAACCTAAAAGTAACAAAAGAAAGATTATAAAGATGATGAGTTATATGCCTGGAACCAACAATAATTTCTTTTCAATACCTCTAGCTTTTTTGTCCAAGGAAAATCACGGCTGCTCCATCGCTTATCTCCAGAACCTTCAATGTAATTGACTTCAATAATTTTTGGGATGAATGCTTCCCTTGCCACTGGACCTGATGGTAAGCCACAATTGTCTGCAGGAAAGTATGAAAGAGACTGGTGCGATGACCCATATGTCCCATTACCCATATACGCCTGGGCATCATATCTATTTGGTGCACTACCAAGGACATTCTGCAGAGGTGTTTCATACACAAAAGATGAAGGTGTTGCCATGGATGTAGAAAAGTGTGACTTTTGTCTTTCATCATCGAGATTACTTGAATGAATATATTTTTCAAGCTGCTGAATTTGCTTATTTAGCTGGGACCTAGCATTGGCAACAAACTCTATTTCAACCCAAATGCTTTTCAGTTTAAAAAGGATGCTGCAGCAACTTTTTCCAACTATCACAATCAAGCAGAATTATACAAAAGAAGTACAAAAAAGAACGGCGATGAATCCTTTGAGCGATTTCCTTGAATGAAGTATATTTTAAAAATGAAAACGTCACAAAAAGGAAATAATTCCAAGGTAAAGGCACACCTGTCTTGGCGAAGCTTTTCTATCTGCATAGAACTGAGGTTTTCAATATTGTCAAGTAGTTCATTAGAGATAGAAATTAGATTATCCTTCAATTCCTGCAAATGACTTGCTGCTTCAGGGCAAAGCCCTAACTGCATCCAGTTTCAGGATTAGGCATATCAATCTGATAAATGAGCATTGCAAACTCATGAAACAACAAAACATGTTCGATAAATACCTTGTAACCATGGATGCAATCCAAGCACAGCTCTGGTGGCAAAAGATTACCCCCCTGTCCCGCAAAATTATCTTTATCTGCAGCTGGTGTAATAGGAGGAAACTTGGACATCGACGGTTGGGGAGTGCAACTGGACTGGTATTTCTCCACAATTTGGTCAACATCAATGCTCTAAAATACAGACTCAAAGCAGGACATAAAAGAAAAAGGAGAGACATCAGTATTCATAGGAATGTAAATAGTTAAGAACTTAATATAAACTTGAGCAATGAATTATGAAAATAAATAAGAATAAAGGGAAGGTAAACAACCAAACAGCCACGCCAACAAGCAGGAATAAAAGATAGAATTACAGAATGAATAAATTTGCCAAAACGGGAAATCTACACCGCCTTCTAGTTGAACAACTCAATGTTAATTTATCAGCCAAGTAGTAAAATTTAAACCAACTTTAATAAAATTCCTCATCAAGGCAACTAAAAACATTCAGCCATTTGATCTTATAATTGGTTAATTGAACCATATGGAAAACAAGCAAGTTTAACCCAGCACAAAACTACTTCATACTATCGGACAAATAATATGCTTGCCTTGAAAGAAAGATGCAAATGAATTTGACTCAATTAGATCAACCAAAACGTACAAAATTACCTCAAGTATGTCATCATCATCAGCATTAATATCATTGGGGCCTCGTTTTGTAGACTCGTTGATCTGGCTTGTGTACTTTGTGTGATTGGCTGAACTATCCAAAACCTGAGAATTGTGATTAATGACAGTTGGAGGTGTGGTGGTGACATCAGAACGCCTAAGCTTGTCGTTCTCATAGCTTCCTTGGAAGGGAGTTGTCATGTCTTCATGAAACGGGCGGCTTGTGTATGTCTGATTGTCTGATGAACTATCCAAAACCCGAGAACTATGATTAATGACATTTGGAGTTGTGGTGGTGACACCAGGACGACTAAGCTTGTCCCTCTCGTAGCTTCCTTGGAAGGAAGTTGCTCTGTCTTTGTGAAACTGAGAAGCAACTTTAACAGTTTTTCCGGGTTGGACATAATTCCTACTAGATACTTGTAGACTTGACAGAGCGAGCCAAGCCTGTCGGAAGTCAATGCCAAATTAAAGAAGTTTAAAATAAGAAATTTGACAGTTATTCAGTGATTCAGAACCAACAGAGAGTCAAATAAATTTCAAGTTTGGTGCGAGTATTGTGATTTTAAGGGACAAAAGATCAAAACCTTGATAAAGAAAAGGCAAGTTATGCATATTCTGGTGTAAATTATCAGAGAAAAGTTTATAGTTTTCAAACAAAAATGTGATTACCAATACATGGCAGGGTGAAACTCCAATAAACTGCAAAAGATATTAAACCGGGAGAACAAAGTCATAACACTTAATAAAATCAATCATGTTAAAATGGCATTTAACAATTATACCTTCTCAAATTGTGCTCTTTGTGAACTTTGAATATTTTGACTTTGTCGGTCTACAAACCTAAAAGAATTAACATGTCAGAGAGCAAGTTGAAATTCTGTTGGAAATCAAGCTATTAATCTAGTATAGAAATTCCACTGTACTGGGATGGTCAAAGTTCCAAAAAAGTATTTGTTCACTGACTAGCCAACAGTAAGCTGAAAACACCATGATCCAAGATGATAGCTTTGAACCGGAGTAGATTCAAATCACCATTTACTATGTGATACCATTGTAATATAGAAGCAAAGATTGTCCAGATAAGTAAATGAAACAGTAGACATAGACAAATCCCAATGTAGTAACGATTAAGAATGAAATCGTTTTCCCCCAGCCAGAACTGTATATTTACAAAAGAAATGAAGCTTACATGCCTAACTATTATATATAAATTATATATAAACACCTACCAATGTTTTCTTTTGAAACAAAATACCTACCAATGTTGTCAATAGCATATTGCCAAAATCCCCGCCATTATTGGCAGCCTCAAAATGACATATTGGGGATGGCTCCGCAATATAGTACCAAAACGAATATTGATTTGCTCAAAAGCCGCCACCACAATATGCAATGGAGGATTTTAAACAACACTGATACCAACTATATCCCGTTATGGCATTGTCTAAGACATTTAACAAGAACTATCCACTAAAAACAATAGAACAAATACTACTAAGTACTAAAGGTCGATGCATAATGGTGTATCATAAAAAAGCATATATAACATACCTCCCACTCTCAGCCCCATGAATTGGGTCTTCAGAGGAAGGCTTTTTGGTTGGGACAGAGAAGAGGAAATTGGAGCTCAAAAACTTGTCCTGGCATGAGAAATTCTTGTGAGCGTTTGCATGCTGCAACCAATTGAACTGGGGAATTTTATCATTGGATTGAGGACCCTGGGCTGAATCGGCTTGACTGTGAACATTTTCAAACCTTACTATTAATAAATGAGATGAAAAAAAAAACGGAAAGAGAAAAAGCAAATAAGCACCATTACCCTAACTTACCCTTGTTGCCTCATTTGAGTAGTAATGTGCAATGAAACAACGCATTCGGTTGGTTGTTTCAGTGATGTAAATGATGGTAAGAAAAACCGTTGACCTTTCTTGGCATGAAGAGCGGGAAAAGAAATGGGATCGTCGATGAAATTTTGAGCAAACCCTAGAAAACGGAAATGCAAAAGAAAAAAGTATATGCAGCAATTGAGATTGAGAATGAGATAGAACGCAAGGGAGTTATCAAATATGATAATATTAAGGAATGTGTGAAGAGAAGAGAAGAGAAGAGAAGAGAGGAAGTAAGTGGCAGCAGTGATGGATAGACGAACCGAAGCGAGACAGAGAAAGAAGAGGGAGAGCGGTGTTCAAAATGTCCCACGCCGTCCCATTGGAATGGCGGGATTAGCGCCCAAAAAGATTCCCAATTTCATTTTTTTTTCTTTTTTTATTTTTCCATACATAGAAATTAGAATGTTGAATCCATTTTTTCAAAATGAAAAAATCCAGAAGGCCAAGATGAACGGGTAAATACCGAAATTGTTAGGCGCATATCATTTCAGTGTGATTTATGATACTAAGTAATTTGTTTAGTATTTGTTATTGAAAGGGTAAAAGGGTCATTTACTTAAAAAATTAAAATATATATTTTTGGGCGGTTTTTTTCTCACCAAAAAAAAAAATTGTTCATTAACCACAGGTTTGTACCAAATTGGTTAGATGTCGCTAACCAAAAATGTGCATAACAATGGTTAGTAGCCACTAACCACGTATATGCATAACTGTGGTTTGATGTCACTAACCACAAATGTGCATTGCATCGGTTAGTGGCTACTAACCATAGATATGCATAATTGTGGTTAGATGGCAATAGTTAGATATCACGAACCAAAATGTGCATAGCAATGGTTAGTGGTCGCTAACCACAGATGTGCATAACTGTGGTTAGATGTCACTAACCACAGTTTTGCATAAGAATGGTTAAGTGCGTCAAAACTAGCCTGAAGAAGAAGAAGAATAAGAAGAGTTTACATAACTTGTGCACGCTAAACACCGCCTTGATGCGAGAGAGCCACATGGTTGAATTACCCACTGAGTTTGTAGTTGTGAACCTCAAGATAAAAAGGGCTTGAACTAGGTGTATTTTGTGATTGTTTTTTAGGAGTTTTTGACCCACTCTTGTGTCAAGGGGAAAGGGGTCATAACTAATTCAGAGGTCTACCGATAAGTAAGTAAATCCGGACTTCAATTTGTTCCATTTTTCGGATCGAACCCTGGTACAAAGCCGAATTTGTCCCTTTAGATAGAGTGCATCGACCACTTCACCTAAGCTTGGAACTGTATTGGGTGATTGTTATTGAGTTTTCTCTCTGTTGCTGGGTTATTTTATTTTATTTTAAATTAAAATTAATTAAAACTTATGAATTGTCTAGCATGTAACCGCCACATAAGCATAAAAATAATGACATATCAGTCCCAAAAAAGCTACATAGGCATTTTTAATAGAGTTGGATGGAGACAAACGAAAAAGAACAACGGTGTTTAAAATTTTAAAAATAAAGGACTTAATTGGGACAAAAAAATGATAAATGACTACATCGTCACTTTAAATTAAGTTAAGGGACCCCAAGAGCATTTTAACCAAAGAAAAGCAAGTAAAGAGAAATATAAGGCCCGCTTGGGCCGACTTATCACATAAATACTTGTGCGATTGTTTGAAAAAGCTTAAGGAAACTTATGAGATTTTCATAAGCTATTTTCACCTAATTTTCATAAACTCCCCAAAATAGCTTATGAAAATATCTTATAGCTTATAGAAAAATAATTTCACATTATTTTATCATTTATTTATTATTAGAAACAACCTGTAAATTTGTTATTTATCCAAACGGACCATAAATTGTTGACTTCAATTAATCCAAATTGAAGGAGAGCTAAGCAATAATAGAGTGCACCAAATGAGTGCAAAGTCTCAAGTTCAAAATCCAGAAACTAACATTCTCCCCTCCCACCAACATTAACATTGCTTATAAAAAAAAATCCAAATCGAATTAAAATGTAGAACTCAACAGTCAACATTGTGAATTGTGAAGTGAACGAACCTATCATACACATAGAAGCCGATGCTAGCCGTTTGTCTGACTCAGAATTGAAGTCAATGGCCAGTGCTCACCTCCTCGGTTCTTGCTGCTACTTTCATTCTCATGTTCAGGTAAGTCACCCAACTCCACCTCACCCTCTCTTCACTTTTTCCATTTTCATTATTTCTCTCTCTCATTTTTCACGGGTATTTGGTCTTCCTTTTTTGACCAACAATTTCTACAACTCTCACCCAGATTTCCCCGCCGCTAGCATTTAATCGTGGCAGCAGATTCTGGAATTCAGATAGCGATACCAATCAAAGGCTTGTATTTGTAAACATGGAATTGCAGGCAAATAGAAATTCAACCCATACTCCCATAATCACTTCTGAGAACAAAATTCCACATGTACTCACTGTCGCCGGCTCTGATTCTGGCGCCGGTGCTGGAATCCAAGCCGATCTCAAGGCTTGTGCTGCTCGACGGGTCTACTGTTCCACTGTCATCACTGCTATCACTGCACAGAACACTCTTGGAGTTCAGGTCAATACTTTCTTTGTCTCTTTCTGACAAGTCACAATCCTTTTTTTGTAGTATAATTAAATTATAAAGTTGAATAACTGTGCGGTATAAAGCTTTATTACATCGACAATAAGAAGATTTGACATCTTTAATAACATTACAATTCGTTATTTGGTTGGTAGTGTAAAAAAATTATACACTACTAGTGCATATCAATTATATCTTAATTATCATTATTTAATTTTTATTATTGTTGTTGCTGCTGATGTTTTTCTCAAATTTGTGGTAATTGCTAGGGAGTCAATAAGGTGCCTGAGGATTTTGTTGCACAGCAGTTAGACTCTGTGCTTTCTGATATGCATGTTGATGTGGTAAGCCAAAATAGCCAGTGCTGCTGCCATTTTTTTTATTCAATTAATTTATATATTTGGTAGCCTTCATAGTTCAAGAAAACTCTCCTGAGATTAAGGATACGACGACTCATATTATTAAACAAGAAAACTCTTAAGGGATCTGCCACTGAAATTTGATCTACTTAGTTCTCAAAACATCCATAGTCCATAATACTTTTTATGGGGATCTTCTATTCATGTTGATGCACCCTGATATCTTGGTTAACAGTGGTTACTAGTAGCTTTTCCTTATGAGCAAAATATGCCATGTCCCCAGGTCAAAACAGGGATGTTGCCCTCTCGTAGTGTGGTAAAGGTCCTTTGTCAGAGCCTTAGGAAATTTCCTGTTAAAGGTATTCAACTGTACAAAAATTTCTAACATGTTTATTTATTTGCGAATTTGCAATTGGAGTGACTTATTTAATGTGCTGAAGGCAGCTCTTGTGGTTGATCCTGTGATGATATCCACTAGTGGAGATATACTTGCCGGTCCTTCTGTTCTTGATGGATTTCGGTATGAGTCTTTCAACCTGAGCTATTCTGCATCTGTATGACATGAAAGTATCCTTCGACCTTCATATTCTTTGCTGTTTGAAATAATTTGATTATGTAGTGTTATGCATAGTTTATTATTTTTATATATGGCTTTCTGTCTTTTGGTTTTATTGTTTCTGGCAGGAAATTATTATATTTAAAACTCAACTTTATTTTCATCCTTATATATGTGAAACACTGGGTAAATGAAGATTGGATAGAAATGCTCTTCCTAAAAATTTCCAAGCTATGTAGGATATTGATTTTGCTTATGTGTTGGTTTCTCATTGCAGCGAGGAGCTGCTTCCCATGGCTGACATTGTAACTCCAAATATTAAAGAGGCGTCACTTTTACTCGGTGATGTGCCAATGAAATCAGTTTCTGACATGCGCGCAGCTGCAAAGTTCATACATGATTTGGGTCCAAGGTTCGTTGCTGTTTAATATATTTGAACTTTCGGGTTCACTCAATCCAAATCATGTTTAAGAACTTATCAGTGAAACCTTTCCAACAGAATTCACTGCATTTAGTACAGATCTCATATAAAGCACTTCTAATGATGAAGAAGTGTTTGTTCAATTCAATTTCTACTTTGGTCCTATTGACCCTGCTTTTTCCGCGTTTCTCTTGTTGACCTGCTCAAAGTGGACTGTTCCATTGGGTCCCCGAAGAAATAATGCTCACTAATTGCGTTGCTTGCTTTACATAGCAGAAATTATGATGTTTTATATTCAAGTGTGTATGGCTTTGTGGACAGAGGTCATAAAAATGAATCTCAAAAACTTGAGAGTACTGTGCTTTTACAGATAATCTATTTTCAACGCAGGAATGTACTTGTCAAAGGTGGTGATCTCCCTAATTCATCAGATGCGATTGATATATTTTTTGATGGTAAGATTCATGTCTTTGATTCCTAAGACACAATGGTCAAAACAAAATCTGAGACACAACTTTTTTCCTCTACTTTTTTCTATGTATGTCCAAATTTATGTTAAAAATGAACTCCATTTCTAGGTCTTGAGTTTTGCAGGTGAGGAATTTTATGAGCTTCGTTCATCACGTGTAAATACTCGCAATACTCATGGCACTGGTTGTACTTTGGCATCATGCATAGCAGCAGAGTTGGCAAAAGGTTCATCAATGATTTCAGCGGTTAAGGTTTGTTCGGCTATCCCAATTCCCATCAATATTGAAGGACCTAATTTGCCATAACCATGATTCTTCTTCTCTCTCTCTCTCTCTCTCTCTCTCTCTCTCTAAGAATCAAATAGACAAGGAGCAACTGAAAATAAAAGATGGAATATGCTATCATTCTAATACTTTTGCTTATCTGAAGCAGACAGCTAAAGTTTTTGTTGAGACTGCCTTGGATTACAGCAGAGACTTGGTCATTGGAAATGGAGCCCAAGGCCCCTTTGACCATTTTTTGGCACTTAAAAATATCAGTCAGAGTTCTGGTAGGCAGGACAGGTTCAATCCAAATGACTTACTGCTATATGCTGTAACAGACTCGGGCATGAATAGAAAGTGGGGTCGTTCTATTGCTGAAGCAGTTAAGGCTGCTGTAGAAGGTGGTGCTACCATTGTTCAATTAAGGTTTGTTACTTTAAATCTGTTTTGCTTGTTTTTTGTATTATACTGATTGTCATGGTATCAGTCTTTCTCGCCATCAGTATTTACTAGCAGATATAATTTTCTATTGTGAGGGCGAGCCTTGGTACAAGTAACGGTAAGGTTGTTGCCTTGTGACTTGGAGCCCGGAGAGGTCACAAGTTCAAACCTTGAAAACAATCTCTCTGCTTGCGGGGGGGAAAGACTGTACATCTATCCCCCCCACTAATTTCATTATCACCAAAACCTATCTATTCCTCTCCCGTGATTTTGCCTTAACTAAGCTTAGGCTAACTACCTCTGCCGGCTATCTAACTTTGTTGCCTGAAAAGATATATTTTTTCATGGATGATGCGATATTAGGCTATCGCCTCTTAAGGAAATCATTCAGATGTGACTGCAGTTCCTTTTATGCCTTGGTTACCAAATTATGACTTGATCCTAATAATGTTAGTGGTTAGGAGTATTCTTGAATTTAGAAATGTCTGTTGTGTCACACTGATTCAGTGTCTTATGATGCATTTTTTAATTTCTACTTGTATTGATTTTACAGGGAAAAGGATGCCGAGACACGGGAATTTGTTGATGCTGCCAAAGTATGCCTTAAAATATGCCGTTCATATGGAGTACCTCTCCTTATAAATGACCGCATAGATGTGGCCCTTGCTTGCGATGCTGATGGTGTTCATGTTGGCCAATCTGACATGCCTGTGCACCTTGCTAGAACTCTCCTCGGTCCTGAAAAGATAATCGGAGTGTCATGCAAGACGCCGGAGCAAGCCGAACAAGCATGGATTGATGGTGCTGATTACATTGGCAGTGGTGGTGTATATCCTACCAATACAAAGGCAAACAATCGTACTATAGGCTTAGACGGGTTGAGGGAGGTATGCAAGGCCTCTAAATTGCCTGTTGTTGCAATTGGTGGCATTGGTCTGTCAAATGCTCGTGCTGTCATGGAACTTGGTGTACCAAGTCTCAAAGGGGTTGCTGTTGTGTCTACTCTATTTGATAGGGAGTGTATTACAACTGAGACAAGAAACTTGCATGGGGTAATTAGTGAGACAGCATTGTTGATACAATGAACATAAAGCAACGTAGCAGCAACTTAATTAAAGGAGTGATTGATTCTTTATGTACCATGCTAAACTTATAAATGTAATTTTTCAATAAAATAAATATATGCTATGCTCAATAATGGGCTGGACAAAACATATTTGGAGGTTCATTCGCCTGCCTTTTGTTGATGATCGTACTTCCTTGAATGATAGCAAGAATGACTGTTCATTGATATGGGAATTGGTAGAATATACCATTGACAAATACCACTTGCTCCTTGTGTTTATTTTATTGTCAGAAGCTTCAAGTTTGAGGACTTTAATGAATATCATGCAATCAAAAAAGCTTGTTAAGCTACAAGCTTCCGTGCATATTTTGTTTTTCATTCGTGCACCAAGAGAATGCTACGTTGTGCCACATTAGATTTTGCCTTTCAAGACTTGAGATTGGGCGTGTTAAGCTTCTACACACTGTTACATAGGTTGGGAGTTGGGACACCGTTTGCCCCATGCCTTGAGCTGACAAACATTGAACCAGACAAGCATCACCGCTGCGCTCTAATAGGTGTAATGGCACATTAGACAACAACAAAAGTCGTAAACTAAATATTGTATCTAATATCTATTTATACAAACAAACAACTTACAAAATTACAATTTTAGACATCTTACTTTTTTGACACATCAACATTTTTGTTTTATTTATCATTTTTTAATTCTACTTTTTCTTCCTTTCTCACTCACTCTCTTTCAATCTCACATTTCCTAATATTTCTTACTTCTTACACATCTATTATTATTGCCCCCCACACCTTTTATTTAAAAATATTTTTTTTCTCAATTTTTTTAATCCACTATATAATCTAATATCATTAAATTAATATTAAATAATCTACAATTTACTCCTATTTACTATCTAACCTAATATCTATTTATCTATTTGTACAAACAAACCACACTTAATCTATACAAACAAACGACATTTAAAATACTCAAACAAGTTCTCTATTTACTTGACAATTCATCTAATTAAGGACAACATTGTAATTTACTATCCTACTTTTACAAATTTCTTCTCTTAATCCATTTTCTTCTCACTCTCACTTTTTTCCTACTTTCTCTTACTTTTTTTTTTCAAAATTCAAATTCAAATGAAACTCACCAACTTTCTTTACCCATTATCTACTAATCTAATCTAATATCTATTTATACAAACAAACCATATGTAAACTACTCAAACAAGTTTGCTATTTATTTGACAATTCATTTAACTAAGAGCAACATTGGAATTTACAATCACATTTTTTTTTCAAATTTCTTCTCCCAATGTACTTTCTTCTCACTCCCATTATTTTTAACTTTCCCTTTTTTTTTTAAAAAAAATTTGAAATTCAAATCAATTCAAATCTACTAATAAACTAAAATATTCAATCTAAACTACGAGATAACTGCACTAATATATAAAAACAAGGGATAACTTCACTGATATATAAAAAAACACGATATTAATATATCAAAAAAAGGAAAACTTAATGACTATTTCAACTCATTGATTAATATTTAAAACACGGGATAATCAGATCGATATATAAAAACACGGGATAACTATATCGATATATAAAAACACGGGATAATCGTGATCGATATATTTGATAATCTACTATCTATCTTGTGCTATCTACTATAATGTGTTAATTAACTAAAATAATCAATTGAAACTATGAGATAACTGCACTGATATATAAAAAACATGAGATAACTATACTAATATGTAAAAAACACGATATAACTGCAATGATATGTATAAAAACACGGGATAACTCCACTGATATATATAAAACACCTCACTGAAATATTTGATAATCTACCATCTATTCGTTACTGTCTACTATAATCTATTAATCAAGTAAAATAATCAATTGAAACTATGAGATAACTTCACTGATATATTAAAAAACACGTGATAACTTTATTGAAATATAAAAAAACACGGGATAACAACACATGTCATTAATATATAAAAGAACACGGGATAAATCTGCATGATTGTTTTTAAATGATACTTTTACATTTATAGATTTTAATATTTATCTAATTTTTTATTTGAGACTCTTTTTAAATACTTTAAATTTGTCTATTTTTCACGGCGCTTTGTCCGCATTATTTAAATTATGTCAAGTTTCATCATTTGAAAAGAATATGGTAAGCGATGCGTATTTACGGAGTATCCTACTAGTTTATATCAAAAGTTTCAAATATGTTGTGCTCGTCGCTACTAAGTGAGAAATGTGGAAAATTATAATTTTTTACTGAAATTATTTTGGTAAAAAATTATTATTGTTTATTTTTATTGCTATATTTTAGAGGTGTCAATTTAGTCCATTGGATACCCATCCAATCCATACAAAAATCCATCAAATCCATCCATTACAAAAAAAAAAAAAAATTAATAGATTGGTTTGAATCCATCTATTTGATTTTGTGGATGGTTGTGATCCATCCATTATTTTTTTAAATCCATTGGATTACAATAACAACAAAATCAAAATCCATTGGATAATCATAATTTTTTTTCTAAAAATACTTTTTTTTCCTTATTTCTTTTCTGTTTTAAAAAATACATTATTTTTTCCAGAATTTAAGAAAAAAAATCAGAAACAAAAATATATAAATAATATTATATGTTATAATATATATATAATATATTAACCACCACCACCGGCCGCCGCAAATTACCGGAGAGCCACCGCGGCCGCCGTCGGATCGCCGCCTCCAACCACCACCCTCGCCTGAGATCCGCCGCGGGGACCACCACCGGCCGCCGAATCCCCACCTTCGGCCGCCGTGACGGCCGCCGGAGCTCTGCCGCCGGCCGCCTCCTACCACCACCACCACATATAAATATATATTTATTAATATATAATATATATATATATATAATATATATATATATATATTATTTGTAAATATCAAAAATTAATTTTCTGCTTGTCAAAAAAAAAGTTTAAAATTTCTGGATTATTATTTTTTTGACAATAAAATTTCTGGATTATTAAAATCATTAGTAAAAGAATTTTATTTTTATTTTTTTAGTCATAAAAGTATTTTTTTAAAAAGATTTTTTATGTTTTAAATGTATTAGTGGATGGATATTGAATATCCGTCCATAAAAAAATTGCTAAAGGATGAATTGGATGGACAGTTTTGTAAATGGATGGATTAGATTGGATTTATTTGATACAATTTTAATGGATATAAATGGATAAATGGATTGTCACTAATCCATCCATTATAATCCAAATTCAAATCCATCCGATCCATCCATTTTAACACCTCTACTATATTTGACTTGGTTTAATCTGTTAATTATTATTGACTTAGTCTTACTAGCTAACGATATTTTTCATTTTTAATGAAAGGGAAAGACGAACGGCACAAGAATTTGTACACTACACCTAGCATTTTGACCATCTAAATATTATGTTCCAAAGTCCCTCTGCGAGAGGGAGATAAAAAGAGTAGAACGGAACGGAGAGCAAAAAATACAACTTAATACTTATACTATGGTCACAAATTAACAACCTTGAACAATATTTAAAAAATGTACAGCCATTATAAAACTTTAATGTCCTATGCAGAACACTGAACTTTACACATACCAGCAAAACACTCTCGCATTAGTTTAACTACGAGCAAAGGAAACCAAACCAATAATCTATTGCTCTATCTAACAAATAAACGTTTCTGTCTTTTTATATTAACTGATATGAATTTCTCCACTTGCTTGTGCCTCCTTGACTCTCTGTTCATACTCGTCTTCCTCTACCACTTCTTCCACCTCAGCCTCTGCTTGTCTTGTTTCGTCATCGTCTTCTTCTCCTCCCCAGCCAAACCCTCCAGTGGACCTGGATGCTTGAGGTGGAGATTTGGCCTCCTCAACAATATTCATAATGTCTTCTATGCTCTGAAGAGAATAGGTTGGGTTTTCTTTTCTGTAGTAGACAGCTTGAGCCATTTCTGTCAATTCTCTAGGCAAGTTCTTTAAAAACCACGGGTGGGACTTGATTTCCTTAATGGTGATTCTCTGCAATAAACCACAACATACAATGACAACTAATTATACCATAAAATGTCCCTTTTAGGGGGCGGGGTAAGCTTAGCAGCACTACATTTCATTTCAGTAGGACCTGGGGTTTATCAGTCCATGCCTGAAACTAAGCAAATGACAGCAAAATAACTACATAACTATGAATAATTATGCACTAACTTCAAGTGATATCATGCACATAACATGCAAGTGCTTCAAAATTCTTGACAGGGTTCCTCTTTAAAAAATTAAATAAATAAGAACTTCGAAGCGCTGTTAACAGCATCACATGTGCATACCCTAGCTGGATTTGCCACAAAAATGCGAGACAGCAGATGCCTACAATCTAGAGATATGTGAACATAATCCGGGATCTTGTATTGAACAGCCATAATTCGCTGCATAAGAATACAAAGAGTCAGAAAGAGTAGATGCTTTACAAATCTATCAACAAAGATGATGGAAAAAACTTACATTGATGGTTTTCCTGAAATTTTTGGGATCCTCTTGGTCCTCAAATGGATATGCTCCCACGAGCATTACATAGAGCGTCACCCCACACGACCATACATCTGCTAACTGAATGAACACAACACAAAATTCATTAAGCAAAATTTAGTCCTTCCATGACCAAAACACTCCAAATGTTTCCTCCCTGACTAAGCACTTCATACATGCTATTTGAAATTGGACAGATCAAGTCATCAAATACATATAATGCGCATATTTATTTGCCAGTTGCATATTTAGCACAATTATATTGCTTGATGGCCTTTTACCATTTGAAGTTATTAACATCCATTTTATTTTCCACTTTCTTCTGACAAAGAGAAGTCCCTGTGTGCTGAACCATTCCCACACATTCTGAATCTAATTCCATGTAAGAAACTGAATTAATTACCTTTCCATCATATTCTCTTCGAGAAAGAACCTCCGGTGCTATGTAGGCCGGAGTTCCCACTGTTGATTTAGGTCTGGAATGAAGCAGGGATGACTAAAAAAATAAAAAAGTTGTCAGAAGCAAAACTTGTCAGAGTATGACCCTAATAATTTATCCAAAGCATTTGGTATTGAAATCACTCCGTAACTGAACCTTAGAATAACCAAAATCACAAATTTTGAGCCGTGGAGCAGGGCTGCCATCTAATAAAGTGTTCTCCAGCTTCAAGTCTCTATGGCAGATTTGCTGCAAGACAAGGAAAAATACATAGAAAAATAATCCAGAGATGAGGCAAAATAAACAAATTATCAACAGACTGAAACAGAAAAACCATTTCCAGAATTACCATGGCATGACAGTAGCAAACTCCAGAGATGAGCTGCTGGAAAAAATATCGAGCCTGCAAATTTTGCGGAGACAACAAGAATGAGAAATAAATCATAGAATCTTCCACCATTTGCTTGTTAGGAATGAACACAATATGCAGCTTTATGCCTTTAACAAGTAGGAAAATGAAGAAGTTATAAAGGAATGGTAATTAAGCTTCATAATATAATAGCTCAGATTTATTGCTTCAGTTACTTTAACATGCATTTGTTTGGGATAAAATGCTAAGTATTTTCTTTTCGACCCAGGTCTGCAGGTTTTAAAGTTAGCGAAACACTCTGATGCTATTGCCTTACATGACATCTACTCATGTTTCTGATGCTGTTGCCTTACATGACATCTACTCATAAAACAATGGCTAATGATATGGGGGTTATAGGCATTGTAATTTGAAGCTCTAAAACAAATCAAATTCCAAAATGGTGCCTGAATTTGAAAATTATCGATCACACCAGTCACTGACAAACAATTTTACGGAATATATTGACTGATCCAAAAGGACTAATGTGATCATAGATTTTCAATTTCAAGAATTATTTAATTGAGGATTCACTCGAATTAATTTTACATCAAAATTGAAGATAACTTTTTTTGAGAGATAGAGCAAACCTCATCTTCACTAAATCTACCAGCAGAGCAAATTCGTTCAAAGAGCTCTCCACCAGCTGCATACTCCATAACTATACCAAGATGCGTGGGAGTCAAAACCACCTGCAAAACTGAAATCACATCTTAAACAAAACCCAACCAAGCCAAGCCAAGCCAAAGCTATTTTTCTCAACAAAAATAAGTTGTTATACAAGAATTAATTAAGATACAGACCTCCTTGAACCGAATAATATTCGGATGGCGAAGACTTCTATGGTTTATGATTTCCCTTGCAACATTCTCATCAATCTGCAAACCATCGATTTTTTTTTATTAAAAAAACAACAAAAAAATATCTATATCTCCTCCACAACCATAGATACATGAATACAAAAATTAATACGAAAGAAAAAAAGGTAATAAAAAAAAACAGAGAAAAACCTTGTGACCACGTTCAATGTATTTCATGGCAACGAGTTCTTTGGTTTCTGTGTGGCGCATGAGTCTGGCGACACCGAAATTACCAGATCCTATATCCTTCACAAGCTCGTACTTCTCCATCACCGAATCAGAAATTTGAGACCTTTTTCAATAGAAACCCAACAACTCAGCTCCAGATCAAAATAAAGGGTGGTGAATTTATAAGAGTGAGGGATTTAGGAGAGTTCCGAAGGAATTTGCACTGATATTCATACTTATTTCTCTGATTTCCTATTATTATTATAGTAATGATGATGATTTGGATTTTGGATAATAAACAAACAAAAGTGTGCGTGTTGATTAGTTTTATTGAGCAGAATAATAAATTGCAATTTTAGCGCTTGGATTATTCGGGGGAGGGAGAGAGAAAAAAGGGGAAAAATGAGAAAAAGGAACGTACAAGTACTGTGCGTAGCGTAGGAGGAAAGAGAATATGAGATCTGTTGGTTTGGTTTGGTTCGATTCGGTTCGGTTCGGTGTGCTTTCAGTTCATGATTCACGCCTCTCTCTCACCATTATCACTCTTTGCCTTCGCTTTCATTCCTTTTCAAGTTAGGATGCGTAAATTAATGTGACAAGAATCTTACCAACTTGCCAAATGCCAATCTCGTCAACTTTATTTATTTATTTTTAACCTTAATTATAGTTTTGGTCCCTATTTTAAAAAATTTACACATTTAGTTCTCTTATTTTAAAACTCACCCTTTTAGTCCCTAATTTTAAAAAATTTGAGACATTTAGGGTATGTTTGGATTGATGGTATGTGATGAAATAGAGTGGAATGGTATAAGTTAAGGTCCATTGTTTAGGTAGTTAAAAAAAACTATGGAATGAAATTGTAAGTGATGGAATCCTTCCATCATTTTCCCCCCAAATTGGGAGGTATGGAGTGGAATCCTTCACTCTTCTTATAAAAATCCCTTGGATTACATTTGATTTCAACACTCAATAGGCTTAACTTCTAATTTTTTATTTCTCCGTATTTCTAATTTGTGTTTAGTTTTTTATTTCCCAGTTTTTAATCTCAATTATGCATGGTAGATAATATGAAGGGATTAAAAAATTAAAATAGATCCTGGAGTTTGAATGAAATGAAGTAATAGTAATATTAGCGTTAACATAATTTATAAAAGGAAAAGTAAGTTTGTCTACAAAAAGAAAAAAAATGTGTTAACGTGATTCACAAAATAAGGCAACGTTAATGCATTATATTGGCAAATGACAATTTTTTTGTAATATTATGGAGGATATTTTTTTTTTACAATAATTAAGTAACGTTAACAACTACAGTTTAATTCGGTAAAAAAAATAATTAGAGTTTAATATGCATCAAATTTTAGTTATGCATTTATGTGTATTTTTTTCTGACTAGATGTTTAACTAATAACTAAAAAAGTATTTTTATGTTTTTTAAATAAAGGTAAAAAAGGAATGAAAAAATTAGAATCCATTCCACTCCGTTTGTTGTCCAGACAATGGGGTGGAAAGGGAAAATCTATTCCATAGTTCCGTTCCGTTCCGTAGTAAGTTTCCTAAACAATGGAAAGGGAAATTTATTCCGCTCCACTCCTCTCCATTCCATTCCGCTCCGTTCCATTCCGTTCCGCTCCGTTCCATTCCGTTCCGCTCATCTTAAACTATCCAAACATACCCTTAGTCCAAATAGGGGTTTTCCATTTTTTTGATGAGTTGGATGCATGTAAAAAAAAAACACGGAGGTGGACCTCATTAATTGATGTGGCGCCTGACGTAGGCACCACGCATGGATGCCACGTCAACTAATAAGCCACATGGACATGCCACCTCATTATTTAATTATTAATTAAATGTTAAAAATAAAATTATATTACCAAAAAAAATAAAAAATAAAACATAGAATTGTTCTTCTAGTAAGAAACCCAAAACGGTGTCTTCATCTTGTTATTTATTCCTCTCAACAGAGTAGGTGCGACAAGATGATAGCGCAGTCTTGTGCAATCTTCTGCAGAAAATTTGGAAGACGACAACACCTTCGAAGATTAACATCTTTGGATGGCGCTTGTTATGCAGCTCTTTGTCTATTAGAGGTGTACTTCAACACCGCAATATTATTGCCAACACAGAGGTTGCCCGTGCGTTATGCTCGCACTATCTAGAGGACACCCGACACCTCTTTGTGGTTTGCTTATTTTCTAAACAAATTTGGGATGTTGTATGCTCGTGGATGGGTGTCCCTAATGTTGACTCTTTATCTGTTATTGATCATTTCAGTTGGTTTGGGAAGTTTTGCAAAGGAAGGAAGGGAGGAAAACTAAATATTTATTGGGCTTGCCACTTGCTGGAACATATGGCTTGCTAGGAATGGCTTGATCTTTAGACATGAAGAAGCCAGTGTTGACATTGTTATTAATCGTATCAAGAGTTCTTCTTGAATTTGGCTGGTCTATAGAGGGAGTGGTAATTCTAATTTTGTTTCTAATACTTGTATTACCAATTGGTGGTCTAATCCAATTGACTACCTAAACTCTATGTACTTCTTCCAGTGTTTTTGGGTTTTGAGCACCCTAGTGCTCCTTCAATTAAATATCGCCTATTTCGATAATATTGTAGGGACTAAACTTAGAAGGACCAAATTTTGTAGGAACCAAAAACATATTTTACCCTATTTATTAATTTATTACTGTGACCCTATATTAACTTCACGATCTCTCTTCTCTCTCGTTTCCATTCTTTCAATCTCAGCAGAAAATCAATCTATTTCCTTCTTCTATTCTCTTAATAAAAATAAATGATTGAGATAATTTATCTTAATTTTTATTCTATTAAATTAAATTACTTTATTATTATTTTTTATCAAGAAAGTGTAATTTTCATTCCAGTGGGCAAGGCCCAAACCACAACAGTCCAAGAGAACTACATCATCTAGGCACCACACATTGTTAATTGTGGGTTCAAGAGATATCAAAGCTAGAAAAACACAAGGGATACAAAATAAACCATGGGGGTGTAAAAAGTAACAGGACTACTACACAGGCCCACCTACGCGCCCTTTCTAACAGAACCACTTTCACCGAATTGCTGTTGTCTACTCTTTCATGGTTGTGGTGAGCGAGGGAATTGAAAATCAAATCAAAATGAGTACAGTAAAGAGAAGTGGTGTGAGTGGAAGCAGCAGAGAAGAAGATCAATTGATAGTTACACCATTAGGTGCCGGAAATGAAGTTGGTCGTTCTTGCGTTTACATGTCATACAAGGGCAAAACCGTATTATTCGATTGTGGAATCCACCCTGCTTATTCTGGCATGGCGGCGCTTCCATACTTCGACGAGATTGATCCTTCCACGGTGGACGTTCTTCTCATCACTCACTTTCACTTGGATCATGCTGCATCGCTCCCTTATTTTCTTGAAAAGACAACATTCAAAGGTCGAGTATTCATGACTTACGCTACCAAAGCCATTTACAAGCTTCTCTTGACCGATTTCATCAAAGTCAGTAAGGTTTCCGTTGAAGACATGCTTTTCGATGAACAAGACATCAACCGTTCCATGGATAAAATTGAGGTATTTGACTTTCACGTGCTTCGCTTTATCCGAATTCAATTGATTGTAGTTAGGGTTTTTAAATTTGTATTCCGAAATTTTATGTGCTGGATAAGCTCAATTATTGATTTAGGGTTTCATTTTTCTCATGTATTGTTATAATGTGTGTGTTTTGAGGTTCAATGTCGACATGTATGTTAACGGTAGTGATTGGTAATTGTAGGTTATTGATTTCCATCAAACGGTAGAAGTGAACGGTATCAAATTTTGGTGTTACACTGCAGGCCATGTCCTTGGTGCTGCCATGTTTATGGTTGATATTGCAGGTGTTCGGGTGCTGTATACTGGAGACTATTCGCGCGAGGAAGACCGACATCTCCGTGCTGCTGAGACCCCACAGTTCTCCCCTGATGTCTGCATTATAGAATCTACCTATGGTGTGCAGCACCATCAGCCTCGGCACACTCGAGAAAAACGCTTCACTGATGTTATCCACTCCACCATTTCTCAAGGAGGCCGTGTGCTGATTCCGGCATTTGCCCTTGGTCGAGCGCAGGAGCTCCTTTTGATCCTTGATGAGTATTGGGCGAATCATCCGGAGCTCCAGAATATACCCATCTATTATGCTTCTCCTCTTGCAAAAAAATGTTTGTCTGTGTATGAGACCTACACCCTTTCCATGAATGACAGGATTCAGAATGCAAAGTCAAATCCCTTTTCCTTTAAGCACATATCGGCTTTGAGTAGCATTGATGTTTTTAAAGATGTAGGACCCTCTGTGGTGATGGCAAGCCCTGGTGGACTCCAGAGTGGTTTGTCCCGGCAATTATTTGATATGTGGTGCTCTGACAAAAAAAATTCTTGCGTTATTCCGGGGTATGTTGTCGAAGGGACACCGGCAAAGACCATTATGAATGAACCCAAGGAAGTTACCCTCATGAATGGACTCGCTGCACCTCTCAACATGCAGGTGCACTACATTTCCTTTTCTGCCCATGCTGACTCTGCTCAAACAAGTGCGTTCTTGGAAGAGCTCAATCCGCCAAATATAATTCTCGTTCATGGGGAAGCTAATGAGATGGGGAGGCTCAAACAGAAACTCATGAGTCAGTTTGCTGATCGTAACACTAAGGTCCTCACTCCAAAAAACTGTCAGTCTGTTGAAATGTATTTCAATTCACAGAAAATGGCAAAAACTATTGGGAAGCTGGCTGAAAAAACACCTGAGGTGGGTGAAACTGTCAGTGGTTTGCTAGTTAAAAAAGGCTTCACATACCAGATAATGGCACCCGATGAGCTCCATGTCTTCTCACAGCTATCAACCGCAAATGTTACTCAAAGAATTACCATCCCTTATTCAGGTGCCTTTGGTGTCATACAGCATAGACTCAAACGGATGTATGAGAGTGTGGAGCCGTCAGTGGATGAAGAATCTGGAGTTCCAACATTGCTTGTTCACGAGTGTGTGACAGTGAAGCATGAGAGTGAGAAGCACGTCTCCTTGCATTGGACATCAGACCCTATTAGTGACATGGTATCGGATTCTGTTGTTGCTCTAGTTCTGAATATCAGCCGTGATCTCCCAAAAATAATGGCGGAATCCGATGTTGTAAAATTTGAGGAAGAAAATGACAAGAAGGCAGAGAAGGTTATGCACGCCCTCCTCAATTCACTCTTTGGAGATGTAAAGGTAGGTGAAAACGGGAAGCTAATCATTACAATTGATGGGAATGTGGCAGAACTCAACAAAGAAAGTGGGGATGTGGAGAGTGAAAATGAAGGGCTTAGAGAAAGAGTTAGAACAGCATTCCGACGTATTCAAAGTTCTGTGAAGCCCATTCCTCTTTCTGCAAGTTCTGTGAATCCGGTTCCTCTTTCTGCGCCATAGATCTTTCCTCTCTCATATGGTCTGCTAGTTGTTGGTGGTGAAGTTGACCAGTCTGATGGTTCCTTCCTTTATGATGATCAGATTGATGGTGGTTTTGTCCTCACTTGTGTTGTTTACCCCAAACCTGATGTTACTAATGAGACCCACAAGGAGGAGGAGCTCACTGCTTATTCTATTATTCTCTCCGTCTCATGTCTTTTCTGTTTCATTTAATTTTGTCGAATGTTTATGTTCCACCTCAATGAGTAGGACACTTAATTCTGTGCTGTAATGTAGTAACTAGTCAAAACTAATTCATGTGACTTGTTGTATCTTTAATAATGTTTTCCATTCAGCCTTACTTCCTTACTGTTTTTGTTTTTGCACACAAGTTGAATTTAAGCAATATGGCCAACTTGCTTCTTACTTCTTAGTTTTTAGTAGCTGATGAATGCTGTTGATGGATGATTAGATTTCCAAAAGAAGGATATAAGTTTTGTATGGCTACAATTTTTTTAATTTTATATCTGTTAGTAATCTTGGCATCCATGGTATGGAGTGGGAAAATCTAAAATAACATTGAATTGAAGTTGATAAAGTGATGATACGAATGAAAGTTGATTGAGTGATTACAATAAGCCTGTCTATAGGCATTCACAAACTTAGTAACTAAACTAACTATATCTAATAATATCATTTAAAAGTGAGATAATTGTATCTTCAATGTGCTAAGGTCCTCCACATTCCTCCGTCTTTAAATTTTAAATCATGTTTGCCTTCTAATAATGTTTTAGTATGCAAATATACTCTGCTTCTTCATGACTGGTTGTAACACGAGACACAATTTCAGCCCAGAATAAATGTGAGTAGATAAACAATGTGTTGCTGCCTGCTCAGCTTCTTCAACCATGCTGTTTAGGTCATTTTCAGCTATTATTTTTTGGAGGTTTTCATAGAACATGGGGTCTATAGATGCCAGCCACACTGCACGGATAAACATTCAATGGTCTAGCAGCGAAAACATTTTGCCCCATTCCTATTTCGAAGTTCAAGAGTTTTAACCTGTTACTGCTCGTGTTACTATTGTAGTGTGCATATGTGCTTGGAAGTCTTTACTAGTTAAGACGTAGTTGCACAGCCTAAGCATTACGGTTGTGGCTCAAATGTGTTGGTAATTTCCTGCCAGTAACCAAAATGAAAATTGGAAAACTAATTTTATAGACAGATATCTTGGTATGTGGCTGTACTATCGTATGCTTATCATAAAGTTTATTATATTATATTATAGAGAATGTTAAGAAATCAAAGTATTCCATTCCATGGACAAAAAATGAAGTTTAATTACTGAATTAGTGTCCAAGCAAGGAAGCAGTGGATGCGAAAGTTGTGTGGTGGAAATGGTGCCAAGCCAACCAATAGTCTGTGGTGATAACAGATAAGAGAGATAGATAGATAGAGTAAGTGAGGCAATGCATGAAATAGAGACACGTGGCAGATAGGGTTGCATGGCTACTTCAAGTAGCAGCTCGTTGTAGCCACACTATTTCCACGAGCTCCTCACTTCCTATCTTCTCATATTATCATATCATCATCACAAAGCAAAGAAAGAAAGAAAGAAAGAAAGAATCAAATGGCAACCACACCAGCTTTGTACGGCACTGCAGTCAGCACCTCCTTCCTCCGTAGACAAGCAGTGCCAGTCTCAGTAAGCACCACCACCACAACCACCAAGGCATTTGTGAACGTTGGTGTAAAAAGTGGAGGACGACGTGGAGATCTTTTGGTTGCCATGGCTTCTTACAAAGTGAAGCTTCTCACACCAGAGGGACCTCTAGAATTTGAATGCCCAGATGATGTTTACATTCTTGACCAAGCTGAGGAACAAGGACTTGAACTTCCTTACTCATGCAGAGCTGGTTCTTGCTCTTCTTGTGCTGGTAAAGTTGTTGGTGGTGAAGTTGATCAGTCTGATGGCACTTTCCTTGATGATGAACAGATTGATGGTGGTTTTGTTCTCACTTGTGTTGCTTATCCCAAATCTGATGTTACCATTGAGACTCACAAGGAGGATGACCTCACTGCTTAATTAGTACTTAATTATTATATTCTATTCTTCCCTCTCAGTCTCAACTCTCATATCTTTTCTGTTTCCTTTAATTTTGTCGATTTTTATGTTCCACTTCAATGAGTAGCAACTTAATTATGTTCTGTACTGTACTGTACTGTACTGTAGTGACAAGTCAAAAAACTTCATCTGACTTGTTGTTATATCTTTAATAATGTTTTCCATCTATCCTTCCTTCATTCCTTATTGTTTTTGTTCTTGCACACTAGTTGAATTTAAGCAATTTTGCCAACTTGCTTCTTACTTTTTAGTAGCTGATGAATGCTGTTGATGGATGATTAGATTATTTCCAAAACAATGAGATAAATTTTGTATGGATACGTTTTTTTAATTTCATATTCATGTCATCCATGGTATGAGAAATGAGAAAAATCTAAAATAACATTGTATTGAAGATGATAAAGTGATGATACAAATGAGAGAGTTGATTGGGTGATTACAAATTCCAATAAGCCTGTTTATAGGCATTCACAAACCGTAACTAACTATATATCTAAGAAATATCATTTAAAAGAGAGATAATTGTATCTGCAACATGACTATTTATGAATGATTCTCACATCTGTACTCTATAGAATTCCAACTGGTTATGTTATGTAGTAGTAGAAGTAGAGCTTAAACTGATCATGTCTTTTGAAACAAATCAAGAAGAGTCTCAACTTTAGCTTCCTGGTCTTGTTGCGAATTAATATGTACAGATTGAGACAAATGCTCAGCCACATTGGTTGAATCTTGTGGGTTGTTAGAATCACATGTCACAAAATTCAGTTGGTCGACTGAGGTTACTGTTATCTGATTCAAAGACTCTAACGAGGTGGTTCGAGTTAGAGTGCCGGAAGCCACTGTTATCTCATCCCTCTCATCAAATGTTGTATCTAGGGAACATACTGATCTAGCTGTATGTGAGTGTAGAGACTCATGCTTAGATTTCTGTTTTACTCTTTTGCACCAACTGTGCAAAGAATCTCTAACACTCTCTGTCACTAACGCCTTCTTACATCGCGATCCCATCTGGATCGAGTAGTAAATATCAGAACAAAAACATTCAAGAATGTTCATCAATTATTTAGGAATTAGAACTTAGAAGAGAGAAAGCTTAAGCCAACCTGTGAAACTATAACATTTAGTGGCACTGTCATATAGCTACACCAGAACTGAACAAGAACACTGCAAGTTCAAAATGAGAAAATGTAATGTAAGAGTATCTGCAAACTGAAGTATTGCAGAACATGGAAAGTTAATCAAGAAAGTAAACAAAGCATTCTTGAGAGAGATGAAACCGACCCGGATGTTAACCGAATGATGATCATGTAATGGTTTCTCATGAAGCATGATCTTTCTTTGAATCCCCACTAGACATGCAAAAAATACAATTGATCAAAAAGTTCTTCAGTAGATTAATTCACATGATGGCACAAACATGCTTATCTAAAATTTTGAGAAATTAGTATATTTACCAATGTCCAAATAAAACTTGCCATTTCAAAGGCATTCTGCATGAAGAGAAAAGAAATATAAGAACAAAAATGGAAAAAAATAATTATGCAGAATGACCTTATTGACTATAAATACATTACATATTTTACCTGAAATATGACAAATTGTATCAACCATAACAAAATATCTGGTTTTTTAAACCAAAAAAGACCGTCGCGTGGCTTTACTTGTGTCCTAGCAGATGGACCCTGTTGCTCCCAGATTTCAAGTGCTAAAGTGGATACAACATGTTGAAGTTTTGTACCTATCAACATGACAAGCTTTTACATGTAGAGAAATCAGAAATAGTTTTCAATGGACACTTTCAATCTGATTAGTTGAAATATGAAAAAAGAATATACATACAATTGCAGGGATAAATGATAGCCAGAAGTATATATTTAGACCTGCACATTTAAAAACTCAAATATCTCAGGAAATTAACAAAGACACTTCAGTCTACAAATATTCAACTATGGAGAAGGAAAGTTACCATGAATGTTCACAAAGATGCAGACTATGGTGTAAATCCAAAGCGGCCAGCTGCAAAATTGAATTAATAAATCTTAATGAACCTATTAAGCATCCTACTGTTGATGTTTGTAAAACACTAATTCAGTAACTAGTTACAAGGAGAAAACCAATTTCAAAAGGCTTCATACCTTATTCCTAGAATGCCATGAAATTCATCTTCCATGCTTCGAACCATATATTTATGAAAATTATATGACAATGGCAACTTATGTTCCTGTAAGTGAACAAAGCAAGGAGCACATAAGACCACTAGTATAGAATATATTATTATTATATATTACTGAGGAATCGGATAACAATATAGTACTAAAGAATCTCCACTCATCATGAGGGTAGGAGAAACTAAAAGCAACTGAATAGTAAATATAAAAAAACTTACAGTGATGAAACCCAAACGGAGTGCAAGGTAATCTGATTTTTGTATAGAACTCCTAAACTGACGTAGAAAACATAGCTGCAATTAAGGTCAGTTCACAAATTGTCAGCATACAAAACATGCATAAGGCTGTTACTTTTGGTATTGATATTGATATTTTTCAAACTGAAATATGCAATGGTTAGTTCATTTGCAAGTTATCAGTAAAAACAATAATTAAGGATGTGTAATAAATAATATTGATGATATATCACCATCCAGATTAGTATTGGATTCCTGCTCCACGGATGCGAAGTGTGATGGAAAACGAAGGTTATCTGCCGCCTCATCACCTTGTTTTTCCTCCCTGCAGAACAAAGTTACTTAAGTACATGCAACATTATTAACATGCCATTATGGTGCATCAGAACCATTCTATTTCTTACCTTGCAAATTCCCATCAATTGCCATCATAGCCTGATTTTCCCATCTGTACCAGCTATAGATCTACAATCACATGCAGGGATGATATATTTTTTAGTGCTAATGAGAATTTTATTGATAATCCTACACTAAATTAGAGATTTTGATATCTGACCTTGCTCATTGCTAAACCAACAGCCAGACAACTATACAGAACATGAGTGATCCCAAGAACAAATAAGAACCGGTGCAGCTGCTCAAGACCCTCATATGAAACAAATGGTTCGTGACCCTGCATTCATTGATACAAACCAACAATTTGACAAAGATAATAACAAAGACAGAATTATGATTAAGAGAATAATATATGGGAAGGAAATCGATAATTTGATTAACAAAGTAGTAGGGATTAGATTACAAGCCTAACTACCCAAGAGCCGTGCTCTTCTCAGAAGTTGTAACTTCTGGCCATAACTTACATAATAACTTCCAACATAACCATCTAAAAGACAAACAACCTATTTATAACAAAGCCACACCCAAACCAAATAACTAACAATTCAAATTCAAATTCAAACTAACACACCAATAACTACTTCCTAAATATTATATTATTTATTCTTCTTATTTCTCCTTCCATAAGTATTTTTCTTAGCAATGACGGATTTACCTTCTGGTACTTAATAAGAGTAGATGCTCTATCATTCACTCACTTATCAGTATCACAAAAGGATTATTTCTAGTATAGTACTGCAAAGAAACCGCAATTTAATTTCAGTTTGTTTAACAGAAGATAATGTCCTGGTTGAACTTGTAATTTTAATGAAAGCATTTACCTCTCCACATTGATGGAGGAGACCACCACTATTGAGTCCCTTTGGAATAGTAGTTTCATCAGGGAAAGTGGAAGAGTTTTCAAATATGACATGCTCATTCATGTCAAGGTCTTGTTCAGCACAGATATAAAATTGACTGCTGAAAAGCGATGAATTTACACAAATTTCAGAGATCCACCTCGCGCTTTGTGCCAACAACAAAGAGATTAGCCCAAGCAGCATCAGCTCTATCAGAAAGGATCAATCCTTGTTAAATACAGAAAAAAATCCGAAAAGCTGCAAAGATTCTGGTAAGACTACTGAGGCTAGCACATTATTGAACATTCACACTAGAAACCTTGTCTGCTACCTAATGATATAGAGATTATATCATTGCTAGAGGGAAGCATGTTCAATTACCTTCCTTAATTTTCTCGAGTGAAGCAAAAAGTGCCTTCCTTCTTGTCTTCTTCAACCACTGCAATTAATAGCACAGCCAAGACAAATAACTGAATAAGTTTCATCTCTTCATGAGAATTAGACATAAGGCTAAACAAACTTGCCATGCATAATTATTAATTACCTTTCCAAAGCGATAGATTGAACGCTGAACCAAGAAGCAGACGAAGACCATGACAGTAACAACTGAAGCAACTGAATATGTAGGTGTCTCAGCCAGAGACCGACCTCTCTCCACCTCCATTTAATCCTCCTTTTTCTTTAGCTTTAATGCAAAAACTTGAAAACTTTCATAGAAGAGAAAAACAAAAAATCTCCTGATGATGATTCCACAGAAAGAAAGATGGGATGGGATCCAGCATCCAGGAAGGAAATGAGAAGCATCTGAGTGAGAGAGTTTGGGTTGGGACTGAGTGCTTTGTTTTATAGTTTATATATTAGTTCATACTTGAAGGGTGCACGTGAACGGTGGGTATAATTATATTGCATTCCAAGTATAGTGTAGATCTTAATCACTTTTTTTTTTATATGATGAAAAGTTTAGTCCACTTGATTCGGTGAGCTAGCTTATTATTTGTTCATATATTATTATTAATTAAACTTTGTTTATTGTGAAACTTACGTACGTGGTGTGCATTTGTGCTGTAGTCTCTCTATCTATCTATCTACCCAAATCCAAACCATGCACATGGAGAGTTTCCCATTCCCACTCTCCAAGGTAGTTGTTGTAAACAACTTATGAGAAGAAGAAGTAAGTAGCAACCAGCAAGGGTCCCTCCCCCTACCTAAAGGAAAACCGGTATGGTATGGTATGTATGCCATTATGATTAATTTATTGCTATCATATGACAGATTAGTAGCAAAAGTTCTGTCAAAGACAACAAAAGGAAGTTCAAAACTTTCATTGATAAAAATACTATATAATATGGCTGGTTTTTAACATCCTTTAAGAAAAATGACGGGAGTCAGATTTTTTAAAAAGTATTGTCTAATTTACAATTTAACCATTTATCTCTCTACCTAGATAAATGTGAATCTTTTATTGTTGATAAAAAGTTGTCATAATTAATAGGGGTATAAGTGTAAAAGAACCTTAAAAGTTTCATTGGAAATCTAAAACAACAATCAATTTGGGACAAATTAGTTTTGCTAAAACAAAAAACAATTTGGGACAGAGGGAGTACTATATAATATGTCTGTAAATTCTGCTGATCATGCTTTCTTATCTTAGTAATACTCTCTCTCTATGGAGTAATGATATTTGGACAAAAACTTTCAGACAAATAGCCAATACCAATTCACAATACCAATTAACCAAGTTTTTAGTTAATGACTTGAAAAACTCTGAAAAGACAGATTGGTTAATAGCTTTAAAAACTTGGTTAATAGGTGTTGTGAATTGGTTTTTGACTATATTTGTCTGAAATTTTTTATCCATATAACATAACTCTTCTCTATGTCCATAAGTAATGATTACATGCGCCTGCTTCGCTGCTTTATTAATTTATGCTCCACTTGTGAAACATAAGAGAACGCTAAATTGGAATGCTTGATATAATGATATGAAATTTTATTTAAAAGCACATTAATAAAAAGAATGGTAAAATACGTTTTTATTCCCTATAAAACTTTTCGTCAACCTCATGTATACACTTTAAACTTTTTAATGATGTTTTTCATACATGTTAAGAACATTATAAAAATATTTTACACAAAAAATTGGAATTTTTAACTAGAGATAAATTAAATATGAATATGAGTTTTTTATGCATCAAAAACTCAATAAACAAAATAAAGGAGATATGAATTTAGAAGTCAAATTTTGAGTTTATCTTTTCTATAGACTTATATCATTCATTACACATAGAGTGCATTTATAAAACTTCAATCAAAAATTTGAAGAATATACATGAGTTACCATTTTATAAGGACTAAAACTGCAAACCAAAAATATAATGGGGTCTAAAAGTCAACGAAAAGATTTATAGACTAAAAACAAAATTGTGAAATTTTATAGGGATTAAAATAATATTAAACTCTAAAAAGAATGATAACATATAACAATATACGTGTACAACATTGTAATTGCCAATGTTTTTAAAATCATATTGGAGATAAAATTGACGAGACCTCTAAAATCATAGTTTGTACCTCCAAAATAATAGTTTGTTTGGTTCACTCGGTTGAATTGGATAACAGATAAATAAAATATTAAACTTCATAAATTTTAATGAATAAAATAAGACGTCGCAAACCTCAATAACTATCTACATTGGTTTTTTTTTTCAGTAGGTCTTTTTTTTTCACTAGTAGCTTAGATTTGTGCCAAGGTTTTAAATGTCATTACCCATAATTTTTAAGTGTATATTTGATTTTTTTAAGATAAGCGTGTATATTTGAATATAAATTGTGGTTTGTAGATATCATGGATGTTTAAAATTTTGAAAAATCATGTTATCTAAACACCTAAAAATCATGACTAACAATATTTAAAGTCATAATAGTTAATCATGTTTAGTAGACAGAATTATGCCACATTGATTTTTTAATTATCTATCATTCACCAAACCAATCAAATTGTTGAGGATTTTAGTTGTCAAATTTGTGTGTAAAATCTAAAAATATGATTTCTGTTTACAAAATTTAAAAAAAGTGAGAGAAATTTTTTTGAACCAAAAGTGAGAGAAATTGATAAAAGGAAAAAGAAAATGCATATTTAATGATCCAGGCGCAACCACGAATATATATATATTTGTAGCAGCAAGTCGCGAAGCCCCTAAAACCCTAACTTCCCAAAACCCTACTCTCTTGGATCACTGCAATGGCGTCGTCGTTAATTCGCTTCCGCCGCGGTCTGAAAGCACTCTCCGGCCTTCACCAGTCCTTCCCCACAACTGCGACGCCGTTTTCGGTAACAACTCGGGGCACCGTTTCATCACCAAGCTCACTCTGGGAATCGCCAAATGTTGGAGTTCAATCCCGTTCATTCAGGTCATCGTCGATTTCGCTTATGTCCGGTCGATTCTCACAACCACAGACAAACATTCCAGATGAGATTGGTCCTGATACAATCCTCTTCGAGGGCTGCGACTACAACCACTGGCTCTTCGTCATGGACTTCCCCAAAGACAACATGCCACCACCCGAAGAGATGGTTCGCGTTTATGAAGAGACTTGTGCCAAAGGTCTCAACATCAGGTTACTTCCTTCTTTATCTTCTATTCTCTTGTTTCGTTTTCTATTTGTTTTATTCCTCTTCGCAACTTCAATTTTTTTTAATTTTTTTATTATTGTTGTTGTTGTTGTAATAATAATAATAATAATAATTAAATGTTGTTTTATTTCGAATGTGATTTTAGTGTGGAAGAGGCGAAAAAGAAAATGTATGCCTGTAGCACAACGACATACACAGGATTTCAGGCTGTCATGACTGAAGAAGAGTCCAAGAAATTTGAAAGTATTTGTTCCTATTCCTTTCATATTCAGATTTCATTGACCTTGTTTAGACAATGGAAAATTGATTTTTCTGTTTTTTAACAGGTCTTCCCGGAGTCATCTTTGTGCTGCCGGATTCCTATATTGACCCAGTGAACAAGGAATATGGAGGTAAGAATTTATTTGTCTATTTTTTGGTCTTTTACTTGTGCTACAGTAAGCCGATTAGAGCTAATCTTTACTAATTTAATTTCAATGGCAGCTATATTATGGTACCTTAATTATCAAGTTACTATTTTCTAGTATGGATGTTTTTTTAAAACAACTTTTGATGGGTGATATAGGAGATAAGTACATTGACGGAACAATCATCCCTCGACCTCCACCAGTACAGTATGGGAGAAATCAAGGAGGGAGAAATCAAGGAAGGCGAGACTGGAATAGGGGTCCTGATCAATATAATCAGCAACAGAATCCAATGGCAAGCCCTCAAGGCAATCCTTCTTACAATAATCGGGGTTCTGCGCCTGGGGATGGAAGGAACTATGGGCCATCACAAAATAATCCTCCCCAACCTAACTATGGCCAAGCATCACAGCAAAGTTATCCAGCCCAACAGAACTATGGCCAAGCATCGCAGCAAAGTTATCCTCCACAACAAACTCATGGTCAAGCGTCACAAAATTATCCACCCCAGCAGACCTATGGTCAATCATCGCAAAATTATCCACCACAGCGGAACTTTAATCAAGCATCTCAGAATTTTCCACCCCAACAGAGCAATGGTCAAGCATCCCCGAGTTATCGACCCCAACAAAACTTTAATCAAGCATCACAGAATTATCCTCCCCAACAGCAAACCTATGGTTCTGCTTCACCACAATATGGCCAGCAGCAGAGCTTTGGACCACCAGGGCAAGCAGAAAGAAGAAATTTTGCGCCACAGCAGAACTTTGGACCACCGGGGCCTAGTGCTGGTGGGCGGGATAATAATTCTGCCCCATCATATATGAATGGTTTCAAACCGTCATACATGGAGGAATTTGAACAGGCCGATCAGGGGAATCATCCTGCCAGAGAACAGACAGGGTCCAAACAAAGATATCCACCTCCTGGCCAGGGAAATTTTGCTGGAGAGGTATGATAGACTTAATTGGAGAATTATGTTTCTTTTTCTGGATTAGAGTAGTCAGAACAGAGGACAGTTATAATGCGAGAACAGAAAACTATTGCTCGTCTTCTTTTATAATATTTAGTTGAATGTTTTAGAATTCTGCAAAACTGGTCAGCAAGCCTCTCTGTCTTTGTGATTTATGCTATTGGTGAAATTGTAAAATATTTGTCTCAATCAGTGCAAAACATGGCTTTATATTTATTTTTTGGTTTTTCTGCAGGGAAGATACTGATAGTAGTCTGAGATCTGCTGGGTGCTTGTAATGAACTCAATAACATTCTATGCTGATTGCATGTCCTTGCCAATGTGATGGAAAATTGAACCTTCATGTCATTGTATATCCGTGTCAATTTTCAGTACACGCTGTTTTTTTCATGAGAAAGTTAGATGTGGTATGTAGAGGATGCACTAGCTCCCATTTGGTTTTGTTAAACATGTTTGAACTGTGAATTATATACTACTCTTTCGTTTCTCCTTTTCCCTTCCCCATTCTTTGTGTCGAACTGAATAATTGATGTGATGATGTTGTGAACTTGTGATCTAAGTAGTCGGTGCGGGACATAAGCTTAGTCCACCAGCCATGTTCCAATTTTGTTGGCACATGGGTGTTTTACTTATAACTAGCAGTTGACACATGGTTGTTTTTTATTATTATCTTGGGCAAATCCAAAATTGTTTTTTAGATTAGTAATGATGACATATTGTTGATGAATGTGAAAGAAATGAATTTCCCGGCATTCCCATCTAGCACATGATGGAGGTTCTAATTTTGATGATGTCCTTTCTGGTAATGCCTACAACCAAGTAAGAAAATGACAAATACGATCTTTAGTATTTGGACATAGGGTTCTCTAATCGCATGATTTACCATTGAGAGTGCTTTCTGAATCTTGATGCAAAGGTGATGAGCGATATCAAATTTGCTGACAGTACCAACGTGACTATGGTCCATGTTGGGAACCAAATCCAAAGATGGGATAGATAATATGTTTTCAAAAATTATTTGTATGTTCCAATCATGAAGAATATATTACTAAATCTTGGAAAACTATTGGAGAATGACTTCTTGTTTAGTGATACTGATTTGTGCAATCGTGCAAGTATACGTTGTCGTGACAAATAAAAGAATAAGTAAAGATCATTCTCTTTGTCAAAAAAATAAATGTAAAGATCATTCTCATAAGGACTGATTATGCTTAACTTCATAGATAAATTGAGTTTCGTTAATCTAGCTAGGGGAAAAAGTGTAACGTATTAATTTTGGGTGATGATAATAGTAAATTGAAGCTGCTAAAAACAGCAAAAATAGCCACACACAAAAAAAAAAAGTGGTAAATATGTATAAAAACAACTAAAGATACAACTTACTAATAAATCACCAAGTAGATTAGTGTTGTCAGTTAGTGTCCGTAACACTTTGCATGATACTTAGGTGCAGAGTTTATGACTATGCTATTTAGCTCATTTGAACAAGGTTTGGCAAAGAACCGTTAAGTGTCTAAGCCTTCATTTAGGTCCACACATGACCATTAAGTGTGATTCAATTCACTTTATGGATTTGATGTACTATCTAAAGATTTATCAAGCATAGTTAATGTGTCTATTACCCAAAACAATTCATATTACCCAAAGATTTCCACTCACAAAACTCTCTATATTTATTGGGTTGTTATATTGAACTAAGTGACCAATCTCAGTCTCAATATAAAACATTTAGCATTAGCATAAACAAATTTCTGAAAAAATGCTTAACATAAATATAGAAAGGCATCACTTATGCTAGAAGATAAGGAATAGGCAAGAAGAGCTCTTCTCATTTAACCTAAATCTAATTGACACCTATTTTAAAATAAATTAGTATTTAGCAGAGAAGCTTTAAAGTCAAGTCTCATAGGGTAAGAAGAGAAGATTGAGGTGATATGCTCACATGTGTCAAGTCTCTTTGAAGTGAAGTCATCAGATAATGACTCTTTCATGAAATTTCATCAGTATTGTTCATTACGAAGATAGGTATGAGTATAACATAAACATGATGCATAAGTACTTGAAATCTCACGATTGTCACCATAATGTTGGTAATTTCAAAGTTTTTTCTTTTTTGACTCAATGGTAATATCAATGTTGGTGACTATAAGTAAATGATGGACTGACTTGTCTCTTTTTATTTGAGAATATGTATGTAATTGAAAACTTTATGATGTTGTGATCTAATTCCGAAACGTGCATTATATTTTTTATAAGTTAATAACTTATTTGTATTAAATTTCCTAATTTTTTGTTCTGTTGTTTTCCCTTATGAAGTATAATAAAATAAGTAAGCTTGCAAGACTAACTAAGCATCCAAGACCGCATAGCGCAGTGGATTAGCGCGTCTGACTTCGGATCAGAAGGTCGTGGGTTCGACTCCCACTGTGGTCGACCTTTTTTTTTCATCAGGCGAAGAAGGTTATGCATGCCCCCTCCTCAATCCGCTCTTTGTGTGAAGGTAGGTGAAAACAGGAAGCTAGCTGATCATTACAATTGATGAGAATGTGGCAGAACTTAACAAAGAAAGTGGGGAAGTGGAGAGTGAAAATGAATAGCGGTAGCCCCAATGTCAATCGTATTGAATTAGATTATAGGATAAAATATGTTTTTAGTCCCTACAAATACGGGTCTTTCTAAGTTTAGTCCCTACATTATCGAAATAGGTATTTTGGTCCCTATCTTATTTTGCCATTTTTATTATTAGTCCCTTACGTTAATTATTGCTGTCTGGACATGCCACGTGGGCATTTTAATTGATGTGGCATCCATGTGGCATGATAACTCACATTTTTTATTAGTTATATTTATTTCAATTTAAAATAAAATAATGTTAAAGTAGAAATTACAAAAAATAAAATAAAAATTATATTAAAGTAGAAAGAACATATCTGAGAACGAGAAAAATCCAAAAAAAAATGTGAGTTAGCATGTCATGTGGATGCCACATCAATTAAAATGTCAATGTGGCGTGTCTAGTCATGATTTTCGTCATCCCAATCAACAATAATAAACACCGGGGACTAATAATGAAAATGACAAAATAAGATGAGGACCAAAACACTTATTTCGATAATGTAGGGACTAAACTTAGAAGGACACTCTTTTGTAGGGACTAAAAACATATTTTATCCTAGATTATATTGTCAATTGTATTGTATTAGATTATATTATATTTTGGTTAACTTGAGGTATTATTTCTTTGCCAAGTTTACTGCTTATTTCAAATTCAGTGCAAGTTTGCCTATATATCAATTTCAGAGCACCCAAATTTGATTGCAATTTGCAAGTTGATATGGTGACCACTTTGCTTCATGTGTTTTGCTTCATGTATTTTGACATTTTAGGAAGAGGATCCTCTCCGGTCAGATCTCTCTATCTCTCTCTTCTTCTATTTTTTCAATTTTTTTAAAGTAAACTAATTGAAGGGTTGAGAGTGAGAGTGAGAGTAATAATGATCCAATGGAGAGATTTATGGTGACAGAAGCAACTGGAGGGAGTTTCTGACCGAAGAGGATCCAGGTCTGACATTTTATTATTGTGAATAGTTCAAGTACCCCGAGTATTTTTCCAATATTTGAGTGTGTGTATAAAGTAAATAAGGAGTGATAACCATCATTTTAGTTTCTTACTTTTCTTCTTACATTACTCTTATTTCATCCAATCCTCAGCGGCAATTATTTAACTTCTCAATGACGGTGTTTTTGTTAATCCATCTTTTGCAATGTTATTTATGCATAACATTAATTCATAAAAAATAAAAAAGCGAAAAGACGGGCACAGTAGTTATTTGAATAGATGATTTATTATTGTGTGAACTCTAAATTTTATTTTTGGTTCTATGAAACTACTTGTGATTTTAGAAGCAATCATTTCAATAAAAAAAATAGCTATGCTCTAATTAGCTCTCCTGACGCTCATTTTTTCCATTTTGTTGTTTACTATCTTACTTTTATCTTTATTTTACCTCGTATTTTTGTTTTTAATTTTAAACCAAAATGAAACTACGCTCAAACAGTTCAAATAACTCAACCATAGATGGTGTCAGTTTATTTTGACCGTTCAATTGATTCAGTTTTATCGCATTGCTATCAAGAAAATATGCACAAGGAACACTTCTCTACACCTACCAATCTCACCGATTCAGCTTTGGAAACTTCCTTTTGCTTTTACTAGACCAGCCTATGCAGAATCATTGTCCTAGGCTACCCATTGTTCTTAAACTACCAATAATATCCATGGTAAATAAAGCTTAATAAGTACTTGGTTTTACTCAAAGACGGTGAAGGTGCCTCTACAAGTTCGGTGCTCATGAACACTAATTACTGCCTATGATGTGAATGCTCAACATTCTCATATGACATTTGTTTGCTATACAATTTGATTGATAGATAAAACAAGAGCAACAACCTAAAGGAAAAACTTACAATAAGTTAAAAACATTCAAAATATAAATCATTTTACCACTAATTCAATCTTTTTTTTTTTGACAAAACCACTAATTCAATCTTATCCGTATCAATTTTACAAAATCATGTTTTATAAATGCTAACCCAAAATCACACTGAATAGCAAAAGATACATATCTACCAAAATTTAATCATATACGAATTAGAATATAATGTAATACAATGAACATTAGGGGATACCACCAATAAGATGAAATTGGAGTAGAGAATGTTGTGTCAAAGTTCATGTTAAAGGGACCTAATTACATGTTGTGATAACTGTCTCGTATTAGTGTAGCATGAGAGCCAGTGTTCCATGATTGGTTTTACTGTCGCAATCATCTCTAAGAGTTCAAAATATGTTCACATGGAGCTTCATGGTTCCCTCTAAAATTCTAAATAAAGTTATAGAAGTAAGAACGTCTAAACATCTCTATATTAGTCCATCAGTTCTTAACAATAAACACGCAGAAGGATAAAAGAAACAGTAAGGACACCCTCCCTCTAATATGCGCAAAGCTGAAGAGAGTAGAGACAGTCTTGTAAACAGCCTCTAGTGAAAAACAGAGTTGCATAAGCTGAATGCAAAACAAAATTTTCAAAAACATTCCACAAATTGGGCAAACTTGATCAATTCCATGACTAAAAGTAGAACTTTTCCGAACAGTTTCCACAATTATTACAAACATCTCACAAGAAGCATCAACATCAAAAAGAGTTGTATTACAGCGAATGTTGTATACTAGTAAGTACCTACCTATTTTCTGCGCTTAAGGGGTCCGGTCTTGAAGCCACCCTTAGTTGGTTTTCCCCAAGGAGTGCGAGATCCTTTCCCCCACCGTCCACTACTCTTACTCTTGCCCTCTCCTCCACCATGAGGATGATCAACAGGATTCATGGCAATTCCACGAACAACCGGTCTTCGACCAAGCCATCTGCTATGTCCGGCCTTCCTAAGCTTACGATCCCCGTGAGTTGGATTCGAGACAGTACCAATAGTGGCCCTGCATCGAGAATCAATCATCTTTTTTACACCAGAGGGGAGTTGGATTAAGCAATATGGTGCTGTAGGATCTTTTAAGATCTTGGCACTGGTTCCGGCGGCTCGTACCATCTTGCCACCTTGGCCAGGGTTCAGCTCAATGTTGTGAATGATTGTTCCAATTCGCATTGCAGAGAGAGGCATACAACTCCCAATCTGTGAGTTTATGTCAGAATACATCATACGCTCACGTGCCTCGTGAGGAATGGTGTTTGCAACATCTGTTAAAAAAATCAATCCAAAACTGTGACATAACAAAGAGAAGCATAGATGCCGTAATTGATAGAAATGAACACAGAGGTTTCATTGAAAGCACTAAGCTACTGAATATTTTGAATCACGCTTTGAAATCAAACACAGGAACTGTAATTGTTGATAACAAATAGGAAACCCTAAGCTACACATTTTTTTTTCTAATGTTTCTCCATCCGCTACAAGGAATTATAAATCTAGACTTAAAAGTTTAGATTGGAACAATGAAAAGTGTGGAAGAAACGAGAAATGAAAGTACCAGAAGAAAAACGGCGAAGAGCATTGGTGAACAAGTTGAGTGCCGATGGAGTGGCGCGACTTCTCCACAGTGACGTAGCCATTCATAAAATAATTGTCAAATAAAAACGATATGTAGTTGAAAGTGGCGCGATGGAATGCGATCTCGGTCGGAACTGCAGAGTGGAACCAAGGCTTACTGTGATGCGAAGTGCTGGGGCTGAACGGTTTTTAGATGCGGCGATCGCGGCCGCAAATTGTGCGGGATCTCGCCGGAAGTGTCCTGCTGCGGTGGCTACACCAATGTTTTCCTGTCAACTCTTAGTTTTCTAGATAGATTTTACGTTTCAGGCAACAAATAAGAAAGGCAGAACAGATTAGAGAAGAAGACGCAGAGAGAGATGACTGAACCTTGAGAACTAGGGTTGGGTTAAACTTGTAACGAGCTTGGCCCAAAAACAATTTTTGGCCTATATTTCATACAACCCTCTCTACTCATTAAACACTCTCTCAACCCTCAAAAAAATTAAAAGTACCCCTTTGTGGGACACGCTTCTAACCCCCCTACACGTTGTGTTTTAAACGAGCATGATACTAAAGTACTAAACAGATTCGGTACTAAATTACTGAACCCACACACTTTCTCTCTTAAAATGTTGTAGAGTTTTGTTAAGACAATTTGTTAAACTTATATATTAAAACTTATAGATGTGCAGACTATGTGGATTGTGCAAACGTGTAAGGGGTTGTTGCAAGATGTGCAGACTAGGCAATTATTTGTTGCAGTGTTTTGTTAAGACAATTTATCCAAAGAATAATACTAAAGTTGTTGGATCGAACAATATAGATGTGCAAACTATGTGTGTGAATAAGACGTGATAGACTAGTAATATAGGTGTACACCTAATGTAGAGTGTGTTTCACTAAGGTGAAAAGTCTCTTTTGACAAGTTCGGGAGTTTGGTTTTGAACCGGTTCGATTCCAAACTTCTGAACCATTAAAAATTCAGAAATTGGGGGGTGGGGGGGTTTCTATAAATACATAACACTCGGTTCTTTAGTTCCGTACGGGTTTGGGCCCAACTTCCGAAAAAAAAATGCAACGCGTGCATTTCATTAATGACATTTTAGTATTTTCACAAGGTTTGAGGGTGTCCAATGAGTAGTTGGGGGTTGTAAGAAGTTGGAGCCCAATTTTTTATGAGAGACCAAATATATGATTTTTGACACACAACTATTAAAAGGCTTGTGATTCTCCCACCCTTACCTACTCACCTCACACCCCCATAATCCCAAAATACCTATACTCAAAACCATTTCATCTCACACTTTCCCTCCCTAACCCCTTCACACACACCCTCACTCTCTTCCACCGTACTCTCTCACCCTCCATCGCCTCTCACCCTTCATCGTCTCTCTCCCACTCCCTCACACCCACTCTCTTCCACACTCAATACTCCATTGCCTCCCTGACTCTCCAAGTATGCTGCATTTCTTTCCTTTCCCCCAAATACTATTCTGCATTTGTTTTTTTTTCCTGCATCCAAACTTGGTTCGGTACATTGGTACTGTAAATTATAATAGTGCAGCTTGTTCTCTTTTTGTATAGTAGTTTTTCTAGTTATGTTAGGGTAGCCTTTAGCTTCCTAACAAACCATGTGGTGTTCCATTGTTCATTCCTCATGCCTCACAAAGGTGGCCCAATTCCAATTTCTAACCCTCTTCCACCCTCGACTATAGGCAATCACGTATTGGTGGAACCACTGTATATTCTAGAATAGAAAATGCACCTATCTACTAGCCCACTAATTCGTGTGGTTTTAGTACGATGGAATAGCTTGGCCCCCAAAGATATCAGCTAAGAAAAATAGGATGATCTTTGAATAAGTTTTATGTTTGAGGACAATGTGATAATACTAGAGTGTGGCAATAGTAGTAATCATCCCAATGACAATGGCTCAAAAGAATTAGATGTGGTTCCCAGAAGGGAGAATAAGAGACCCAAACACTTGAAGGACTTTGTTTGATGATAGCAACATTTGGCTTCATCTTTGCTAGCTATATTTACTCATTTTTTGTTATGAGCACAACTGGCATTTAATTTTCCATTCGTGCATGTCATCATTATTTTGCTGCTATTTTGTTTTAGGCTAAATTACTGTTTTGGTCCTTTATCTTTGGCCTCGATTTCATTTTGGTCCTTTATCTTCTTTTTTCTCGTTTTGGTCCTTTATGTTTCAGTTTTGTGTCAATTTGGTCCCTGCCGTTAGTTTAAGATAACAGACGCCACGCTGGCAGTTAACTGCTGACGTGGCGTCTTAAATTCATTAAATGACGTGGCAAAATTAATTGAGGTGGCAATTACATATCAACATTTCATGATTTTAAATTAAAATAAAACAAAATTGAAATAACAAATTAAATAAAAACAAAAAAACATTAAACTGAAAATCGTTTCTGCAGATTTCATTCTTCATCTTCTTCTTTTTTCTCTCTTCATCTTCATCTTCTTCATCTTCATCTTCTTCCTACGTTTTCTCTCTTCATCTTCTTCTTTTTTCGATTTCATTCTTTACGATTCTGCAGATTTCGATCTTTGTGGTTTTGTTCATTCGGTTTCTGCAAATTTCGATTTCGATTTCGATTTGGGGGTTTATAGAGATTTCGATTTCGTTTTCGTTTTTAGGGTTGGATTTCGATTTTCATGTGGGGGTTATGGCTTTCAAAATGAAAATCAAAGGAGAAGATTGCAGCGATTTGTTTTCCAGATTTGTTCTTCGTTTCGTTAGTTTCCAGATTTGTTCTTCGTTTCGTTTTCCAGCAATTTGTTCTTTGTTCTTCATTTTCCATCGTTTTTGGGTTAACCTGCAAGATACCCTCATGTTTTCATCCAACCTTGTATGATACCCTCATGTGTTCATTTTCTAATTGTGTTATCTTCTTTTCTTTTCTAATTATGGGTTAACCTGCAAGAACTTTAGCCACATTTAGAATATAAGCCCCATCATATTCTTAAATTATCTATGAATGCTTCTTATTTAAATGATAGTCATAATATAATTTTTATTCATGGGAACTTTAACCAAATTTACAAAAGAACCCTCCCTCATCATATTCTTTCAACTATCTATGGATGCTTCTATTTTGTTGATGATTTTCATTCAACTGTGCATGATACCCATGTGTCTCACGGGAACTTCAGTGACATTTACAAAATAACCCCCATCATATTGTTTCACTTTTTAGTTATGTTGTCTTTTTTCTTTCTAATTAAATGTTAATTTTTATATTTTCATTTGATGGATATGAACTATGTTATTAACATTCTTTACACTTTTTCTGCTTATTATCTATGGATGTTCAATTTTAATGTAATTTTTTTAATTTTATAGTCTTTTTATTTAATTGGAAGTCATAATGTACATAATGTACATAATTTTTATTCACGGGAACTTCAATCACATTTACAAAATAACCACTTTCATCATATTTTGATTCTTTTATTTTGTTTGTGGTTTTCATCCAACCCTATATGGTACACATGTGTTTCACTTTCTATGTCTTCTTTGAAGTCATGCAACCATAGTTATTAGTAAGAATTGAATTGGTGATGCATTCCAAGAATAATGAGTCACTTATTTTCAGTATTTACTCATGTAACTTTGGCATTTACATTTAACAACATATATCTTCTTTTAACTTAGTATGGGCGCTTCTATTTTTCTGTTGATTAGTCCTTACTGACCGACTAATATTACAGTCCTTCCATTTAAGTCTAAAATATGAAAAGCTAAAGCTAAAATATGAAAAGCTAAAGCTAAAATTATAGTCCTTCCATTTAAATTATTAGAATAATATTAAGCATAATAGTAATATTGAGAAGAAAAGTATGAGAGGGGTTATGGTAGGAATATGAGCTGTGTTGGGAAGTTGGGGGTAGTCGTTAGGAGATGGCATGACACATTCATCTCCATTAAATGAAATTTTTCTTGGAAAGGTCCATCCTTCTTTGAAAGTGAACTCTCCTGGATCTTTGTGAAGTAGCACCTCTGTTTGTGCATTCCCGTTGTCCCCATATGAAAGCAACATATCATTGTAGTACTGTAGGCCCCAAAACATCCCTGTATCATCTGCAATTTTTTGTTTTGTTTATACGATGCAAATAAGAAGCATAAGTCACATAAAATAAGGAGCGCTAATAACTACTCTCTAACACTCATTTTATTACATTTTCCTATTGGTTGAAATTCAAATAGGCCGGCCCCACAAAACAATGCAAGTCACATAAAAATTGAATCAGATCCTCCATATGAGTTTCAACCAATAAAAAACAGTGTGTTGGAAATTTGGTCTAGAATTGAAACTCTAAAATTAAGCCTTAGCCTCTGTGTGTGTGTGATGTTTAATGAATTAAAGTAGTAACTTACTGATATTCCCATAAATTGAGAGGGGTTGGTAGTTGAAACTGAAAACTCGGGTTACACTTTGCAAGTTGGGGTGCAACACCACCAAATTCCACTGGGAATAGTTTTTGACAAAGTTGAGATTTGTGATTGTGATCTTGACCCGCCAGTACTCTTTATAACTTTGTTTCACATGCCAATGAACACGAATGGGGCACATGTGATGTGAACACCTGACCACTGGTGATAATTCAGCCCCATTTGCTCCCGGCAGTTGCAATACTGAAGAAGTCTTATCATTAGAACTGAAAATTTTCAACAAAAGTGCAATTTAGTCTAAATTAGCTACAATGCTAAAAAAATAGAGAAGCAACTTCCAAAGAGAGGAGGTGGGAAGAAGTTATAGTATACTTGATACAGTTTGCTCCTGGTAGGCCTTGGCAATTACAGCTGCATAAGGGGCAAGGAACAATAGTACTATCATAGAATGCAGACAACGAGACACAACATTTCGGAGCAGGTGATGCTTGAAACTGAGAGTAAATACAAGTCACATTCCATGTCTCTGCAATTAATCCACAGAAATGCCTTACTATTGAAATATATAATTAAACATTATATGTATAAGCAAAAGCAAGACCGACCACAAACTGAACTGACCTAAGACTTGTTGCCATCGGTGACCGTCTTTGGTAAACTTGGTAGGTGAGACTTCAAACGGTGTCCCACAAGTATAACCAGGAATACCTAAAGTGAATTGTTGGGGCATGCTAAAATTGCCACCACCTTGAATGGGGATTGATGATCTCATATAATTCATCTGGAAAGAGGCACCCATTTTGGTAGCATCTTGTGTCATGGATGTTAAGATACCTCCTTTGCAACAATTAGCAGTCTGTATGTTGTAGGGAGCTCCAGGCATGAGATCAATAATAGTTGGTCCTTTCTCACAACAATGTGGTTTCTGTTGTCCTCTGAATCTTGTGCAATTCCCCTGCTCCGTGGCCTCTGCTCCTACCATTGTCCAAATCACCTCATCACCTCTCCAAACCCAACCCAATTTCCAACCAGGCGCTTCCACATGGCGAAATATTTGGAAATTAAATATTGATATCCTCACCTTTAAGAGAAGAGGAAACAAAACCAAACATAACATCAGAGAAAACATAATAATAATATATTGGGTGACATCATGGTGTGGGAAAGAAAAACATGAACTAGGCGGCATACAATACAACAAATGTGACACCCCTATTTTTCTTTTCCTTAATTAATAGTAGTATCGAAACTCAATCAAATTCGCATATATTCCTCAATCAAATTGATTCATCCTAATAACGAAATGAAATAAAATCCCCCCCCCCTTTTATCTAATTTTTTAAGGTTCTTCCAACAGAACAGAGTGCGTGAAAGTTAATAGAATGGAAAATAAGAGTATAAATTATTAAAAATTGAAAATGCTTACATCGACTGTTTCTCGATTATCAGACAAGAAATCCCACGTGATGGTGATGTTTCCAAATGGATCCAACGGATCGTATCCATCTGCATTCCCAGTTAGATTCTACTAAATAAACAGAATAAGAAGAAGAAGAAAAATAGGGAAGAGGAAGAAGAAAGATTTTGTTGGTATTTTATATTGATAATTAAATGATATGGAAGATGAAGGAGAAGTTTTTGAGGTGCTTACAAGAGGGCGATATGGAGACGATGATGGAGAAAAATATGAAAATCAAAACGTTACCCATTGATGATCTTTGATCGGTGACGAGAAATGGGTTAATATTTGATTTTGATATATGACCTCGTCCTCCACAAACAAACAAAGAAGATCAGTTTGTGAGTGACGCTATTGAAATTTGTAGTATTTAAAGAAAGGGAAAAACAAAAGGAATGTGAACAGGCTAGCTGGCTGTGCTTGTTCACTGCTAAGTGTTTACAAATATATAGTACAATCTTGGAATGACAAAGATGTACTCCTACAACTAAAACGAATGAGGAGAAAACACCACTAGTATTAGTAATACGAATCAAACGAAAAGCGTGTTCATTATTCAGATGCAACTGTCTGTCTTGTGAATAGGAGGAAGAATTCAATCCACGCATGCTGATAGAACTTATCGTTTTGATAACTCAATAAATCATATTTTCTTTTAATTGAATAATTTATATTTTTAATTATTATTGTATTTTTTTCTTCACTTCTTTACATGAAATGACTAATTAATAATATATTTTTATATAAATGAGAATGTAATTGGAAAAAATTATTTAGTACTGTTTTAATATTATAAAGTGATAAGCCACTTTTGAACACATTAATATTTCAAACGTAAAATTAACAATGAGGGAAAATATTAGTATTATTGGTATTCAATTGTTTAATATTACACCATAAAACTCAAAACACAATTTCTTACAACGAATCCTCCAGAACTCCTTCATATTGCCAACTATATACAAATATATGATATTACATTTTAGAATGTTAAAGAGTTTTGAAAAACATGGAAACAAATTGGGATGATTTATTTAATTTTGTTACAAAAATTCTTTTTAATTGGAGATATCACTTTACAATTTCATTCACTTATTTATTTATTAAATTAGAGATATTACCTTAATTAATTTTTCTAAATAAAACTCTTAGTTTTTATTTTTGAATCTCTATGTTGTTGACTTAAAATTCTAAAATTAAATGTTAATATTACTTATTAAATTAATAAGCATTGACTGTAGCCCAATCAAAATTCGCTTTTGACACGATGTACTGTGTATGGCCTTTTGGCCGAATCAAATGAATGAATTCGCTTTTGACAAAAAAAAAGAGACTTTTTCTCTTCTCCAAGCCACACAAGTCCCCTAAATGAATCCATGATTATTAGCTTCTTTTGGCTTGGAAAAAAATAGGTACAAGCAACATTGTGCCAATCGTTTTTCTTAAGTTGCGAATTTCAGACAAAAATTGTAATAAGCCTTTCCAGCCTATAACAACATTCTTAATAGTTTTTACGTGTTTTGAAATGAAACGCTCACTATTTTTTTCGGGAGATCGGATCCTACGAATTTAGGGCGAAGGCGCACTACGCAGCTAAATTTAGAGGACAACCTCGATTACACCTTTTAGAGGGTAGCGTATACACCTTTCGTCGAGGAAGAATAGCGGCGAGGTCGGAGTGCCGAGGTGGGTGAGTCGTTAACCTTGGTTTCTCCGCCACTCTGTCGCGATGGTCGCCACAACGACTTGATAACACAAAGATCTTAAGGCGAGGTTAACGACTCACCCCCCCTGTTACCCTACCGGTTACACTACTACCGAAAGGTGTAACCGAGGTTGTCCCTCTATATTTAGGTTGTGCAGTAAGGGAACTGCATAGTGCAGTTCCCGCCCTAAATTCAGAGGATCCGTTCCCCTATTTTCTAGTTTATTTGTGGAAAATATATTTTGACCCTTTTATAATTTATTCAAACTTCACTTTGATCCTTTATCTTTTAAATTATTCATTTTGATCATCAATTTCTCAAACATTACTCTTTCCATCAATTTTGTTAAAATGAGGACACTTATAGAATTCATTTTGGCCCATTATCCCATTTTCATATTTCATTTTGATCATTTACCATATTATTATTATTATTATTATTATTATTATTATTATTCACTTTGGTCTTCTTTTATCTTATTTTTACAATTCATTTAGTTTTTTTATCTTTTAAACGACATAGGATGAAAATGAATTCATGTAAACTATATCATAATAAAATTTCATTTTTGGGCATGGACGAAAAATAAAATTTCATTTTACAGGGATTAAACTTGATAAAACGTATATTTACAAGAACGAGAAACAAAATTTTATTTTTACAAGAATTAAACAACATCAAACATATATATGCAGAACCAAACATATATTCAAACTTATAGTTTATTATTAGTCAAGTATAACACAATATTTTAGCTGAAGGAAACCACGTTTATAGTGCAAGTGTGCAACAAGTTGGGGTGGGGGCATTGCAATTTTACCTAGATGGGTTGCATTATTATTATTATTATTATTATTATTATTATTATTATTATTATTATTGTTATTATTATAATAATTATTATTATTTTTTTGACCAAATTATTATTATTATTATTATTATTATTATTATTATTATTATTATACAACTCCAAGTATTTTGAAATTTAAGTGAAAACAAATACATGCACTTTGAAGGCAAAAATGTAAAATGGGTGTGGGAGGTTCGTGTTAGCAAAAACTAGAAGTGGTAATAGTAATTCCTTTTCTTTTTCGATTTTTTAACACAAGTAGGGGGCTGTATGTAATACTGGGCCTGCACCGGATTATTTATGTCAGATTATATAAGAGGGAATTAGGGTTTTATGGTAGAGAAGCACATTAGCAGAAGAGGCAGCAGAGAAGAAAAAGGAGAAGAAAAGGAGGAAGATGGTGAAATTCTTGAAGCCGAACAAGGCTGTGATAGTCCTGCAAGGGCGCTACGCTGGCAAGAAGGCGGTGATCGTGAGGACATTTGACGATGGAACTAGGGAAAGAGGTTACGGTCATTGCTTGGTGGCTGGGATAAAGAAGTACCCTAGCAAAGTGATCAAGAAGGATTCTGCGAAGAAGACGGCGAAGAAATCGAGAGTCAAGGCATTCGTGAAGCTGGTTAACTATCAACATCTGATGCCTACTCGATACACACTCGATGTGGATCTGAAGGACGTTGTTGCTCCTGATGTTCTTCAATCAAAGGATAAGAAGGTCACTGCGCTTAAGGAAACTAAGAAGCGCTTTGAGGAGAGGTTCAAGACCGGCAAGAATAGGTGGTTTTTCACTAAGCTTCGTTTCTGATTCTCAATCTTCTTTTTTGTTCAATTAAACTCTGTCGTTTCAATTATTTCAAGCAATAGATTTTGATTTTATTCTCATGAATGAATTAACGATCGAACTCGTTGTGTTTGAGAGATTTTGATTTATCTACATTTTCTATCAATGTGTTATTATATTTTTAACATTTGCTTTGTCGGTAATGTTTACAACGATAGGAAGATGAGTGCGATTTTTGGTGGATTATATGCATCTTTAGTAGTATTTCTTTTACCTGGACTGTATAGTGCTATTGCTACAATATGCTGGTGAAACCTCTGTCCATTCTTTATGTGAAAAGCTGTAGAATAGAAGTTCTGTGACGTAGTGGTTTATGGTAATCTAGGCAGTGTTTATCTGCTATGATACTGCAATTATGTATATTTACTGCATTATGATTATGATTATTAGACATAAAAACATGAGAAACTAACATATAAGTTCTCTTTTATTCAGTGCAAATCAGAAGTTAAAAAGAATGGAGGTAGAAAAATAATGCATTTAGATCCCACTAAAATATTTAATCAGTGAGAATAAAATAGAACAATCTGTCTACTCTCGTTGTTAACGTTTTCCAAATCTTACTTAGGTACAGTGACTAGCTAAATGTGAAAGTCCTCTCCATCCACCCTCTCCTATTCTCCCTTCATCCTCTATGTCTCTCTCTTCATTATGAGAGGGAAAGTAAGATAAATAGTGAGGAAGGAGAGAGATATAGAGAAGATGGAATGAGAGGAGACAACCGTAGTTTTTTTTTGTAGTCTATTACATACTCTCTCTGGTCCCTATTATAACTAGATTTTACAGTTTTATAATTAGATTTTACAGTTTTAGTTTCATTGAGAAACTTATGTGGAGTAGGTTAGATACATCTGTTTTTCAATGAATCTAAAACTATAAAATTTTCTTATAATAGGAATCAAAGGGAGTATGTTTAAAGGGATAAAGATCCTCTCCTTGGAAGAGGATCCAAAGTGATGTTTAGAGGGATGGAAAACTGATGCTCCTAATATCAACATATGTAATGTATTTGTACATTACTTACAAATGTTTTACCACCTTTTTAAACTATTTAGATGAAATGACAAATAAACACTAAGCACGCACATCATTACCACATTTAACACTTGGGTTCAAACCCAAAATTGGCGTCTTTATGTTGTTTAAATTGTCAAGACGATTATTAGTAGTGAGGGATTGGTGTTTTACCACTTGATTGCATCTTGGGACAGTTGTTGATTAGTGTTTCTTATAATAATAATAATAATAATAATAATAATAATAATAATAGTAGTAGTAGTAGTAGTAGAGTGGGGTTTACTTGTTGTAGCAAAAAAGAGTGAGGTTTACTTGAAAAGTAATCCTTTGGTGTTCTCACTAAAAAGTGATATCTTCCTCTGAGATAAAATTAAAAGGCAATTTAATAGTTGATATGTTAATACTTAACCACCTTTCAATTATCATATATTAACCTTAAGTGGTTGATTTAGTGGAGTACGACAGAGTCTAGAGTCTCGTATTTGATAGGTTGTCGGTTTGAATATCCACGAACTCTTTAGAGTGAGATAAATTTAATTTTCTTTGTAATTATTACTTTTAGAGCCTTACTTTTATTAGAGTTCAATAATATTTTTTGCCTTGGACCAAGACGTAATCTCTCTTTAGAATTTGGCTATATATAGTTGATTGTTTTTTGTTAATTATATTTTAAAGAGTGGAGACACAAATTGGTCCCTGAGAAAAAATGCGCAATCTAATTTGGTCTGGAAAACATAAGTTCAGACATGAACTATGACGATTTCAAAAGACACACACATGGTCCATCCGTTTATTTCCATCCAAAAATGTGTTAAAGTGGTGACGTGTATAGTTAAATGCTTAAGGGTCCTGTTAAGTTGCACTAACATATGATTTTATGAAAACTTTAACTAGTTTTAGCCAATTTAGTCATAAAATGACTTAATTGAGAACATAATTAGTTCTCTTCCCAAATAAGTCAATTTAGTCTCTTGATCTGAACATTAACTCTTCTTTAAACCTCCAATTCCCAACCCATCGAGGTAATATAAGTCTGTATATAAATCTGCATATACGTTTAGCTTATGTTCTAGAAGTTATATTTAGCATATGCAGCACGATGGCAAGCCAAATTTTTTTTTTTTAAAAAAACTTATTCTTCAACAAGTTTGATAAATTTTCACACTAACTTGCATCAAAGCTAAATCTCCAGTTGGAATGTGAGTTAAATTGGTAGGTTGATTTGAAGAAGAGATAAAGGTTCAAAGGAGAAAGGGACTAAAATATACATGAACTAATATGAGTATTTTGAAATTAACTATTTGAACGGGAGACTAAATTGACCCAAACTAACTTCCCATTCCTATAAGCTAGACATCAACTCAAACTCTGAATAAAGTGATTTAACATCTCATTAAAAAATGTGACGTAATAAGTATCAACATGACAACTCATTAACAAGCTAAACGAGTGTTATTAAACTTGGACCGCTCCGGCGGTCGGCCCAATTTGCCCGCGACCCGGAACATTAATTGGTTCGGTTTGCTTGTTGGACCACTTGAGTAGTTGGCCCGCACTGATGTCAGCAACCCGCACGTACACGTCATTAACCCGTGTCAGACCCGCATTAACTCGGTCAAACAACATATATTATACTTGACCCATTGTTTGTGTTTATTTTCCATTTTTACATATGAATTATATTTATTTATTACTTATCTTGAAAATATTCACTTACAATATTATATATTTGTCTAATTTTCATTATTTTACTATAAATTTTATTAATATTAGGTCATGCGATCCAATTAATGACCATTCGATCCGACCAGTAACCCACTGACCCGGTAGGTCGAGTTTAATAACATTGAGCTAAACATTAACTTAAAGTCAGACACCAAAACAGTAAACAAAGATATAAGGAAAGACCAAAATTTGAAAGAAATAATATGTATGACTTTCAAGATGAATGAGATAAAAATCAAGTATTTCTAATTGGTTGACGTAAAATATATGTACTCTGTGAGTGCATACTAATTAAATCTAAAAACTTATTTAGTCATTTTCTATATTACATTTAATTCATGCTTTTTCATACTTCAGATTTCAGAATACTTAAATGACCACAATCGCGTCAGCAGAAAAAATTGTAACAAAAAACTTATATTTATTAGTAATATAAAATGAATTCATCCATCCTACCTTTTGTCAGAAAAAAAAATATATGAATTCATCCTACCTTATCATCATTCATGCTTCCGATAACTAATATACTGTGTGACAAGAAAATGGCATGTCTTGAAGCAACTAAATGCAAAACTGATCTTATAGGAGAGTAAAAATGAGAGAGGCAAATATCAGTCTTCATATTCTGTTTCCTCATCATCATCTTCGTTATTTCCAGCATATCTCCAACCATCTTCAACATTGTCGCGATCCTCCTCAGTTTCTTCGCTGTCTTCATCATAGATTTCTTCCTTCACTGGCCATGGTTTTTTAACCACATTTAAAGTGACAGGAGTCGGAGCCGACCCTTTTCGTTGAGTAACCTTGGAAGGAGGCAACTTCAAGTTTGGCTTGGGTCTACTTTGCTTCTGACTTTTACCATTTGACCGTTTACCACCGTAAGCATCTTGGTCACTTGCTTCATCCAATTCATTGTCAGCATTATTAGCCAGAGCATGCACAGCATTTTCATCAGTCATGTGACCAGGATGCTCCCTCTTCAAATGGAGTTTAAGCTTGTACTCGTGAATGTATGCTTTTTCACATCCGTCATAAGGACATGCATATGGGCGATCAGAGGATGCCGAACCATATGTACCACCAGAAGGTTTAGAAATTTTTGTTTGCTTTTCTGAAGGTGGAGTAGTATACTTTGTTGTTACTTCCACTGATGCATTCTGCAAGATGAGATTGAAATATTATATCAAAGATTGGCCAAGGTGATAGTTTACAAAATTTCTTTATGCATATCAACTTCCTCCACAAGTGGATTCAGCCATGAGTTTGAATCAGAGACGTAATATACAGATATGAAAGCATCATAAGCTTTGCATTGTATTAAAATATACCAAATGAGACCTCTAGACAAAAACCAAGTGGACATATTAAAAGGCCAGATATGCATCATCTATTGTAAAACACATTGAGCATTCATAACATAACATAAATATACCAGTTACACAAACAGTATTACCCAACCTTTTCATGATGAGAAGCAATGTGGTTCTTTAGCTTGTATTCATGAGCATATCTCTTTCCACAATCTGGGTATGGGCAAATGTGATAGTTCTCTTGTGAATGTGTCTTCATATGAGACCTCAGGTTGAAATCCAAGGAAAAGGCCTGCATATTGATACCAATAAATAACATAAATATTAAAACTGATCCCAAACAATAAGATACCAAATTCATCCTTTCAGAAAAAGGTAGTTTAGACTTTTGAAGATCATTTAAATCTAATAACGGCAATGCTATAAAGAAGGTTTGACAATCACCTACATCTTTACACACACACAGACACACACACACAGGGCTGTAAAGCTTCATAGAGAGAAAGACTCTTCTATTCACAAACCGTGATGACGACTTTAACATTAGCAATACAGTTAACCACCAAACAAGATATGCCTTATACTGCTTCTAAACAGAAAAAATTTCAAATCTGTCAGTCATCCTCTATACCAGCAGTAAAAAAAAACCTACTGCTGTACAGTTATTTACCCCCATTACCGAATATCTGAAGCTCTGCTGCTTCAATATCTGATCATTCTATTAGAAGAAAAAACAGATCACTAATTAAGCTTAGAGTGAGCAATAAACAATGAATTATTGCTGATATTGAGGGTATGATAGAATACGCCATACATACATGAAGCTAATTAAAAATTAAAAATACAAAACATGCAAACCTTAGAGATCAATAAAAAAGAACTTCCAACAACGACGAAGGAAAGGAAACCATGACAGAATTAGAACAGAGCCTTTCGATGGATAGAATTATCACCTTACCACAGCCTTCATGAGGACACACAAAATCCCTCTCCCCTGTATGAATTAAGAAATGCCTTTTTAGCTTTGAGCTGTCTAGAAATTTCTGCAACAGAAACAAAATATTAGTAGACCAGGCAATAAATGAAAAACTGTGAATAGCAGTAAATTGAGACAGAGTAATGTGTAAAAAAAATAACTTTTTTTATGAAACTAAAAGGAGAAATTGTTAAGGATCTATCTTGAGTATGTGTGGTACACAACCATATAACATAACATGCAAATGTGTGTGTGTCTGTTACTAAATAGACCTGATTTTAGAAGAAAAAAATGGAAAACTAGGAACTGCAGTGACTTGTGAGTTGTGACGTAGCATTATATAAATATAAATAAAAAACTTATTATGAACCTTTATCAAAATATAGTTAAGGATCTATCTTGAAACTACACTGTTACAATCATACAGTCTAACATTCAATACCTTTCCACATCCCTCATAATGGCAAACAAATTGCCTCTCTCCATGGATGTGAGAATGCTTCCTCAAAGCACCAGCATCTATGAATGTCTTTCCACAGCCTTCATAGCTGCAAAGAAAAAGTACTTCGGTGGTTGGCTCAGGTTCTGGCTCAGGAGCTGAAGGTTCATTTTCCTTTTCTTTAACGGCCTTTAAGGTATCCTCTAAAGAAAGCAAAGCAAAGAAAAACCTTAGATAGAACACATGATTAAAAAAAACAATAAAACAGTCCCCAAATTGTAAAGGCTGTTTAACCTTCAATACAAGCATTTAGAAATACATAATGTTGTAGATGTGTCATAAAAGACAACTGGGAAAGCAAATCATAAGTAACAGAAACATAGCACAGAACCTATGCGTAAATACAGCATAATTAACATATCAAGGGGGAAGGGCTAAAGAGAACATTATTAACCAATTCATACAGGTTGAGTTACTTTGATGAAAATTAGGGAAACATCACTAAATTAAGGATATGATCTACCAAGTACAAAGGGAAAATTGCCCACAGCATAAGCTATACCGTAAAGGAAAACTTATGGGCGCTTAATTTGTGGGGATGTCAATCAGAGGCCTTTTAAGTTATATACAACCGTGTCAAAAAAAGAAGTTATATACAACTGGGAATATCCATAAACTGAATAAACCATAATAGCATAGCAGCATAAAAAAAGATCAGACAAGTAAAGAGGACAAACCTGTTACCCATCTTAAGAGCATGCACTTCCCACCAGTGGCGACAACATCTTGAGGAACCCTGATAGTAACATTGCTCGGATTAGTAGCATAAGATAAAAATCCGAACAGGAAGTACAAATTTCACAATTAAGATAACTCCATTTTGTTACTTTTTCAATTATTGGATGTTAACTTTCGATCAAGAAAACCAACATATACCAATTCTATTGGGAATAAACATACAAATTTCCCCACAATTGGGAAAACCAAAAAGAAAAAGACGATAAAAAATTGAGAAATTAGAATTGTAAAGTGTAAAATATTTGATGAAGGGGGAAGGGGGGGAGTACCATTGTTTGACCCATTTAACTGCGGGAGCCTTGGACTTGAGAAAGGGGCGCCTCTCGAAGAGACTGTGGTGGAAGTGAGTGTCCATCGCTCTCTCTCTCTCTCTCTCTCTCTCTCTCTCAGAGTCTCACTTTGTTTGGCGAAAGAATAATTTTAGGGTTAGGGTTTGAAGGGGTAATAATAAGGAAGGAGAATAGGAAATAGTTTCGAAGATGAAGCTTGTTTCCGTTCCATGTTCATGTCGGATTTCTTAGCTTTTCTCAAAACGGAGATTAAACCGGACTAGACCGGATTCGGTTTACAATTTGAGAAGAGCTCTCACTGAATCGCTAATGAAGGATGCGCTTTCAATAGTGGCCCATCAAAACCATTGGGCCTATGTTTTAAATTGGGTTGTTTTTTTTCATACCCCCACCCCCTTCTCCCATATCCCCACACAATTTGATATTCCAAAATATCCCTTTGAAATCCATTTTTTTTTTAAAAAAACCAATCGTATATATGTAATTGGGACATATATACGATGTCACAATTTAACACATCGTATATATGTCCTAAAAACGTATATACAATTGGCTGCGTATGATCCAATCGTATATATGTTTGTGAATGGTATGTACGATGGTAAAATTAGTTTGCATCGTATATATGTTGATGAATGGTATATACGATGCTATATTTAACTTGCATCGTAGATATGTTGTTGAAATGATATATACGATGGTTACATATATCGATGATGTGTTGATGAAATGCTATATTTATCCAAGTGAATGTGTCTCTTGCTTACTGTCGTATATATATTTATACCATCGTGTGTGTGTGTGTATATATATGTATATACGATGGCCAATTGTATAGGCTATGGCCAACAATATTTATCCAATCGTATATATCATTTGGGGTGTATATACGACCCCCTAATTTTACACATTGTATATACACCCTCAAATGGCATATACGATGGTGTATATACGATTTGGAGGGTGTATATATGATTCTTATAATTATTATTTTTTTGGAGTTGTGGGGATATTTTGAGGTTTTTAAATTTTGTTAAAGATATTTTGGTATTTTTGTAGGGTACGTGGGGGTAGATGGGGAAGTGGTGGGGTACAAAAAAAAGACCCTTTTAAATTTGGCAAATGATCAGTAACAGAAACAATTTTTCCATACCCCCTACACACCACACCCCTTACACACCACACACCCCCAAACTTAGAATATTGCAAAATTACCCTCAAGTGAAACACGCGTGGAAACCTCCTCACGCTGTATTTTAGAATGGTTCGGTTGTTGGTCTCTGAATCAGTTCGGTTGTCATTGTCCGAACAAAAGGAAGGGAAGGGAACAGGAAAGGGAAGAAGAAGAAGAAGAAGAAGAAGAAGAAGAAGAAGAAGAAGAAGAAGAAGAAGAGGAAGAGAATGGAAATGGGGTTCGGCTGATGCAGCCCCACCGGGTTCACATGAGGCAACCTGAACCTTGTAAATTTCAAAAAATGGGGTGTGTGTCAAAATATATAAGGTACGGTTGCCAGTAGTCAAACCTGTTCGGTTGGCCAAAATCGACCCAAAAAAATTTCAAAAACAAATGGAGGCGCTTGCCTCATTAATGATATTTTGGTCATTTCACATGGTTTGAGGGTGTGTGGTGAGTAGGGAGGGGTGTGGGAAAAGCAATGACCAAGATTTTTGTACCCCCACCCACTTAGACTTCATACCCCCTTTTTCACAAACACCCAATTTTACCCCTCATACATTTTAAAACCCATTTGAAACATCACAAAATAAATACATCCAGGAAAGGCAGTAAGGCGGTTTTCTTTCTTCCTGAATTTGTCTCATCTTACATAAATTCAGAACTGTTTTTTCCTAGAAACAACACAACAATGAAGGAGATACAAAATAGCCCTCGATATGGGTGTAGCAAGTTCATGGAATACCTTCAAAAGGAGCTCTAGTAACAACTCACTATGACCTTGTACCAAGAGGAGTGTCTTTTTGTTCCAAAAATCAAGAGACAAGTGAATTATGGATAGGGATTGCAATACAAAATATTACCACTCCAAAAAAATTGTTTGAAGACGAAAAAATGAAACTGTTGCTCTTAGGAATAATAACTTGGTTTGGAGGGAGGATCCTGATCAGCTCAAGAATATGGTCTAAAACCATTTTGTTAATATTTTTCAAGAAACGAGCTGGTTCGCGAGCAGGTGATTGCTAGAAATTCATACCCGGCCACCTTAGATATGCACAATGCAACCTTGAGTGAAAATACTACAATGGAAGAAATAAGGAATACAATTTTTGATATTGGTGCTCACAAAGCACCTGGTGAATATGGCTTTCCTCTTTTTTCTTTCAGCAATATCGAGAAATGGTTGCTACGTCTCTGACCCGCGATGTCAATGATATATGGGCGCAGCCAGGACTGCCGAAGCAAAGAACACCTTGTTGGTGCATATTTCGAAGGTGGCCCAATTCTGAGTTTGTGTTACTCAATTTAGGCCCATTGCTCTCTACAATGTTGCATACAAAGTCATCACCAAAATTATAGTCAATCGGATCAAGCCACTCATGAATGATATGCTCCCTCCTCATCAATCTACTTTTATTCCGGTAGAACTATTCATCATAATATTATTATTGCTCAAGAGATGGTGCATATACGACGAATAGAATGAAAGGAAATAAAATGTTCATGTCCATCAAGATAGATCTAGATAAGACATATATGATAGAATCAATTGGAGTTTTGTCATTCAATTATTGAAAAGTGCGGGTTCTCGACTGAGCTGGTAAATATCATCAAGCACTGCTTGACAACTTCCTCATTCAAAATCCGTGGAAATGAGAATAAGACGAATTTGTTTAACCCTTCTTGGGGCGTAAGGCAAGGGGATCCTCTATCACCTTACCTATTTGTGATTTGTTTGGAAAAAAAATCTCACATTATTGCATATCAAGTAGATGTTGAGTATTGGATGCCTATGCAAATTGGATAGAATGGACCCCAAATCTCTCGCCTCTTTGTGATTTGAGGATGACTTTTAACGACCACACGATGGGCCGGTGGTTTATTCATAACCTTATTAATGACATGTAGCATAGTAGGTAACAACGTGACCGAATAATGAGAGGTGATACAGTATTGGTGAGGTGAGAAGGGAACACATGTGCAAATTGGCTTGTAAAGTAAACTATGGTCTACAGTTTACAGATAACGACCCTATAGAGTTAGACGTTCTACCGAAAGAGCTTTAACATGTCATATTTGATGATTTGACATAATCTTCCATACCCAAAAATATTAAATTAGCGTAGTTTTTAATTGATTTCTACTTTGGGCGAAAACCATGTTTATGTAAAAGAAAAAAACTGCAAATATTTGGTTGAAATAGTCAAATTAAGGCAGCGGTTGTGTTTGTAGAAGAAGATAAGATATGAGGTAGAGAAAGGGAAGCTTTATGCAACGGAAGGAGTAGAATTGAAAATTGCATGGGTGATGGAAATCCCGTCTCTGAAGATCCTCCACTCACCAAAAGCTGGAATGCCCAACTAAAATTGACTATGACAAATAAGAAAAAGGATGGGATAGTATTTTAAAATTTGAAAAAGGCTATAATAAAGAAAGAAAGAAAAAAACAAAGGTGGTTTTGGTTGGGATGAGCTGTCGTGGTGGTGCATTAGATTATTAGATGCCTTTAATATTTGATGCTCACCTGATCTGATCTGATCTGATCTGTCTAGCCAGCCACTCACCTCAACTGCACTGATGGACTAATGTGATTTACTACTTACTGTAACTATTCCACCCACCCACTCCTCCTCACTTTCGATCAATTATTATTATTTTTCTCCAAACTTAACACTGAATCTCTCGTGATTTATTTACTCCAAAAGGATATTAATGGATGTAATATATAGCACTAATGCACAAGATTTGAAATTATTGTTTGATACATACATAACATACTGGTTGATTAGTTTAGTGTTAGTATTAGTACTCCCTCCGTATGAACCCAATTTGACAGGAGAGAGAGAGAGAGAGAGAGACTGTCTTGACTTTCAACTTTGAAGTTTGAAGTTTGAAGCATAAGTACATACACAAACACAAAGGCAAAGGGCACAGTGTGGTGGTAGGGAAATTTTTGGCAATTCCTTTTACGAGACCCCACGAGCGCGGGCTGGGCTTGTGTTACTCTACGTACGTTTTCATTTTCTCTCTCCTCACTCTTTTCTCTCTCTCTCTTCTTTTTAATTTACCCTTCTCTCTCTCTCTGTGTCTGTCTGTGACTGAGCAGCAGCAGCAAGCAAGCAAGAGAACAGTCAATCAAAAATCGAGAACCCCACAAAAACTCACAGTCTCAGCTGGGTCCAAACAGTTACTACAATTTTTAAAACTTTCTCTCTCTTTTTCTGTGTCTCTCTCTCTCTCTCTCTCTCTCTCGTCCCCACCTCACCCCACCCATATCTAGAAAGAAAAGGGAGAATTGGGATGAACAAAAGAAAAAAAAGATGAATCATCTAATCTCATCTCATTTGTGATACCCAACCAATAACAATAATAAAAAAAGTTTGAATTGAGCGAAGCTTAGAGTGAGAGAAAGTGAGAGAGAGAGAGGCTTCCCCACCCACCCGGCCACACCTAATTGAAATAGAAATGGAACTATCCTCCTCATCAGCATCTGATTTACAAAACAACAAGCAAAGCAGCAACAAGACTCATCCCCACCACCATCAACAACAAGAATCTCCTTCTTCCAATTCCCAGCAACAACAACAACAACAACAACACCAACTTGTGGTCCCTTTTGATGGCACTAATAATAATAATAATAATACCAGACCATCACTCTTCAACATGGGGGGCTCCATCTCCATCTCCAACAACAACACTACTTCTTCTTCTTCTTCTTCCTCCAATTCATCTTCATCTTCTGCTTCCGCTCCTCACCTCATCGATGCCTCTCTCGCCATCGCCACCAGATCTGACCCTCCACCTCTCGATTCCACTAAAAACACCACCCAAATTCAAAACCCTCCTCCTAAGCGATCCACTAAGGACAGACACACTAAGGTCGACGGTCGAGGTCGGAGAATTCGAATGCCAGCGACGTGTGCAGCCAGAGTTTTCCAATTGACGAGAGAATTGGGCCACAAATCCGACGGAGAGACAATCGAGTGGCTGCTACAGCAGGCGGAGCCAGCAATCATCGCCGCCACAGGGACCGGAACTATCCCGGCGAATTTCTCAACCTTGAACGTATCCCTCCGCAGCAGTGGGTCAACGCTATCGGCTCCGGCGTCGAAGTCCGCTCCTCACAGCTTTCACGGAGCGCTGGCACTAGCACACCATCACCCTTACGAGGAAGCGTTCCAGCAGCACACAAGCTTACTAGGGTTTCACCAACACCAACAGCAACAACAGCAGCAGTTGATGAACGCTGCTGCTGCTGCTGCTGCTGAGCATCATCAGATAAGTGGAGAGAATTACATGAGAAAAAGATATAGGGAAGATCTATTCAAAGATGATAACAACAACAGCAACGAAAACGGTGGTGATAGAGATGATGGTGGTGATGGTTCTTCTTCTCCCAACCAACAAGGACAAGGTGGTGGTGGTGGTGATGGTGGAGGAGGAGGAGGGTCTTCTGGTACTTCTTCTTCTTCTACTACTACTACAACAACATCTTCTGTTAGTGGAGTTGTACGAGGGTCGAATATGGTAGCAGGAGGCACAGCCATGTGGACTGCAACCGGTGGGAGTGGGAATACAATATGGATGCTTCCAGTGAGTGGTTCTTCAGAGACACAAAACATGTGGCCTTTTCCTCATCATCAACAACCACAACCTTCAACTCAAGGAGGAGGGTTGCATTTTATGCCGACGAGGTTCAACGCTGGTAGTCTTGATTTCCAAGGTGGTCTACAACTGGGTTCAGTGTACCACCAGCCACCACCTTCTCAGCATCTGGGCTTGGCTGTGTCTGACTCCAACTTGGGTATGTTGGCTGCTCTCAATGCTTACACAAGACCTGGTTTCAATGTCAACTCATTGGACCCTCACTCTCAACCTACCCACAGTGGAGGAGGAGGAGAAGAAGATGATCCTAACACCTCCCAGTGATTCCATTCAATCTACTTTTTGGTTAGTTAGCTTTCCTTCCCATTTACTACTATTTTCTAAATCTATTTTATTTTAATTAAAATTTATGCACTTTATCCTTAACCATAGAGTTCCATTCCATTGCATGTTTGTTTTGCATTGTAATTTGTGCGCCGCCGTATATATATATATATACTATATAGCTTAATTTCCTTTTTATTTTTTTTGCAGATTTGAGTTTCTCATAACCCATTCAATGGATATATATGCATGCTCCTCGTTAAATCGGACTTGAGTTTCTTAGTTGTTGCGTCCTCTACCCCTAGCTAGCTATTGCTGTTTTGTTTAATTCAAGAGAAATGCTTCCTATTTTCTTGTTTTTTATTTTATTTTATTTTCACCGAGAGAGAGAGAGAGAGGTACTTGATATTTTGACTGTTGCCATTTGATTTTGGTCCAAAGGGACTTTGCAGACACACCAGAGTTTGTTTGTGTATAGCAGGAAATTTTATTAATTTCTCATCATTTTTTTTTTTTTTTTATAAATCGGAGTATCTCTCTGCATGATTGTCAGAGAGACTAATCCTCGAGTTCAGAGGGACCACAATTGACGGTGCAAAGTTCTCTCCTCAAGAGATTTAACACGCTTTGCGCTAAAGTTTCTGGATTCGATCCCGGGCGCTTAGTTAAATTGGAAGAGACCCTTACCATCTCATTCAAGTACTCATTTTCTTCTTTTTTTCCCCTATGACAATATCAAAAACAACAGGATTTCAAACCAAAATTTTCGTTTTATTTACTATTGTTTTTTTCTTATATATCCTTTTTCTTAATTTCTACGGATCACTTATTAAACCAAATAATTTCAAAATTTTCTATTCTTTTATTTCGCATGAAATTTAAGATGTATATGGAGTTTTGAAAATAAATGATCATTTACAGAAATTCTACCTATGAAAACAATACTAAAATGGAACAGACCAACTAAGTAAAATAGGACGCCAGGTAAGGTAAGGGTAGAGAAAGTGACCAAAGTATATAAATAGGTAATACTACCAATTCATCGTAGCTAGCTGGAATATATACTACAAAAGGTTTTTGTTTAGGGAGGTTTTGAGGAAGTCCTCCCCCTTCCCATTATAAAGTTGGGTATGCTTTGTACTCCTTTCAATGAAATTATTTATCTAAAAAAAATATACTACAAATCTCACTCACTTAAATAATTGGACATTATTGAAGGACCACAGTTAATTATATATGACTTTATTATACCCATCATATATATTAGGTTTTTTTTAAACCTATCCATCATAGACTCATAGTAGTTTATTATGTATATTTTTGTGAACAAATAGGTGTCAAACACCACCCCTAAACTCACACCCTTAAAACAAAGATCTTAATTTGAACTCATGTAATCATAGAAAATATTCTGTCTAAGAACATCGACTTTATCAATTGTGCTTACGGATATTTTGATAATGTAACACTATAATTCGGAAATGAATTACTCAGGTAAATGTCAACACTATATTGCTTATGCTTATGGCACTTCAATTTTCTATGTTTATATGTGGATGATAATTGATGACAATAAGATAATTGAAGTGGATGGTTTTGTACTTTTGTCAAAGGAATGCGAAAACAGAAAGGTTGAACTTTCTTTCAATTGAGATGGGCAAAAGACAAAGACAAAAAGAAAAAGAAAGAAAATGAAATGGAAGTTGAAAATGAGGAAGAAAAATGAGTGGGTGCATTATTAAAGGATGGTAACGTGGCCCAAAGCCAGGGCGGCAAGGAAAATGATTTTGGTGTTGACTTCAACAGTCAATTTCAGATTACTACTCACTCGCTATTCATTTTCTGCTCATTTCTTCTTTTTCTGCTCATTTCTTCACACTTATAACCATTCACCCTTAATTAGTTGCTATATGTAATGTAAGATGTTATTGTAGTGATTCCCAATTGGGTAGATCTGATATATACAAGTACAGGATGTATATGATATTTGCATTTTCAGTAAAAAAATTATATTTGCACAAATTGCACTGTTTTTAAATTTTATTTATATTGGTTTTTTCTTGTAAGATGTTACAAAAAGAAATTCAAAAATAATATTTCTACTTTTTCCACTCAGATGTGGTTGCACATGACTAAGAAGGGTTGGTCCGAGCAGTAACTCGACTCGAATCTCATCCAAATGTTTTGAATTTAAATTTTGGGTGTGGCTAAAATTCTGTTAGGAGGGAACAACTACATGAATCGGTAAAGTCCAATACACATGGCCATTCAAATTCTCTTGTGTAGATTAGTCACGGGCAGAATCGGTGAATACCGCCCCCAACAATAATAGTGTAAAACAAAAAGATGTGGTTGCACATGGGATGACTTCTTTCTTTTGAACAAAATGACATATAGTCGGGTAATTTATTCTGACTTGTGTTGTACAGATCTATGCTATAAACGGATATTGTTCGTTCCACGACTAATAACATTACTATGGTCATCTCTAGAGGGGGAGAAAACACCATAGGAAACCCAGTTTCAAGTTTATTAGCAGACAAAACTTAACTTTAATCCACTTTTACAAGAAAAATTACTTTTTTTTAATCTAAATAATAAAGAAACAAAGGGGGCAGCTAAGCATACTCACTCTACGCGTTATCTAAACCTGTCGGATTGTTTTGATATCAAAATCTTTATTTTAATGAAAAAAAAAAATTAATAAATCGATTAATCATCGATTTACAACTGTGGCAATTAACCAAGTTTTTTAGACGATTAGTCAACCTACTTTTTCACAGTTTTCGAGGTGTGGATTAAAAACTTGGTTAATTGACCGCTGGGCTAATTGTCTAAAAAACTTGATTAATTGGTGTTGTAGGTTAGTGATTTGTCAATTTGTCAAAATTTTTTTTATCAAAATAACATCGTTGTTTTGATATTAGCTTCATTTGCACAAAACCGCAAATCCTGTGCATTGAAAAGCTACCAAATTGGATATATTATATTATATACAACAGTCATTTTGCAAGTACTTTAATTTTAAATAATAATAATAATAATAATAATGGGAAGCACAAGTAATATTGACTTGATAATTTAAAATATTAAAATGGCTAGTAATAATCTGCATAATGAAAGATGTGTTTTGCAGATTACGGAGTACTAATGTTTAAGGAAAGGACAGGAAGGAAAAATAATGATAGAATTAGTGGGAGAGGGAGGGACCAAGACCATATAATGTGATTATCATGGTTGATTTTGAAAAGGGAAAATGACGGCCAGGATGAATTGTGGTCACGGCAGCACCGTGGAGTACTGTACAACTTGTAGTACTATTTATTTATATACTCACCCAATAAATGAATAATGCAATAAAGATAAAGTACCACGCGCTTCACGTGCTCCAATCATATGGCTGCTAAGTGCTGGTTTGGTTTCGTTTAGTTGTAAGTGTGTCAACCACAACAGTGCCGCGCGTGGGCTCTAACTTCTAACTAGTATAGGACAATGATTCTCTTCTTCCAGTCCCCTATCTCTGTCTCTCTTCCATTGTTTTTCTGGGTAACCCTCTTTCACTGTCACAACTCACAACCTTGCTTTTTTATTTTACATTAAAATAAACAGATTACAATCCCCATTTATTTTTATATATTTTAAGTTTAAATACGTTTTTACCCCCTATAAATAAGGAGAGTTTTTTTTTTAACCCCTGCAATATTTTTTTTTTTAAAAAAACCTTTGCAAATTTCACGTTTTTTTGGTTTTGGTCTTCATTGCATTTTTAACATAAAAAAAAATGGTGGCGTGTCTAATGGATATCCGATTTGGCATTTTTAATTTGTTTTCTTTTGGCTTAAATACGTTTTTACACCCTGCAAATATGGGGTATTTTGCTTTTACCCCCTGAAAAAAATTTAAATCCCCTTCTTCTTCCTCAGCACCCCACCCAACCTAATATCAACTTTTCCATCTCTAACACACACCAACGCTTCCATCTTTCAAAAGAGTCACCTCCGCAACGACAAAAGGAAACTGGATAATTTGGGATTTGGGGTTAGAGTTCAATGGCGTCCTCTCCTCGAAATTAAAGAAGAACGATAGAGATAAAATCAAATCTTTCTTTCACTGGCTTTGTCTTTATTTGTTGACAGCAACTTGAAAGAGAGAAATAGAGAGCGGTGGTGTTTCAGCGGTGAAGGGGTGTTGTTCTGACGACGAGAGCGATGAGAAGTGAGAGAGATGAATAGATCTAGGCATTTATGTTGCTACTATGGTTGTGTTTGATACACATGGTGCTCATGGTTTGCTGGTTCTGAGAGAGAGAGAGAGACGAAGAAGAAGATGAGTTCTAGTTTGATATGAAAGCGTTGGTTTGTGTTGGAGATGAAAAAGTTGATATGAGGTTGGGTGGGTGCTGAGGAAGAAGAAGGGGATTTAAATTTTTTTTGCAGGGGGTAAAAGCAAAACACCTCCTATTTGCAGGGGGTAAAAACGTATTTAAGCCTATATTTTATTAAAATTAGAGCATCCAACCCCATTTAAATTTTTAAATGAGTCTCACATATAACCATCATTTATTTATAATTTTTTAATATAGTAATTATATAAGAACTTTATATCTCCAATTCAGAACTTCAACAAAATACTCCAATTCAAGAACTCTATTCCAATAGGTACCCATTTTTTTTCTCCACAATAGGGTACCTATTAAAGTCCACTCTTAAGAGATAAGAAGTCCGCATTGCGAATGTTCTTAAGTACTCTTTATAATTATTGCTAATAAAATGTTTATTACTCCCTCCGGACTCTGTATATAAACAACAAATAACTTTTTGAATTCATTGAAAAAAAATGATATATCTGAAATCTGAAATATATATAGTCTTATCCGGATACACCACTTTTCAATAATATAAAAAATTGTTTATTACTTATATACGAATACAGGGAGAATACTCGCAAAAAATAAATTTCTTTTAAGAACTCCACAAATAAATGTCTTGATATGTGTGCCAAAATCTCAAATCACCAAAGTTTTTGGAACAGATGGAATAATAAATAATCAAAGGCATAATAAGAAAATAAATAACAATTTTATGAAAAACAATAAAATGTATAGACTTATTTGGTTTGTGCAAAACAACCTTAAAAGAGGCTACCTTCAGTCCACAATATAATAATAGATAAAACCCTAGATCACACATACCAACAAATCACATTTAAATAAACTATACATTAAATTAAATGATTATTTACATTTTTAATTGCTCTTTTCAAAATTTACATTATTTTCAAAATTACTCTTTTCATTAAATGATGATTTACACTTCTAATTAATAATATCATTTTTAACTACACTACTTAAATAGGAGTAAAATTGGGATGAATCATTTAGTACAATTTAAAAATTGTGCTTGTTTTCTTATATTCTGAACCTAAAAAAAACACTTTTGGTCTCAATTTTTAAACTGTACTATTAAATAGGAAGAAACACAATTTTGAGAAGGCCAAACTAGCACTCCCTCTATTCCTGATCTTTGGTATTTTTAGTCTTTTATTTTTGTTCCAAAACATAGTAGTTTTAAAAATCCAATGACAGTTCACCAAATTTTTCCAAACATACCATTTATATTTATTAAGTCATTTAGAGTTTCAAAGTATAGATTTATTGTTCCAAGACTCTTTCACTTTAATTTCAATTGTCCCAAGACAGAGGGGTATTTTAGTACTTGACTAACACAAATTAATATCATCTTAATTTGTGTTTAACAAGGCAAAAGTACCAAAGTTTAGGAACGAAGAGAGTATTAAATATGTCGAAGAGGGAATAAGAGTGCCACAAATTGACCAGCTGCTATGCGGAGGGGACATGATTCTGGAGGAATTAAAAACACAGTTTTGCAAGGCTCAAAATTCCATGAGACAATCGGCTGTTAAGAGGAGGAGGGATGTCACCTTTAGGAGATGAGGTGTATTTAAAGACTCAACCCTACAAGTTCAAAGGAATTCCTCTGTTTATCCCTTATTTTGCTGTGTGGTTCTATTACAATGTCATTTGCAAATGAGTTTAACACAAACCTGGATTAAAGAAGTAATAAGAGATTCATGCAAACTAATTGATATATTTACAATAATATATAACTAAATTTAAATTAATTACATGAATTAATACTAGTAAATATATTGGCCACGGTTGTTACTTGTTAGTACGTACTGTACAAGACAGTGGAATTTATGTCTAACGTGGTCAACTTTGGGTCTAGCAGCAGTTTGTAGCTTTAAGTCTTCTGCATCTGAACTCTGAAATCGTGCAGTGTGTAGTCCAAACCGCATAGCATTTTGCACAAATTCATTTATCCTACAGATTTAATCAAAAGTTCAAAACTAATTAACCAACTTTTAGTAAAATAGAAAAGTGGTTGGAGGGTTTCATTTCATATATATGCTGAACGAATGTAGCCTAGTGAAGCACACTTCTGGTATAAAATAGAATTACAGTACGTGTTCTAACCAATCCTCAGTTATGCCAGAATCACTGATTGCAACAATCTTATTGCTCTTTTCTGTCTTGCATCGGTCCCCATTTCTCCACTGATAAAAGAGATAACACCCACATCCTACATAAACCATAATCGAAGTTTGTGGTTAGAGTGTATAACATAAACTGACCACCAAAATTTAGCTCAAAATTGAAAAATGAAAAGTATATATAACATTAGACGATTCATATTCCAATTCTCTCAGGTATAAAATAAAGGAAAGGAAAAGTTCAATATCTGCTGATATTAATAGATTTCAACAAATTCCATTTGAGTGGCATCCTCCATCAGCAGAAGTGCACAGCAGTGGCTGGCGGCACTTGGCCTGCCAAAGGATTCCATCCCAGGTCCTGGGATTCACAAAACATGGAAGGACCACTGCACCGCTATGTTTATTAGTTGAATATTTTGGCATCTATGATATATATATATATATATATATAACTTAATTTGTTATATCCTTGAGGTAGCAAGGCTCCTCTATGTCACAAAGAAGCTCATCCCCTTGGTGCACAGGGTGAATATTTTTTATAAACAGACAATACTGAATGTATTTCTAATATATATATTTTCACTTAATAAGTCAAAGCAGAGACACCATATAAGATGAGATCAGCTGAAGGAAGTATATGACAACTAACGAGTGATTTAACAACCTCAAAATTGTCAAATAATTACAGATAAAGGGGATGTACATCATTATTGAAACAACTTGCACTTACCATAGCAGTTAGCTACTTCATCTATCATTAGATATTAATGCTACGCAAGTACCCTTTTGGATGACTTGCATAGTAGCTAATTTGGGTGATGCATTGTCTGTCTAGAGTCTAGAATGAAGGAAGAGGTAATAAAGAGCTTACGAGACATTATCTGCAACATAAAATATTGGAAGCCTTCCCACTCCTGCAGCTCTCCATTTATCTTTTTCAAAGGATATTTCTTGCTCAGCCTCTGACCCAATTGCCGTTAGAACAAACTGAAATATACAACATATGATACTAATTTACTATGACTCATTCATAATACTATAACATGAAGTTTTAGTTTTGAATAACAAAAGGAAATGCAAAAAAAAAAAAATCAAAAAGTCAAATTCAATATGTGGGGAAGAGTTTTGGATTCTCATGTTAAAATTTCACATTAAGGCGTCAAGTGAAATTTGTGTCTATCTCTCTCTCTTCATAAACATCAATAAAAGTTACTGAGGTCTTAAACTTAATACATGCAACTATGCAAGGAGAGAGATCGATACAAAAATTTCATATGAAATACATGCCAAATCCAAGTTTAACACGAGAGGATCCAAATCCAATAGGAAGATAGAAAAATAGAAGGGAAGCAACCAACATGGTCCTACATACCAGTGGAAAAAGTATAGCCATAATCCCATAACTTACAAGAGGAGAAAAAAAGAATAAAGGCCAAACGCAAGGGCTTCCTGTAATGACAGAAATCACTTATTAATCTCAAAAATGAAGTGAATCAAAGGATAAAGTATTATACATAACAGAAAAACAAATGTTGGAGTTAATGGATTTAAGATAATGAGTGAAGAGAAAGAACTAATACTCTTAACAGATTGATGATGGTGAGATGATACAAAAGGTTATCCACTATTCCCCTATTTATAGGGATACAAGACACTAGACTCCTAATGCTAGGTAACTAAGTGATAATATCCCAATTCTATGGGATAATTCAAAATACTCTAAAGATAAGATCATATATTCTAACACTCTTATAGAAATACCCTTTGAAAGAGGAAAACCAGACTGATATTACCATAGACCCAAAATATTTAAACTAGAAATTAAGTATGACGACCGCTTTTGGGATCGATATGAGGTCGGGGCCGGGCGAGTGCATTTGGGACAAATTTGGGGCCAATGCACTACAGAAAAAGGTAGTATTGTCAAATAGTGGTTATGGCGGCGCTATAGCGTAGTGGAATTTGAACAAACCGCTATTTCTCGCAATCTGTGATTAACAACACTTGAAAGATGTTGGGCTAGAGCATCTGGGACAAAGATGGGCATGTGAGTCGTAACCAACATGTATCCCCATTAGAATGGTCAACAACGGGAAAAGAAGTCACCACTAATATGATTAATATGTGGAAAAGGAGTCATCGCCGGAATGATTGTCAGAGGGAATAGAAGCAAAGCAACTGATATGATCCATTAATGAGAAAAGAATGACATGATAAACATCGAAGAAGAAGCAGACATCGGATTTGAGCTTCGAACATCTCAAAACACCAAGATAACCAAACAAACATGTTGAGGTGGTGAATGGAGGTGATGGCGGCTAGGGAAAAAACACGAGTTCAAAAAATGCGAGAAAGGACGACAGTCAGAATTGGAAGAGAATACACTAAAAAAGAAGACACAGCAAAAGAGGTAACTAAATTGAGTTCCAAAGGATGGTACCTCTTTGAAACCATGTTAAAATTAATGAGTTTTAGACAAAGAAAAAGAATCAATACTCTAAAATATGATCGTGATTGAAGATAATATGATACACAAGGTTAACCACTAACCCTCTATTTTAGGGATACAAGATACAAGATTCATAATCCTAATAGAATAAGAAAACTAATCATAATAACAACTAAGTGATAAGATCTTAATCCTATGGGATAATTCAAAATACTCTGAGATAAGATGGATAAGATCATATATTCTAACAACTGTGTTGCATAGTTCAACTTTCTTCAACAAGAAAATGGCATTAGACTGAATTTTAAACTGAAATAGGCCACGTAGGCAACATCATATGTTGAACTATATGGCATTCTGGTTAAATCTTCAAACTTCCAAAAGTTGAAAATTCTTAATCATCTTTCCCAAGCACCCAATTATCCTTCCATAAACAACTTAATATATTTTATTTTTATTATAGAAAATAAGTAACATGATCCAAATATGTGAATTTTCTCTAGCTAAACAAACAGATATGCTAAAAAAAGTTACTATGAATAAGTTTGTTGTAAAAAACAATTACCAAAACCCAAAAAAAAGGGCCAGTAAGATTGAAAGTATTCCAGCCTGTTGTCAAGAGCCACTTCTTTGAAATTCCATTTATACCTAATAAAAAAGCATATATTAAAACATGTATCCAACTGTTGAAGGAGGGCATTAAGCAAAGGTGCATATGGACCACATACTCGAAGCAGTAATATGCATACATCCAGGAAACGAATACAAAGTTGAGCCCCCTCCCTATGTACGGTATGAAATCAGTTGCAGAAACCTGCAAATAACATAGGTAAATTGCTTGTTTTTGAACTATTATTAAGGATAAAACAAACAAAGTCGAGTTTACAGCATATCAAGGCATATACAATATCTTTTCAATATAAACAAGAAATTACAATGATTTTACTACCTGAAGAAAGAAAGCGAAAAGAAGAAGTAATGAGTAAACCTGCTCTCCTATTCCAATCATGACCCTAAGTTAAGCAAACACAGTAGCTGAACCTTTTAGTGCTGATATACCCAGTAAGGATCAATATCAATTAGAAAAGAAAAGAGAAAATATGGAAGTAACTTTAATAGAACTTTACCCTCCAAGGCCAGATGGTCTTTTTGCTTGATAAGCATTTTGTGTAGTTGGTGAAATGTTTTGGCTAGAGCCTTTCTCCACAGATAACTTAGATTTTCCCATTGCAGCATACCCATACTTGGCAATGTCATTGTTGTACCTAAAAAGATTCTGTTAGCAATTTTTTATAGGAATAAATCATATCTTTCACAGGGAGAGTGGTATATTTCATTACTTAGTAAAGATGCCATAAACAAATATGAAATAATTTGACAAAAACACGACAATAAAGGGCAGCTCAATACATTCAACAAGATAATAAATATGGGGAGAAAGAAAGATTAGAAAGTGAAGATTACCAGATGTTGGTAAGAAGCATGCTAAATCCATATAATGGGTAAAACCAAAGCACCTGTAGGGAGGAGACAATCAGAAAAGATTAATTGGAAACCCACATTCATTCAGACCTTTTCTCATGCACTAAGAGAGCTTTTAAAATGCAATCTAGATATAGAAAGATAGTATATTTAGGAAATTGGGAAAATGTACACCTTAAATATAGTATATTTAATACTTACATAAAAGAGGTGAGTGAGTACAAGACGTAAGAAGGAGTAAAATTTCAAAGTGCCACCTAAGTCACACTGTTTATGAGAAACAAGCTGTGAGCATTGATCAGGTAATATCCACCACAATGCAGGGATCACTATCGAGTTCATGACGAACATACTGCACAAAAATATTTAAAGATGTTTAAATCATCAAAAAACGTGATTGGATTCAAGATTCAATTTTATGCCACAAATTTTCATTCATCCTTCAATAGCTATAACAGTGATTGAATTGCAGAATCTCGATTGAATTACATATATAGGATTAAGAGTTGATTGTTAAAAGAATTAAGTTAGATGAAAATTGAAATTACCTTCCTAAGAAAATGAAACCGTTGAGAAGGAAACATTGGCCTGTTCGGACAAAAAGCGTCTTGGAGCTTAGAAAGAGAATAAGAACGCGATGAAGGCAACAAGCCTCTTTGAAACCCTCCGCCCATAGAACACCAAAAGCCTTCACGCGTTCCATCTTAATCGCAACGTTCTTTTCTTTAACTTCAACTCCTAACATTTCTCAAGTTAATCAACATCATAAGAAGAAGTACATGTTTTTTTCTTTTTGACGCAATAAGTAAATGTTTTTTTCTTATCGTATCGTATCGTAGTGGACTAAGTGATTGAGAAAGAAGACATATTCTCAAGTCACTGATTATAGGTTTTTTTTTTTTGGTCAAAAGTCACTGATTATAGGTTAAACTGTGTAAATCATCAACAAAAAAAAAAAAAAAAAAAAGAGGGTAAGTGTGGCTTTTTAGCCTTAGATTTCACATTTTAAAAAATTAATTAACGGATGCTATTAAAGAAGGGAAACGTACTTTCTTTTTTGAAAAAAACAAGGATGGGCAACTTACTTAACTTGCATTTTTGACATGTTTTACATTTTACATTATGGTCTTGTTGAGAGATATAATTATAATAAAAATGAAAATAAAAGTTTTAAGGGTTTAATTATACACTGCTGTTGTAAATTTTTTAGACCATGAACCAATAGAAGTTCATTGTGGGAGGTATTTGAGATAAAGTCAAATCACTTTTATGACTTGACGTTTCGTTATTGATTGACGTCATAAAAAATTTTATACGGCGATTATGTATATAAAATAAATCCAAAATTTAATCTTCTCTTTTAAAAAAAATCCAAATTTTAATATTGTATAATTAATTAAGCCACTTCCTTGTGGGATATAAGTCGCATAAAAAATGTTATCGTCAAGCTCTCGAACATACTCTTTTCAATATATTTTCTTTTATTGATTAAATTTGCAAAAAAAAATAGTGTGTTGGAAAATAAGTGATAGAGCGGAAAAATTATCAACTAGACTCACCTTCGTTGAACTTTTAAAGCTCTGTTTGGTAAAAAGTAGCGGATAGCAAATACGCTAGCGGATAGCGGAAGCTAGTTGATAGCAAATTATGTGTTTGGTAAAACTAGCGATTAAAACAGTTGATAAATGTAAAATGACATAAAATGATATTTAACTAATGATTAAATTATTTAAGGATGATAAAATATTTAATGAGGAAAGAGAAGTAATTTAAGAAAATAATAAGGGTAAAAATGTCAAAAAAAAGAGAAACGCTATATGCTATCCGCTAGCGTTTCAAAAAACGCTAAACCCTACTCGAAAAACGCTAAACCCTAGTGTTTGCCAAACACTCGTATTCGTCATCCGCTAGCCAAATACGCTAGTCTCATTCGCTATCCGCTAGCGGATGAGACGTTAGGCTCGGTTTGGCCCTGCTCTTAAGCTCTATTTGGCGCGTCCCATCCGCTAGCGGATAGCGGATGAAAGTAGAGGATGGAACTAGCGGGTGAAGAGTACACGTGTTTGGTAAGCACTAGCATTTAGCATTTTCGGGGTAGCGTTTAGCGTTTTTTCAAACGCTACTTCAAGTAGCGTTTCAAAAAACGCTAGCGGATAGTGTCTCACTTTTTTTGGCATTTTTACCCTTGTTACTTTTCTTAAATTTCTTCTCTATCCTTATTAAATAAATGTAATCATGAATTAAATAAATATATCTTTTTATGTTATTTTACATTTATCAGCTAGTTCAACCGCTAGTTTTACAAAACACGTTAATTGTGTGAGAAAACTTCAAATAGCATGTGAAAAGGTTTTTTTTTTACTAAAGCATGTGAAAAAGTTAAAGACAATTATTATGGGGAGAATTTTGATGGGAGAATTTTTTCCATCTAATGTTTTTTTTTAGATCAAACGGAGCTTAGAGCCCAAAAGAGATTACACGGGATCAAACGAGGAGTAGAAACTCCAGTTACATCAGCATCAACAAGTAATTTCACAATAGGTGGCGGTGAATCAAAGAGAGAGGAACTCTCCGGGTAGGTGCATCCCAAGTTTGGAAACTCATATGCTACCTTATTGGTTTCACAGTAGATACGAAGGATACACACATTTCTAAAGCAGGAAAGAATTTGTCTAATTCCCCTTACTAAGTGTCTCCCAGCTAATGTTATTTTACTATAGGTTTGTACAAAACAAAAGAAAAGATAAAACCCAAAAACAAATGGGGTTTTGATTCCCCAATTTTGTAATTCATGCCTTTCTCTCACTTATTTCGCCCTCTCTCATCTTTCTTTTTGCATTCAGTTATTATTATGTGTAGTTTATCAATTTATCACGTCCCTACGCAGATGAACTTAGGAGCTATAACTGGGAGCTTCAAACCCACCGAGTTTGACAGATAAAGATCCTCTATTTTTCAAAAGAAATGAAAATATCAATTACTACAGCTTTGGAGTATAAATGCTCACATGTTCCAAAGTGGCAACATAAAATATGATATATTAGGCATTTATATCATATTTTGTTAGGAGAAGAGCAAAGAATAATATGGGGGTCAACTCGAGGCCTGCTGGCAGATAATGATAACAACATTGCTAAGCTGTCCAGTTCAAAATTTGATGACGAATACTTTCATTCAACTAAGGTACATTATATATAATCAGCGTTCAGAAAGTTACATTGGCCTTTGTCTTCGGTATGGAGTGCAGAGGGGGTATACAAGACTACCAGAAAGCATAATCATCGGGATCCCAAAAGAACAGTGATAGGAAACACCCATCCTTCCACTCGAACTATATCAGGAAATAATATGATGGGGAGGGAAATAATCAGTAAAATACACCATAACTTGGCAAAGTCCCTCCCCAGCGCCTCAACCTCTGAAATATGCAACATGTGCAAGATGTGACACAATGAATATATCATGGTGATCTCGAGGAATCTTGCCTTCTGAGAGGAATGCCTTCACCATCACTATAGCCATCCTCTTCCGAATGCTTAGCAAGTCTAACAGATGAACTTTGTGAACCTGTGTACAAGAAGATAATATTAATAATCATGTTTGAAAACTTCAAGACTTAACACCCGGGAGTGCATTGCAAGCATGGGAATCACTAGCGCGTACCATCAACCATATCCTTAGTCTTGTGCAGAAGAAAAGTTCCTGAAAGTATTGTCACAAACCCACATATTTCTGTGATAACTTGTGTTGGACTTTGCCTATCCCAGTCCTGACATCAAGTTCAATTCTCAATCAAAGGTCAACATTCAATTAAAACTAGGGCGTCTAATATGTAAATAACAATCAATGGGCAGCCATTTGATAATTAAATAACAATTACACTATCGCATCAGCACATGAACACAACACAATCAAAATGACAGAAATCAAAGAAAACATATTTATAATTGTGAACCAGAGTGCATGGATGGCGCTCTTGATTAGCAAATGAAAGTAAATTGACCTATTTCTAGGTATCATATCACAAGTCCCCTAGATTAAATACCATAGGCAAGTTTACCAAAATCGAGATCCTACGCAGGATCAGGAAGGGACGACAAGAAGTAAATTGGAAAATCCTACCAAAAATATGAAAACATACCTTAAAATAGAAGTATGATGATATAAGCAGCTATTACACATACTAGTAACACTAAACTTAAAGTATTTAGATATGGAACGGAACGAAAATAGAACGGTGAAAGGTGATGGACTTCAAATTTTCAATTAAGGGCAGATCCCAAACTGTGGGTTTTTCCGAAACAAGAGCCAGGACAACATGAGCTCCAGCTGAACAGGAAACAAGACCTGGCACAGAAGAGAGGTCATGGCAATCCAGGATCAATCCAGCAGATTTTTGATCCTAAGTAGGAATGGGTCGGACAGAAAGGAAAAAATCAGGATCGATACAGAGTTTGATTATGCGCACAATTTTGACAACATTTGTTAGGATATTGGATAAGGAATAATTAGTAAGAATATAAGGTTAGGAGTTCGTTAGGGCAGTTATTAGTTGATTGGTAGTTATACAGTTATCATGTATATATAGGAGGTTATTAGGATAGATGAGGAGGCTATTCAGATTTGTAATCTTTTGGTGAATAGAGAACAGTAGCTCTATTGTAAAAAAAGGAAACCCTTGGAGGAGAGATTATCTCTTCTTCTTTCCTATTCTCGATAAACCGTCCTTTCCTTGCAATACAATCTCTTGGTTCCTAACAACATTGAACTCAGGTAACCATACAAAATGATGGAGATACATGGAGGGAGATGTAAACCATAGAATCCAAGCAGGGCAGATAAACTGAAGGAATCATGATGCAATTTGTGATAGAAAAGCACTGCTTTGAGCTTCGACAAAAATTATATTGCACAACTAGAAGACTTGCAATGTTGTACGCTATTGATGGTGGGCGGCAAAAACCAATGAATAGGCAATGTCAGTATTACATGGATGAGAATGTTATGATGGGAAGGTGATTACACAATACAATATATATGAGGAATGAAATCATCATAGAGAAAGTTGAGATAACTCAAATTGAAAAAAAGATGGTATAGACTATAGTCTTGTTTCAAGTGGCTTGAACCTGAGAAGCAAAGACGCAAAACCACCAATTAGGAAAATATGTCTGTGGAGGATAGCTAAGGGAGATCAAGAAAACTACAAGTCAAATCATTAAGAGAGACTTAGATTTAAATGATATCCTTGTACTCAATTCATTACAAATATAATGGTGCCGTTTGATCCTTGATTGTTTGCTACTGTAGTTCTACGCAACAACCAGTACATAAGTATTATTAAGGATCTTGTGACAACAATAAAATAATATTACATTAGAGATTACCTTAACAAAGTCTAGCATTAATTTAAACCATAAGTAGACCACCACGTATTCTCCAACTCAGAAGCATAAGCAATTTGGAGCAACGGGTAAAAGCATAAAAGAAATCATAAATCTCAACTTGTCTGCCATAATGGCTTAATATCTTCATATTATGGCCTTCTATTTTGCCGTTACATTAAAAGCAATTGGAATTCAGAATTTCAGACACCTAATAATAAAGGTGTGTGAAGAAAAATGCTTTACAATTTGAAAAAAACATTTGGTCAAGAGGCTTCAGAAAACATGGTTATAAAATATACAGCCAATCTAAGTTGTGCCAAAAAATTTAAAGAATCATAAAAAATAAAGCAATGAAGTGATGCCCAACTATATCAGCCAGACAACAAAATTTACCTTAAACATGATAACACTGGCCACAATGGTTAATGTTGTGAACATAACATAATATATGGGAGATACCACTGCCGTATTAAAAGTATCCAGTGCCTGATTTAAGAAATAAAAAAATATATTATCACCTGAATCACAAAATAGTATAAACTAGTCATAAAAAATAAGAGGCGGAGATGCGCAAAAAGTTACAACACTATTAGTATGTGGCAGGATCATGCCCAAAACACATCCAAAACTAGGAAACTGTATATAGAAGCCTCATCCTAATCCTACAAATTCAATTCAGAGCTATAGGGATAACAAACTTGTTCACATAAGCCATTCAGATACCTAAACCTGCATTTATGTGCATTTAAATTATTAAACTATTCATTGCACTTGCATCATTAGTTCTTCCTATTCAATACCAACCTGCAAACCATTCAAAAACAAGATATCAACTGCAATGCACTAATACACTGATTCAAGAAAATTTGGACCAAAGATCGTTATCCTCTTTCTTAACAAAAATGGACTTTTTAAGGAAAACATTGTCTTCATCATAGCATAACTAACACAGCAGGCTGCAAAGCATCTTCACCACAATAAGTAATGGATAATGTATTCATTATTTCTCCTCTTGAGATTACTTTTCTTTTCTTGCTTTTATTTTTTCACCAAAAAATCTTTTTTGTTTTACTTTTAATAGTTACTTTATGAATTACCAAATTCTTTTCATTTTTGTTATATTTCCTACCAATCAAACTTGGGTACCTCTTATATTGTCAAGCCACGGTTTGTGTTTTGGCAAAAGTATTCAACAAGCACACATGACTCCACTACAAAATGAATGACGATTTGGAATTTTCATGGATTTCCAACAGCTTGCTCGCAACAAAGGTCAAACTTAAACATAGTTTAAGGGTTTCAAATTTCCGTTGGACTCCTCACTGATAAACCCTCTTCCCCATTCTGAGGTCAATTCCATTATCAAAATGTCGATGCTTTCATTTAAAAAGAATAAAAAGAATAATTTACATTCCTCCTTGTTTACATTTTTTATACTATGTACTCATTAAATAGTGGATATGACAAATCAATTCTTCATTTATAAATCACGGGATAAAATTCTCAATCCATCACTATTGTTCCCTTTGGCTAGAGAGAAAGAGATGAGAAATAGAATAGATTTTATATATTGATTGGTATAACAGGAATAAAAAAAGAAATAGGAAAGAAAGAAGTGTTGGTTATTTATAAAAATACGATAATTCCCCTAAATTGAAAATTTCCATCAAAATAAGTTTATTTTTTATTTCAATTCAAGTAATTAATTTATTAAGTTGCTTAATTTACTTTTTATCAATTTAATCAATCAGATAATTTTTAAAAGATTTTTACATAATTAATTAAATTATTATTGAAATTTGATTTGAAAATTATTATATCTCAATATTTGACATGAAGGTGCTGTCATCAATGTAAGGGAAAGAAGGAAAAAAAAACAAATAATCATGCTCCCCCTCCCCTTTCTTCGCATAACTAAGAAGAAAAACCATGGGCCCACCTTGTTTTAGTCACTTTCCTCAATTTCATTGGTGTGCCAATCAAGAGAAATGCCTAATTTCTACCCTTTTTATTTTTCTTTCCTCACTCTCTCGTTGATATTTCTTTCCCCTCAACCAATCACAGGCTTAAAGATCAAAGGTCATGTGGTAGTAATGTGCACCAATCAGATGAGAAGATGAAGATGTGGAGAGACCAAAAGTTCTAGAACCATTTCATGCAAAAGTCAGATGAGAAGAAAAATAATCACCATTAATTTAATATTTTTATCAACATGATCAAGAAAAGATTGCACAGATAAAGAGTTAAAAAAATCAGAACATGTTTACAGAAAGAGCATAAAAAGTAAAATATGTGATATTTCCACACATTTCAATGGAATAATGGAAAGTCAATGAAACCAAACAAGTGCACGATGGAATTGTTGAGTGTTGACAGAAAGAAATGTGAGATAATACTACAAATAAATATAAATGTCAGGGAACAAGAAAAGCTATCATACCTTATTTAGATAATTCATTTGGGTAAGAACACAAACAGTTACAACTAAAGTGAATGCCCACGTTTGAGGGTAAATTAGTTGATTCATGCCTGATAGAGTTAATTTTATGGCAATTCCAAGAGCTTTAACACTCATAACCTGTCAAAAAAAAAAACCTTACAATATAAATACATAAAAAAGAAACAGACACCTTAGGGAAAACAAGGACTGTTAGAAATCCATCAACAACTAGATGATGAAACTTACCGTTAGGGAACCTACGAGGGAACAAACACCAATATAAACCATTATGTGTGTCTGGCCATATAGAGGGATGAAATGGAAGATAAGAATAAAGGTAGCTGTTATGACCAAAGTTGCATAAAAGAGAAATGCTGCAAAAGAAGGATTGTGGCTCTTGGTTAATAGTCTGATTCGATATTTTGAGCTGAGAAACATTTCAAAGTTGAAACACAGCTACCTGGCTCCATAGCAAGATCCCATACTTCTGTCACTGATTCAATTTGCCGTTCTTGGGGAGCATGTAGAACAATTGTCGTAGACCCCACAACACACAAAGCACAACCAAGAATTCCGAATATATGTAGCCTCTCCCGTAAAATAATATGGGCAAGAACAGCACTGCAAGACAACATCACAAATTAGAATTTATCAAGAGTCAAGCATCCATATGAAGCTTGAATTTTGTCGTGCCTGATAATAATGCTAAGAGCACCAAGTGGAGTGACCAATATAGCTGGAGCAAATGCATATGCTGCGAAATTGGCAATCTCTCCAACAATCACTGTTGAAATAGAAAATGTTAGAATAGAAATCTTAATCCACTTGTTAGAACTATTAGCTATAAAGTATAAACAACTCAGACCAATAATTAAAAAGATAAAAACTTAAATGGAAAAGGTATAGGCTTCAGCAACTTTTTTCCTACAAAATAAATTGGATAGTAGGTTGCAAAAACTTATATAATTTAACCTAAAATTGTAACTTTTTCTAAAAGTTCATAAAACATACAGAGATGAGCGAAAAGCATGCATAAGAACACCCAATTTGGATTTGTCGAGGTTCTGTAAAGAACTCAACTTAAACAAGTTTAGTCAATAACTATATCACTTTCTACTTTCTGTGCAAATAAACTAGAAGTTAAAAATGAAGCAGGAGTTGTGGGGATACAAAGAAAAATCAAATATTTGGCATATAAGATATTGCAAGAGCAATTATTAATTAAAAGATAGGCTCGCATTTAATTCAGTATCCATTCTACATCAAACAGAATAATTAATGACTTACTTGTTATCATGCCCACCCACCAAAGCGGCTCGTACAAGTACGAATAACCTCCACTTCCTGTCAGAGATAATCATTTGGAAAGTTAGTCACCCTGGACGTGATCTGAAGTGGGAATGTACTAGAGACACAAACACGAGGTTAAAAACAACTAATTTGCAGATGAAGTGGTTCTATGAAAAGCATCCATTTGAACCATTTCATTTTAACATAATTCAATTTATCTATATGAGAAAATTAATAGATGTCCATACTCATGAGTGGCAACAGCATGTACAATTAAAACTTATAGACAGTTTTTTCACCATATTTTGACATTAACACTGGGATCAGATCACATCAAACTCCATTTTCTGCGTGACAATCAAGACAATCCTAAAGAACTTGACTGTTTTATAGTTAGACCCGCATGAATGCGCGCGTTGTGACTGGCAATATTGTTTTCCTTTCATCCACCACGCCTCAGCGCAGCAGTGTCAGCAAAATAGTCCATTTTGTGTTAGTTATAATAATTATAATTATGATCTTAATCCTTTACAAATAGGCTTAAAATAATCTAGAAAACAAAATTAATGGAACAATCAGATCAAATCGAACTCCATTTTCTTAGTGACAATTGAGACAAGGCTAAACTAATACCTCATCACTCACTAGTGCTACTCCATAGCAAGGAGAGCAAGAAAAAAGTTGCAAAAAGTTCCATGAAAACGGATGAAAAGACAGACTCAGACTCATTTTCAGAGACAACACCTAATCTACAAAATCTACATCTATTTGGTTTATAAAACGTTATAACGGAACGAGAACACACAAAAAGCTTGGCAACGCAACGCAACGCAACGCATCCAGTTTCAGTGAGTTGGAGAAAGAGTAGAAAACCTACAGAGCCCAGATCTTCAGAAAATCTAATAATCCGTAGCAAGGTCCAGCAAATGAGAATTGTAAAATGAAGTAAACAGAAATGAGCAACTAACTTGCAGGAGTAACTAGTAATAAGGCACAAAATGAAATCGCGTATATGAAACAGCAACACAAATTACCGGATCGAATCGTGCATTTTACAAAGAGTGAAGAGGAATGAATATACCTGCCCTAACTCCACAGGCACCGGCTTTCTTCAAACCTTTCTTTTTGACAATGAAGCTAGCACCGATGAAGAAACTGGAAGAGAGACCAAGGATTAGACCTTTTATATTATCAGAGGACATTCCCTCGCGCCAGCTGGAAGTGGAAACTGAAGAAGAAGTCGCCATCTCGCGCAAACAAAAACCCTAGAGCGAGTGGGAAGCGTGAGATGCAGATGGATCTCGCCACTTCCGAAGAAATCGAGTACCAAAAATCTAATCTATCTATCAAGGGAATGTTTTCTTCCCTGGATACAGCTGTCACAAAGGGTTATCTTTCTCTGGATCGGAGATGCTTCGCAATTGCAATTTCATATGCATATACATATGATTGTGAAATGTGGATACAGAGAGAAAGAGATAAAAAGAAACTAAATCAATTTTACAGTATGACTGAGACGTCCACTAACAGGGTAGATAGATACAAAGATGACTGCTACACTCCATTGTTGATTCTCTGCTAATCCCTACTTGATTGGGAATTACTCTCTCTCCCTCTCTCGTAATGCCTAATCTCAACAACCGTTTTTTCCACTTTCTTCCTCTTCTCCTTTTTCTTTTCCTTTTTTTATTCATCGTAAAAATAAAAATAATACAACGTACTTTAGTAAATTTTCGTTGTTACTTTAAAAATAAAAATAAAAAACTACTTTAGATAAATTAATTTTTTTCCGAATTTTCTTTTACAAATTACGAGTGTTTCCCTTTTTTTAATAAGCCGCATTGAAGGGAGCACAAATGCTGCCCAAACCCAATGGAAAGCAGGAAAGGCTCAAACTTCTGTGAGCGAAAATTTATTGGGAAAAAGATTCAAGCAAGAAAAAGAGTATCTCGCATAAACTGTATTACAGTGAGAAAAATCTACCTAGCTCACTGTTTCTCCCTCATATAGATTACAAAATGTTTAAGCATTGGAGGGGATCATGCCACCAAGCAGAGACAGAGACAACAAAAATTAAATTACAAGAGGATCTATAAACCAACCAACTCCAAGTTAAGTACTTGATGCGAGAGATAATGGAGTCAATGTCAAGGTCCACGGTCTTGAAGATGAGAGTATTCCTAGCCAACCAGATACTCCAACAAATAATCAACCAAATTAAATATTTTGTTCTCCTCGCCTTCCTTCCTTCCTGTAGTCAACTTCCCCCACCATAGACAATGATCAAACAAACAAACTCGATTACAAGTGTTTCCGTTAATTTTTGGTGGGTTGAATCCCGACCCTTGAAAAATCAATTGGAAGATAAGATATTTATGGTTACTATAGTGGGGTGTCCGGAAATGCCTACTAAAGTGCCCTAAACACTGAGTAGATCCATTGTTAATCGAGGATGGCAATAGCCAGTCAGAAAGGCACAAATAGTACTAAAGGAAGCATTCGTACCGCATGTGTCGCGATACAAACCATGCACAGACCAAGACACGTTCAACTAAAAACAAGCAAGGAAGACGTGGCAGACACCCGTTGGGTCGTATCGAGGTAGTGACCATCCTACTACCTCGGTGGCAGGCGATGGATGACAACGCCCCATACTGTAGAATACTATAGGACCCCTTTTTATTATAAATAGTACATGCTACTCTTGTGTTAAAGATCTTTGGTTCAATATACTTGGGAGGTCTCCCTTAGTAAGGCTATGTCCTTAAGGGTTGTACCACTCCATCTTGTATATTTTGATGTTAATGCTCATGGGTTTTGGTCTAGTCCCCCATGTTTCATATCAATATGGATGGAGCATCCAAGCATGATATGACGTTGGCTTGTGGTGGTGTCCTTCGCAATAGTTTCTGGCGCTGGCTTGATGGTATCTCTCGGTATTTAAGGGGTGCCTGCGCCTATATTGATAAGCCTTGGGGGGGGCTTGACGGCTTGTCCTTAGCTCGTAGCAAATGGTACAACAAGGTGGAGCTTAGGGTCGATTCCCAGGTTATTGTGAGTTGTCTGCAGGGTGAGTCTCCTAATAGCATTATGGGTAGTCGGTTGGTGCACATGATCTGACAGGTTTGGGTGTGTCGTAGTTATCCTATTTGACTCCCGAGTTTCTGTTTTTCACATCGTTCTCGAATTTACATTGTTTTTGTTGAAACCTTTTGCTATATTTAAATTTCTGCACTCAATACGAGTTGAAACACAATTAGTTTGACTTAAATTGGTTGAAAAATGAGTAAATAAGAGCCAAATCACATTTTAAATATGTGAATTGTTTTTTGACATTGTTTGCATTTGAAGCGATTTTCTGAATAAAATACCTGTCATATTCTGACTCCTTGTTGAATTTCGAGCATTTTAGGCTCAAGAATCGTTCAATGTGGTGCTTTATAGCAAAATCACCATTGTTGTGATTGAAGGTTTTTTAAACTTCAAATTCAAGATTTTGGTTCCAATAGTGTTTTTGCGCGTAAGCACTTTTCTAAGTTTAATTTTGCTTCCATTTAACTCCTTGCAAAATTCATTTAATTTTGTCGGATATTGCACGAGTTATTCAAGAAACAATAAATTAAACGAACCTTGATGTGCTTGAAAACATTCATTGTGTTCTTCGCTTTTTTGTATTTTTGTTTAAAAGGGTCAAATTGAAATATATATGAAAGATAAATGACTAAAGTGAGAAAGAAAAAGAGAAAAGACCAAAAGTGAGAAAAAAATATAAACGACCAAAAGAGGGGGAAAAATATAAAGAAAGAAAATGAAAATTTTTAAAAAAATAAATGACCAAAAATGTTATTTAATTTAGCCAATAAATTGTTGATAAAAAAAGGCAAAAATTACAACATGGGTCCTTTAAGTTATTTAATTGTAATAAGTTGGTCCTTTAAGTTTTTTTTGTGCCACTTAAGTCATTTAAGTTACATAATATGTACACCATTAGTTCTTTTTTCATCTAATTCGCACTAACAGAGCTGACGTGGTTGTGACGGAACCTACCGGTCATCGGTCTTGTGACAATTTTGTCATTTAAGACTACAATCATGCACCAATTTGGTCTTTCCAACTTAAATGAAAAAGAAGATGACCCATTTTTTTTAAAAAAAATTAAGTTGAAAGTTCTAAATTGTTACATGACAGTAGTAGTATTAAAGGACCAAATTCTTACAAGATATATGATAGGTAGCCTCTGTCACAGTCACATCAACTCTGTTAGTGCGAATTTTTTTTTTTTGTAATAAAAAATGAAAAAATGATTAATGGTACACATTATGTAACTTAAAAGACTTAGGGTATGTTTGGATAGATTAAATGAACGGAGTGGAGCGGAATGGAATGGAGCGGAGTGGAACGAAACAGAATGAAATTTCCATTCTATTGTTTGGGAATTTTATGACGGAGCGGAGCAAAATTCCCACTCCATTATTTGGACAATGGACGGAACGAAATCAATTATAACTTTTTATTCCTTTTTTACCCTTGTTTAAAAAATATTATTCACACTCTAACTTTTATTATTCGACTATGTTGATTTTATCATTGTCTAAAAAAAGATATATTCATCAAAAATTAATCAGTAAATTATTATTTTTGACATATCCAATACGTTACTTAATTTTTTTTAATTAACTTATTAACTTATAAGGTATTGAAGAATAACTTATAAGGTATTATTTCTATACTTGTTGACGCTGATGTTGTTGGAGTTTCTACTCCTTGTGTAATACCAGTGTAATCTCTTTTGGCCTATAAGCCCCATTTAATCTCAGAAAAAAAAAAAAAAAGAATAGCAGACACTTGATTTATTTGGAATTGAAATCTGAAGTATTAAAAAAAGTAGCAGAATTTTATCTATGAGGTTACGTTGATTCGTTGATTTACGTTGAAATTCTGTTGGTGATGTTCTGTTTCACTGTTTGCAGGTACTCAGCTGCTGCACATTTCGGTTTCCCCTCTGGTGGCCGAGGCTATGTGCCTTCGGTGGGCCTTAAACTGGGCTTCTCAACAGCAACTTGGTGTTTTGTGGTTCGAATCGGATGCTGAGGCAGTTGTTAAGGGCGTGGCTGGGAGTTTTAAAGACTTCTCTATCGACAACATTGTTATGAATTGTAATATTTTGTTAAATTCTATGTCAAATTGTAGAGTTTTTTTTGCTAGCAGAAATTGTAATAGAGCAGCTTATGCTCTAGTTGGAATGGCTAAAAACTTTGGGTCTGTTTTATGGAGGGGATATGTCCCTGAACCTTGTCTGTCTGTAACTCGTGAGGATGCCTTGTGCTCCGTTGTTTCTTCTCTTAATGAATGAGATTATCTTTGCTGTCAAAAAAAAGGTAGCACTAAAATGGAAGAGAAAGAAAAGCTAGGAGCTGAGAAAAAAAACAAAAAACAAAATATGGACGAAGCCAGTGAGCAGAGCAGTATGTGGAGAGAGCTCTTGAATAGGGGTAAATATGTAATAGTTTAATTATAGTGAGTGGTTCCATTCCATACCTCCCAAATTGAGGGGGAGCAAAAATAAGGGAATATGATGGAATGGATTCCATCACCTACCATTCCATTCCATCACTTTTTTAAGTATCCAAACAATGGAATACTAGATCATTCCATTTCATTTCACTACATTCCATCCCATACCACCAATCCAAACATACCCTTAAGTGGTACAGAAAAAAAATTAAAGAACCAACTTAAAGACTCTTTGTGTAATTTTGCCAAAAAAAAAAGATATGCCATAAATTCAAAAGGACTAAAATGTAAAATTACTTACCATTGTCCACTGGCATTTATCAGAACAACATTCATCATATACTTTCAGATTCGGATATTCGTAACGTTCACGAACGGCGAGGGAAAATCCGTGTTTGTGTGCCATATCGCAATGCTGACGATGACGAGCCAAATTGGGTTTCCTCTGCACGTCAAGTCTGGGAGTGGGAGTGGGAGTTGGTGCTGCTACGCTTCTGCTTCACTGTCTGAGACTCAAGTCCTCAATGGAAGCCGCGGCGGCACAGTCTCCGATAGACAAGAGATCCGTATCGGTTTGCCCAGCAAAGGTCGCATGTCTTCTGACACCCTCGAACTTCTCAAGGTTGCTTCTCTTCATTTCCCCCCTTCCTTAATCTCATTTACAATTTTGAATTTGCGGCTTCTGTATCTGCAATTATATTGGGTTGTTTGACTATTCAGTTGCGAATTCACACTCTCTTTTACTAATCTGCAATTATATTGAGTTGTTTGACTATTCAGTTGCGAATTCACTCTCTCTCTTTTACTAATTGTAACTTCGATTCCCTTTGCACGTGTAGAATTGTCAATTGTCGGTGAAGCAGGTCAATCCTCGACAGTATGTTGCCCAAATTCCTCAGGTACCTTCTTCCTTTTCAATTTTCCATCTACTTTGTAACATTCCATTGTTTCAAACTTCAGTGTTTCACAACAATATGTATTGCATAGTTTGAGTCCACCAGTAATTTGCAAATACGAAATACTCCCTATGTCACATGTGTATGCTGTTCGCTGCAGTACGCCTTAATTAAGCACTTATAGTATAAGCGCTTATGCATAAGCTGTTTTCATAAGTTCTTCCAAACAAGTTAACAAGTACTATGCTAGTAGATAAACTCAAATAAGCCAATCCAAACAGGCCCTATGTTGATAGTCACATTTTTGTGGTTGCAAAGCTTCTGACTTAGGCATACACTTTTGATGCCCGTAGGCCTCAATGCTACTTCTGGTAAGTGGTAATGGTATTTGGATCTGTTTTGGCAGAAGAAACCCAAGAAGTTATTAATACATTTTTATGAATATTTTGTTTATCTAGTGTAGATGACCTTACCCTAATTATTCACCCTAGTGTTGCTAAATGACCGTGAATCATTTTTCTTACATTGTAGATTTCCAACTTGGAAGTTTGGTTTCAGAGGCCTAAAGACATCGTAAGAAAGTTGTTATCTGGAGATCTCGACCTTGGTATTGTGGGGCTCGATATAGTGGGTGAACATGGCCAGGTGAGCATTTCTGCATAACTTGTTTTTGATTTTTTAGGGGATTTCTAAAGATTTATAAATTATACAAGTAAGCTGAAGGCGTAAATAAGGACGGTGGTATTTCCCCTTCCAACAGCCAAGCACCAATGATTACATATTTACATGTACTGCAATTTTCATTGTATTTTGCAGTTTTGCTAACCAAGCTTATTAAGTTCTGTTACATACTTTTTTTAATTGACACAAATCAAGCTACTTTATTTCATTCATAATAATATTCCAAATACAATGCAGAATCGACTAAAAGATAGTGCCAGTAGCATTACTGGTAGTCACTCATGAGTGTGTTGGTAGTCACTCATGCTAGCATTACAAAATAAGCACATGTTAAATGTCTTCTCTAACAATGGAAGAATCAAATCTTTTATGTTATAATAATTGTTCTTTGTCAGGGTAATGACGATCTTATCATTGTCCACGAGGCTCTGGAGTATGGTGATTGCCGTTTATCCCTTGCGGTGAGTTAAAGCCACATTCTTGTGACACTACTAAATCTACTCCTGTGAGCCTGTCATTGTTTTGTGCAATTAATTGTCTTGAGTAACCTCGTTATTTCAGATTCCACAATATGGAATATTTGAAAATATAAATTCGTTGGAGGAGCTAGCAAGAATGCCTCAATGGACAGAAGAAAAGCCTCTGCGAGTTGCAACTGGATTCACCTATGTATGTGGTTCACGTTCAACTAATGTTTCTAATTTTTATCTCTGTGGCACAGTCTCTGCTGTTTCCCTTTTACAAGAAAGTTTGATCTGAATTTTGTTCTTACTGTTCAGCTGGGTCCTAAATTTATGAAAGATAATGGACTTAAGCATGTCACATTTTCAACTGCTGATGGGGCATTGGAGGCAGCTCCGGCGGTGAGTGATAGTATATTTTCTATTAAAAGTTATTCCTTTTAAGTTTTTTTTAATGATGTAGCACGTATTCGAGCATTATCCTTTTTGTTATAACACAGACTAATTGTCAGATGTTAGGAGGGGTTTGATTTTTACAACTCTTGATAAATTGCCTCTGTTCTATAGCTTAATTTGCTGTTCATGGTTGAATATTCTTTTGATCCCCAAAATCAAATATAACCATTCTGTTAATGTCAAATGGCTGAAAGTCTGAAACAGGACTGCATTCAATTTTCATAAGCATGAAAAACTGTCAAACTGTAGATGCATTCTATCTAGTTGATTATTCTGTGGCTAGAATACATAGAGCCGTCAGTATCCTGTATTCAAGATTGACAAATACGGTGTCAATAATTATAAATTATAGGCTTCTTGAATTTTCCTTAAACATGTGTCCTTCTTTGTACGAAATAATAAGCTTTATGTGCTTTTCTTATTTCCCATCTATATTTTTTTTGAGACTGACAAAAAGCCAAACCAATTTGAAATAAATTCAAGACTCGGTTTGACAATCGTTGAATTTAGTTCATGAACCAAATGAGTTGAAATTGAGCTTGTTAAATATTGAGCTAACTCAAGCTCTGTACAGTTCGCCATGTTTGGTTCATAAACCGACTCAATATATAATATTTACTTATAAACTCATAATTAACTTTGTAATTAATTTCGTATTTTATTTGCGTGTGAAATAAAATGTCCAAAATCTAAGTCATTTTACTTTTAGTCTATGAAGCTAACGAGCTGAATTGAGTTATTTCCGAGCTTGAACTGAGTCTTGTTCAAGCTAAAACTTGCATCATAATCTTTTTCTGTTTTATGCCTGGGGGTGAAGTGGGGACTGGGTTGTGATGTGAGATGGAACCTGTGGTTGCCTATTGGCAGGGGTCTGTTATCATTGGACTCAGCTTTTAGCGACAAAATTTTAGTCTGAATTTCAGTTAGAGTTTTAAACGCAAATAATGAAACTTTTTGTAAAATTTATATCTGCTTTCCATGCTAAATCTTTACCATTTATCTTTTTCTCATAACTTTTTGGGTCTTTGCACCTGAAATAAAGTAATCAATATTAATTGCTGTCATGACCATTTCATTGAGCCACTGCCATATGCCTGACATGATCTTTTTGATTCATCTTGATAATTTTGTCTTTGCTCTATTTAGATGGGAATAGCTGATGCCATCTTGGACCTTGTAAGTAGTGGAACTACGTTGAAAGAAAATAACTTGAAGGAAATTGAAGGTGGAACTGTTTTGGAAAGCCAGGTTAGTGATTATTAAATTTTCTGATCCCGCCTAGCATTATCTGTTGGTTTCAAATGGGGGACCAGGAGACTGCTGCATTTTATGCTTTGTCAGATTTTGTTTCACTTTGACAATTGAGTGCTTTTCAGGCTGCTCTTGTTGCAAGCAGAAAATCAATGATAAAACGGAAAGGAGTACTTGAAACAACACATGAGATGCTTGAAAGATTGGAGGCACATCTGAGGGCTGTTGGGCAGTTCACGGTGCATATATAATTTATAATTCCCCATCGTTCCAAAACCTTTTCATTTTCTAATGCTAGATTCGGCAGGTTACTGCAAATATGAGGGGAAGCAGTGCAGAGGAAGTGGCTGAGAGAGTACTGAGCCAACCATCATTAGTTGGGTTACAGGTGTGATTTGGAATGAAATCTTTTCCCCAACCCCAATTCATTTTGAGAGAGGAGCTTATCCCTTTTCACATTTGCTTTCTTCACAATCAAAGTCTGATTCTGATATATACTATGCATTGTGAATTGTGATTACGAGTAGTAGAATTTTTTTCTACCACTCCGAATTTTAAGAGGCACACTTCTTTGTCTATCTGCAGGGACCTACTGTCAGTCCTGTCTTCTGCAAGCGTGACGGAAAGGTATCAGCAGACTACTATGCCATAGTCATATGTGTGCCCAAGAAGGCACTGTATAAGTCTATACAGCAACTGAGGGCGGTGAGTTTTTTAAATAATGTAAAGCATGTGTTTCTATTTTCTATCAAGCCGGTAAAGATAGTTGTGAGCTTGTGGGGGTAACATAGGGGAAAAAGATAAAAGATAATGGTTAAAGTGTTTGATTGAGCGGAATGCAGAGAAACCAGTTGTAAAGATTGTGGACACATAATTTGTCTGTGATTCCTGTTGTCCCTGACGGGTGGCAAGCATGCCTATTAAGTTATTGGACTCCTCTCAAAACTTCTGCTTATCATATATGGCATTCGAGTTTAGCCAAATACCATGCCTGCTATTTGAACAGCACATCCGAAAACTATTTCTTTCTTATTTATCCATGTTACTCATACCAATTTCCTGTTGACTACATTCATATGATGCAGATTGGAGGCAGTGGGGTTCTCATATCACCCTTGACCTATATTTTTGACGAGGAAACTCCTAGATGGCGTCAGCTCCTTTCTAAACTTGGGCTGTAGTCACATGTATTCAGTTTATGGAGTCGTTTGTTGTTGTTTTTCCCCAGATACTATCAGCACAGAAGAACTTTAGAAAACTGAAATGAAATTGCATTTCTTGCTCGATCTTTATAGGGGAACTCCTACTTCAGTATCGGTTTGTGGGTTGAAAATTTTGTAGGAAGCCCGTAGTTTCTTCAATTGGTTCTCTCCGCATGGGGTTTAACACGGTGTTGAAGTTTGAACTTCAACAATTGTTGTGGCCTGTGGGATTTGAACTGCGGTGTTGTAATTTTTAACTTTGTAATGGATTTTATCTGGTCCCTTGTTGGATTGTCCATCTTTCAAATGAAGTTTGATGCATGTGAAATTAGAAACTTGTAAGAATACATAAAGTGCATAGTAGCAAATAAAGTGGTTGATGACCCTGCTTTCTTGAGGTGTGACTTAGAGATGGTTTCATTTGTTTTGAAGACCCGCCAAATTGTGTTAGATATCTAGTTTTCACTGATGTTTTGGTAGTCTTTACTCTCCGTTTGATTCTCGGGTAATTGTTTTTTGGGCTGTTTAGCTCCTTTTATCTTAAGAAAATAATAATAATAAGTCGAAATGGATGCTTTCTACCTGCATTTGGACAAAACCATTCTAGTGTGGTGCTGTCACAAAAATTTGTATTTAACTAGATAGCGAACTGATTTAGGATCAGGCACTGTGTAATCGACTATTGGGAACACCACACATATTGTTATGTTTGCCTTATCAACTGAAGGATAAGGGCTATGCTTCGCTGGGAATTGTATCAACCATCACTATTCTATATATTTTGGAATTTTGGATTCTTGATAAAAATGGAACATGTGTTTTGTATATGTTTGCCATGATATGATGTGATTTTGTGAAGTGTAATTGATTAACACTAAATAAGAAAACACATTCCAACAGACATGTTAGTCATTTAGGACAAAAATCTAATCTTTCGTTTGAGTTTTAGCAATTCAAACATTGTCTAATTGACTAGGGGGCAATTCCAATCAACTAGGACATTTCTGGAAAATCATACCAAGACTTCGGGTGGTTTTAATCGATTAGATTGGGAGGTTTAATCGATTAGATTGGGAGGTTTAGATTGGGAGTTTTAGCAATTCAAACATATGTCTAAGTTTATTTGTGCGATCTCAAAACCTTATAACAGCTACGACAGAACCTCTAGGTTCATTAGTACGATCGAGTCATGATAACTTATTGATTTTCTAATCAAAATCACATACTTTTGTAAACCTTGTATGGTATCCCGAACCTAAATCCCTTAGGAGATGTTTTGAGGATTACATAAGTGAATTAGGATGGGATTTTGGGACCAGAATGGAGACAACTACATTTTGACCTCTATATAAATGATTAACACGACTTGTTAATCAATTAAAACCTTGTAAAACCTAGAATTGAATTTAGATTCAACCTTAATCGATCAGAACTTCTCTGAATAGATAATGAACCAGACAAGCTTTAACTGTTTAGTTAGTTTCCCCTAATCAAAAGCATTTCATGTTTTACCGCCGAGAATCAACTGAATGATAGTCACGTTAACAATGTTGTTCATATCAATATTTCCAAACTCAAACTCGAGTTTGTGCCCATCTTTGAATTCATTCTCTATGTGAAGATCTTTCCATTCCATTCCATTCCAATTCTATTTATTTTTGCCTATCTTTTTTGTTTTGAATTGTATTTTGCCTGTCTTTTACTTGTAAAGTTAATCACCAATTGTACAACTGAATTTATACCATAAAGTTATTATCGTGAAACTCATTTCGCTTGTCCTTTCTCACATTAAATCTATCACCCTTGTACTTCTTCAAGGTCTTCTTTGCTATAATATGAGAGACACACTAAATATATGTAACTAAAATCGTGTAATATAATTGTAAATAGAAGGAGTAAATCTCACTACTTCCACCTTAGTTCTAAGCAAACCATTCAAAACATTCCTTTCATTCTATTGTAAATAGTGTAATATAATTGTAATTATTTATTCGGTCCGTTAGGATTATGTTTAGAATAGTCTATTTAAACAGATTAACGTTTGTACTCTAGATACAATTGAAATATATTCACATATATTTTTCTGCATGATATCAGAGTCTATTTTAGATCCTTTGAGCCACTCACCATTATTATCCACGCATCAAGTTTAATAGTATTGGACGTGAATGGGTGTATTAGGAAAAACCCAAGTCCTACATTGACTAAAGATATGGTTTCAAAAGAGTATATAATTAAATGATATCCCTCACTTTACAAGCCAGTTTTATGAGATTGAGTTAGCTTTAAGCCATTTCTATAAAGTAGTCAAATCCTACATGACAGTTAAGTAAAAAAACAACTTAATTTACCCATTTGTCAAAAAAAATAAAGTTGCTCCTTAGTCCTACCAGTAATTTAGGCAAGTTGCTGTATGAGATTGGGAGGTGGGTGCGGATAGCTGGGCCTGATCGATGAGCCTACCCAACCAACGGTTTAGGCAATTGAATTGCGGGCGGGTGGGTACCGACGGCAACAACTAGCGTGTAAATGTGTCAGTGTAATAATGTAGTAACTACTAAAACCCTTTCTTTTCCTGTGCCCCCTCTCTTAGCGCAGCGCAAACATAAACCCTAACTAACTCCCTCCCTCTCTCACACAAACCATGAAGCAGAAAACGACGATGACGCAAAAAGAGGAAGAGGAGAAGAACGAAGTTCCATTTCCACCTGATGAGGATGATTCCGACTCTGATTACAAGGTATACCACATTCACTTTTGCACTTTTCTTCATTCATTGTATTCAACTTCATCAGTAGTAATTTCATGCTGTGTTGTGTGCACGCTGCTTGTAGGACTCTTCTGCAGATGACGACGAAGACTCTTCTGTTTCACTGGATTCTCAATCTGAATCCGAATTAGAAGATGGTTCACCTGCGGATGATAACTCCGGCGATTCAGAAAACGCAGAATCTGCATCAGCTGAAGATGAGGTACATCACTATTTTTCTCAATAACCTAGTAAGCTTTTTCTGTCATTATTCTCTTCGTTTAGCTTTTATTAATGTGCTTAAAAACAATTATTACAGGATATTGACAACTCAGACGATGATGGTGGAAGTGAGAGCTCAGAACTTCATCAGGGAGGAGTTGAGAGTGATTCGTCTGAGGATGAGGTGTTCATCAATGTCATCATTTGTTATATTTCATTTCCCTTCCTATACTATGGAGCTGAATTTGATTACTTTGCCTTCTTTTGGTAGGTGGCACCCCGGAATACGATTGGAGAAGTTCCTTTGAAGTGGTATGAGGATGAACCCCATATTGGATACGACATCAAGGGGAAGAAGATAAAGAAGAAAGAAAAACTAGATAAATTGGATTCCTTTCTTGCAAATGTTGATGATTCTAAGAGTTGGTTAGTTTCATATTTCTACAATTCAACTTCAACTTATTCTCTTTATTTTATTTTGATTTTTGTTTCTGCATTATTTTCTTCTCCGATGTTTATGAACACCCACACACAACTTTCCATCCATCTACACATACAAATGCATGAACAAACAGGGATGGAGCTAGGATCTTGATTCAGGGAGGGCCCTATGAATAATATTATAATCAGCAACGATCAATTTTGAGTATAGGCTATGTTGCATGAGTACGGGTACTGTATCGATACCAGGGTACCGGGGTCAGGTGACGTAATTTATCCAAAAAACCAGGGTACGGGTACGTGACATAAATTTGATATAAACACTACTAAAATATGAAGTAGATCAGTCCTCTACACACGCATATGCACCTATGTGTGTTTGTGACATGTTCTATAACTTTGAAGCCTGAAAGTTGAATAAGAATGCTGTTGTGTTTTTCTCTCTTAGGTGGAAGTAATGCCTATATATTACTTAAACATGTTCAACAAAATAGTTTTCAATATAATTAATCAATGTCTACCAAAGAACAACATTGCAATAATTGAGGAAAGTTGGTATAGAACTACACTTAAGATGTTTCGAACACGTGAGAGGAAGAACAATAGAGACTCCAGTTATGAATCAGAGGTAAAGGTAGACCAATAAATATTATGTTAATCTATTATAAAGGATCAAATGGCCTCATTGATTATTATTATTATTATTTACTTTTTTTTTGGGAATATCACGGCAAATATTTGGTTCATGTAACTGACCCTACACAGTGGTAAAAATTTTTGGTGGTTATTATTGTTTGGAGTTAAATCTAACAATCACTTTTTTAGAAATTCAAGATGCATATTGCATAGTTCAAGACCAACATATTTTTCTGTGTTCGATTTCCTAGTTTTCATTTTTCTTTTATTGGGGGACATGGTGTCTTCACGATCAACCATAGATTTCCAAAATAGTCATGGCTGTAGTATTTTTTGTTGATTCCAAAGATTGGTCTTTTTACTTAGTTTGTTTTTGTATGATTCGTGTTGTGATATTATCCGACAATAATTACCTTTTCTTTTTGTTATCAACTGCTGTGGGGGAACCTTGCGAGTGTATTAATGTTATCTCCTTTTTAGAAATCATCTTTGATTTGTCTGCATTACTGATCACTTAGGCGGAAGATCTATGATGAGTACAATGACGAGGAAGTAGAGCTGACAAAAGATGAAATCAAAATGGTCCGCAAACTGATCAAGAATCGGGCACCACATCCTGACTTTGATCCACATCCGGTCTGTATTTACTTTCCATCTCAACTTTTTCTTTAGACTGTCCATACAAGTTTTTAAAGACAATCAGTATGCATGATTCCTTGATTTCATCTCTCCTTTCCAATGTGCAGAATTATGTTGATTGGTTCAAATGGGATGATGCCAAGCATCCATTGTCTAATGCACCTGAACCAAAACGAAGGTTCATTCCTTCCAAGTGGGAAGCTAAAAAGGTAACAGTTCCTTTTAAATTTTGCATATAACTGTATGTAGATTATTCAGGTTAGACAAAGAAAGTAAGTTGGTTTCTCTTATTACTCGTCAACTTCGATGATTCTACAGGTTGTGCAGTATGTTAGAGCAATCCGCAAGGGATTAATAACGTTTGACAAGCCGAAGGAGGAGGATGGTCCATATCTCTTGTGGGAAGATGATTCTGGTTTGACAGAAAAATCAAATCATTTGGCTTACATTCCTGCACCAAAGCAGAAATTTCCTGGTATTAAATGTGGCTTGGAGTTCAATACGATATAAGAAATGCCTTTGAGGTATCCTCAGTGTTAATAAATTTATTTTGCATCTCAGGCCATGACGAGTCTTATAATCCTCCTCTAGAGTATATTCCAACCCAAGAAGAGATTAATGCGTATCAATTGATGTATGAAGAAGATCGCCCTAAGTTTATTCCAAAAAGGTAATGTGCTTTCAGGGTAAACATTTCTACTTTCCCCTATCATCTACAGTTTAAGTAATAAATATCAATTACGTCAGGTTTACATCTATAAGAAGCATACCTGCATATGAGAATGCAATGAAGGAAAGTTTTGAACGCTGTTTGGATTTGTACTTGTGCCCTCGAGTTCGGAAAAAACGTGTGAGTAATACCCATAATGAATAACTAATTTACTGCACTTTTTATGTTTTAATGCCTAGTTTTTTACTTACATTAATATTGTGCCTGTGTGTATTATAATTGACGCAATTCATTTACCTTTTGCTTTCCTTTTTGTGTTCTAGCTTAATATCGATCCCGAAGCTTTAAAACCAAAGCTTCCTAATAAAAAGGAGCTTAAGCCTTATCCAACAACATGCTACATTGAATATAAAGGCCATGAAGACTCGGTTACGTCAATTTCTATCGAAGCTTCAGGGCAGTGGATGGCTTCAGGTATGGATGTTGATAAAATACATTTTGGTTTTGATTAAACAGGATGGAGGCAGGTTCCTCACTTTTTGTTGTCTGCAAAGGTTCAAGTGACGGTACTGTTCGCATCTGGGAGGTTGAAACAGGCAGATGTCTGAGGCGGTGGGAGGTCGGTGAAGCTGTGAACTGTGTTTCCTGGAATCCTCTGCCTGATATCCATATTCTGGCTGTCTCTATGTAAGTCGGGTTCCATTGACCATGGAGATTCCTTATATTTCTTTATAAATATGTTACCGTTTTTCTCTTTATGGTGATAACAAATCTATCATAAATCTTCCTTTTAGGGGACATGATGTACTTCTTCTAAACACTGGTTTGGGAGATGAAGAAGAACAGAAAAGGATTAAGGAGCTTCTCTGGGTTGACTCACCAACAGGATCCGATGACTCTGGTAAGTGTCGTTGTCACTTCTTTCTTTGGTTTTAATCTAAACATTGATCCAAAAGAAGGCTTCGATAGGTCCCAATCCTCAAATTGGCCTACAACCCCTTCCTAAACTTTTAGTTAAGAATCCGTCAGCTCAGAATTTAAAGTTAACTGGCCACTGACGGAGTTGCAATACTTAATAATGGTAGCTGATATTTCACGCTGCTTTATTTTTTGGTATTTTATTACTATGCTTGTGTTTGCAGGCAGCAAAGCACCCAGTGTAAGCTGGCTTAAAGATGATAAACATGACGGTATAAGGTTAAGGCATTTCAAGGTATTTTTATATTTATCTCCAATTCCATTATAGCTTGCTTATTGGTTGTAGTTTTTGAGGATATTTATATATTTAACACAAGTGGATGTGTTCATGCAGGCTGTTACTGCCGTTGAATGGCACCGGAAAGGTGACTACTTTTCAACAGTGATGCCAGCAGATATCCTATCTTAGTGCTTTCTCAAATTTAACTGATACATAGCTTTTCTATTGTTATTCATTACTTGATAATAATAGCTATAAATTTCGAAGTGATTACACTTTTCAGTGCACATGTATGTCACTGCAACATGCCTCGGTGGTAGTCTTGTATTGTTCAAGACAAGCACAGGGTATCACTGTCTTTTGACACATCTAATTACCATAAATATAATCAGCTAGACATGGGATATTGTTTGTCACGTCATTCCACCCATTCTGTGTCATGTCTGTTGCAATTTGTGATTGCGTGTAGCGTGTTCATGGACCTTATAGGAAAGAAGCTCTATGAAACTGGTTTTTGATTACCAAGAGTTTAGCTGAATTTTATTGTAAGATTAGTGAAACTTATGAGGTCTGTATGATATTTTAAACTAGGCCTTGGCACTTTATTTCCTTAACTGTTCTTTACGTGAATCAAGATCAGTACTGATACACCAGCTATCCAAGAAACTCACACAAAAACTTCCATTCAAGTTACGTGGACTTGCCGTTAGATCAACGTTCCATCCATCCCGTTCAATCTTCTTTGTTTGTACGAAAAAGAGTATTCGCGTGTATGATTTATTGAAGACTAAGCTCATAAAAAAGCTTGATACCGGTCTTAAAGAAGCCACATCTATTGCAGTTCATCCTGGAGGTATGAATATTTATTATAAAGAAGTGTTATCAGTTTTCTTCTAGTCATAAATGCAGAAAATCATTCATTAGTATTGTGTTTCTGTGCACAATCCATGCAGGTGATAATTTAATTGTGGGAAGCAAAGAGGGGAAGCTTTGTTGGTTTGACATGGACCTTTCGTCTAAACCTTATAAAATTCTAAAGTAAGTCCTTTTTAGTAGTTAGCAGAAAGCAAGACCAAAACTAGTGGCATTATTGTGTGCCGAGTGGTTCTCTGCTTCCTAATACCAAAACTCATGGCATTTTTTTCATTAAAATTATCTAGTTCTGTTTGCTAAATTCACCTGCCAATTATTGGTTAATTTTTGGATTTATTAAAATCTTAACCTTCGCTCTAGCATTATTAGCAAGACTCAGCTTATATATGGGGCGAAACTCTATTTTTTCAAAAAAGAATGAACTAAAAGGGAGTAAAGAACAAAGGAAGTGGCAATGCTTTGCATGTAGCTACTTGGCTAACGTCTTGGATACCTTAATGAAGAACTATTAGCTATTTGATTGGCACTTTGGATGAGAAACATGTATTTTAATGTGATGGCACAAATGATTTATATTGGTTTGATATCATTCCAGGTGTCACCCAAAAGATATCAACAATGTGGTCTTCCATCGATCATATCCCTTGTTTGCTTCATGTTCAGATGACTGCTCTGCATATGTTTTTCACGGAATGGTTTATTCTGATCTCAATCAAAATCCACTTATTGTTCCTTTGGAAATTCTGCGTGGCCATACAAATTCTAATGGGAGAGGTAAGACTCCTGTTTATGATTTTGTTAACATAGTGAAGCAGAGTCTGAATTTTGCCTGATTTTTGGAGTTATTCTCTTCTAAAAAGGGGTTATTTTGGAGACGAGTTTTAACAAAAGTTGAGATCAAATTCTGTGTAAATTTTATTGCAAGACACCTTTACCAAAAAAAGGGAAGTATTTTAATTACAAACTCAGTTTTGGATAATAGAATGAGATGAACCAAAATTAAGGATTTGCTTATATTGGCATAGCCTTGTACAGAGCTTACATGTAATGCAGCTTACTGCATTGGCATTCAGATATATATATATATATATATATATATATATATATTTGCTGTTATATAGGTTTTGTATAGAATTGACTCATAGCTAAAGAATTTATGAAGGAAAAATCCTTCCAATGGTTGGGATGTATGCATAAAACTTCGATGAAGAAAAAAAACTCAGCTTTACTAGGTTTTTTTTTTTTTTTGAGATTCAGCTTTACTAGGTTTAGTTGTTGAGATGGTCGACAAATGTTTGATCAACCAACCTAAATGTTTATGTTTGATTTATTGTCCTCTTCATTTTTAATGTTCCACTGTACATTATGTTCTACTTGTTATGCATTTGAATGTAACCTTTTATATGCTAACATGAAAAAGAAATTACTTTGCCTTACCTGAATTTTCTACATTGCAGGGATATTGGACTGTAAATTTCACCCCAGACAGCCCTGGTTGTTTACGGCTGGTGCTGATAAATTGGTTAGACTTTACTGTCATTAATCGAAGTAACTCCCCCAATTTTGTTCCTTAGTTGTTAAATGGAAAGCTGAAAGCACTGCAATACAAATGAAGGACACATGGTGAGCGAGTTGTTGCTTAGAGTTTTCGATTGTTTGTGGCGAATGACTTGACGTAGTGCAATGCGCAAATTTGTATTCCACCCTTTACATTCAACTTTCTAAATCTTAAGTTGAAATTTCAGGAATTTGTACTTGCAAGGAATTGCATACGGTTGAAATAGAACTGTAACTTGGATGTAATATCTATACACCTATTACAAGCCAATTTTTTGAGAAATCTGATAGATGCTTTCTTTTTTGTCTGATCAAATGTGATAGTGCCATTGGTTGAACTAGACTTCATGTAAAGCATTTTGCCTTTTCTACTAAGAAACTGTTTGTTGTGTTTGGGTTCTCATTAATAATGTTTTGGAGTTGAAAATAATTTTATATCAAAAAAAAAACTCCAGATACTTTTGGTTTAAACGTCTTTTTGGACTTTACTAATTGTAATGGCAAACCAAACATGTATTGTTTGAATGAGACATCAGAGTAGTATTGTTTTAATGAAACATGTAAAAATTTCTTACTCAAATGATCCAAAGTACTGGAATCCGATTACTGATTAGTATTGTGCAATCGTCTTTTAAAATTACTATACATTAACTGTGGCACTATCTAGAATACTTTTATTAAAGGATGTTTCTTTATCTGCTATGCATAGTTTAATGACAATAAATCAAGACAAACAAACAGCATGAAAATATAATTGTAAAGAAAAATCAATGAAAATCGATCCATTACGAAAAATGTCTGTAGCGTGATTTTTTTTTCATTATGAAAAATGTCTACAGCATAGTGTTGGCAGGTCATGGTAGACTAAAATTCTGTTTAGCAAGGTTGATCCACTAGCTTACAGTAGATCAACTTGAGTGTTTGGCACAATAAGTTTTTTATCATTTTTTTCTCTAGCTTTTAGCGTATTTTGAAACGCTACTTAAAGTAGTGTTTGAACTTAAAGCGTTTCATTTTTCTATCATTTTATCTTCATTACTTAACTTAAATTTCTCATTTATCCTCTGTTAAATGAATCTCTATCATTTTTAAGTATTAATTATAAATGTCAATTTACTTAATTTTATATTTATAATCTACTTCAACCGTTTATTTTATCAAACACTTTAAATTCGATCTGCTAGCTTATATGCTATCAGCGATCTGCTAATTTATTCGTTGTCCGCTATTTTTTGCCAAACAGAGCTTAAAATGAGACAGAATTTTTCTCAGTTTTCTTTTTTCATTTATTCTCTCTATTTACTTTCGTTTGGAGTGTTTTATTTGTAAAAAAGCATTTGAATGTTATTTAATGTCACTATCGTGTTTATTTTTCAAAACTATAACAATAAAAGAAATAGATAAAGTTGGAATGTAACATCTGGGAAATTAGCAGAGCTGTGGAAGCACACCATTATTTATGTTGTGCCGATGAAAGTTGAGTAAAAGTTGGTAAGAGATTAACTCACGCCCCACAAGTCGTGAGTTCAACTCATTCTGCCGATATAAGGGACTCTTTGGTGGGTGATCTGTAAAGATCTCTCTGTAGTCAAAGAAAGAGCCTTCAAGGCGCTCTCTTGATGATCACGATGAGCCATCGGATCCCAACTCATCTAAATTTTTTTATAACCAAAAATTTTATAGATTTTCAGCCACAGCCATTTTATTATTTAAACAGAAAGCATTGATCAATAACAAAAAACAAAAATTGTCAATGTGCGTTAAAATTAGTTCATTGTCATTTCTATCAAAATAGGAGTTGAAATCCAGTCAATGTAAAACAAACAGCCATTTTTAAAATACGAGGTTTTTAACATTAGTAAGCTACAAACACAAGAAAGAAATAATAAGTAGTTTTAGTAGAAGGCTTCTTTGTTTCCCTGTGTAAAAACATTTTCAATATTTTACTATACATTACATGTAAATACATTATTCCCAATAGTGTTTATTCATGGAAAATTACAAGAATGACATGAGAGTTATCATAAAAGCTGAACTGCAGCTATGGAAGGTATCTTTTCTCGCAATTTTTGTGTAACAGCAACACGCACAGTCATTACACTAGCAGCTGGACCTGTGATTCGGACCTTTACTATTGGCTCCTCAATGCCTACCAATTCAAGAGTTCCTTCAGCTGCCCCAACCAGGTACGGTCTTATTTCCTCTAGAACCTGAAACAGTTGCTAATGTTAAGAGTCCCATTTCTTGCCTTAATAAATAAGAATGTCACATAGAGGCTCATATTGAGGTTTAACAACCCCATTCCACTATGATTTGTGTGTCTCCTCTGAACAAATTTGACTTAAGATTGCCTCCTCTCAAACCGTTATAAAATCAATATTTGCAATGCAAACAATACTTTTATTAATGTTTTTCTTGAAAAGAGTTCTTACAAACTGGTTTTAAAAAACAAAAAGCACAATCAGTCAGACTTTATCCTTTTCATTCTCTTTGTTTGATTCTTTTGTGTGCAAACGCATGAACATATATGTGTTGGCATTAAGTTTACTCATTACACAACAAAAGAAAAATCTATTTGAGGTATGAATCATGCAGAATAAGCATTTTGGTATATATACATAATCATGATGTCACGCAGGCAGAGCTTTACTAACCTTCTCTATATTTTCATCATTTAGCTCAAGGCCAGTTTCTTGATCGCTTATCGGTTCAACCGCCACTATTTCCGGTATCTTTTCCATTAATCGACGCTCAATGCCCAATTTCATTGTCGTAACAGAACTCGGACACGATCCACAAGCGCCCTGCAGCTTCAATCTCACAATGTTTCCATCAATTTCATGTAAAGCCACATTTCCACCATCTGCAATGAGATATGGCCGAATTTCATCCAACACACTTTCTACATTTTCGGCAGTTAGTGGCAATTCCACAGCTGGGTTTGGAGTTGCAACGGCCTTTATAGCTGTGCAAGCACAATAATGAAGATAACATCAGGGTTCCCAAACTCCCAATTGTCATATAAAACGAAATCCAAAAGAAAGTAAATATAAAGCTGATTTTGGACTAAGGTCTCCAGAGAATCATGGTTAATGATCACGCTGAACTATATTCATAGTAAGCATAAATTAAATTAATCAAAAATTCTAATTCAATTGAAATGAGAAAATAGAAAAGCGCGAAGCTGCAGAGGGACTAACCAAATGGACGTGTAAAGTGTGGTAGATGAATCTGAAAGGAAGGACGAAAAAGGTTACTACTACTTCTCCTCCTAAAGGGAACATGATTTCCAAAAAACCTCGTACCCTGCAGCAACACGAAAAAGTGAGGAAGGAATTTAAAGTAGAAACTAAGGTTGGTTGGAAAGAAGAAGGGGAGAAGATAGAAAAGAAACCAACCTGTTTGGGGAAGAAGGAAGAAGAAGAAGAAGATGATGAAGGAGGTTCAAGGCCTCTGCAGTAAGATTGTGTGTTGAGCACCACACCTTGCATCGGTTCTGAAATCCTTGACCTAAAACGAATCGAAATTCTGTTTCTTAGTTTGTTTGGTTTTTCTTTTTCTTTTTCTTTTCTTTCTCACCACCCAAAAACCATCGCTATTCGCAGCTTAGTTCTCCGTACCGTTTCTGCCTCTGCTTCCTTACTCCGTTTTGGGCCTTTTCTTTTTAAGCCCCTAATTTTGGTTTTGCTTTTCTCACCCCTCCTACTCAAAACACACCACATAAGGGTGTGAAAAGATCAAAATACTATTAATGAAATGGTGAAAACGTCTTTTTTTTTTCCAACAAATTTCACCTGTTTGAACACGGGCATTCAAACAGTCCCATTCGAGCGTGTTAAATATTGGCGCACACACCCTCTTGTGTAAAATTTAACATGTTCGAATGACACCAATAGAACAGGTTCGCATTGACGTATTCGAACGCCCTATTTTATTTCGTTCGTATGTTGTTAACCGAGGCAACAATAACCCTCACACCACATTCACCAATTTTATTGCGTCAGATGCATGTGTTGAACTTGTTGAAACAGCGTCATTCGAATCGCGTCATTAAACACGTCCTCACAATCGTTCCACGCGAGATTAATTTTGAAATAAAATTTATTAAGGGGTGTGTTTGAGTAGGTGGGGGAGTGGGTAAAGTAAAAGCCCGTAATTTTGGAAATGGATCCTTTACTCGGGCTTTTTTTAAGAGGAATATGAGAAAGAGGGGGATAAGGATTCCCCATGCACCATCCCACATTTACGCTAAATTCGGTCAATACTTTTTTTTTCTAAGTACTCATACGGATTTTTTTTCAAACAAAGACTTTTTAGTTCTTTTAAGAAGGAATATCCGACTACATATTTTATTTCATGAGAAAAATCATTGTCTTTTAAGAAGGAATACATATTTTATTTCATGAGAAAAATCATTGTCTTTACCGGCACAGTATATTACAAGTGGTAGATACTTAGTCTTCTTATTAATTATCTAGTCAAGAGTTTGATTTCAGAACAGTGTGTATGGAAAACATCTAGTGAAAAGTGTTAATCCCTTAAATGGATCTCAGTACTTTGAGAGATTAGTTGGTCTTTGTAGTTCCATGTTGATGATACTTTGGTTTTCCAAAAAAAAGTCACAATCTTCAAATTCGTCTGTAAGAATAAATAACGTATCAAATGATACATTTTCAAATATGGGACTCGTTAGTCTGTCTCATTGATTTCCTTTTAAAAGAAATTTAGAACGCGCAACATTCATCAAGATCGATCTCTCTCAGCCATTCCACGTTCTGATCTTTACTAGGTGGCAAAAACTCTGTCCAATCCAATCCCACCTCCAAGCCCAAGCCCAGCTATATATATATATATATATATATTATCAGACCAATTCCCCATCTGTGAAACCGTGACCTGCTGTATAGTATACTGCAGCTGCTGAACTTAACATTGATGGAAATAACTCAGAAAACCTATCACTACCCACCCGGCCACTCCAGTCTCCAGAACCGCACCAGGTTTCCTCTTCCCATCTTTACCAACCATCCGACAGATTGATTTGATCCCTCCCTCCCCCAATAAACATAAGTCCCTCCCTCCACCAAAGAGATGTAAACGTGCTTTCATCAGGCCATCTATCCCTTCATCCATACCTTGCTACTAACACTTTTTTCCACAATGCACTCTCTCCTTCCACCAACAATCTCCATCTCCATTTAACTAATAAAACTCGCTATATTGAAAACTTCAAGGTTTTTAACACCAAGGCCTCCTCTACCTTTACCTTTGGGCGACCAAATCAATTCCCAACTAACCCAAACTTCTTTTTATTCTCTCCATATATGCAACATACTCGAGGGATGCAAGACACACATTTTCACAATAATTTAAACAAATTTAAATTTTATATACATAAACATCAAGTGTGTATAAAAAGTACTTATTAGAATACACAAAACAAATCTTTACAAAAATTAAGTTTTCTTATATATTGGTTTGGACTTGTGCAAGCATTTAGAATGTTAGCAGAAATTTTGACGATCACAAATCTGCCCCAATATGGAGTGTTCAAAGTGTTATTTTGTGCAATTTCATCCTTAGTAAATAGTCAATCAAGTACTCTTGTGGGGCTGAATCATTAGTCTCATCAGTTCAATGTGAGTTTCTTATATATAAAATCTTCGTTAAGCAAGTTTCCCAAAGTTTTGTGTTTTGTTATTTGACTCTTTTGGTGTACTATTATTGCATTTCATAAAAGTCGTTTTACTAAATTACTTATGTTTGTTATTATAGGATCATATTATTATCACATACAAATTTGACTGTGATTCATACCACAAACCAAGCCAATGCAAAACGACTACCTTTGTATGATTACAAAAAAAAATAGTGGGCCAAATCGACACTAAAATGTGGACCGGACGCTAGGTAGCGTCGGTCAGGACTAGCCTATAAAGTAATCAAAGTATTTAAAACCCATGAGCTAACTTGAGAAATATAAAAGGACACTTAAACTTATTCAACTAAAATAAATCCGAAAATTTAAATTAAAATAGCAAAAATTGGGCAACCCATGAATTCGTGTTGATCATGTGTATTAGCTTTTCCAAATTATCATCAAGTTGGGCTCAAAAGATCTTCATAAGTTGTAGAAATATGACCCTCAATGCAAGTACTTATTCAAATAATTTCTTGTTGTCAAAGTTGGCACTGATTGGTTCTCATCAGATTTGTAGCACGAAACGTAGTTCCTAATTCTTATAAAATTATCCAACTATATATATATATATATATATATATATATATTAAAACATATGAATATAAATAAAAATCACAAAAACACTTACGCACAACATATTAAGTCTTTCGCAAAATAATAAAGGTCATAAAGACACAAACACAAGTCTTGCACATGAAACAAACATAAACATAAGTGTCTCAAAATATATAAGTTTTACACAACATAATAAAAGGCACAAACATAAGTCTCACTGCTCCTACACGCACTGGGGCGCTCCAGGCTTTTTTGACACGTGTTGTAAACGGGTCGACTCAGACCCATAAAAGCAAAAGCAAAAGCAAAAAAATATGTGCAAGGCAAATAGACCAAAAAAGCACAACACTAGTGGGTGTGCTGTTCTGTCGTCCAATGAGACCTTTAAGGAAAGGGTAAAGATGAATAATCACCCAAAATGCAAAGAAAAGTTTGGCAAAGAGAGGACCCCAAGATTGGTAACCAGTAGCACTGTTAATAGCATAAGAGATTCCGGCAATAACTCCTAATAAGTTTATAATGAGAAGAGTTGTTGGTGGAATGAGAAGTGTTGTCCCTTTAAACATGTATAGTTCAGCTGAGTCTCCATCTGACGCTTTTGAGGTAACAACAGTAAAGTTATTGTCAATTCCAGCAAGAACAACTTTGAGTAAACCTTGGAATACAGCAAAAAGATGAGCTGAAACACCACCAATAACCCGAAATTGTTCATTTCTCCACCATTCATCAATTCCAACACCACTCCACCTCATCTCTAGGATCCCAGTAGCAATGATTGAAAGAAAGAGAGATATAAACCATATACAAGCAATGCTACTAATCTGCAAGCAAAATAGCTAGGAAAAAATTATAAGTCACATTTAATTTACAAGGTCCAAATGCATGAAATTTAGAGGAATGGTCATTAAGGACAGTATATATCCAAATTAAAACTAGAAGGAAAAAGGTATTTGGTGTAAGGTAGAAGAAATGACAAACCTGTGGAATAATGAACTTGTTAGTCAGGAGACAGATAGCGGGTAAGGTAGAATATATGAAAAGAGGAATGGAAGTGATAGGATAGATTGTGGTATTCACATAGGCAATTCTCTCAAGCCACTTTAGCCTTCCACTATAACCATACCAGATTGGACAATGTCTACTCAGAAGAATTTCCACTGATCCTAATGCCCATCCAAGCACGGTGTTCAAACCATCTGATAGATTGATAGGAGCAGAACCTTTAAATGCTGCAAGCTTTGGCATGCAGTATATAGACCTCCAACCACGAGCATGCATCTTAAATCCAGTAAGAATATCTTCTGTGACACAACCATAGATCCATCCTATCTGTGGAATAATAGAAGACAGACAAACAGATATTTATTATCTTCCAAGATAATAATTATATTAATTAATGCATAGAATAATGATTAGTGTTATTCTGTTTTGTGTACCTCACTTCCCCATTCTGATTTATCTTCATAACCACAACTGATAACATGAATAGCTTCCTTGAGGAGTGTTTCTGGAGTGGCAGACTCAGAAACTCCACCAACAAAAACCGCAAACTGACCAAATCTTTTCTCCAGGCTCATTTGTGACACGAGTAATGATTTCTCATCATCAAATCCAGCATCTGAATAAAGTGGCCGTATTACAAAAGAAATTAAGGGGAAAGTAATTGTATTAAGAGATATCAAAATCTTCAGTCGACAACTACAAGTGGCAAAACTATTATACATGGTAGAACTGTGAATGAAGTCAAAGTATTCAACGGGTATACCTTCAACTCCTTCTTCTATATTCTCTAGATTTGGATCAACATGGTTGCTAGATTTGGAGCTCTTTCGATCTCCACCACAAAGGGAAGCAACAAATCCAGGCTTTTTATGCTTTGGTTTTATAGGAGGTTCATAACCATATAAAGCTGTTCTATTAAAGACACATCCAGTACCCACATAAACTGGGCCTTGAATGCCATCCAACCCTCTCAAGTTTATCTGTTAACACCAAGAGACAAAATGAAGTATTAGACATAAATTAAGCCACTCATATATGCACCTAATAGCTTAAGCTTTTGGGATAGAATATGATTCCTGATAATAATGGATGATGATTCACGTCGCAAAAGTAGTTGAATATCATTAACATAAATCTTTTACCTAAAGCCTAAAAGAAATTAGATGAATATATGATCATGTGAGATACTTACATCAAAGAAAACAGTTTTATGATTGTCATATCGATCATTCCTATCAATAATACCATCAAACCTCTGCGGAAACTGAACATAGCAAACATTATTTCCAAGGTTGGGATCCATCATAAAGCACATAGCTTCCCTCAACGCTTTGCTATTATTTATGTAATGATCACAATCAAGATTCAATACGAAAGGTCCATTTGTAAGAACAGCTGATACTCGAACCTAAAGTCGTAAACATGACAAGTGGTGAGATATAAGTAAGTACATTGGTAGAGAACAGTAGAGTAATTCCCATTAAGGTTAATTTATTTAGTTACTTACAAGTGCATTCATGGCACCGGCCTTCTTGTGATGTTGGAACCCTGGGCGCTTCTCACGAGAAACATAAACTAAACGTGGAAGTTCATTACCCTCAGTGTCAAGTCCACCATTTTGCCCCAAGAAAACCTGCAGCATATTGAGAATGGAAACTTAGCAAATGAAAATATGAAATACTTAGAACTACTTTCTCAAACTCCCAAATATCACAAGAGTAAACATCGGAATTACGATAGGTAATATCTTCCTATTAGGAAGTCAGTTACACTGACTAGAATCTTATAAATAATACTGTAACAAATCAGTTCAGAGAAATATGAAACAGAATTTCATCTCAGTTTGAGTTTCTCTGTTAGCTGTTTAAGCTGACTCAACAGTGAAAGAAGCAAAAAAGGCCATTGTAAGAATTCATTTTCATCACAAGAATTAATTCAACCAACCAAAATGGTAGATAGATAAGTAAAGTAAACTACCTGGATCATTCCTGGATGGTCTCTAGTGTTGTTTCCAGGCCAAGGTGTACCATCTTGCATCACCCATCCTTCTTCGGGAATTTTCACCGCCTTTGCAACAAGACCATTGATACGAATTTTGAATTCTTCATACTCCCGCTGTGAAGAAGAAAATAGGAACTAACGTTAAAATTAAAAGATCCTATCTATTCTACCAAGTGCTAGCTAACAAACATGATATATTTATTATACATTTGCAAGTCAATATTTTTAATTACTACCTTCATTGCTCTGCGATCTTTGGCAAATGATGGATGAACCTTATCATTCAAGTAGTCAATTTTCTTGGAAAAATACCTCTCAGGTGCCCGAGGTTCAATTGCGTATTTCTTGGTGAAAGGAACCCATTTCCTTGCAAATTCTGATGTCTCAACTAGAGCGTCAAATGTCAACATAGCGGCACCATCATCAGAAACATAACAGGAGACCTTATCGACTGGATAGTCAACAGCAAGAATAGATAGTAGAGTATTGGCAGTCACAAGTGGTGCTGGCTCCTTAAATGGATCAACTGTACTGACAAAAATGTCAACTGCTGCTAGCTGTGACGGTTCCCCCCCTTCTTGATCATATCTGACATATTTTGGTTCATTTTAGATTAGATTAGATTCTAACAGTACAGAAAGGGAATAAGTTCAAAGAGGCGTTAATAATTACCTTAGTGCAAGCCTGTCAAGATATGTTTCACGGTTGACAGGAAGCCACTTTGGGAATTGTTCCAACATCCAAGAAAACGCAAACCAAATTTCACATATAACCGATATTAACCACAATGCATAAGCATCAGGCACAGGATTTGTTATTCGATAATGCAAAAACATGCATAGGATGATAAGCCGCAGAAGAATGACCATACGGTATGGAATTATCCTTGAAGATGGAATACAAACCTTCCTCGAGAGATCAGCTTCATCATTCCTGCATAATAATAATTAAAAAAATAAGATTAATTTGACTCTTCAATAAAGCAAGCTACGAGTTAAGATTTTTATAACGAAATTTAAAACTACTTACAACAAGGAATCATCGAAAAGCACATCAGTACTAGCATCAATATACTTCTTGTCTTTGCTCATTTTCCAGCCATCAACTTCTTGTCCACTACTGGTTAGCAGAGGAATGTGACTGTGAGAAACTTCCTTATCAACTTCATTGGCTCGCCCATATGCCATTTTCATGCTCAACATCTGTTCAACAATCTTTTGCATTTGCCTCTGATTTTCTGAATTGTAATTTAGCAGAATATATAATTAATGGGTATAATAGTATCATGAAAAATTCATTGTGTTCATGAATAACATTAATTAATTTAGAAACAATAATAATTTTCTTAGCTTAGAATATTAGTGTAATTATTATTATTATTATTATTATGTGAGTTTAAGTTGCAGTTTGCACTGAGTAGATCAACAAGCCTAGAATAAACTAATCTCTATATATGAACGTAACTGCTGCAATCTTCTTAATTAGTTGAGGAAATAATTTAAGCCACTTGCTTAAGTTACTAGGAGGATATTCTCCCAATTCTAGATCAAGCACGCAGTTGGAATATATAGGTAATCAGATGCAACTAAATTCTTTCTTCTATAAAACTATCTAAATACTTCATAGATTTGACACATTTATTTAATTGAAAAGAAAAAACATAGAGCTGATTAAAAAGACACGGATGGATGAATAATACCTTTGATTTCCTTCAGTATTTTATTTGGGGTTTTAAACCATCCCTTGCCTTGAGTATCACGTATTTTCAAAGCACAAGTCTGCATGCAATAATAGGATTTGTTGTAAGAAATAAAATAAAATGAAGCGCATATATATATATTCAAAAGAAATGCTAGAAATTAAAGATTATAATAGATAGAAGAATGGTGCCAACCATGTTAGTCTTCTGCTCCACCAAAATATTCAGAATGAATGAATTCCCTTGTGTTACTTTACAGTCATTTGATTAGTCTTATAAATTTATAGTCCTTTTTTTTAGGGTAATTAATCACCAATTAATTTTAAATTAATGTCATTTATCATTTTCATTATTCTCACCTTATTTTTAGCAGCAATTAATTTTATAATTAAACTTATTGATCCTTATTTCTATTTTTCATTTTTCTGACCATTATTTTGTTTCCTTTCTTTGTGAGCAATTAATTTTATAATTAAAGTTATTGATTCTTATATCAATTATGATTTGATTATTCTGACCTATTAACATGATCAATTGATATTTGATTAGTTTTTGACACCCGAATGATATTTGATTAGTAGCTGATTATTTTCCTCTTTTTGATATGTAAGGGGACTAGATTAACCGACAAACCGAAACACTATCTAAAATGATTCCAACTGGACTGGGCCAGAGAATCGGACCTCGGCCCAACACAGGAGCAACCGGGTTCACAAGTACCAAGCCTCGACATGCTCCATGAAACTGAGAAAAGGAGGACGTACAGGTGTCACACAGAAGACACGTGTAAAGCAAATAACCTAGAGTCGAGCAAACCGCATGGTAACCGATCTCCCAAGACAACTGCCGAGAAGATTAGGGAACTAGATATAGGACTCTAGGCCAGAGGAGAAGGGGATCGGATATTTCTTAGACAGACTTTTACTTTCTGCACTGGAGGACATCTCCATACTTGTAAGAACCGAGTTAGTTCAATACAATCTTTTTATTTGAGAACACCAACGTAAAGAAGAAATTGGGGAAAAGCAGTTTGAGTAGACCCTAAGTCAGCTACGTCTATTTATCAAAGACCCAAAACAACAAACATACTTAAAATTAAACATTATGAACATGTAATAATTAGGAGAAGATCCATCCTCACTAATGTTAGTTGGTGATGATCGATGCATGAGCCATATTTACATTACAGCTAGCACTTCTGGTCATTTTACAGAATTAGAAACTGGATAGGAAGATATATATATATATATATATATATATATATAATATATATATATATATATATATATATATATATGCCAAGACAAAAGACACACTTGCCAGAAATAATACAAATTTTCACCTTCAACCTCAATCCCAATTACACATGAATGAATGAATAAAGAAAACAATGAAACATACATACATTATTAAAAAGGAGATGCATAAAGAGGATTATGGTGATTAGTAGAAGAAGCACTAGTTTTTCTCTTGAAGAATAATAAATCCCCCACTAGAGGAATAATAGGCTTCTGCTTCTTCCTCAGTACTTTTTTCCCACCAATAATATGGTCCTTAATTTCTCCAAGACTCATTATCTGAGGAGGCTCAGCTACTGTTTTTGAATCCCTTTTCTTCTGATCTTCTTCATCTTCTCCATTTTCACAATACCTCTCATTAATCTCAAACCTCACCGTCTTTGTTGCCACTGCAGCTTTCCCCGCGGCGGTCGCCTCAGCTTGAGCCAACTTGGACATGTTTTTGTGAAGCTCAGCATTCAGTGTTGCCAATGCAACCTCAGTTTCACTTCCTCTTTCCTTCAACATCTTCAGCTCCACCTTGGTTTTCTCAAGCTCTCTCTCCAGCTTCTTCACTGTATCCAAAAGGCTACTATTTTCTTTTTCTTCTTCTTTAGATGATTTGATGGGACTTGGTGATGATGATGAGAATCTCCTAATAGGAGGAGGAGAAGGAGAATATGCAGCAGTGGTCTCTGAGAATGGCGGCTTTGGAGATGGAGAGTATATTTCTCCGACAAGAAGGCGGCGTTCGCCGAAGATGGCTACGGCTTCTTTGACAGAGCTGAAAGGACGAGAAGTGTCCACGGTGGAGGTGAAATCATTGTCTTGAGGTTCTTCCATAAACATTAACGTTGTTGGAAGTTGGAAGGAGGGATGAGTGTGAAAGATAGATAGGGTTGCATTGCATACATAGGACTCGTAGCTAGGTATAATATTTGAATTAGGTTGGTTATTAATTAGGTCCGTTTTCTTTTCTTTGCTTCTACTTCAGAGTTGTTGATCATATGTAATATAGGAATAGAGTAAGAAATATGATACATGCATGGATTGGGAGGTAATTGTTTTTTGAAGGCTAAGACAAAAAGTTAGGATGCATGAAGACGACCCACAAACTATATAACGTTAAATTTAAGACCAAGTGAAGTGACAAGTTAGTTAGTTAGTTTATGGATTGATTTTAATTGTTCAGACGAGGTAGGTGATCGAACTGATCATGATTGATTCGTTAATTGTATAGTATATTACTGGCAATAACAGACAGAAAATATTACAAAGTACTCAAACCTAGCCTGTGTTTACATCTAATATTCCTAATCTCGTTTCTATCTCTATCTCTATCTCTATCTCTCTCAAGGCATCTAACAACATTTTGATGATGTCCAAGAAACATTTTCCTTTTTTTCTTGACAACTAAGTGTGTGGCAGATTCCTTAAAAGTTAATATCAACAGAATTACTCCATTTGTTTGAATTATCGACAGAAAAACCATAGGGCCAGCTCAACAATTATTGAGGCCTTAAGTAAAAGCTTTTTTAAAAATGAAAGGCCTTTTGAAAAAATAATATATTATTTAAATTATATGATTATTAGTTAATTTTTTAATGTTAAAGAATAGATATAAAAAAGATTAGCGGTCCTTAAAACTTTAGTGACTACTATAAAATTTTAGAGACAAATGTAATATACTTTGCAATTTTAATGAGCTACTTATTTTGAGTCCAAAAAAAAGAGCTACTTATTATTTTCTTAAAACTTATGGACCAAATAGGAGAGAAAATAGTGTTAGTTTTAAGACAAAATTAAGGAATATTTATTCTAATTCTAATAAATTTGTGCAAAAAAATAAATTCTGAGACTTTTTTCGTTTTGATAATTTTTTTAGGCTAAGCCTAGTTTGAGCTGCTTGGCCGAAGGGCCAATTTTGAAAACGTTTTTTGTATCTATTTAGTGGTGATAAAGAAGATAAGCGAGAAAAATGTAAGAAATATGTGACAGATTTCATGTATTTTTTAGTATGAGAGAAAGAAAGAAAGAAAGAAACATAAGTGAAATCTTACTGAGAAGAGAGAAATGTTATTGGTATACTTACCATATAGATAAAAACACATAATATGTAGTATGTTTTGACCTTTGTGTGTAACCTCCAAAATCACTATTACCTTCATATAAACTATTAATTTGTTATAACCCTTTTTAGTATAAGAGAGACAAAAGAAATGTAAGCGAAATCATAGTGAGATGAGAGAAATGTTATTCGCATCTTGAATCAAAAGGAAAACACTTAACATATAATTGTTAATACCTAAAAATTGCTAAGTCATTAGCTAAGCGAGCCCTCAATTGAGGAGAAATCATAGGGTCAGGGTGAACCGATTGGTCTAACTTCACGCAGGGCAGCTCCTAGAAAGCCATTTAAGACTTCTGGCTCCTGAATTCTTTCTTTTTATTTTAAATGACTTCCAAAGTAGCAATTGTGAAGACCAATGAAAAATCAATGGCTAATTCAGCATAGGTCCAAATCAGCCAAGGATTCAGTAGCCGAGAATTTAGCAACCAATGGGAACCATTGCAGATATGAGGGATATATTTAAAGGGCAAGTGAATTAATCGTGTGGGAAGTTGCATTGAAGATAAAGAACAAAGCGGGTAAACGATAAAGGGCATGTTTCGAAACAATGATGGAGCTTGGCTTCATGGATTTGCGGGTAACATTGGGACGTCAAACAATCTTCATGTTGAGCTTTTGGCCCTCTACCACAACACTCTCTTGGCTTGGGAGTAAGAACTCTGTAACTTAGTTCGTTATTAAATTTTTCTCTCAATACCATTATGCTTGTCACCACTACTCCTAAGCCTTGCCCATTGGGCCAAACATAAAAGTGGATTGCGCTCGGCTAGCCCAATTGTAATCGGGGTTGTGTTTTGTGTAGCCCACCTCAAAACACTAGGCCATGGGCGCCCGTGGTACAGTCTAACTTTAACAAAGGAAATCATAAAATTTGTTCAAAAAAACATAAAATATAGGCCCAGTTTGATCATGGTCTCTATTTAATGAGCATAGCCCAAAACATTGGGCCTCAGACTGTCCGTTGGACTGAATCAAAATTGACAGCTCTACTCCCAAGTCTTGTAACCATTATGCTTTAATCTGAGAACTATTAATACACAATCGTTGACTTCCCCACTTTTGGTGGGAAAATTTTATTCCCACCATTTATCAATATACCCCTCATTTTGTACCCCACTGTTTACCAATATACCCCCACTCTATATTTTTGGACCGACATACCCCCACTCTATATTTTGTACCCCACCATTTACCAATATACCCATCATTTTGTCAGACTCACTTTGTTTACCAATATACCCTCACTCTATATTTTTGAACCGACATATACCCTCGACAATTTTTTTCATCCAACACTCTTTTTTTATTCACTTTTGGTGGGAAAATTTTATTCCCACCATTTACCAATATACCCTCATTTTGTACCCCACTCCAATATACCCCCACTTTATATTTTTGACCGACATACCTCGACATTTTTTTGTCCAACACTATTTTTTTATCCACTTTTGGTGGGAAAATTTTATTCCCAACATTTACCAATATACCCCTCATTTGTACCCCACTGTTTACCAATATACCCCCACTCTATATTTTTGGACCGACATACCCCACTCTATATTTTGTACCCCACCATTTACCAATATACCCCTCATTTTGTACCTCACTATTTACCAATATACTCCCACTCTATATATTTTGGACCGACATACCCACGACAATTTTGTTTTTGTCCAAGACTTTTATTATCAAAATGTACTTCTCATTTTGTACTCTACACGCTTACCAATATACTTCCACTCTATATTTTGGACCGACATTGTTGCTTCATCATACCAAGAGGGTTATTGTTGTCTCTACGTCTTATACATATGTGTTGCGTATTTTTATACCCCTTATAAAATGTTGATGTTTTTTCAAACACAATTTGTAGAACTGTTGTCAGCTCCCAGCATCGCATCTGAATAATCGCCCCGATTATCCTTAATACTGAGAGTTTGCTTGCTCGGGATTGAGAAGTTAAGCTTATTCATATTGTTGCAGATTTGACAAAGGTAAACTTATTGATAAAAACTGCACGGAAAAAAAAAATTGGAAGTTTGGTAATTGTCGTACCCCTCCTGGCCTCCATACCCCATATACATACGATTTAACACCAAAATACTCTCGCCATTTTCACAAACAGGAATCATCATGAATCCAGTAGTCATTTTTTAAAACTTTGAGTTGTTTCCGGATTTATCTATTGATGATAAATTATTCTGATTTATATTGTTGAGCAGATTTGATAAATCCGTAGTAATTTTTTTGACTCCTGATTTATCTCATAGAGGTAAACTTATTGAGATAATAAATAAATCAGTAATAATTTTTGACTTGATTTATCTCATAGAGATGTTTCCGGAAAAAAAAAAATTTTTTTTTTGTTTTTAGCGAGGAAGTAATAACCATTTTACCAAGAAGAGAGGCAATTAAATTATGGTGGGATGAGAGGGGTGGACTCTCCCTCCCGTTAACTAACTTACCCTTTCAAATCGGAGAAGGAGTGCAAAGAAAGAAAGAAAATCAATTATTGTTTGTTTGTTTTTTCACATTATTATTATTAATATTATTATTACTTATCCTCACCTCACACAGAGACTCACAGCTAACACCGCACCCACCTGAATTCCAATGGCTAATCGAAAATCATTCTTCATCTTAGCCTTCTTCTGCATCTTCGCCGTCGTTCGTTCCGATTCTCATTTCGAAGGTTTCGAAGGCGAAGACGATGACGGGGAATTCGAAGACTCATCCATCGATCCCGCTTCTTTGCGATCACCACCGTCTCAGCCCCTCACCACCGATCCCAATCTCAATCTCAATCTCAATCTCCAACAACCCTCTCCATCTTCCGATCTTCCCAAGTCCACACCTCCCACCGCTACCACCTTCGATTTCTGGGACGACGATGAATTCGAAGGCCTACCAACAACAGAACAACACCCAGACATTGACCTTCCAAACACCGATCCCAAATCCCTAGATAACAACACAAACAACACCACTAACCCTACCTCATCATCCTCCTCTCAAAATCCAAGTCGCCAGTCGTTTACCATCGAGATCTTCTGCGTAAGTTTCTTAGTGATGTTCGCTATCAATTATTTCACGGGTAAGCGCGAGAATGAGAACATAGCGCTTTCCTGGGCTGCACAGTTCGCCGGTAAAGGTTCTCTCTTCGAGAAGAATTTTAGCCTTTTGGGGATCGGTGACGGTGGCGATGATGCTCCTTTGTTGTTGAAAGAAGGACAAACCACCTTCAAGTTTTACGCTAGTGGTAGAAGGTATTGCCAGGGATTGTTGGCGACTTTGGAGTTGAAGAGCAGGCACGATCTCATTGCCAGGATTTACAACATGGTGGTCCCCACTAGGGATGAGATTTCCTTTGAGGTTTATATGAACGATGATGCTATGGATCACGTCGTTTTTGCTATGGCTAGGAAGAAAGCTGCCAAAGCTATGCATAAGGATTTTATGGATTTGCAGAGGTTTGCTACTATTCTCTCACCTCCCACTACCAGGAAATGGGTTGCCGATGACCTCGCCGTTATTTCTGAGTCTAGGGAAGTCGCTTCTGATTTCATCACCGAAGCCCTCATTGACCAGGTTTCATTCTTTTTCCCTTCTCATTCAACATTATCATTTCATTTCATTTAATTAATCACTGAATGCTTCATTCGTATGCCATGACTGCCACCACTGATAGAGACATACAGGAGGGGAATGAATTTTTAAGCTGAGTTTTAGCTTTTATGGTTATATATATACACACTTGACCTGAGATTACAAAAAGGAAATTGATATAACAGTAATTAATATTGCCAATAGTATGCTAGTAGTAATAATAGTTTTATGTATATCATGAGATGAGATGGATGACAGTCCTATTACCAGAGGCAGAGAAAAGCCAATAAAAACAATATGCGAAATTATTAAGAAAGATTTTGAGGCCATTGTTTGGCTGTAAACATGATTTGTGATCCATGTAACCGCAAATCCATGTAGCCATCCACACCGAGTGTGATAACTGATAAGGCTTGGTCATTGGTGTTGTTGTGATAGATGTAACAAGAATGATAATAATGTTGTATCCAATGATTCCAAGAGGAATAAGCTCTACATAAGTTGAGACGGCATTTGTTTTCATCTGTAAGAATAGAATTTAAGACTGGTGGAAATCAAAGCATGATGGGAGTGCGGGATAAGTTCCACACAAATTGTTCCCATAAGCTATCTTGGGAGTTTATCCAACTAAGTTGAAAACAATATATGGACATATCATAAGCTATCTTTCTAAGCTCTTTCAGATGCTTGGAAAAGTGTTTAAGTCATGAGATTAGTTTAAATAAGCTAGTCCAAACACCCCCACTATGTGGTTGTTCCACTTGTATAAATTGGCACCCCATTTTCATTGTTCTCCTTTTTCATTCGATTGTGGTGTTTGTTTTTTGCATATTCTCTTGATGCTGTATCTCTAAACTAGCCATGTACGAGTGTTTCAATTCGTTGATAAGCATTTCATTACATTTGGCTTCATTTAATGCACATTCATATCCAGGATTCTGTGAACTTTGAAGTTTTTAATGCAAACTGTGTCTTGGATCATGGGCTTACTTCACATTCTGTCGAAGTTGCAATTTATTCATTGGACTCATTATCAGCTACTATTGGTATACTGCAGGTTTTTGGCGACAAGGCTTTTGAGAAATTTGGCAAAGGGTTAATTTTGATACATTTCTCTGACAATCACACTGGCATACACAAGAAAGTATTGATGTTCAAGTTTGTGCTTCCAGCTGCTAAGAACATGGCGGATATGAGTCGACTTGTTGCTCTTGTTCCATATTATATTGACTTGATCGGAAGATATAAATTAAGTTCCCAGGTGGGTGAATTCAGTCTATCATATTACCTATTATGTCTGGCTTGTGCTTTATGAACATCTTAGGCTTGATCTGGCTTGTGATTTATGAAAATCGTATGCTTTGTTCTTGACTGACTTGCGTGCATAATTTTATTCAGGCTCGATCTAAGACAGATGCTGCACGACAAAAGGCTGCTCAAGAGGCACAAAAAGAGCTCCGAAATGCCCAACAAGAAGCTATGCAAAGAAGAAAGGCAGAGAGAAAAAAGATGATGGAGGAGGCTGAGGCAAAGCTCGGTGCAGAGGCCATTCGAAAGAGAGAAGCAAAAGAACGTGCTCGTCAAATGAAAAAGGCGATGCCAAAGATGAAAATGTCCCGTGCCTAATTCTTGATGATTCGCAAGTAGAATTGAAGGCCCTCGCCACCCAGCGTACAATGTAGCTGGGTCCTTGCCTTTTGTAGGATTATGGCAATGTACTTTGTTAGTTGGCATTTCCTCCCAACTCCCAAGTTAAGTTAGTTAGATAGACGTGGCCACGTCTTGGTGGATTTTGAATGTACCAAAATTTCGATCATAGAGATATTCATAAGCTCCTGATAACTTTAAAATTTTTACTTATCCTTAGCTTCTAGTCAACGGTTGTTTTCCCATTTGCTTTGTCAACATGCTGAAAGTGTATGCAGTGACAAATGGTAATGAACTTTTAAATTTAATTTTTTTTACTTGCTAGTGGCCCTAGCAAGCTCTGCTAAGTGGTGTATTTCAGTTTTATATTACTCCGAGTAGTATCCAGTTATTTGATGTTTGGAGAGGCCAAAGTCAAGCTAAATCATCAACCCAACTGTTGTTGATTGCAGAAGCTAAAATAAACGGATTTAAAAGAAGCGGAATTTAATAAAAGTGAACAAGATATACTAAATATAAATAAATTGATTCCACAGATAAAAAGAACAATTCGGTGAGCTTTTATTTAATATAACTAGTGAGCACCTATTTTCAACTAAACAAACAAACCCTGTCTCAATTTATTATATTCAATTTAATTCAGTTCTGTTCTTTTTTTACACTTCTATTACTTGGTTGCTATAATTAATTTGCAATTTTCTGTTCTTTTTATACTACATGTCTACATTGCAAAATAGTGCAAGACTATAGTGGCTGTTGACCTGTGGTTATGAGAAGTATAAAGAACAACAAACAGTTTAGAATGTGTCAAAATGAAACCTAGCTAGGTGGATGGCTGGCTGGCTATGAAGGTGTAATATAACTCGATTGTCAAAATTATTATAATTTGACAGTTGTTTGTACAATGAACTTACTAAACTAGTACATGACTCCAAACAGTTAAACTTACTAAACTAGTTTCCAAAAAATGAAAAGGCTTTCATAAAATTTTGTATACAAGTGATTGAGGAAAATCCTCATATTGAAATCTTCAACAAATCTACCACCAAATTCTCCATCATCAACAAAGCTTCATCCGCAGAGCAGTTCATTCCTTCTCCTGGTGCTTGATCTTTTCTACAGTTAGTAGTGGTAAGCTTCAGAGGGCAGGAAGAAAGTGGAAGCACTGGTAGATTTTGACAATTGCAAATTTCAATCATATACCCATCTGGGTCATGAAAGAATAGCTGATCAACTTGAATTCCACCATCTTCCACAATTGCTGTCACATACTTAATGTTCATTGCATCCAGTTTCTGCATTATAAGCTTCATATCTGAGCTTTGAAATGAGATATGATTATCTTTTGGATTGATCTCTCCTTTTTTCACTGGAACCTTATCTGACTCTAGTAGGTGAATACTAATGCCATAGTTAAATAACCTAAACAATTAATCAACCAAAAAGCTGTGTTAGTAAAATCTTAGCAACGGAGCTTACAATTCTTCCGTTTGAAGAAGGAGGTCTAGAGTTTAGATCCTGTAAACTAACATTTTCTTCACCCTTAATTAATTATTAACCACTAACATTTGCCTATTAAAAAAAGTATGCCAGCCGTGCTACTAGAATTATAAGCAGACAATAGTAGCGTCCAATCCCATGCACATGCAAGCAAATGAGTACTCGAGCCACTTGGGGATTGGATTGGAGAACTGAGTTGTTATTTCTTTTAGTGGGAAAAGCTCAACAAATCAAGTAGACGAGTGGGTCATTGCACCATGCCTACAATTTGTAAAAGTACTTTCTTTCTTTCTTTTGTTATGCCAACTAAGTGAAAAACACGCAAAGTCAAGATCCAAATTCGAATCTGAATAATCACGAAAAATTTCCAATGGCACTCTTGTAAACTGTTACTACTCTTTTTTCTTTTATTTTCTCTGCTTGTTCTGTATTTGGATAATTTTGATTTTCCATGAGATGGAATGATGTACCTGCCTGTACCTTCTGGTTTTCTTTGTATGAATCAATCCACTAGTTAAAACTTCTGTGCATATTAATATCTGAGACTATCCTATCCTATGCAGCACATTGAATTAGGGTGGTTAATCTCCCTTTTGTGAAAAACTGCTTTATTATTTTAAAAAAATATATAGTTTAATATTACTGTAAAAATGTTTAAATTTAATCTTTATATTGTACTAAGTACGTATTTGTTGCATCAAAACATGGCATTGCTGAATAAGTAGGTGTATGAATTATTATTATGTCAAAAAATAATTGATGTATGAATTTAATAGAGAAAGGTGTTCAAGCTGATGATGAAGTGAGAAAGCACAAAACTATGTAAGATGTAATTAGAGTATAATGAGTTGAGAAGTTAGTTACCAAGCCCCTTGAAAATTGAAAGAAGATGGGCGTTTAGTAAGCACAAATCCAAGGACATTCTGGTAGAATTTCACAGACTCGCTCACACTCCTACACACAAAAGACACGTGGTTCAGTGAAAGCAGAGGAAGAGGTGGAGTAGTGAATGAGTCCACTGCTTCCACATTCTTCACCATCTCTCCTACATTCCCCATCTCTACTATCGATCGATCTCAATGCCAATGGAAATTCTTGTTGTAGTAATTGATTTGTTTGTTGTGACCACGAACGACTAGTTAGCTAGCTAGCTAGCTTATATAAAAAGATACATGATTTTGTTGTTTCAATCATGATTTTTATTTGCTTTTCTACACTTTACAGATTACTACTACTATAAGTTTAAAAATAACAACAAGATTATCTGTTCTGTTCTGTTCACACATGATCAATTTTAGCGTGTCTTTGCACTAAAAACGTGGGACACGTTAGATTATAAATATAGTTTATTTTATGGTCGGTGACTTCTCTCGTGAACATGTTGTGCTTTCATATTGGATGGATCAACAACAACAAGTCAACAACAACAAATACAGCAACATTTAACACAATACTCTTACTATAAATTAGGACCTTACAAAAACTGGTCCACAATAATAGCAGTAGTTTACTGGCCTTACCAACAAAAAAAAGAGTCTGTAATGATAGCAGGACAAAACTTTAAAGTAGCAGCATAGCCATACATACTTGAAGACCTAAAACAAAGTGTCAACAGTAACACAAATACTGATACTGTTGGAGTGGTGGGTGGGTCTCTCAAGTGTGTTTACTACATTTACTAACTAATAATAATAAGGTAGTTGTGGGTCATAATTATGGTATTGGTCGTAAGGCATTGGAGAAGGATAGTATCCTCCTCCACCTCCTCCACCATGATGATATGGTGGGTAATGAGACATAGTCATAGGCATAGTCATAGGCATAGGAGGTGGTAGTCCAGAATGATACATAGCATGATTTTGGTGACTCACATATTGGTTTCCAGTTTTCATCCAACGAAGCTCCACTTTGTCTCCATGTTTTGCAATCAGGTTCATAATTTTCTGTGGATCTCCTCTCCCTGAAATAAGTATCACCCCTTCTTTCGTATACTCACAATTTAACCCTAATAATACATACAAACATACATATGTGTGTGTCATCCTTTTATTTTATTTAATTCAAAAGAGTTGATTAATAAAAAGACACGAATGGATGGATGAATAATACCTTTGATTTCCTTCAGTATTTTATTTGGGGTTTTAAACCATCCCTTGCCTTGAGTATCACGTATTTTCAAAGCACAAGTCTGCATGCAATAATAGGATTTGTTGTAAGAAATAAAATAAAATAAAATGAAGCGCATATATATTCAAAAGAAATGCTAGAAATTAAAGATGATAATAGATAGAAGAATGGTGCCAACCATGTTAGTCTTCACACCGTCGTTGAAAAACATAGTGATGGTAAATTCCAAAGAGACAAAAATAATTCCTGCAACAATAACCAAAATCACCCCAAGTTAAAAGAAAGGAAAGAAAGTAAAATATGGGGTGTAAGTAACAATTACCGTTCCATTTGTCAAAAATAAAAAACGGAACAATTACTACCAAAATTAATTTATTAATTAAATAAATAAAAAACAAAAGGCAGAGCTTAACCAACCCTAAATTGCTTTCTTTGAAAAGTTACACAGGCTCTGTTATTTGTGTTATATGAAATATTGGTTCAACACAAAAATTGATGTCTAACAAATTATGCTATTTTGCTCTGATCATTGTTTATTCATTACTGCTGGGTTAATTAGTTAGGTGACTAGTCTATGGGTTCTAAAACTTAAAACAGATTCATTTCATGTGTCATTTCTGTTGATCTAAACATATTTATTGGAATAAACGACATAAAATACGTTGAATTAGAATGATATTCATTTGAATTAATCATAATCTAAAACAGATAATAATAGTAGAATGAAATTTGAGGAACGAACCTGGGTTGAGTTCCGTAACAACTCCACCAATATTCAGAATCAGAATGAATTCCCTAAAGCTTGTGTTACTTTACAGTCATCTGATTAGTCTTATTTATAGTCCTTTTAGGGTAATCACCAATTAATTTTATAATTAATCTCATTTATCATTTTCATTATTTTCTCACCTTTTTTTTAGCAGCAATTAATTTTATAATTAAAATTATTGATCCTTATTTCCATTTTGATTATTCTGACCATTATTTGTTTCCTTTCTTTGTCAGCAATTAATTTTATAATTAAAGTTATTGATTCTTATTTCAGTTTTGATTTGATTATTCTGACCTTTATTTGGTTCTTTTCATTTATTTTTTAGGTTTAGGTTAAGCGTTGCGGCTGGAACAGGAAGAAGGGATCGATTCAGCAGCATGCCTCTGTTTTTTACTACCTTTTAAGCATTTTTTGTTGAAAAATAAATGTCATGCAGATAATAAATAAATATTTTTGCTGTTTTGTGCGACTGACTAGTTTTGCTGATAAAATGGTACCACATGCAGAGGGAATACGAGATACATGTGGTTGTTGTAAATTACTACTACTAGTAAAGAGTGGATTCAAAAAAAAAAAAAAAAAAAAAAAACCTTGCACTTGCAGCAGCAGCCTATTAACTAACATGAATTGACATTTGATTAATTTTTTGACAACCGAGTGTTATTTAATTAGTAGTGGATGATTATTTTCCTCTTTTTGATATGTAAGGGCACTTAGGGTGTGTTTGGTACCAATGAAAAGTAAGAGAAATGAGAGGAAAGGAAAGAAAAGTAAGGGAATATTGGTCACTGATCAACTTAGTCTGCTAATCGGATGGATCTTAACGGTGGGTGAACTTTAGGTTGAAATACCAAGCTGAAACAGGTTGGTTATAGATTTAAACCCAAGCTGCTGCAAGATTTGATATATATGAAAATAAACAAGTGAATTTTATCTATAAAGAAAGACCTCTGAATTATTATTTTTATCATATTTCTCATTGAATTGAACCATGAGTACATAATTTCTAAATCTGTTATCCTCCGCATCATGAACACATTCATCCCTAGTCACCTACGTCTATTTATCAAAGATTATTTTACAAGTTACACTAATGTTACAAATATAATGTTCCAAATTACATAACGCGATTAACCAATACCCTCAGGAATTTTCGAACTGGCAAAATTTTCATTCCTTCCGAATTTAAGGAGGAGTCTTCAAATTCCAAGCTGTTGTTGACAGTTAACTGGTAGTACCCTTTTGGCAAGTAAAATGGGAAGGGAAAGGAATGGCAATCACTGGGTCCGGCATAGGCATGGATGATGAGGGCACATGGAACAAGAATGGTACTATTCCTTTCCTCAATCGCCTGAGGCAATAACAACTAAAACATCATCGAGGGACCATTTTCTTGCCACTGATTTTTCTGAAGGGTTGATAGTAGCACGTTCTTGGTTTGCCAGGCGATAGCCTATGACAATCTCCTTTCTTGCGCGACCCCTAATCACTATATCATAAAAACATAGCTCCTCCTGGTCATATATATAGAATTCTGCAGGTTTAATACACATCTCGTTCCCCTGCCATAAGTGCACAGAAAGCCCAAGATATATGTCACTTTGATATTCTAATCCAAAACCATATAAAATAAACAAAAGCCTCAAAAATGCTAAACTGGCAGTTTCAAGTCTAGAGAATCTAAAATTCCAGAGAAATTAAATGATTTAAATGGGCTACGGCCAAAGAAATTGAAAATAAAGTAAGATCCATCAACATTACGAGAAACGGCAAAAACAAGGTCATGAGGGCTACCTCCTCTGCAAATAATTCCTCGAGAACGCGGTTTATCTGTTTGTCTTCGGCCACCATAGCTAGTGCCATGCTAACCAGCTCATTAGATAACACATAATCACTGATTCTGGACACAGACACTAGATTTCTAGTCCTAGAATCCAATATTTCACTAATTATAATTGATTTATCCGAAGCTTGCTGCATTTCACGGATCCAAGAGTTGTGAGAGAACCCAGATAACCTCAAAGAAGCCGACTTTGTGTCTTTGTATGGTAGACGTCTCGACTACACAAATAAAGAAAGGGGAGAGGGGAAAGAGATGGTTTTCGTTACAAATCAGTTCACCAAACAATGTGACGTTAGTATAATATGAACACCAATACATCATCACCCTAATATAAAATGCAACAACATTGGATACCTGTATATCACGAATGAGCAGAAGGGTAGCTAGGGATCTTGAGTCAGAATGAGCAACAGAATCCTCCACTGACTCGTCTGCAAGAATAAGGATCTGTCTTTTAGAGTTAGTATACTGTTGAAGGAAATTTTCAGTTACTTTGCTTGACTGTCCTGAAACTGAAGATATTTTACGACACTTGAAATTCCTACTTCAACACAGCTTATAATTGTATTTTGATGCATTTTTATTTGGTCCCATCTACCAGTTATGTGGAGGCAATCGTTCTGATCAGGTCGTGTTTTCAAAGGAAAGTAGGACATTGCTAATAATTGCAAATGAGATAGAAGCATAACATTCACAGGGTGCATAAATGCTAGTTGATTCCTTCCTCAGTGCACACTGATTCGTTTCAATCTTGCAATGTTATAAGTATCAAGAGAAGAAGATTTGACACTTACAGAATCAAACGTCTCCAATGGAAGACTCTCTAAGTGCCGCCTAATGACAGCATTTCCCTCCCTGTGGACAAGCTTTATGTTCTCTAGCCCAAAAACGTCCAGTCCACCAGCAGCAAGCTTCATTTCCCTCCCTCTCTCTCTAGCCCAAAAACGTCCAGTCCACCAGCAGCAAGCTTCTTCTCTCTTTCCTTTTCAGGAACCTCATTGAACATCCAGAGTTCTGAACCAGGAGCCAAGAATGCTTCTAGAACCTAAGAAATATTAATGACAAAGTAAATTTTAGAAGATTATGAAGCTTTTTGTCAAAAAAAAGAAGGTTATGAAGCTATAATTAAGTTTCATATTGCAGGGGTATGCTAATCAAAATTATCTGACTACCCACCATAGGGATGAAGAACATAATTCAGGGCATCGATCAAGTCTATGAGTAGTACATAAAACAGCTTTTTACCGAGTACTATCTTAATTGGAATATGATTCCCGTAGAAGTATTATTCTGATGTTTCCATAAATTATTACAGGTCAAAACATTAAACTTCCATTAATTAGACTACTAGAGTATTGAGGCTCTTTTGCATATCTTATACCAAAAGATGTCCAATTTAACATGCATTAGGTGCAGTTAACTTGGACAAATGATTTTTTATGTCGGTTGGTTGGCTATTTGCTGATTAAACCACCAGCTTGCAGAGGCTTGAAACTGACTGAAAGCACTTTGTGGCTCACTGAGCGGGAAAAGACGCCGCTGACCAAAGAAGAGCACCATGGACTTACAAAAGAAAAATACCAGTTCTAATAATTCTTGTTAGAGTATAGAAAGATATTAAGAACTTGTTGACCCTAAAATCAACGGTGAGTGTGTGACTAAGGTGCCTTTTGGATTAAATTTGAAAAAATCAAAACACTTTAATGGATATTTTTTTAAAATTTTCATAAGGTACTCTTTCTAGCTTCTAAGAAAAAACGTAAAACTGGTTTTGTTTTGTTTTTCCATTTTTTGAAAAAAGTATCGGATTATCATAACTTTTTCTTAAAAGATGAGTCTAAGAAAAGCTTAAACAAACAAGCCGTAATTTCAGCAGGCCTTGAGATTCCTTTCTTAATCTAATATTGCCCATTCAATTAGTAGATTAGATGAAAATTGAAATCTTAAAGTCTTTCAAATAATTGAACAAATTAAAATGGTCTGTTTGACTAGGCTTCTGTTGTTAAAGTGCTTATTCAGCACCCACTGTAAATCAGGCTAGTTATCAGGTTGTTAGATCCTGCCAACAACCTCTAGGTTAGTAAGCAGAGTGGTCAACTACCTGAACTAGCTTTCAGTTAGAGAACCTGACCCTATAAATGTACACCTCTTCTACTGAATCCATCAATCAAGATTTCTCAGTTTCAGATTTACTCTCTCTCGTTCCTCTTCTCTCTCAGTAGCATAGTTTCTCTATTTCTGTTAATAAACACAAATCCATTCTAGAACACTTGGATTAAACATAATCAATCACATAACTCTTATGTACTTGGCATATGTCGTAGCTAATTCTGTATTTCCAATACAACCTCTGACAATGTCAAAATTCAATCTTCTTTAGTAGTTCCACTTCCACAGTAACCAAGATCTTTTATATGTAGCTTGGTTTGACCTTTTAATGTTTCTTCAAAAGGTATATCAGTTCTTCTTACACATCTATACGATAGTACATAATAGCAATGTAGCTTGTCTTAAAACGTAAGGATATTTAAGGCATTAATATGGAATGAACAAAATATAGGGTATTACCATGATCATATCATCAATGTCACGGCGCCAGCCACAAAATAATATCCTCTCTGGATATTTAGGGGAATCATGTATCCTGGGGAAATAGCCCTTGCGTACCTATACAAATTATACAGCATTAAAGATATGCAATATGGAATGTTGGTTTCTGACTATGGATGGAAATGTATTACCTAAGTTGCCTATGATCATTGATTTAATGAATCCAAGACAATGGTGAAAAGATATGCTACATTCTAACATCTCATTTTCAAATTTTCAAATTAGGCAGACATACGGAATGGATCCAATGCTGAAAGGGGAGTTAGAACAGAAAGATAACCTCTGGCAGAAGGCCTGCTGGAGCATAAGTGTCGTCATCCTCAGCTATTACAAGGACTTCATCACCATCTCTCAGAACATAACTATCATCTGGATTTATATAAATCCTCCCCCCATCTGCAGCAACCTTAACTCCACAGGGTATTGCATCAGGAAATGAAATTAATATGTCTTTGAAAGGAAGACCATCCAGTTCAGGCCATCTTTTGATGTAAAACTCAGCATTCTCAAATCCTAGAATATCCTCCCATATCTGGCCAAGAGAAGAAAACAAATGAACAAACACTGAATGATATTAAGGTTTGGTATCTGAAACCAAATGCAACGGTGAAGTCATTAAGTCTGTAACATTTAAGCCAAAGGGCAGAAAAATGGTTTCCAGTTTCTCTGTCTAGGCGACATGCGTTATATTTACATATAAAAAAATATCATGTAGAAATTTATCCCGTAAGAGACAGAATTGAGGAGGCATTCTGTATTTGACTTAGTAAGCACACTCAAGTTGTTGTAAGCACTTGTGAAAAAAATGCAAGAAACCTGTCATGATGCAGGGTGGAAAAAAGCTAGGTCACCAAGCTATCACCCCTGGGACTGGGGCCTAACAATTTCAGTAATGCTTAATACAGGGATTGAGTTATTTGAATAACCTGTGCAAGGCCAGGCTGCAGAGCACACTGAATCATCAAACGTCCAATTACATCATGGGCAACAACTGTTTCAATGAGTTCTCCACCAACAAGTTTCACTAGGGGTTCATTGTCAAGGTCACTCATCTCCACAACAACATGCCCCCTTAAGCCCTCCTTTACACCATTTAAGCTAAGAACAACTCTCAAAGCACGTGCATCACTCTGGAGACAGAAGTTTGAGAAAAACATTGACTAAGAAGTAGTTCATCTGCAAGAGTTAGCCTCTAATAAAACAACAAAAGGGTCATGAGTAAGGTAAATGACCTGATCTGCGTTTTCATCTGAAGCTAATACAATGATTGCACGTGCCTTTGAAACCGAAACCTGCAAATAAATAATGACTAAATTTAATAGTGTAGATAATAGTTCGCCAGAGAGGAAGTAGAGGTAAACAACTCAAAACACATTCCCCGTATTATATGGTTCACGGAGATTATGTTAAGAGTTACCCCTTTGCTGATTAAAGAACAAAAATACCACATCACAGCAATACCTTCTTTAGGTCAGCCAGTATAAGTGAACTGCCACTTCTACAAATTACAGACGTCCCCATGAAATCGAATTCCAGCTTTGATATATCCATCTCCATTTCCTCCTTTTCTTTTTCTGCAAGTACCACAATAACACCGCCACCAACACTCTTATTTGCTATTGCTAGCTGCTTCAAAAGTGAACCCTGCAATAAATATCATTTATCAGCCTTTATTTTTCCTGTTTATTAAGAAAAATAGTACATGGAACTCATACAGAGAAAAAAGCTTCATAATGCATGTTTAGGCAAGGAAGGTAAATTTTCCCCTAGATGATTCATATCAAACAGAAAGAAAAAAAAATGAAGTATCAGATAAAATGAATGCCGACAGTCAACTTCGCATTCGAAGTCAAATTCAAGAATTCATGGAAAGAAAACAAATGAGGAGATTACCAATTTGTCACTCCAGCCAAGAATAAGTATATGGTTTCTTTCGATCACTTCACTCTTTCCTTTTCTAAGTGAATCTACCTTCTCGGATATAGCGTCGGAAACAAGTCCAAGCATCATGGCAAATATAAGCATGCCACCAGCACTAATGGAGACAGAGACGATTCTCTGTCCAGTTCCTTGTGTTTCAGCATGGTTTCCTGAGTCAGCTACATAAGTCCAGGAATGCCAAAGCGCTTCAGCCAAGCTAACCCCAGTGACAGCATACAATGCCAAACCACCAAATCCGATAAGAAATAAAGTTGCAAAGAGAAGGGCGAATAGCTTTGCATAAGGATATATGGAGAAAAAGACATCTACATTATAAGCAAGTCTCTTCTTTAAAGGCACATCCTCTTTGCTACTATTGGTTCTCCTCAAGAAATTAATGATTTGTGGAAGGTAATCAAGATATTTGTACAAGACAAAAGGCAAAACAAGTGTTAACAAGACAATATACAAAACAATTGTTCTACTATCTGCATTGAGGAAATAAGAAAAGGAGTAATCATCTTGTTGTATAGATATATTGGGATTGGCGGAACAAAAATGAATATCACAACACAGGTTACGTTTGACATCCTGCAACCAAAGAAATTGATAGATATTGAATTCAATCGAAGGGAAAGGAAGAAGTGAATAAAACTATTGAATCGGAAGGGTGGTGCATACCTCAAGTTTTGCAAGTCTATATTGTAGATAAACAGAATAGGGTACAAAAATGGTACAAGTGATAATTAACTGCAGCAACAAGAAAAAGGGTTGAAAATGAAGTAAAAAGTATTAGTAGTAAAGGGAGGTGAGAAGAGTAAAAAAAGAAAGTAACAAAACTAACCAGAAGAAGGAAGAGGGGAGAGGAGGGGTGTGGTGTTGTGATGGGGAGAGGGGTTGGGGAAGAGGAAGGGGGAGGTGCAAGAAGTGAGGTTTGGGTTTTGGGAAGGGGCTGATGGTGGAGAGGTTTAGGAGCGGATGGTCTTCTTTTTCTGGAAGAGGAGCCAATGCCAAGGAAAGAAGGGTAGTTCCATTGGTGGTCAGTGAAATCATCATCATGGGTTTTAGTAGTAGTAGTAGTAGTAGTAGTTGAAGAATAATCTCCATTGTTGTCGACGGATACTCTGAGATTGAGGAAAGGCTGGTGTGGAAATGTCTCTGTCTTTTTCAACGGTGCCTTGCTAACACTCAGATTCGAAAATTCCTCATTGCTCTTTGCCATTCTTTCTCTTCGATCTCTTCACTTCACTTCACTTCACGGATACATAATAATACATAAAAGTAGTAGAAAGAGAAACGAAAAAAGGTAGTAGTTGCCTGATTTGATTCCTTTTGTAGTGAGGTTGTGATACCGATGATGAATTGGAGAGAGAAAGAGAAAGAGAGAGGGATCTAGTTTTTTAGTGTGTTGTTTTTTTGGTCTTGGAATGGAAAGAAATAATTGTCTCTGTGTTGTTTTGTTTGTGAGAGAGAGTGGGACTCTTTCCCACCCAAGTCCTCTTCTCTTTCTCTCTCTTCCTTTCTCTGCTGTGCTCTCTCTCTCTCTATGTAGTGTAGTACTAGTACAATTGAATCAGCTAGCCTTCCCTTTTTTCAGTTTTTCTTTCTCCCATCTCAATTATTACGTCATACAGTATCTATCAACTTTCATCCCTGCACTACACTCACGAAAAAAACAACCACACAAACTTTTATGGCAAAAGTTTATAAGCGCGTTTAGATAAATCATCATCATTAATTAATCGTAACAATTTTTTATGTCAATTGCTTTTTTTTTTCCCTCAAACGTCGCCTTCCTTACTTGTTTAATCGTAACCGTTGATCCATATTAGAGAAAACACAGATCTATAAAAAAGAGCTTACTTTCAAGCTTGAAAAAACTGGTTTTTCAAGATTTGTTCAACAAAAATCCATGTTTTTTTTAAATACGTGTATTGTATGATGTAAACAAATGAAAAGGTTTAGGGTTTGGGATTGGAATTTAAGGTTCAAAGGTTGGTTGGGTTCGAAGGATATGAAATAATTTCCGGGTGAAATGGGGGTGCGGTGGTGGTGTAGTGGTGGAAACAGGACGAGAGGGTGGTGGTGGCTCGCTAGGGAATATGAAGATAGAGATCAGGTGTTTTTTTATCAAATTGGTCCTCTATGTTTTTTTAGTTTCAATTTGGTCATCTATTTGCCACGTCATTAAATGAATGACACATCATAATTGACATTTAAGACATCACGTCAGCAGCTAACTGCGAGCGTGCCTTCTGTTTACTTATTGGGCGGAAAACACCATTGAGGGACCACAATGAAGCGAAAATGGAAGATGAGGGATCGAAACGGGACAAAAAAAAATAAATGATCAAAATGAAACCTAGAGCAAAGATAAATAACCAAAAGTGCTATTTATTTTTTATTTTGTTGACAGAAAAAGTCATCTTCTACACCAAATGCAGAAAATGGGTCAAAATCGACCCGATTCGATCTCAAAATCTAGGCAACGAAAATGCATGATTTCCATGTATGTTATTTGTTGATCATCAACTAAGAGAAGCCCCAAGAAAAATTCCTGAATGGTTCAACTATTTTGGGAGAATTTTAGATTGGGGAAAAATGAGGTTTTGAATGGTTCTACCAAAAGAACATTGTGTTTGCTTAATGCTACTCCTATTTTTATTTTATTTTTATAAAAAATATATTAGGATTTACGAGGCCCTTGAGTTAAGAGTTGGAGATTTGACTATCTGGAACATATATCAGAAAAATTAACATTTGTGACAAAGTTACGCACTTGCGTGCAAAGTTCTTGTAATTGTTTATGCAGATTTGTTCTCTTGCAACTTCTCTAAAAGCAAACTTTTCAGTTGATTTTTGTTGCCTATCAATTTGTAAGTAGTTTCTTTCTATGCTTTAAAAGAGGAGAAAAGAAAATAAAAAGGAGGAAGGAAGATAAAAAGTAGGAAAGAAGGAGTGGTATTTCTAGGTTTTTTGAATTTTTTTTACTTTTCATAAAATATTAGATAAAAATTCTGAGTCAGATTAAAAAATACATCTTGGACCCGACAAATAAGCATTTAACTACCACATAGACTTTTTTTTCATAGTTGGATGAAAATTTTAAAAAAAGACTAACAGTATCTATAACTATTAATAAAGGGGATTCTAAAAAAAGCTGTCATTTTGGTGTCAGATTCTTTTGACAAAAATGCCCTTACATGAAAAAAAAAAAAGATAACGACTCACTAACACTTGAAAGACGGTTATTCTACCCACAATAAAAAAAGGCCCATGCTTCGTCCAACCCCCTCCTACTCACTAGAACACCTATACCACCATTTATTCCCAAAATACCCCTGGACGGTGGAGAGGGTTCGGCGCACGGCTGATCGATTTGGATCGGCACACGCTTGGTCGAACCTAGTCAAAACATAATTTTGGGGTGTCTGAGTAAATTTTGATAGGTTCGGCGTAGCGAGATTCGATCAAGTTCGATCAACCGTGCGCCGAACCGTGCATAATCTTAAAAAAAATAAAAACCAAATTTTAGTAAGAGCTTTTTGTCTTTTCACACCAAAAAGGGGTTCTAATGAGTAGATGGAGTTGACTGAATGATCGACCTAAAAAAAGGGAAAGACGGGGCCTATTAGTAAGCACTATCTAACTTAAAGGACTACAAAAAAATCAATTTGTTACAATTACTGTTACATAACCCTTTTGTTAATTTTGCCTTTTTTTTTTTTCTAAACCAAATCGTTATTTTGGAATTTAAGTTGTTTTTGCCTCAACTAGGGCTAAGTAAGCATCTATATTTGTACCAAAAAAAAAAAGTAAGCATCTTCTATATTTCCTGAAGCAGTCTAAAATAGTAGTTGCGGTATTCCATTCATCTATGAGAGATTGCCGACTTGCCGTGTATGTATTCTCTGCGCCTCGTTTTTTTTTTCTTCCTTATTTCATTCATCTAACCTCTTTCCACTTCTGTTTCAGGCCGAGTTTGGTTTTTAAAGACTGACATTGTTGATTACGAGGGGTGACAAGGGATTTGAGGAGGAAGGTATTTCCTTTGTTAATTCATTCTCCCAACTCCCCCATACATGTACTGCTACATTTTTAGTTTTTTATGCTAAGCGCTTTGAATTCATCTCCCATTTGATTCCCCTTACTGGTTAGGCCACACAATGACTCACAGTTGCAAAATTCTCATAATCTCTCTCTGCAACACTCCTGAATTTTCATCCTTTGTTAATTCATGTTTGGGTGATATTCATGGGGGCACTTAGGTGAGTTCCACCTCTTTAATTTAGTGCCACCCTCATGAATTTTCATCCAATCATAGAATAAATATTTGTATTTGTATAAACAAATAATTTCTCACAATTTTTTTTATGACTAACCATACCATAGACTACCAAACTCACAAAAATCACACACTCCCTCCGTTATCGAATATTAGCAAAAGACGGCTCCTGCACATTTTTTAAGAAAAACTAAAAAACTAAGATGAAGTTCCACAAGTCACCTTTCATTTGGAATACTAAATAGATTTTTACATTGATAAAAATAAAAGTAGTGTAATAAATAAGGGTAAATTTGGTATATTAAGTGAAAAAAGCTTTGACTTGCTTATATTTAGTAATTTCACTTTGTAGGTATGTATTTTTGCTTATAATGGAAAACAAAACTAATATGAATGAGACAGAGATATGTACTAATAGGCAGCTATGTAGCACCGACATTTTATATTGGAGACGTGTTGGTTGTTCGACACGTCAATTACTTCTACAGTATTTTCTCACATTATTATCAGTGTCTATGTTAGTACCGTGTTCAGTGTCCGCGTACTTCATTTAGAGGTAGCAGTGCACAGTACAGCCGTCTTTTTGTAATCCAAGATTAATCACGTTGTCAAAACCCTAGTCAAACCCGAATAGATATTAATTTTAAAATACTAACAATTGTTTATTATATGTTCTGCCCAACACCCTAACCTGTGATACAGCTCGGTCCATACCAATGGCAACATCAGAGGACAAATACAATCAGCGGCAGAATGAGGCAAATATGGTACGTGGAGACTCACTGTCTACAAATTTGCATGTTTTCTTTCTGAATTTTATATTAGACCTCTCATCTCTTTAGTAAATAAGTCTTGCAAATCTATGATATTGAAATGTCATAGCGTTGTTCAGAGCTGTTTAAATGTGATGTAGCTTCTGTTCATAATTGTAATTATAATTATAATAAAAACTCTAGATTGCAGTTTGGTAATTAGCAAGAAGATGCCGGTTGGCTGTTAATCACGGCGAAAACAAACAAATCACTCTTTAAACCTAATAGTTTTCTTATGGATACATGTCACTTTCAGAATGTTACCGAATGGGACTGAATTTGTAATTAGTGATAAGCAAGCAGTTCTTGAATTTTTTGTTACCTTGATCTGTCTCATGCTGTCATCAAATTCTCAACAAAAAAAAAATCGTACTTTATGCAGGGTTCCGTAAAAGACTGTATCTCATCCGATTCGAGATCGCCAGTTACCCCTTCTAGAGATGTTACTGCTCGCTTCGCAGGTGAGGTAGATCAAGAGTCAGTTAAAGAGTTAGTGCTTATAACACATTTAATTGTTATTCTTCCATGAGTTAAAATAGTTACTGGTCCTCATAAAATGTTGCTGATAATGATATTGATATTGGAATTCACTCTAAACTTATATTTGACTAACTGCATTTATGTTATGATCACATCTGAAAAATGTTTTCTCTGCTTTGAGGTCTAAATCAAGTATTATCTTGAACACGTTTACATTTAATAGTAGTCTAATGAAAACCATATTGATTTTGATTAGACTCTTCAAAACTAACTGCAATTATGATCACATCTGAAAGTATGCTTTCACTGCTTTCATACTACTTATATCAGTATGTGGCAGTTTTACAAAATCTAAAATTTATTACATTTTTGTTATTATCTTCATGGCTATAACCTCTACATATCAAGGTAGTATTGTGGGTGTCCATGGGCATAATTGCATAAATGTTGGTCAAGAAGCTACCTTTCTTACACTAGTTATTTTCAATAACCAGGTGTTCACAAATCAGAAGCACCTTATTATTCATCAGTCTCTGCTTCTGCTGGCCTGCAAAATGAAACTGTCAGAGGTTCTGTATTTGCAAAAAATGATCCAAAATCTTCTACCTTCCCGAAGCAAAATAGCTTCAAGTCTACACAAAGAGATGGAAGTTTAAGAGGCACATCATCCAAGTTTATGACTCATACAAGAAAAGAATTTGAAATTTCAAACAAGGTAATCAGTTCAAGATCATGGTGTTTCACATATTTTATGACATCACTTTGTTTCATGTATTTTGAATTTTCATCATAAATTGTGTAGAACTGGGATGTTTTGATCGATTGATGGATGTCTTCTTCTGCAGGCTCCTCATTTTCATTCTCATTTTACAGCAGCCGCTTCTCCGAGGACCTACCATCAAACTGGAAATTTATCATCATTCGCCAACTCAAGACGCGATGTCTTCCCTCCTACTAACCACAGGCCAAGTACCTCTACCGACTACAGGCCAAATGGCAGAGTATCTAATCTAAATGATAGATCTTTGGTGGGTGAGAAATTCATGAGTGGAGAATCTGAATTGCCCAAGGAAATGACTCGAGGTCCTCGGTGTCATCAAAATAATTTTCATCAACAGTCATCAGTTGTTAAGGATGAGTTTGCAATCCCCATATGCAGAGAACGATATAACCTTCCAGATTTCCAAACTGAATATGAAACTGCTAAATTTTATATGATTAAATCTTTTAACGAAGATGACATTCACAAGGGCATTAAGTATGATGTTTGGACGAGCACTTCACATGGAAACAAGAAGTTGAACACAGCATTCCTTGATGCAGAAGCTAAATTAAATCAGACAGGCATAAATTGTCCAGTTTTCCTTTTCTTTTCGGTGAGTACAAATTTTTGTCCACAAGTTGTGTCTTGTTTTTTCTTCAGAACAAGTTTAACATAGGAAACAAAGAAGAGAAGATGATCTTAAGTCTTCATTTCTGAATGCATTTTGTTGACATGGCAGGTTAATGGTAGTGGACAGTTTGTAGGAGTTGCTGAGATGCTAGGGCCGGTAGACTTCAAAAAAGACATGAGTTTTTGGAAACTTGATAAATACAACGGTTTCTTCCCAATTAGGTGGCACATTATAAAAGATGTTCCCAACCGCCTCTTTCAGCACATCACTCTTCAAAACAATGAGAACAAGTGTGTGACTTTCAGTAGGGACACACAAGAGGTAATCCTTACTTTTGATGGTGTTAACGTAATTCCTCTTATGTGGAGACTATTGAAAATTGTTGTTGCATATGCAAATGAAAAGATTGTGCAGATTTTAAGTTTTGAACAACCCTGAATATATATATATATATATATATATATATATATATATATATATATATATATATATATATATATATATATATATAATGTATGCATATCAATTAAAAATGATGACATTTACGTTGGTCTTATGAGCATTATTATAGTTTTTGACCAATTTTTTTGTTACACATTATTTATCATTAAATTCACAATTGTCTGGTTTGCAGATTGGACTGAAGGAGGGTCTGGAGATGCTGAAATTTTTTAAGAGTTATTCAGCTAAGACATGTCTATTGGACGATTTTGATTTCTACGAGAATCGAGAGAAGTTATTTCGTTGCCAAAGGAGTACTGAGCATGCAAGACCTGGACAGGAAGTATACAACAATAACAACTATCACCATGTAAGTCCATTTCCTTTGTCTAGAACTAGAATGCTATTAGAAATATAGTTTGTTTAGTCGGTTAGGACAAGTAGATAAGTGATAGATTTGGCAGAGTCTATGAGAGAAAGAGAAAGGGATGTAGGGGAGTTAAGGTGAGTCATGATGTAGGGGATCAAAACCCCAATAATAACTAACTAATGATTAGCTAGTAGTGGGAGTGTGCGCCCTGCTGAGGTGGCAGGTGCTGTGAGGTGTGATGAAAGAGAATTGCAGGGAATCAAATAGAGGATTCGGTTGTTGTGATGGACAGACTGGAAGTTGGATTGAATTGGGAGAGAGAAGGCCTCTCGAAGTGCCTGGATATTTTACTTGCTTTCTTTTATCATTTCAGCTGTAATACACCAGTAGAATCACCTTGATTCTACTGTTATTTCACTCAAATTAATACAAATTCATCCTGCTGAGTTGGCAGGATTCATTCAGTCCTTTTCTTACCAATTGATCCTATCAATAAGTCACCATAGTTGACTCATTGAAACACTTTTCTCATCTGTTTCATTTTACACTCATCAATCAATACAATATATTTTTAGACTTTTCTCTTCTCATTCTATGGATGTTCCCTAACATGGTACCAGAGACACATGGCATCCTCCATAATTATTGCTCCGCTGGATTCCATTTTTATTTTCCTTTAGTAGTAAGGTCTCACCTTTGTGAGTTTCCAGTTTCAATCTTTTGCATATCTTTCTATGTTCTTTTCCATTTGATATTTGTTCTTGATGATTGTTTTTGTATTCCTCGCTTCTTTTGATTTATTCGATTTTCTTTCTAGTTTCACTCTCATTGGCATTGTTAAGTTTGCATCAGATTTCTGGTTGTTTTTACTTGATCACAAACTGATTGTCGTGATTGATGTCGTATCAAATTTTTGTCTTAATCGTGTATCTCAATATGAGTCATTTCTTCTTTGTTATCTTGAATCCGCATCTATTCCAAAGTTGGCTCACAGAGCTAGCGTAGCTTCCCGAGTTCTGTTTGACATCTCTGTATTCTTGAGTTCACAGTTTCAACTCGAATTTCTTGATTCGCCACTCGACCAACAATGTCATCATCTCTTTCAATTTGGATATCATTCATTTTCGGTTTTGGTAGTGATTTTGATGAATTCAGATGGTTTCGTTTTTCGGCATGCTGTTATAGATTTGGATTCACTTGATTCTCATAGTTCCGAGTATGATCTTGTTACTTGTGTCTATGATGTCTTTGAATCGTTCCACTCTGGTCTGCATATTGCAATTTGCGTCTGACTCTTAAAACTACTTAAGTTATTTTTGATTCAAATTGGTTCTGATTTTGACTCTACTTTATTCATTCTCCAATTGTTTTGAGGTTTCTCTTTGCCTTGCAAGAACCAGAACTTGTTCTTGCTTTTACTAGTGGTAATATCTTTATTCTCATGTCAATGGTAGTTAATCATGATGCTTCTCCCATAGATGGTTAAGCATTTTTCACATGCTTCTGCCAAGTGGTTAAACTTTGAGGTATAGTTTATGCATAGTGATTTAGTCTTTGCCTGATGACTTTGTTGATGTTAGCTTCTGCCTTATGGTGGTTAAACATTGTAGCTTTTGTTTAGTGGTTAAGCTTTGAGTTGTGGCGTGGCGTTTGCTTGATGATTAAGTTTGGGCCCTTTGTTGGCTTTGATGATTTGTGCTTCTTCTTTATGGTGGTCAAGCATTAGTGATTGTCTTCTGGATTATAGCTTGCATTTCTGACATTTCTCGTTGTATGTTCCTTTAGATTTGATATGTTTTTGTACTGCCGATACCAAGCTGAAGTGTTGTGGGGGACTATTATGAATGAATATAATAAGCTGATTTGTTGGTTTGGAATATAAGTCATCATAGTTGGCTTGTTAGGACACTTTTCTCATTTGTATCCTTTTATACTCATCAAGGCAGTATATTTTTAGACTTTTTTCTCTTCTCCTTTTCTATGAATTTCATGTTCCTAACAAATACTTACTGAATACCGTATTTCTCACATTGTAAGATATGTGATTTGCAGCAAGTACACACAATTGTTGGAATATATTATGTATAATTGTAATGATATGTTGTTGAGTTTATTAGCTCCTTTTTGCATGCTGTAATTTTGCTCCCCTTTAGCCTTTGTGGTGATAGTTTGTCTTTTTAATTATCTGCAGAACACTGGGAAGGCAAGGGAGAAGAAAACAGAGATGCAATCAAGTGGTAGTAACAAGCAAGTAACTAATCTCATCAGTCTTACAAAGAATCTTTCTCTCAAACCTTCTGGACAACGTGGCTATAGATAGTCTGATTGTCTTATAACCAATAAAAGAAATAAAAAAATTACCAGATCTCCATGTAGGCATTTTAGAGCTTCCCACCCGTTTCACCCGTTTCCTTTTAATCTTTAGTTTATTTCCAAATCTCTTTTTACAGCTAGGGACTACGATTATTGAATTCTTCATATAAATATTATTACAGTCTAGTAGATGTAGACCTCCTCATGTTAATTTGAACTTTTTATTTTATTTTCATGCTTGTGATATTGTTATAATATTTTTTTGATTTGCTAAGTTTAGTTTAGTTTATTTTCATGCTTGAGGATCTCAAGACTTTTTGAATGCTTATAGAGGTACTACTCACTTACCCACTAATGAGGTCCTCACATCGACAACGATATTGAAAATGTCGGCTAAATTCTTACTAACCGGACCAACCTTCATTTTTTTTACAGCAACTAGACCAACCTTCTTTTGCTATATTGTTGAAATTTTTGATAGGAGGTTACACATATTATTTATTTATAATAAATTATAATTACAATGAGAGCATTTAGACATGGAACTCCCCAGTATAAGCGTGTGTTTGATTTGGCATGGCGATAATTGATTTTGTTAGAAGTGAGTTGAACATGACGTGATTTTTGTTTGGATGCATTCACATGAAAATCTTTTTTATCAATTCTAATTGTTTGGATATGTTAATCAAAATTGTTTTTAGGTGTGAGATCACCAAAATAATTTATAATTTAAAATTGTAAAATTATAATAAACTATTTTGATAGAATAGTTTAAATTTATAATTCACCTAAACCCTAAACTTCAAGTTTAATAAAATAAACACAAAAATACTAAGTATTAAATCAACTAGGACACATGCAAATGCGATGATGTGATGAGAATGTGGTGCTATGCGCCTACTGGATGTATGTCCGTATAAAAATATAGAGTGGGGGTATATTGGTAAACAGTGGCAGTATAAAAAAAACCAAAATGATTTTGATAATAAAAAACAATGAGTGCTAGACAAAAAAAAAATTGTGGGACCTTAATTTTTGCTAGATTAATAATAGACATAAAGTTTGCATTATTTACAATTAATGTTATCAAAAAATGTCTCCCAAAATTGATTAATAAAGTAGTCAGTGTAAAGTGTATCATACTATAACACATACATGACTAAGTAACACACATAAAGAGACTTATAAAAAAATAAAAATTAAAGTAGCAGGTGTAAAGTGTACAATACTATAACACATACATGACTAAGTAACACACATAAGGCGAAAGAGGCAACAATAGCCCTTGGTGGGATGAGACAACAATGTCGGTCCAAAAATATAGAGTGGGGGTATATTGGTAAACAGTGGGGTAAAAAATGAAGGGTACATTTGATAATAAAAAAAAGTGTTGGACAAAAAAATTTGTCGAGGATATGTCGGTCCAAAAATATAGAGTGGGGGTAAATTGGTAAATAGTGAAGTACAAAATGAGGGTATATTGGTAAATGGTGGGGTACCAAAAATAGAGTGGGGTATGTCGGTCCAAAAATATAGAGTGGGGGTATATTGGTAAACAAGTGGGGTACAAAATGAGGGTATATTGGTAAATGGTGGGAATAAAATTTTCCCACCAAAAGTGGAAAAAAAAAGAGTGTTGGACAAAAAAAAATTTGTCAAAGGGTATGTCGGTCCAAAAATATAGAGTGGGGGTATATTGGAGTGTAGTACAAAATGAGAGGTATATTGGTAAATGGTAGGAGTAAAATTTTCCCACCAAAAGTGGATAAAAAAATAGTGTTGGAAAAAAAAATTGTCGTGGGTATGTCGGTCAAAAAAATATATAGTGGGGGTATATTAGTAAGCAGTGGGGTACAAAATGAGGGTATATTGGTAAATGGTAGGGCACAAAATATAGAGTGTGGGTATGTCGATCCAAAAATATATAGAGTAGGGTATATTAGTAATGCAGTGGGAGTCAAAATGAGGATATATTGGTAAATGGTGGGAAAAATTTTTTCCCACCAAAATGTCAAAAGATGCTATTAAGATGCCACTATGTCTTAATAAAGAGGGGATTTTGTTTAAAAAATTGCAGAAACGTATTTGGCCTGTTCATCTACTCTTTTTGATAAAAACAATTTTAGTAAAGAAAAAAATTATATTATATTTTTAAAAATAAAAATTATGATAAAAAAGAACAAAAGTATAAAAATTATAGCCTATTATTAAGTGGCATTTTTTTAGCTTTTTTGATCAAAATTTTTAGGTTTAAATATCATATTGATCTTTGTAAAATGAGCGAAAATCCTTTTTAGTTTCTGCTAAAGTATTTTTTTAAAAGGTCTCTATAATTTTTTTTTAATTCCTTTTGGTCTCTATCTGATTTTAAGTTGATTTGACATATTTTAACATAACTAACAACATTGACATGGATGTTTTAGTACACATAGACTGTCATGTCACTTAAAACAAATGTTAAATTTCTATTATGCCTTAAATTGAAGTTATCCCCTAATTGAAGTTGGGTGGATACAATAGGAATTTAACATTTGTTTTAACTGACATGGTGGACTACGAGTGCTAAAACATTAACGTCAACGTTGTTGGGTGTGTTAAAATGTGTGAAATCAGTTTAAAAATCAAGATAGATAGAAAAATGAATTAACAAAACATTCTGAAGGGACATTTTTAAATTTTTTTTTTACAAGGACTGAAATGTTCACTAATTTTGCAGGACTCAAAATAATATTTAAGCCAAATTTTTATTTTGTGTTTGCCGTAAAAACCTCCTATCGGTCTTTGGGGGCGTCTGCATGAAGTTTGGGATTGGGAAGAGGAAAACCCTTAAACCCTAAACCCTCCTTCGTGACAGTGACAGTGACAGTGTAACGTTGAGGTTGATTTGGAACTGATTCGATGACACAGAATCCGAAGCAGAGAGTAGAATTTGAAGAATGCAGTGATAATAGGCCGTCAAAGATATCAAAAATCGACCATCCTAATCCAAGTGACGACGGTGACGAAGAAGCAAAGGCGGTGATTGAGGAGCAAAAGCAAGGGATGAGCCAAAACGGGAGGATCCAACGCTATCTGTTGGCGATCGAGTACATCGGGAGTCGCTTCTGTGGTTCTCAGAAACAGCTCAATGGCCGTACCGTTATGGGTGCTCTTGAGGTAAACATTACATTACATTACATTTCCAATATCCCATTTCCGTGTAATAACTAACATTACATTACAAGTTGTAGGTGTGAATTGTGATGAGTGTTTATTATGTTCTTCTGTTGTAGGAAGCTTTTTGTAAATTTATTGGCCAGCTTGTCTCTGTCACTTGTTCAAGTCGCACTGTGAGTACCACTGCTGCTAAATTAGTTTACATTTATTCAACATTGCATAACATGAGAACTGAGCAACAAACAATGCCATGACATCACTGCCTGGTGACTGCAGGATGCTGGAGTGCATGCCTTGTCAAATGTTTGTCATGTAGATATTGAGCGAATTAGCAAAAGGAGGCCTACTGAAGTGGTTGGTATCTCATACATGACTCAACTCCCTTCGTCGCATATCTTTGTTTTGCTTCCCATGATGATTTCTGCCTAATCAATTGTATGTTTCTTTCGTGACGAACAATAATGATGAACACTATGACTTGCATGAAATTTCCTTGCAGTGTTGCTCAATCTGTGTTGACTCAATTAGGCTGAGTTTAAAAACCTGTAAATAAAGCTCTTCATGCTTGTTATAAAGATATTCAATTCAGTGTAGTGCTCTGCGTGAATGTGTTATGCTTTAGTTTTATATATACAATAGTATATACAACATCACCAATATATTAGTTATTATTCTGGGTGTACTTCACATTGATGCTTACTAGTTACTTCCTCTGCTTCTTACTTGGCTGTCAGTTTTTCATTTTCCTCAGAAGTGTATGGAGTGGGATGTGGGACATGTCCATTTTTTAATTGTTGATTGACTTAACCATTTTTTCCATTTATTAATTAAGTGTTACGATTTAATACAGTTACCACCTCATGAACCTGCTGTGGTTAGAAAAGCTGTAAACCATTTTTTACAGGTATGCTATTCTATGATCTACTAAATTCTAGATAATTTAAATATGGCGCTTCTTTCATCTTTGTTACGATGCTTGATCTTGTTAAATGGCGTGGAAGAACTGCAAAGAAGTTGGGTTCTACATCCCCCCCATTATTGAACTCTGATTATAACCAATTTTGTTTTGATTTATCTTTGTCATGATCATATTACAATATCAATGCCAAATTATAACTGAATGGGAAGTTAAACTTATTTTTAAAATCCCATCTAGCTCCAAATAGTCCATGCTTGCAATATCCACCAACAATGCCCAAATCCCAATCCATCATGGGTTGGATTGAAAAAGTTCATATAACTTGCAATTTATTTTCTTGCCATCCTATGATTGAAAGTATCTCTCAATCATATTTACCCGTCTGCAATGTGCATTATGCAGTGTAGAGGCCAAAACTTAGCTAATTCTTAAGTTACTGTTTTCGTCCATTCAGTGTGAATTTTTTTTCTAATGCTTTTGTCATTGGCATATAAATAGTTTTCTTAATAGATGAGCTGTTTTTGATAGCGTTACATTACTGTGGAATTTTATTACTAAAATGAACTTAATTTGAAATTCGTTACGTATATTGCAAGAAGATAAATGAGTTATTGAATAGATTCTTATACAAGCCTGTGTGCCAGAGTTTGTCATCAACTACATGGTATAGAAGCCTAAAAATCTGAAATAATGTTTCTGAAATTTCTTTTATTAGCTGATGTCATTTGACATTATTGTATGTGCTCTAAAGCTCATGACATTTTTTTGGTAATTTGATTTACTTTAGAAGCATGAGGGTGACGTAATGGTTATTGATGTTCGATGTATTCCGTCAGATTTTCATGCCAGATATAAAGCACAGGAGCGCACGTGAGTACTCAAGAATCTAGGTTTTGTTTCTTTAACTTAGCTACAGATACAATGGTTATCTTTGTCACACACACACTTACATACTTATATCTAGCATCACTGGCTTTTGTAAAGCTCTGTTTGATACTGTCATTCATAACTCGTAACTGATATTTGTTTGATTATGGATGGAGGAGTTGCTTGATCTATGAAATTGTACTCCGTTGTATATGATGGGACAATTAAGAATATCATAGTGAGGTTGATCTTAAATTTTCTGATACTGTATATTTTATCACACATTACCAAATGTATATTTTTTTAAACAAATTATTGTAGTTGATAATTATTTGGAACTTCCGTTCAGATATTTCTATCGCCTGCTCTCCGGGCCAGAGCCTTTGTCAACCTTTGAGAAAGATAAAGCATGGCATGTACCAGAGGAGCTGAGTCTTCCAGCAATGCAAGTTAGTTAACAGCTACTTATATTTACTGGATTATTATGCTGTCAGAACTCTTGTAAGAGAAATGCTAGTCATTAATTAGGCTTGTTCAAAATATCCGGTTACAGCAACCAAATCCATAACCAATTAAAACCAGTCAAAGAAATCCAGACAATCAACTGTGAAATTATTATCCAGCCCACATTACATTCTGCGGCACAATGTGGTTATTTGATTTGTTTAGAACGGTTGGATATGATTATTAGATACTCGTGTCTAGAATTTTCTATCGAACCAATCAGTCTCTGCCTTTGTTTCTCACTAGTCGATGAACCCTTGCCACTCTGTCTCAATCTATTGACAAGCACAATTGCTGGCAACCTATAATCAGAGTATGTCTTGTGCCTGTGGTCATTGTTTCAATTATAGCCACCAATGGCCATTCTCTCGTCATTGCAATGACAATTTGTATGTGGTGTGGAAGTGGAACCATTTGTCAACACGGTGGACCATCCGTCTGTGCAGCCCTGGCTCCGACGAGTTCTCTGCTGGCTGCTGTGTGGAACACCTTGCAGGTTGTTTGAATTGCTGGGAATTCAGGGAAATAGTAGCAGAGTTTCCACAACCAGCGAAATGATGCGGAAAACCTGCTGCATGATGCTCTCTTGAAATGCTGTTTTGTGGCATCATGCAAGACAAAAATGGTTCCCATGTTTTAGCTCCTTTGCGTGCAGTTCCAATCTGGTTAGCATAATCCATGTCCATGTATCATTGGTTCTTGTGTGAACTTTCAGAAATGCAAATATCTCTGCCCTGTCATGCAAAGTTCTATTCTGATTTTAACATGTTATGGAGTTACTGGTTTGTAACCGGCTTAAATTATTTCGAAACTGGTTTGATTAAAACCAATCCTTTATTTAAGAAAAAATAAGTGGTTGAGTTTTTTATTAAATAGTTTTGCTCATCCCTACCATTAATGATATCATCCATGCAGGAAGCATGCAGGATTCTAGTTGGACATCATGATTTTAGTTCCTTCAGGGCAAGCTGGTTGTCAGGTTGTTTCTTTTCTCCAATGTTGTAACCAATAATTAAGATAAACTTCCATGTAATCAGTAGTTTTACCGAAATTGGAACCTTGTTTGCAATGCGACCCTCTTCTGTATTCCTGTGGGGGACAATGGAGCCTGTGCAGTGTGTATACATTTATTTGTTTGGTGAACTTCACAATTATCAAATAACAATAGTTGTTATGTTTTCATTTGAAGGATTAGTCGTAGTTTAGTGTTCTTTATGCATTCTTTCTGAAATGTTATATATATATATATATATATATATATATATATATATATATATATATATATATATATATCATGCAACATTTATTTGAACTATCCATCCAATATGTTGTAATTTTTGCCCCATTACAGGCAAAGTCGCCGATTAGAACTTTAGATGAACTCAGTGTCTGTGAAACACTTCAAAGTCCATATTTTCCATCTGTAATGGATAGAGAACGACAAAATAAAGTCAGCGATGATGACTGCCAAAGCAACTCCTTAGCTGACATTCCTCTTATCTCTACTGCAAAAATTGATGAAGTAATGACATCACGTGAAGATGTAGGATTTGGTAAAAGAAGGCATCATCGTTGCTTGGTGGTTACAGCTCGTGCACGTTCCTTTCTTTACCATCAGGTTGAGTATCTTCTTTTTATATGAGGCTTCTAAGTTGTATGTTCTGCTATGTGATTTAATCGTCATGGACTATATGTGTTGGACTGAGTAAAGATGTTGATTTATTTTAGGTTAGACTACTTGTTGGTGTTCTCAAAGCTGTTGGCACAGGAAACTTGACAATTCCAGATGGTACTCATCCCAGACATCTCTATTTACGTTTGCTAATATATTTCCATAGATACGTAACAATTTCTATACGCTCATTTCACTAAAAAAATCTCACTTGATTTACCATTTCAGTTGAAAGAATTTTGAATGCTAAGACTGTTACAGCCGCAAGTCCAATGGCTCCGGCATGTGGTCTCTATTTGGGAGAGGTAAAATATGATCTACCTCGTTCTTAGACATCTTGGCTCTCTGGAAAACACGCGGTGGACTCAATTGGAGATTGATATAGGTGTCAATGCTAGATGTACCATTTTCGGAAGATTTTTATTTCATTCAAAGTCCACCTCAGCATTTATATAGTTGTATAATCGAAAGAAACTCCACCACATCAATAGTGGATTTTGACCCTCTTATCTCTTTAAATTTTGTTTAACAATACTTTCATCTGTTACAAACTGCCCTTTATTTTTGCCTTTTTGGACCTAGTCGTTAGTTCACTTGATCCCTTTTCTGAAAAAAAAATTGATGTTGTCAAGCCGTTGACTTGCCTTTAACTGCGTAGTGCTGTACTTAATAGCAACATGGATACATGACAGCATTAAGCAATTGAATCGAATTAAAGTTAATGTGAAGTGTTATAATTCTGACCTATAATATTATACTATAGTTTTTAAGTTATATTGCTGCATCATTGTTTCTCCTAAATTTTAAACCTAAACCGCAGGTTTTAAAGGCAGAAGCAGTAGACCCAAAGAGAATAAATTGAGAATAAGGAAAATGAATTTTAGTTCTAGATACAGCAGGGTTACGGTGCCCTGTCTAATGTATGGTAATCTATATCCAGATCTCATGCAAATCAAAACGTAAAGAAACAGGGTGGGAAACAACAAAATATTCCCATGCTCTAAATAAATTGCAAGTATCATAAAAGAAGAATGAAGGCCATCAACTAAAATGTTACAATCCGTCAAAAAATGCTAAAATATTACAACAAACTTAGAAGTAGCAATCCGTTAAAATATAATAAGCTACTCCATGAAAGTCCTAATAGCCGCATGAATTGAACTAGTACGACCAGAATTTCTTTGATGTACTAGTGAGTGTGGACCGCTCCACACAGACCCACTGTTTTTGGGGAAGAGAACTCCACACAAACTTGAAAGCTTGGGGTTTTCATAACATAAGCTCTCAAGCAGCTTAGCTTTCTGATGTTTATCTTGAGACTCCTACAAAGAGATTGAACCATTAATTAAATACACATGCAACTGATCATAATAACAGTAACTTCATGCAACTGCATTCCAAAATGTGATTTCCTAGATCAAATACTAGTGTTTGAAATACCTTGTGCCTTTTCTGATGCTGGTCTACTGCAGCTTGTCCTTCTTGTTGCTTTGTGTTATGTTCATCATGAATAACAGTTGTATCTCCAACATTCGATTTCTCTGCCAATGTTCCACCATGCTTTAAAGCTTCATCCATCTCCCTCTTCTGACTTTCCATTTCCATATCTTCTTCGTCTTCTCCCTCTCCATCATCTTCTTCTTCCTCCTCTTCCTCTTCCTCTTGTCCATGGTCGTCTTCCTCTTCCTCGTCCCCATCATCAACATCAACACCGTTGTCCTCATCGTGCCTTCTCTCAGAAGGGCTAGGCTGCTTCTCGCTACTCTCCATCTTTGCCACCTCTCCTTTGTCTTCGTCAGCATCTCCATCAGTTCCCAGCGATTCCTCCATGTTTGATGACGAATCCTCACCGCCAGGACTCTCTACAAGCATGGGTTCCTTTAAAACAAAAGAAAGTTACAAAAGTTATTTATCTACTTATGTTATAGGCTGGTTAATATGGATTTCATGGTAAAAAACAAGAGTAGTTTTTTCCGCTGCTTGTGCAATGACCCTCATTCAATGTTTGGGATCAGATGTTCCCATAGATAATGGAAATCAAACAGAGGAATATCATCTACATACCATTAAACATTGTTCTGGGATAATTTACATAATGAATAGAGAAAATACAGATGTACAAAGCCAGTTCAGTGATATTCTTTTCTAAACTAATTTACTGTATAATAAGTTAATAACCAACCATGACCCAAAAAAAATAAAAAATCAAATCAGGAAATATATGCAACCTTAAGAGTAGAATAAGTAAATATGCAATATTTCAAGGGAGATAATTTGACAGGATAAAACATAGGCTATAAACCATTACAATACCTCTTGCTTAAAACATAGGCAATAAACCATTATAATACCATTACAATACCTCTTTAGCATGCTTATCGCCACCAGGCCCAAAAGCTCCTTTTGAAATTCGGGCATTCTCCTCCCGTTCCTTCCTACGGCGCTTTAGCACACAAATTGCACATAAACAATCATGTTTATGGTGTCTTCTGCAAATAATATTAAAAAAGTATGCAAAACATTTCACATAAGCCACTATCCAGTAACAATTGTCACTATCGATGCAATGGAAACTGAAAGGATGGAAAGAATTGAGTTAACTGCAAGGCAGCCTTTGTCAGAAACTCAATTTATGACATCGAAATCTGCTTTAGAATCACCCAAGTTTACAAATGAACTAAAAGATACATTTTACTTATAGTTTACAATTGCCAAACATCACTTCTCCTCTATCTTACTTAAGCTTTATAGAAACATCAAACAAGTATGTTAGTCTACAATTTATTACTAAACTTTTACTGTTATCTTGACCATAATACACACAAACAGACATCAAAAAGATATTTTGTTTATTTTATACATGATATCAAGCTCCCAATCATTTCCATTATGAGAACAATTACGAAAGGAATTAAAAAATTATACAATAAAAAAGGTTAAATCGAAGGTTTGGAAAACACACCCATGACGTTTTTTTGTCTTAGGCTTCAATTGACCACCCTTCCCTACTTTTCCATCACCAGACAATGCAGTATCTTCTCCTGTAGTCCCACATCAATATATATCAGAATACCATGGTCATGAAATGAAAAATCATCTGCTTACAAAAGATCATGCAAAAATTGACCACTATCCATCTACCTATAGGAAACAAACTACATGAAAAGTGATTCATTCTCAACTTATTTCCTTTAAAAAGTAATGTTTTTATCTATGGAGTAGGGTTGTGACTTATTAAAATAAGAAAACGGTTGCTTTGGTAGGAGCTTCCTAGATAATCCAAGGATCTAGCTCAAGTTTAGAAAAAAAAATTCAAGAGGAAGATGAAAGAGAATTAATTATAAAAGAGAGAACGGAGGTAAAAGAGGAGCTAATCTTGGCCATATAATCTTATATGGATGATTAAGATCAGATTTAAGTAAAACCAATGTTGAACATCCAATAACAGCAACAACCAAGCCTTCAATCTTGATCATCCATGAAAGGTTAATAGTAAAGATTAGTTCCTCTTACACGATACACTTCCTGTACATGGAAGTCTCACCATTGGCCCCTTTTGGTTGGTCAACGTATAACCCAGCCGCAGTCCAGTACTTCATAAAGTTCTTCTTTACTCGCCTCATAAGATCCAAGATATAATCACCCTTATTGTTATACTTATAACAGTTGTCCCAAATGTATTTAACATCCTTAAAGACATCCTCTGAATTCATATACTTGTTATTCTTTTCAAGATTGCTGCATACTGTTCCAAAATCCATTGGTGTGGTAATGATATCGAAATAGTCCTGGTTCCAGAGAGCAGTGTGAAATTAGACACAAGCAAACATAGTCTTTAAAAAAGGATCTCTATGTTTTGCAAAGAATCACATCAATCTCCATGGTAGAACAAATATATTAGATACTTGTAGAATAACCTCTATGCCTATTTAGAAAGAGAAAGACAACAAGCAAGCACATGACAAATACTCACAGTTTCTACATAAGGGAAAATCTAGTGGTAATTATTTGCAGAGCATTGCTATTTGTTACGAGAGATGCTACTAAAAAAATCTCTTGTAACATCTAGTATTTTCCTTATTTGCATTATTTCTAACTTTTTTTTTTCTTTCATGGTGGGTGAAGCAAATTTATAGTAGTACTAAAAAAATCTCTGAAGCACGCATGTTGCAGATGATCGGGTAATATAACTTTAGCAAAACAAGATACTGAAGGTGAAAACGTTAGGCTTAGGTGTGGATGTTGAGGTAGGCAAAAAAAAACTAGTGCATTAAAGGATCCAAGCATAAAAGAAGCGTCAACGAAGCATAAAAAGTGGATGAAAAAGTTTCTTGAACAGATTTATACTTACAGGAATTCCCAGAGCTTCAGGATTAACAGGAACATTAAAGGGTTCAGCAGCATCCATTTTCATTATCTTCCTTATAACCTGTACATACAGAATAAACTAAGAATTACTCAAACTGAATCCATTAATAATTGAGAATGTAATGCTTGGATTGGACGATAACAAACTAAAAGAAGAAGAAGGAAAACCAATATACACACCATTAAAGAAGCATCCAATTCCTGCCTATTATATTGGGGATTCTGTTGAGGGGCCTTTCTTTCTTTAGGGTGGGTAATCTCAGAGGAAATTGACAAAGGCTTACTGGTCTGGTCTGCATTTAATCCCAAAATCTTGGAAGACTTAATTTTGATGCTACCGGCTTTCTTAGATGGAGGACCGAGTTTGGTATTAGGCAATGAATTTGCACTATCTTCGGTTCTCTCGACATTGACACTTATTTTGTCAAGGCCATGTTGCTGGCTACTCTTATCAGTATCACTTTGTGTGGGAGCATCAGATGAGGTGGGTTGGGAGTCCAACATTTTAGGTGTCCTGAGCTTCACCTTAACACGTCCAACCGACTTCGCGGCTGCCTTATCAATGGAGCCATCTGGATTTACGTTAGCTAGATTGTAGTGTTGATCAGTCCCGGTGGAAGAAGGTGTGTCAACATCCATTCCAGAATTATTATCTTGTTTATCAAACTCATCCAAAGCAGAAGAGGTTTCTTCCTTATTTTGACTCCCACCATGAGCACCCATTACAGGGTTGCTACTTCCCTTTGATTTTCCCTTCTTATTATGCCCACGCTTGCGCTTCATCTTCTAACTTTTCTAACCAAACACCACCACTATACTATTATGTCTGTGCTCGCTCTAAAACAAATTGAGACCAAAGCTGAATTACCAAACTACAAAAAAAAAAAAAAAAAAAAAATATGCATCTGAAGATGATTAAAAACTTAAAAGAGAGGACTAAGAACAAAGCATGTGCTATTATTCATAATAAATAAATACCTACCTACCTACCAACATTTGTTTCCCAAGGACAAGAACATGATATGAACGAAAAAGTTAAACTTTAGGCAAATGAAATGAAATTATTAACTGAAAGAATTAGGAAATGAAATAGATGATTGAAGAGAAGGAAACAGGTTAGAGCGTACATGGTTGAGGAGTTATTGGGAGAAAAGGGTGTAGTGTGGATTGCAGAAAGAAACGCAAGTGACCCAACCAAAATGTAAAGAAACTACTGTGGAGGAGGAGGAGAGGTAATATCGTTCGTTGGGGCCGAAATAGGCACGTGCGCTGGTGACTTCAACAGACGGTGGCGGTGCACGTGAGACGGAGGAACAAGGGGACGCCGTCGAAACCAACAACAAACAAACCCCATCTTTCGATTGTTTTAAATCTCAACGTTAAACGATTCGTTTCATTAGAATCTATCTACTAGTATTTTTTTGGTACAATTTCATTAGCATCTATGTTTCTCTACTTTTTCTTTTACATTACATGGTTTCTCAAAAATAATAATAACTTAATATTAATGATAAATTTTAATTTTTAATAAAAAACTTAATATTAATAAAATTTAATTATTTTATGTTTATAAAATATTAGTTTTGAATTAATAATTTTTTAGGGGAATATTTTTATTTTTTTGACAACATAGGGGAATGATTTTTAAAATATTAGTATATAACATATTAGTATTATAATTAATAATTTTATAAAATAGTAAAAATAGTAAAAGAAACGGATCAAAACTCATAGTGGAAACAAACTTTGAAAAAAGATGGAGGAGATATACACATAATTTTATGCTTATCATGGGAAACTCATAGTCATAGCTCAAGTGGAAACAAACTTTGGATCAAAACTCATAGCTCTCAACGGGATATATACACATAATTTTTATTAAAGAAAATTGTAGTCTTAAATTCCGATTGTTAATTATCATGAAAGAAAGTTCGGTCAAAAAAAAAATTCCGATTGTTAATTATCATGAAAGAAAGTTTGGTCAAAAAAAATTTATCATGAAAGAAAGTAGAAAATCTCATTCATTAATCATGATCAGTACATGTAGGACAAAAAGCCTTTAATTCTTATTTTTATTTATTATCATGTGAAATAAGAAGACAAAAACGAAAGTGAGGGATTAGACCATATTCTTGGCTACCCCATGGGCATTGGCCACTGAGGAGGAAGGAGGACAAGTTTGGTGGCATTGTTCTCAATCAACATGCACCCTCATTCTCTTCTCTCAATGTATGGCTAAAGGTGAGATTTCAGTTTTGATTCCTAAACAATCTAATGTGATAACAACACGATCATGAGGATGAGTATATATGTTAAATCCCTCCTCTATTATAAGCAAGATAGTTTTAGAATTATAAAACCAAAAAAAAAAGATAGTTTTAGAATTAGATTCACAAATCACCTCCTTATAACCATTTTCCCAAGCCAACTTGAAAATAGTAACTATAGCTTGTAGTGTCACATTAATGTTCGAAATGATGCCACAAGATTCTGAAAAGCCCATGAGCTAACTGCCAAGGTTGTTTCTAAGAAGACCTCTATAGTCTGAAAGGCCTACATTTCTTAAAGAGCTCCCATCGACATTCAATTTAATCCACCTTTCATGAGGTGAAATCCAAGTGACGTAACAATTCATTGGTTTGGTGTTGTTACTGTCAAAGACAGAGACAAATATGAAATATATGAAGTAGAGATTTAACGTTACTAATAAACCTCCAATTCTCTCTTCTTTTTTTTGTCTTATTGTCCGACTCTAACACACACAAAAGGAGAAAAACAAGACTCTACTGAAAAAAACAATATAGAGAAATAAATACAGCACAATCGAAACACAAAAATTTAACGTGGAAAACTCCAAAACCGAGAAAAACCACGAACCATTGTCTAATGACAATCAGAGAACAACAATATGTGAAAATTGTTACAATACACAGACTTCTCTCAAACACCCAATAACAATGGTGGGTATTCAAGTGTGAGTGGTTAGTCTCACACCGACAAAAAATGAACTTAATGAAGGGTATATAAGAGATTTGACCCATATACTTAAGTTCTAAGGTTTTGGGTGGAGATGTGGTGTCAGAGCCTCTTGGTGGTCCGGTTCATTAACTCGTTGTTCCCAGTGGTCCCCCAGACTCCCCAACGACTGATATTAGAGCTATGGTTCGGTTTGGTGGGGGAGCATGAGGTGGATCCTGGTTTGAATCAAGTCCAGAGTGTGAGTGGTTAGTCCCGCATTGGCTAGGAACGAGTTTAATGAAGGATATGTAAGAGAGGTGACCCACATACCTAAGCCTTAAGGTTTTAGACAGAGATGTGGTGTCAGAACCTCTTGGTTGTCCGATTCATTAGCTCGTTGTTGCCCCCTGGACTCCCCAACAGGATCGACACCTCGGAGGATCGAATCCTGCAACCAGATATCCATAAGCAACATTTCTACGACTATGACGAATCAACCTCGGACGCTCCAATTCTCCCATTTGCGATATGACAATATTTTCTCATTTATTGACCTCCAAATAAAATAGTAATAAATACAATATAAACATGCACTCTTTGCAGCAATCGCGTGATTTCTAAACTAGCAACGATATGTAAAAGTTGGACATTTGATGCTGAGCAAAATGAAAAATTACCTCAAATTCATAATATAAAAAAATGCTAATTCAAGTCTCGTTTCTTGTGGATAAGTCCAGACATCCCGAAAAAAGAAGAAACACAAAAAGAGTTCGACTCACAAAAAGAGAATTGTCCAACAAGGTCTTTTTAAGCTTGGCATGATCTTGTTGAAAGTCAAATTTGATTTGTTTACCTACTTAAAACATATTTTATATTAAAGCCTTTAAATAAGTCATGTGATTTCTCACTAAGTAGACTAATTATGAGCTAATAATAAAAAAAAAAAGTATGAGATATAGGCAATTTGAATTGAGTTTTTTTTTTACCAAAGAATTGAGTTTTAAAAGGCTCAAATACTAATACTAATTCGTCAGTAATGTTTAAAAAAAATGGTATAACAAACAGTGAATGACCCTACCGAATGAGGTATATTAATATGATGTATCATTTGTCAAAAAAAAAAAATATGATGTATCTTTTGCACCTAAAATTGGGATAATTATGTGATTGTGAATGAAAATATAAAATTAAAGTATCTGTAAACTAAATCTTATTATATTAAAGTTTACACAATAGTAATAGATATTGACATGATTAAAATAGAAGAATATAGATAGATAAATATAATTGGTGCGTTGGTGTTGGATTAACGTACCAAACGAATAATATAGATTTTTGGGCAACCATGAAAGAGAGTGGAAACACGAAATTCCAGTAAGACAAGCAATCAAATACTACTATATATATATATTCCTCGATCCTCTCCTCCCCATTGCATTGTTGCATTGCATTACTGGTTTATCCAACCAAATCACATTCAACATTTTAATCACGTACTTATATATCTATATTATAACACAAAAATCGTTCCGTTGGGAGAAATAGAATAAAATGTCGTTTAGAAAACGAGGCAATAAGAAGCAGCAGGAAGCAGGGGAGGAAGAGAATAATAATAATAATAATAATAATAATAATATCCCCTCTGCCACCGGTGCTGCAGGTGGTGGAACCTCCCTATCATTATCAAGACGTGCACTCACTCAAACTGCCAACTTGGCTAACCTTCTTCCAACAGGCACCCTCCTTGCATTCCAGATTCTAACCCCTGTCTTCACCAACAACGGCTCATGTGACTCCGTTACGCGGCTGCTCACCCACCTGCTCCTCCTGTTGCTGGCACTCTCTTGCTTTCTAGCCTCCTTCACAGACACTGTGAAGGCATCGGATGGACGAGTGTACCATGGGCTAGCCACGTTGAAAGGGCTATGGCTATTTGACTCAGAAGACCCTTCAACATCAACTTCTTCTTCTTGGTTACCTGATTTGAGCAAGTACAGGGTGAGGCTTATAGATTGGGTGCATGCTGTTTTGTCCCTTCTTGTCTTCTCTGTTGTGGCCTTGAGAGATAAGAATGTGTTGAGCTGCTATTACCCAGACCCAGCTCGTGAGACTAGACAGGTTCTTGATATTCTTCCCATTGGGATTGGCCTTTTATGTTCTCTGCTCTTTCTTGTATTTCCTACCACTAGGCATGGCATTGGCTACCCTATTACACCTAATTCTTCTCTTCCTACAGCCAAATAATTTACTTTACTACTACTACCTGTTAATTACTTCTTCTCCACCTAGCTCTTCTTCTGTATATCATTCTTGTCTGTTTTTGTAATTCTTTCTTCAATTATTAATTACTTGTATAGATGTCATTGAATTGTATTAAAGAGTTAGTTAGTTAGTTTGTTTATGAGCTTGACTTGCACGCCACTAGTCTCCTCTCCGGTGGAATGCAAATTGTGTGTGAGGGAGGAGTTCAGTTTGAAGGACGTACGTACAAGTTAACAACAAGACAAGCAAAGGGAGGTACCGTACGTTAAATTTGCAAATTTGACTAAATCACCCTTCCACGCAACAACCTCCTTTTCTTTCTTCAACCTTCCTTATAACCAACCCACTCAAACCAATTTTGACGACCACTACTTTTATATACATACATACGACACGCAATACTCACTTCTTCTTTTTTTAATGCGGATGCCTCATTTTTTTTTTGTCAATAAAAAAAACCAATATTTTTTCTTTTTTACGACACATGCATGCTTTCCTTCCAAAAACTTAACTTCAACTCGATCGTATGGATGGCTATTATTATAATCAGATAAAGCATGATACTGATGAATATATAGCATCTCAATATTATCGATTGAATGAAGATTCAAGATCACCACTTGATCTCTACCTTTAATTTGGGGGTTAAACCAACTATCATTACACAATATTAGATCGACAAGTGTTTTACGTACAAGCTTTCATGGGGAAGAAATTAAATGGCATGGCTCCTTCAATTCACACTCTCAACTTAGACTGTAATAATGATATATAGCTCTCAATCCTAGCTAATCTTACATAGAATTGTTATTTCATACTATTGTTTGCCATGCTCTAACAAGCATGCATCTATCTAGCAAAGACTTTATATAGATGGCCTAGGATGCAAGTTATATACTGTAGTTACAACCATGGACCTACTAACTAGTAACATCTAACAACCTAACCAACTGAAGTAATACTTGACTAATTAAGCTTCTAACTAACTAACTAACTAACTAGAATATAGCTAGGTTCATACATTAGACTAACCATAAAACTAACAAACTGATATATGAAGAGAAAAAGAACTAATTAGCAACTAACAATAACAAAAACAGAATTTAATTGGAGGAGGAGTTCAATATTACATCCCCCCGTAAGCTCATGGTCGATCTAAAGGCAGGCTTGATGAAATGTGAGCTAGTTGGTCAAGGCTAGAAATAGGGAGAAGGTGAAAAAGCTTGGATTATAGTTTCAATGTGGTTGCTTAGTAGGCTGATGAAATTAAGGCGGGGTTAGAGGTGGTTGGCGTAATGAGCAGAACAATGATCACAATCAATATATATAGCATGAGATAAAATGAGCTAGGAGGATTAGTTTCTTCTTATATATAAGAGGTAAGTAAGCCACGAAATTTCACAAACAATGATATATATATATATAGTCAATGCCCTCCCTATATGCATGCATGTATTCATCCCCACAGCTAGGAAGCCCTATCAAAATCAGAAAAAGCCTTAAGAGAGGCAACTGAATACAACAGGTCAAGCTGCGTAGGGGCTGATATATATATATATAATTTAACATATATAGCAAAAAGGACTCCAACAAACAACAGCTTGGTGATGTAGATCGAGTCGAGCTAGCTAGCTGTAGGACAATGCATATATATATATATAAATTGCCTAACTTGTAGGACAATCTTCCAGCAAGCCGTATACATGCAATGCAATGCAACAGGATCAGTTAGGGGATGGCCTCCTCCTTTTTTTAGTCTAGTCTCTTTTGCCATCAGAGTGTCAGTTCTGTTCAACCCAACCACCAACACTACGTACCATTCTTTACTCTAACAAACACAAACTCCATTTTTACAATTGTACAAGTTTTCATTGACACCATTAATTAATTACTACTATTATTTCAACTATATATAATTTAATTAGCCTCTAGAATTAGTATAAATAATGTCAATCCTTGCATGTATTATCATCCAAGTTTGAAGTAATGATAGAGTGTGTATATATAGCCTCCTGAGTCATATTATTATTATTATTATTAGTTTTTGAATAATATTTAAAGTGTTTTCTCATGGTCAGAGTTTTGTCTTGTCTCTTGGTAGATTCTTGAAGTGATGAATCTCTCTATTTTTATCAAATTACTCATACATTTGTGTTGAAATTTCACATGAATTATAGTGTTGTACCATCTTTTCCTTCCCCTTATTATGTATTATCTGTGTTTTTATTTTGTTACTTAATTAATTTCCACCATTGTTTATGAAGCCTGTCCTGTCCACCATTGATATTGAAATATTGAATAGATGCCCCATTTGCTTTTTTGTTTATCAATTTATTAGTTTCAAAATAACCACGACGGTCAAAGAAGATGTGTAATTAAAGCAACTTAGAATTCATATCAGTAAGGAAAACGAAGCAAAACATTTAGTAGCTAGGATAATGAACATTGACATGTACATATATATATAATAAAATAAATACAAGTGAAGAAGGTGCATATGAACCCACCCCCATTGTGATTTTGATACTCATCAACCTGACTAGACTAGTAGTAGTAGAGCACTCCTTTTGAAGTAGTACTGCATATATGCATACCGTCCGTAGTAGTTATTCCTTCCTTCCTTCCTACACCTCTCTCTTTATGGCTACCAAATCTCCCTCCCCCCCCTCTCTCTCTATATATATATATGAAAAAATGAAAGAAAAATGTAATCCCCAAACCAACCAACCAACCAACCAAAAGAAAGCTAAGGTTTTTGTTCCAAATATTTAGTTAGGCTACTACAAAAGGAAGCCAAGATAGTAAGTAACACTTGAACATTTACCGAAATTATATTAATTAAGGAAAAACGTACATTTGCATTTGAACTACTAAACCAAAAGGTCTTGTTTAAAAGTAGGAGGAGAAGGTTGATGTGTTTGAAGCTGCTTCTTGGTAGGTGGATGATGAATATAGTTAGAGGAAGAAGATTGGTAATTATCTGATGATGATGATGATTGGCGAGGAAATTCAGAGAGCATCTGAACGACTTCCCTCATGGTAGGTCTCTGGACACTGTTTTCTTCTAAGCATAACATGGCAATGAAGAACATATGCATTGCTTCCTCTTTGGGCACCACCGCTAGTCTTGAATCAACTATGCTCACAACCTCTTCTCTGCGTCCATTGGTTGCTTTCTTGCACCACTGTACTAGGTCCACACCTTCTCCAAATTCCCCCACCGGTTTTCTCCCTGTTAGAAGCTCTAATAGTACAACCCCAAAACTATACACATCACTCTTTTCATCCACTCTCAATGTGTAAGCATATTCTGCAATTGCAATGCAATCATTAACCAAATTACTTAGTCAACAATAAACAATAATAGTATTATAGTTTAGTAGTACAATAATGACATGTAGAAATAAAATTTCATGATGCATGATTCCATTATGGTACTCCTATAAATAATTTAAAAAAAAAAAAGGAAGGCGTGGAAGTTGACTATAGCTAAACCTATGAGATGGTCGAAGACAAAATGATGACATGACAAGTTGCAAGGAAAGGAAAGGGTGAGAGAGAGAGAGAGAAAGAGAGTGAAGTGTCAGATTGACCTCTGACCACTAGATTCTTGAAAAAAAAGAAAAGAAAAGGAAAGGAGAGAGTGAAAGGGACCCAGCCACTGCCACGGAGCAGTGAAGTGAAGTGAAGTGAATGATGGGAGAGTAGTACACTAGCTGGCTGGCACGGCGCACAATGAAGCGTGTCTGTCTCAGTGTCACAGACACACACAAAACCAAACCAAACCAAACCATTTCTCTTTTCGATAAAATTCCATACTGTACACCATCATCACATTAATCATACCTCTTCCCGATCCCTTATTACTTTACCAAATCCAGCTACTATCTCCATCTCCATTTCTCCACTTTTTTGTTCTCCCCCGGTCCCTCCATTCCATCATTCTATTCTTAAACAAACACTTGTTTCATAAGTAGTAGTGTATGGGTGACATGATTAAGATCTTAGGCTATACATTTTCTCATGGATTGTCATGATTGAAATAGTGTGTGTGTGTGTGTGTGACACTAATAAGCTCTTTATCTTTAGCCTCCTCCCCACCCCAAACAAAAAAAACAATTAAGTTGGGCGCCCAACAGTGTGGATCACATCACATGCACCAAAAATTACTAGTACTAATTTAACTTATTATTTTTGTTGGATCTTTAGCTCAGACAGAACAGAGTACTTGATTTCAGCTCGTGTGTGTGTGTGTGTCCACATCATTCAATCATCAGATCAGATCCCTAGACCAAATTGTTTGAACCATCACACTGCATCTAGAAAGAAAGGCTTGATTGTTAGGAGGAACAAGGAAAACACTGGTGACTCACTGACTCAGCCTCTAGTTGATTAATTGGACTTGTGAATGGCAGTTGGAGTAAATAAGTCACATCTTAACTAAACAATACTATCAGTCAAGTTTAATCAAAAGCTAAATTTTACACGATCAAATTTCAAACTTACACTCACTATAATTTCAGTTCAAAAATAAGTTGCTCTTAAATTAGTGTAATGAACATTGTGATTATATGGAAATTAAAGAAAATAGTACTAGAATTAGAATTGGAAAATTGCTATGCAATGCAAGATACATACCAGGTGCAATGTAGCCATAGGAACCTGCAATTGAAGACATGCACTCGGATGCACCCCCATCGATCAAGTACTTAGCCAGGCCAAAATCCGCAACGTGTGCTTCAAAATTTGAATTCAACAAAATGTTGTTGGATTTGACGTCGCGATGGAGGATCAAAGGCGAACAGTCATGGTGAAGATAACAGAGTCCTTTAGCAGATTCAATTGAAATTTTGTACCTAAAGTTCCAAGTCAAGAACCCACCCTTTTTCCCATGCAGTGCCTCACCCAAACTCCCATTCCTCATATACTCGTACACCAGCAGATTGGTCTCTTTGTTGGAGCAGAATGCAAGCAGCCTCACTATGTTTCTATGCCTTATGTTTCCCAGCGTTTGAATCTCAGCTCTGAACCCATGATCATGGCTATTTGCACCAAAACCGAGTAGCTTTTTCACTGCTACTTCTACCCCATTCGGCATTTTTCCGTGGTAAACAATCCCTGCACCTCCTCTTCCAATCACATTCCCGTCCTTCACGCATTCCAGGATGTCCGAAACAGTGAATTCGAGCTTTTGAAACGCTGTCATCTTCCACGAACCAGGGCCTTTCTTTTTGAACGACTTAGCCTTTATAATAGCTGCAGCTGCAAACACTAGGGAGCATATCAGCAGCCCAAGTGCAAATATTAGCTTGAAATCTGCAGAGCCTTTTCCGGGTGAGGATGTGATTGTGGTCAAATTACATGGATTGTTCAGTAGAGAACCACAGAGTTTGGGATTTCCAGCGAAAGACGAGGCGTTGAAGAAGGCGAATTGCCCCGACTCAGGCAATTTACCAGACAATTCATTGAAGGAGAAATCAGCAACAGTGAGGCTTTTCATGCTCCCTATTAATCTTGGGATGGTTTGGTTCAAATGGTTTCTTGACAAGTTAAGGTAATTCAAGATGTGGATGTTGGAAATCAATGGTGGGATGGAGCCAGAGAGATTGTTCTGGCTCATGTCAAGGTAAGTTAGATGAACACAGTATCCAATTTCAGCTGGAATTTCTCCTGATAATGAGTTTCTGCTAAGATCAAGCTTCACCACTTGGTTTAGTCCTCCAACAGAAGCTGGGATTGGACCTGAGAATTGGTTTCCACTAAGCAAAAGGATTTGAATGGAAGTGAAATTTGAGAGTGACTGTGGTAAAGGACCGGACAAGGCATTGTTTGACAAATCAAGTTGGGCTAAACTAACAGGCATAGATAAAGAACTATTACCATTTTCTGACAAACTTCCTGATAAGTAGTTGTTCTGTAACTCGGCTAAGTTTAGCTTAGGAAGGTAAAGAAAACCATTTGGAATAGTACCATTGAGGTAATTCTGTCCTAACCTTACTCTAGTGAGACTATAACATGTTCCCAAACCTTCAGGTATGGGTCCAAATAGGAAATTATTGAGAAGAATCAAAATCCTTAGCTGGTTTGAGGAACAAAGGTGAGGTGGAATGACACCAGTGAGCTTATTGGAAGACAAGTCAAGGAGCTGAAGGTTCCCAGTGAGCCCAAGTTTGTTTGGAATTTCACCAGTGAAGTTGTTCATCCACAGACCAAGCGTCTCTAAATCTGGCAAGTCAGCAATGTAGTCGGGTATAGAGCCATGTAACCTGTTCAAGAAAAGATTGAAAAGCTTGAGGCTCTTCAAGTTAATGAACTCAAATGGGATTTCACCCGTTAATGCATTGCTTGAGAGATCAAAGTAGACCAAATTAGTCAAATTTCCAAGTTGTTTTGGCATAGAACCTGAAAGCTGATTGATATGCAAGTAAAGTGTATCAAGTTTCTTCAAGTTTCCCAACTCTCTTGGAATTGGACCGTCCAAATCACAGCTTGAGAGATCCATGTGAACTAAATTAACCAACTTTCCAAACTCAACTGGAATTCCACCTTCAAATGAATTGTAATACCCCAAGTATATCGCCTTCAAGCTACTTAAATTCCCCAACTCACGAGGGATTCTTCCGCGAATGTCATTTCCTGCTAGTGACAGATACTCTAGTGTAACTAAATTTCCATAGCTTTTTGGAATTTCTCCGTAGAAAAAGTTGCCACCAAAATCCAAGTACCTGAGCTTCTTTAAATTTAAAATCCCCAAGGGAAGCAAGCAAGTGAAGTTGTTGTTATAGACATCAAAAACTTGTAAGTTTTCCAAGGTGGAGTAGTTCCAGTAGTCCAAGTGGCCACTGAACTGGTTATTGGAGATGTTTAGAAACTGAAGGTTGGTCAAGTTGGTGATGTGAATAGTGCCGGTGAAGTTGTTTCCTGCTAAGGAAAGGCGCGTGAGTTTGTCAAGTGATGAAATTGAAGGAGAGACAGAGCCAAACAGAGTCAAGTCTGTTAAGTCCAACGACACAACTCGACCCTTGTGGCATTTAATTCCAACCCATGATGAACATAGTGAGGTTAAATTTGAAGTGTCCCATGTGTTTAAAACTGGGTTTGGGAATTGGAACCCTTCTTTAAGTGAGGATAGAACATGAAAATCGCTGAGCGAGGATGAAGCAAAAACAGAGGAAAACAGAAGAAAAACAATTAAGGTCAAGTGGACCATGCTTGGAAAGTGGAATGTGTTTTCTTTAACAACAATATTCAAGGTTGTATTTGGAAGTACTGGAAGGAAAGAAGATAGGTTTTAAACGTTCGACAAAAGGGAAGAAAGGTGAGAAACTTGGAGTGCGTGTGTGAAATGGAAGAAGGGGTTGTTATGGAATAATAATCATAATGAAACATCTTCAACAAAGGAAGAAGAGTCTTGAAATACAAGGAAGGAAGGAAGGAAGAAGCTAAACCCTCCCTTTTCCTCTCTTTCTCTTTACCTTTTCTTTTCCTCTCTTTTCTTTTCTTTTCTTTTCTTTTCTTTTCTTTTCACTCAGGAGGAGCAGAAGGAGACGATGGTGGTGAATTGAAATGCTTTATGGTTTTATTAGGAAAAAGCTCAGAGGAGGCAGAGGAAAAAGAAAAGAAAAGAAAAGGAAAGAGATAGGTTGGCTTCACCAAAATTGTTAAATGAGTGAGTGAGTGAGTGAAACAACAAATGAACTTTATTTTTCTTTTGTTTTATGAAAAAGCCGTTGGATAACAGAAATTTAAAGTTTAGATTAGGGCAAAAAAAAAAAAAAGTAAAGGTTGATGCTCTCTTTCTTTGGTATGACAAAAATGCCCTTTAGCTTTAATCAAAGGATGTCTCTTTACTCTTTATTTCTTTGAATGAATGCGAGAGGTGGTGGAATTGCACTTTCAATTAATGAAAATGCCTAAATTGCCCACACTTTTCTGTTTTGTTTCATTCCACCAAAGTATTAGTCTATGAATTATTATTCATTCATTTTTATAATAATAGAAATAAACAAAAATACTTACTAATGGAAAGTGAGGTACTACATATATATATATATATACATGCAATAATAAGTGGTTGGCACTGTTGTAGAGTGCCTCAAAGCAAGAGTATAGTGGGCAGTGGGATGGATGGATACTAGGCCCCAACTCACAAACTATTATTAACTCTCTCTGGGTTGGTTTACATGGTTTTTGTGCCTCCTGCTAGCTGCAACTTCAATGTTCTTGTACCAATCAATTTACTGCATATGATATATTTACCTTTTATATTTAAGTCTCTCTATTTTGGGTTTTCTCATAAATAATAAGTGAAAATTGTTGTTTGCTTTGGCATCAATTATATATCAATCAAACAACTTAATAAGGAAAAAGAATTGCATAAGATACCATTAATTGTCTGTCATAAATGGAGGGAGGACCCATAAAAAAAAGTGTTAGTGATATTATTTTTATGAATGTCATTGTGTGTGTCTCTAGTGTCATGCCATGGTGGTCAGCATCAGATCGATGTGTCAACTTTGCATGTCATTGTGTGTGGATATCTAGTCTAGTCTACTAGAAGGTGCTATATATGCTTACTCATCAATATTGATAATTCCCATTCCCAAGCAAAGGGTAATGTACTGTCACAAATTGAACCCCTCTTTTGCAATATAGAAATTGGTAACATCATGCATGTGGCAGCAAGAAGCAGGTAGTAGTAAAAGATGATGTGATTATTAATAAATGATGACTATGTGTAGTTTGAATGATGAGTAGATAGATTGCATGGAAGAAGGAACCAGGGGAAGCTTTTTTGGCATATATATATCAACTTTATTCTTTCTTCTTCCTAGCTTGCCCTACAGGGGAGGGGAGAGGAGGGACCAATTGTCTTGAGCTCTCCGATTCTCTCTGCTTTATTTTATTTTATTTTATTTGTTAGTATTAAATTAATTAAATAGGAGAGAGATAGGAAATGGAATAATATATAGTCTAGTCTTAAAGAGAGAGGGCTGAAAAGTAAAAGCGATCATCCGGCAATGCATCCATCCAGGAAGGATAATCTTCCTTTGATCTTCCACTAGTTCAAAATCAAAAGAAAAGCAGTAAGTACTCTCTTTCTTTTAACATGGAAAAGAGTGCTACTATTGTATAATTAACATTATTCACAAAACTCGAAAGGAAAATCCATGACCCCTCATCTCATGTGATGCATGTCATGGGAAAGAGTGCTCTTGTTTTTCTCTCACTCACTCACTCATATGTCGTCGACTTTGCAACTAGAAGAATATTATATTAAGTTAATAGTAATTAAAACCTTAAATATTTGATGATGCTCTAATAATGTAATGTAATTTTAATTTGAGGTGTCTCCATCAGCTAGCATCAGTAGTGTTAGAGACGGGCCGGCCTGCTACGTACCCTCTTGAAATGTCACTGTAGTGTAGTGTCTTCTAGCCAGCCTTATTACTACTCTGCTCATTTACTTGGATTTTAGCTTAGCGCGATTCAAATTGGAGAAGGATATATAGGATGGCAAGCAACTCTCTCTCTCTCTCTCTGTGTTTAGCTAACTTCCAACAACTAGCTAGCAACAATTTCATTTCACATTCCATCTCCCATCTAATTTGGCCACTTGTTAATTATGTATCTTTTTATTAGAAAAACAGATTAAAGATGAGACTTGTTGTGAAACATGTTCTGTGATTCGCTTCGGCTAGCTAGCTTGCTAAATGTTTCTTCATTAACTGAGAATGGCAGTGTTCATGCTGTTATTTGTATTTGTTCCTTAGAAGCTTTATTCTTCTGTAACGGCTAAATATATATAATATATGTTTGAAATTAATAGAGAAGAAAAAATAAAGAGAGGCTAAGATGCATGCTTTCCATCACAGCATGCATAGTAGTAGTAGTAGTATAAGGTAATAAGGTAAGGTGGGTGCATTTCCGAAAAGGAAAGAATAAGGTTCGGTTCTGTTTCTGTCTGTCTTTCTGAAAGAGTCAGAGCAGAAGCTGCTAGGAATGTCAATGGTTCTTTCTTTCTGTGGCCTGCCTGTCTGCAAATTATGATTCCGGGGCATGCATTCATTTGAAATGAAACAGCACACTCAACACAACAGAATCTCCCATTATTATTAATTAATACTAATTAACATGTTATTCAATATATATTGTCAACTTAGATTTGTTAGATTAGATAGATAGATTTAATGAAAAGAAAGAAAAAGGAAAAAAAAAGAATGGGACCAAATTAAAGGTGTGTGTAGTACCGAATAAATTAATAGTCAGTCACATGTGCATGCATGTGCATATATACACCTTATTAGTACTTGTTGTACCACCGAACTCAAAAAAGAAATATATGTGCATGTATATATCATGTATGTATGTATGTATGTATGTCATCGTGTGTGAGCGTCAGATAGTCATGCATGGAAGGAAGCAGGGCAGAGATTTGGGCGTTGCATGCACATGAAGGATAATTAAGCCATGAGGTACAATAATAATACTGGTCACCTTCATCAGCTGCCCATATCCATGTCTTGATTGATACTCCATCTGCTCACTACAAAAAAAACGCTAATTAGCGACGGAATTAGCGACGGAAATAACAGTCTCTCGCTAAATGTCAAGGCGCCAATTTGAAAATTCTGGCACGCAAATCTATGGACATTAGCGACGGATTAGCGACGGAATTGAGGTCCTCGCTAATCTCCCGACACACTGTCACGCGCAGAGCAGATTTGACCGTTGCAGACTCTAATCAATGGTGTTTGTTTAGCGACGGAATTGAGGGTCCTCGCTAAATGTCGAGTATTTTTTTAAAAATCGAACCAAACACACTCTCTCTCATTTTTACTCTCTCTTCTTCTCTCTCTCTCTCTTCTATCTTCTCTCTTCTTTCTCTTTCTTCCACACCACCACCACCACCACCACCATCTTCTTTCTTCTCTTTCTCTCTTCACCACCACCATCTTCTCCTTCTCTCTCTACCACAACCACCACACACCACCACCACCACCACACCTCTTCTTTCTTCTCTTTCTCTCTTCACCACCACCACCACCACCATCTTGTCATTCTCTCTCTACCAAAACCACCACGTCACCACCACCACCACCACCATTTACCACCACCAACACCACCATCTCACCCTCTTTCTCCCTTACTCTTCTCCTTCTCCTCTCTCTCTCTACCACAACCACCACGTCACCACCACCACCACCATCTCACTCTCTTTCTCCTTTACTCTTCTTCTCCTCCTCCTCTCTCTACCACCACCACCACCACGTCACCACCATCACCACCACCATTTACCACCACACCACCACCACTCACTCTCTCTCTCTCTCTTTGGAAAGTTTGATAATAATAATAATAATAATAACAATAACAATAATAATAATAATAATAATAATAATAATCAGTTGAGTCGCGTGCAAGCCGGATTTTGGGCGGTGTCTTTGTCCGACATAGCGAGGATTTAGCGAGGAATCGCTCTCGCTAATTAGCGATTTTAACGATCTTTTCTCGCATTAATTGCATTATTATGAGAGAGGAATTAGCGACCGAACCGGTCCTCGCTAATTTCTCGCTAATGGCAATTAGCGACGGAATTGGGCCTTTTAGCCACCGATATTTCCCTCGCTAATGACAGTGTTTTTTGTAGTGGCTCTTCCCTCCCATAACATAACAATTAACAACAAACAAAGTTTCCCCATTTGAAACCAGCCAGTATGGCTTACTTTTATATATGTCTTTATGAAATCACACATGGAAATACAGAACACGCTAGCTAGCTCCAATCATTATTCATGTAGTAACAAACCAACAACGACTTTCAAATAAATATTTAATAAAATAAAAGTATATTTTTTTTAAAAAAACAAAATGAGGTGGCATGTCAAGTAGACATTGTCAAGTGTCATGTCAATTAAAATGTTGACACATCAACATCTAAAAGTTGAAAATCCAATTTGGTCAACATTGCAAAAATTTGTAAAATAGGGAGACCAAAATTGCATTTAAGCCAATATTTTATTGGGAATTCACATTTATAATTAGTTGTGAGATGTTAGTTTTGGTATTGATACCTTGTAAGAACTCAATTATGATATCCCTAGTTTGATATCCAAGTTAGGAATCTATAATCTATATGGGGAATACTAGAACCCTCTCAATATTGTATTTATTCAAACTAATGTAATTAACTGTTATATAGTTCAGATTAGATTTATTGTTACTGGAAATGAATTGTACTATATAGTTTATTTTTTTGTTGATTCAGTTAGAATCAATGAAATGAATCCTTTTTCTAGAATTCTCTCTAGATCTATGCTCTATATATCTAACTGAATCTTGTCTTGATAATACTAGAAAAATGAAGGGGCGCGTGCACGCAGTCCAAGAATGATAGATGGATGGAGTTGTTTCTTCTTCTGATTCACAATCACTCTTTAATCATACAAAACCTGCATACATGCATGCACTACAGTAGTTTACACAGCCTGTACGTACGAATGAATATCTCTGTTTTCTTGTTTTGTGAGTTGGTTGGGGTCAAGAGGGTCTAATTACTAACTTTATCTACCACACTCTTCAATTATTTTAACACCCAATTCTCCCTTAAACTAAAGTTTTGTTTTTTTGACTCAACAAACTTATAAAGTAAAGTTAGCTAGCTCCAGTAAAAATATTAAACTGCATTAATTTAATTGTCTCAAAAGCTCAACTCCACAAACTACTACGATCGAAGAAAGCTAAATAAGACAAAGGTTGGCATTAAATTAATAATGGATTGAACCTCAAAGAATTTGTCACTAACATCAAAACACATGCCACCAACAATTAAATCACCAAATACTTTGCAATATACTAATTTTAAAAATTGGATTATGCTTCGAAAATGAAGAAGATAATATTGTGTAGGATATATAGGATTTACTATCTCTCATCCCATTTGTCTTGTTGACTGACTTATTCATCGGAAAGATCCTTCAAAATATTAATTAGTATATAACATCGTTTTCACTCCTTTCCCTTTCAATCTGAAACAAGTCTTGCACACGTGACGTGAAGGTGAATCGCGCTATTGTGCGTATCTACGCTATTGTTGACTCAACCATATATCCTACAGTTTGGATTTTGGTAAGGAAATTTATTTTTCCTCAAAGTGCTTTTATTTTAACTTACTACCAGTATACCGGTACATATGCACGGATGTTATCACATTATTTTTATTAATAGACAAAAACATAATTTAATTAGTCTAAACATTACCTCGTAAAAATCAAAACTAATTTAAAATAGATAGGCAAAAGGTTTCAACTTGTAATTGAGTTAGTCCGAACATTACTCCATGAACATTTACCAGCAATATGTAATATTTCTAGCAGAGATTAGAAAACAAAATTTTATTAAATTTCAAATTTTCCAAATTTTAATTTTTCCTGTAGAGATTAAATAAAACTTATTGATAGAGAAGAGTGATGTACTAAAATTAAATTAAAGTATATATATATATATATATTGTGAAAAATAGAAAAAAGAGATAGAGTTAGAGGAAGAAATATATTAGTTTAACAGAATAATAGTTTGGTATTTTTGGTAGTGGGTGTTGTGATAAAAGATATAAAATGTAGAGTTGATAAAAAGTGAGATAGAAAAAAAAGTTAGTTTAAGAGAAGAGTAGTTTGGTATTTTTGGTAGTGAGTGTTTTGATAAAAGATATACACTACAAAAAAAACGTCATTTAGCGACGCAGGATTCCCTCGCTAAAGCACAAAAATCCATCGCTAACGTACTTTAGCGAGGGAATTAACGAGGACCCAAATCTCTCACTAAAACGCTTCTCACTAAATTTAGCGAGGGAATTAACGAGGGAAATATAGCGAGGGAATTAGCGATGAAATTACCATGGGAATTAGCGAGGGAATTTTAGCGACGGATTTTTTAACAGAATTATTTTTTAATTCCTGTTTTTTTGCTAATAAATATATTAATTAATAATAATGAAATAAATTAAATGAAAATTAATTTTTGAATGACTTGTTTTTTTAATATATTTATTATTATATTATTAATGAAAATTATATTATATTATTAATTTTGTGGTTGTGGTGGAAGGTGGAGAGAAGAAGAGGGAAATAGAAAAGAAATTCATAGGAGGTGGTGGTGGTGTCGTGGGTAGTGGTGGTGTTATGGGTGGTGGTGGTGGTTGTGTGGTGAAAGAAGGTGGCAAAAAGAAGAGGGAAAGGGGAAGTCCTAAGAGAGAGAGAGAGAGAGAGAGAGGAGAGGAAGAGGAGCTCTAGTGGTGGTGGTGGTGGTGGTGGTTGTGTGGTGGTGGTGGTGGTGTGGTGAATGGTGGATTAGGGTAAAGAGAAAATGAGAAGATTATTAAGGGAGAAAGAGAGTGTTAGAGAGGAAAGGAGGAGTGAGGATGAGATGAGGTGGTGGTGGTGAAGAGAGAGAGAGAGGGTGGTAGGAGATATGTGGTGGTGGTGGTGAAGAGATTCGGATAGAGAAAGGGAGAGAAAAGAGTTGGGGAGAAAAAATGAAGTGAAATGGAAATGAGAGTGATTTGGTTGGGAGATTTGAATAAATACCCATAAGTTGATCTTTAGCGATGGAATCTGTCAGTTTTAGCGACGGATTTATGAGTTTTAGCAACGGATTTATGACCTTTAGCGACGGAATATGTCAGTTTTAGTGACAGATTCTGCAGTACAATGGCCCAGTACGCCTGCAGAGTTAGCTTTAGCGACAGATTTTGTCAGCTTTAGCGACAGATTTTTGCAGCAGAATGGCCCACACCTGCAAAAGTCAGTTTTAGCGACAGAATATGCCAGTTTTAGCGACAGAATTTACTTTTTTTTGAAAAAAAAAATACGCTCCTTTAGCGACGGCCCTGTCCGTCGCTAAATCCCTCACTAATGATTTTTTTGCGACCCTCTTAGATTCCCTCGCTAATCCTGTTTTTTTTGTAGTGATAGTTAATAGTTGATAAAAATGAGATAGAAAAAAATGTTAGTTTAAGAGAAGGGTAGTTTGGTAGTGAGTGTTTTGATAAAAGATATAATTGATTGATTGATTGATTGATAGTTGATGATAAAAAATGACATAAAAAAAGTTAGTTTAAGAGAAGGGTAATTTGGTATTTTTGGCCAGTGGGTGTTTTGATAAAAGATATAGCTGAAATGACATAATTACTTCTATTTCTCTATGCATCGTGTGACTAACGACTGAGAGTTCAAGTGTGATCGAGTGGTTTAGTCCCACATCGATTAAGAATGAGCTACAGAGGTGATTCATATATCAAATACTTTAAAGTTTTGAGTGGAGATGTGGTGTTTGAATCTCTTGATGCTCCGATTCATTGGCTAACTTGTTGATGTTCATTGGCTAACTTGTTGTTGCTCTTGACACTCCCTCAGACTCCCCAACACTAACTAGCGTGTGATATTTCATTTCTCTTTGTATCAACAAGAACACACATGTGATCTTGAGCGCTGAAACCATGATAGTTATCTAAGTGCAAAATTTATGGTCTTAGCTGGGGGAAAAATATCCCTAGTTTCAAAAACATTAAATTCATAGAAAAGTGCACTATGATAAAATTAAAGATACATAAAATAATCTATCAAAATTTATTATCTATTTTGTATTTTACAATAGATTAAATAGTTTTGCTTTGAATTCTATTAAAAAGAATTTAAGACTTTGATTATGAATGAGTTATTTATGATTTGGAACAAAATTTTTTAAAAAATTAAACTATTTTGAATACACAATATTTTCTTAGTTTCACCGAAAATAATATGTTTGTTAGGGTGTTCTTCGCAACATCCTAATTTCCACTTAGTGGAGTCTATTTAGTAAATGCACGTGAATTTGGATGAGGTTATATTCACTCACATTTGTAGAGAAATTGTTTTTTTATAAGCCGTTAACCAGGTTGTTGATGTTTGTGCCAAGTTTGGTCTCTCTTTTCAGGTGTGTGTGATGAGTGACACTAAATGCAAATATAAATGGAATGTGCAAGTTGTATTGAATGAAGGTCAGTACAATACAATGCACTTCTTTGGATTGAAGGCAGCAAAGTGCAAATGCACTAACAGAGAGAAGGAATAGAAAGGTACAGAGAGAAGGTTCACACAATACACATCAGATGCAATTTCTCTCTCTCACGCCACTCTTATGCCAAATCTCTGAGTCTGACGTTCCTAGTGCGTGTCCTCACGCTCTTCCTCCCACCAATTGTGCTGTTGGTTGCTGCATTCTGATTGGTTGTTGTCATTCCACTACCTTGTGCCATGTCATTCTCCCTTTGTCCTCTAGTGCTTCTCATTACAATACCATCCCCTTTAAATTGAATCTTGTCCTCAAGATTAAAAGAAGGGTAATGTGTCATGAACTCCTCAAAGATTCTCCCAAGTTGCATTTGCATGATCATCATCATCCCATAATATCAGTACCTGTTGCACTGATAAGCCCTCCTTCAACAAAACCCGAGTCTGTAACACTGACTTCGGTTTCAATACAGGTCCCAACTCTGTTGTAGTTAAAGGAAGAGGTAAATATGGTGCTGAAATCGTTCCATGAAATGCCTTCAACTGTGATACATGAAACACGGGGTGGATCTTTGCTTCAGCAGGTAGTTCAAGCTTATAAGCCACTGTACCAATCTTCTGCATAATCATAAATGGTCCAAAATAGCGCATGGATAGTTTGTTATTCTTTCTCAGAGCAACAGAGTGTTGCCTATACGGTTGTAGCTTGACTAACACTTTATCCCCCACTTGGAAATTCACATCGATTCTCTTCTTATCTGCATATGCTTTCATTCTCTGCTGGGCCTTATTTAAGTTGCATTTGAGCTGCTGTAATAGCAACTCTCTATCAGCCAACTGATTTACCACTTCTATCGGATCCGAAGCTGCGTAACTAGGCTTAACCAATGTTGGGGGGTCTCTTCCATATAGTGCTTTGAATGGAGTCATTCCCAAACTAGTGTGAAAAGCTGAATTATACCAATACTCAGCCCAAGCTAAAGCCTTGAACCAAGACTTCGGGTTTTCAAAAGTGAAGCACCTGAGATACATCTCTAAGCATCTATTTAAAATTTCAGATTGCCCATCTGACTGAGGATGGTAGCGAAGTCAGTCATTGCTAGTGTAGTGCCTAACAACTTGAACAAGTGTTGCCAAAAAGCGCTTGTGAACACCTTATCTCTGTCTGAAACAATTGATTTAGGGACCCCATGGAGTTTAACAATGTAATTCATGAAAGCTTCAGCCACACTCTTGCTAGTATAGTCACTCTTCATAGCTATAAAGTGTGCATATTTGGATAAGCGATCAATAACTACCATAATAACATTGAACCCAAATGAGGTAGGCAACCCTGTGATAAAATCCATGGCAATATCCTCCCAAACCTGGTTTGGCACCGGGAGGGGACTTAACAACCCTGCAGGTAGGGAATTAGTTGCTTTCGCTTGCTGACAAATAGCACAGTGCTTCACAAAAGACTTGACATCCTCTTTCAACTTAGGCCAGAAAAACTGAGCTGATATTCTTGCAATTGTTCGTGTGATTCCTGCATGACCTCCAATGGGTGAGCTATGGTACTCACGCAATATCATTTGAACAAGTTTCTCATCATTCGGAACAACCAGTCTTCCCTTCCAATAAAGCAATGCATCCCTGACTATAAAATCAGTATCCGTTTCTGCCCCCTGCTGAATTGCTTTTATCTTAGCTTGCCACTGTATATCTTTGTTAATGACCTCTCTTAATTCATTCAAGAAATTTGCTTGAGGTTACGACCACGCCATAAAAATACTCTAGATAATGAATCAGCAGACCACATTGTCCTTCCCGGTTTGTACTCAATTCTAAAATCATATCCCATGAACTTGTGAAGCCACGCTTGTTGCTCGGAGTTTGAAGTGATTGATCTAATAAACTTTTCAAACTTCTTTGGTCGAGTCTTGATTACAAATTGGTGGCCTAGCAAGTAATGTCTAAACTTTGCCAATGCTTAGTTATAGCAAACAACTCCCCTTGCATAATGCATTGCTTTTGCATTCTAGGAACCATTTTCTTCGAAAAGAAAGCAATTGGGTGCCCATGCTGACTGAGGACTGCACCAACACCTATGCCAGATGCATCGGTCTCCAAGGTAAATGGCTCTGCAAAATTAGGAAGTGCCAAGACAGGGGCCGAGGTGATAGCTTTTTTCAAGTTCTGAAAAGCTATTTCAGCTGCTTCAGACCACTGAAAAGCATCTCTCTTAAGCAAGTCTGTCAAGGTAGCTGCTATGTTGGCATAACCTCTAATAAATCTTCGATAGTACCCTGTGAGGCCCAAAAATCCTCTCAACTGTTTAATATTAGTAGGTATTGGCCATTCCACCACTGCTTGCACCTTCACAGAGTCCATAGAAACTCCTGTGCCAGACACCTTATGACCCAAATATTCTACTTCCACTAATCCAAATGAGCATTTGGATAAGCGAGCATACAATTCATGCTTCTTCAAAGTCTGCAACACTAATTCAAGGTGAATCAAGTGAGTATGCCAAGATGAGCTATATATCAAAATATCATCAAAAAATACTAACACAAATTTCCTAAGTTCTTTTTGAAAAATATTATTCATGAGACTTTGAAAGGTAGCCGGGGCATTTGTAAGCCCAAATGGCATGACTAGCCACTCATAATGGCCATGATGAGTCCGGAATGCAGACTTGTGCCTATCCTCCGGTTGCAGTAGTATTTGATGGTATCCTGCTCTGAGATCCAACTTGGAAAAAAACTGGGCGCCATATAGTTCATCGAGGAGTTCATCCACCGTAGGCATAGGAAAAGAATCCTTGACTGTGATGGCATTAAGGGCCCTGTAATCTGTGCAAAACCTCCATTTTCCGTCCTTCTTCTTAACTAACACAATTGGAGAGGAGAAGGGACTGTTACTTGGTTGTATTATGCCCTGGTCAAGCATATCCTGGACCATGATCTCTATCTGCTCTTTTTGACTGTGTGGATACCGATAGGGACGCACTTTCACTGGTTTGGCTCCCTCAATTAGTGGAATAGCATGATTTTGAAGTCTGGTAGGAGGCAATCCTTTTGGAGTATGAAACACCATTCTATATGTGTGAAGTAATGAAGCCAATTCCGGTTCTATGTTGGTAGGTAACTCACCCAGCACATCATCAGGTGTCACTGCACTAACCTGTTGAATTGCAAAGCATTCCACTATGGCATATGTACTCTGCATTCTCTTCAAATGGTGGAATTGAGCTTGTGTTGGTTGCACGGATTGCTCTCCTTTTAATGTAACAAACTCCTTTTGATTGAAGAATTTGATTACAGCTGCTGCATAATCAGCCAAGTGTGGTCCAAGTGTTGCTAACCACGCAGCTCCGAGAATCAAATCAGCCCCAACCACTGGAAGTAAATACACTGGCAATTGTAATTCCTGTCCCTGCACATTAACAGATAATTGAGGAATCCACCCTTCAGTTTGCATTGCCTCCCCATTTCCAATCAGCACTCTAAAATTAGAAGCTGCCTCTACTGGTAATTTCAAAAATTGAGCTATTCAGGTTGCAAAAAGTTTCTCGAACTACCACCATCAAGCAAGATTTGCTTTGGTATGTGTCCAATCATGCCGAAAAAACGAATTGTGCGGCTGCGTCGCACCTCCTTTCATTGCATTCAGAGACAAGTGATGCTCTGTAGTTTCTGCAGTTTCAAACGTGGAAGTTGTATCAACTGGTTCCTTAGTCTGTTCTTGCTCTCCCTCTATATCATCACATAATAGCATCATGGCTTGGTGTTTGTTGGGACACTTGTGAGAATAAGAAAACTTCTCATCACAAAAATAGCAAAGGCCTTTGTCTCTTCTAAGTTGAATTTCAGCTGGTGACATGTGTTTAAGGCTAGAATATTTCTGGTTAATAGGCTTTGTGTTTGGGGTCGGTAACAGGCCAGTAGTGTTAGGTGTTTTGGTTTGGAGAGAGCTGGTATCAGGCTTAGTGTTTTGGCTGATGTGTTTGGTCTGGTTTGTGTTTGTGATAGTGTTTTGGTTTCTGGTGTAAAAGGAAGGCTGTTTAGGCTTGGTTTGGTTGTGCGTGGGGTACTTTTCTTCATATAGTTTAGCCAATGCTACTGCTCTAGTCAATGTTAAAGGAGCCATAGCTTTCACGTCCCTGCGAATATCAGAACTCAATCCACCAATAAAACAGTCCAACAATGCCGCACTAGACACACCTTCAGTACGATTAGCTAGTGCTGTGAATTCAACATAATATTCAGCAACAGACCCGGATTGTACTAATTTAAACAAATTCGCCCTAGGACATTCATACGGTGATGGACCAAATTCAGTTTCTAATGCCTTTGTAAACTCATTCCATGTGACAAATGGATTCACCTTGTGCATCATTTGGAACCAAGGCACAATGTCTTGATCCAGATGAACTGAAGCTATAGTCAAGCGTTCAGCATCCGGAGTATTGTAATACGCAAAAAACTGCTCTGCTTTAAAGATCCAGCCAAGCACATTGTTACCATCAAATCTAGGAAAATCAAGCTTAATAGACCTTACTTGAAATGCTGATCGAGGTTGTGAATGACCACCAAGCGCTGATGTTTTGGCCTTCCCACTGCTCGTCATCTCAGAGGTTTCCTCTTGCTCTTTCTGCAACAGGTGAAACATCTCGGTGATCTTTGCAAATTTCTCTTCGGAACTGAGTATCGAGTGCTCCATTCTTTCAAACCTTTGTTGATTCTCGATCTCCATGTGCTTCATTTGTGTTTGATTTTCTGCATAGTTCTTCTCCACCGTCTCTGTGAGCTTACGAACATCGTTCTGTAATTCTTTGAATCGAGTATTGTCAGCCATGGTTGCAGGAGGTGATGAAAGCACCAATGTGATGAGTGACAGTAAATGCAAATATAAATGGAATGTGCAAGTTGTATTGAATGAAGGTCAGTACAATACAATGCACTTCTTTGGATTGAAGGCAGCAAAGTGCAAATGCACTAACAGAGAGAAGGAATAGAAAGGTACAGAGAGAAGGTTCACACAATACACATCAGATGCAATTTCTCTCTCTCACGCCACTCTTATGCCAAATCTCTGAGTCTGACGTTCCTAGTGCGTGTCCTCACGCTCTTCCTCCCACCAATTGTCTTTGTTGGTTCTTTGATTACGATTGGTTGTTGTCATTCCACTACCTTGTGCCATGTCATTCTCCCTTTGTCCTCTAGTGCTTCTCATTACAGTGTGTAGTAAGATTTTCTTTTATGTTCTTGATTTATTGTAGATGCCATAAATGCTGAATTTTGTGATACTTTTTTTCTAAGGGTTTCTAATTGTTTGTCTCGGGGTGTTTGCCCCTTTTGCACCAAAAAATAATAATAGATTCACCATATATATATATATATATATATATATATATAATATAACTATGGATCTTCCATGTCATCATCCACATAGTATGACACATCATTAATTACATCATCAACGATTTTATTCCAATACTGAATTCAGTGCAATTATTAACCAAGTCGGCTACCTAGCTCTGTTGTTTCATAAGCGTAACACATTATTGTTAAACCATTATTTATTGTTATTTTAAATAAAAACCTTGGTACATTGTTTTATATTTTTGAGAATGTTATGACTTGAAAATTGCTCAGATCTTACCTACTTTTTCACGTGTTTAATGGTTGTTAGGTACCTAAAGATTTGATTTAAATTTGATGAGTAATGAGTTTAGTTAAGTTATCATCAATAGACAGATTATGTATTACTATTTAGGTTTTTAGATATTAATCTTATATAATCTTAAAGATTTTTATATAAGATTGCATCTACGAATAAGACTAGATTTTTCATATTCTAATACTCTCCTGAAGTGTTAGTTTGATTTTTCCCGTTTATAGTTTCTTTATAGGATAATACAAAATACCATAAGGGTTCTTTCCCAATATGAAATATACATATATTAAATCGAAATTAACATTTAAATAGTCAAATAATATAAAAAAATACTCACTATATTAACAAAAGTAGGATGATAATTTATAGATAAAAATACTCACTATAAAAAAATTCTTTAGGATGAGATTATAAAAAAATGCTTACAATAAAAAAATACTCACTATATATATACAAATAAATAAATGTATAAACATATATATTATATATCATAATGAATGGATAAATTAAAGACGGTGTACAAAGAAATTGACATGTCATATAACACACGAAAACATACAACTGCATTTTGAAAGGTGCCAAAAAATAATTTAAAATTTTATGATAAAATGAGATGTATCGTGTTGCTTATAACAATAAAATCGAATTCCCACAGGTTCACACGCTTAACGAAAACAAATTATGAAAGATATATTACAAAATAGATGAGACATTCTATTATCGTATATCCTTTTCCTTCCGGCATTAGTAATAGTAATGTGTTTTTTTGTATACTCATTCAGAATACATTAGATGATAATCATATTTTCATCGGTTACAATTTTCTTTTTAGTACTTTGTTTGAATACTTTTATATTAATTTTCTTTCATTTAATTATTACAAAGCATTATAAGACAGAAAACAAAATATTTTCCTGGACAAAACCCCACATCCCATTTGAAATTATAATATATAATTATATATATATATATATATATATATATATATATATATATATATATATATATATATAAATCTAAATATAATTTCCTACTATTATATAAATATTTAAAATAGTTGAAGTAATTACCTTACGGTGTCTAAACAAATGAATTTCGACCCGGCGCGGGTAAATTATACTAGTATATATATATATATATATATATATATATATATATATATATGATTATTGTTGGGCTCAGACGCTAATGAATGTTGACTTAGTTGGTAAAGAGTTGATTCATGCCCATAAGGTCATAAGTTCAACTCTTGCTGCCGATATAAGACTTCTTTAATAGGTGATCTGTAAGTACATCTGCTTCTGAAATCCAACTCATCTAAACTTTCTTGTATAAAAAAGTAATTGGGGTCAGAGGCGGGGGTAACAGAAATTCCCACAGAAAGTGCAGACATGAGATGATGAGTGTGAAAGGAAGTAAATAGGGTAACTATATGAAGCAGCTAGAGATGCCCATATGAATATGAGTAACTAGGATAGTAAATAATTATATTGGATGTTCCCCGTATCAGTATGACATTATATATAGAATTGACTAATTAGATTGGTATATGTTGTGGGGTTTGCATTGCATCATCATCATCCTGAAATATTGGTGGAAATCCAAGTCATATTCAGATGGGCATGTCTTCATCCTCACCCGTCTTTCTAGATATTATTGTCATTCATGGCCTCTCAACTTTTTTATTATTTATAATAATATCCATCTTTCTGCTCTCAAAGAATATATGCATTGTTTGTAAAATAAAAGTACATGCATCATTATCTTGCATCATGACTTTTTTGTGGCGATCTCTAACCTACACAACCGAGGTAGGTTGTGTATGGCAACACAATGTTTTTCCTCCTCTGTCGCAAGCACTACGAAGCAAAAACAAGCGCACATCACGACGCAACCACCACACGTCAACCACCAGACCTCCGAGTCAAGCAATAGAAATTGCGACGCCACCCACAACCACTACATCATCACCACCTTTATTTTCTTAACTTTTTGTCAGAATCAATGTCTGGAAATTAAGTTTCTAAACTGTGTTTGATTTGGTTTACTTTTTGTCAGATTCAACATCCAAAATTTAACATTCCAGAAGTGTAAATCAATTACACATCCGATAACTTAGTTTCTGCATGCTTAATTATATGGATGCTCAATTTAGTTTCGTAGTGTTATGGAAATTGAATTTCTGTAATTTTAAGTTTTTCGACGACTATTTAATTTAACTTGAATTTTTGGATGTCTAACTCAAATACACGTCTAGAAACTTAATTTCTGAACTTGTATATGTTAAATGACCAAAATACATCCCAGAGTATTCATCTACGACGCCAACAGGTATTTCGAAACATGAGTTTCTGAAAACCACGTCATCTGTTACTTTGGAGCTCTGGTGGCTCGTAGTGCATGCATGGTGGTTGTGGTGTGGAGAGACGTTGGCGTAGTGGTTTTTCAGGTGGGACAGTGGTGTTACAGAGGTCGCGAGGCGGTGGACGATAGTGATGCCTTGAGAAGGGTGGAGTTGGATAGTTACATGTGGGGGTAGGGGAGGGGAAGGGGATACTACAAAAAAAACGGTCATTAGCGAGGGAATATTCAGTCGCTAACATGACCAATTCCCTCGCTAATTGCCATTAGCGAGGGACCAGTTCGGTCGCTAATTCCCTCCTCGCTAATGCAGTTAGCGAGGGAAATTGTGTCGATCGCTAATTAGCGAGGGCGATCCCTCGCTAATTCCGTCGCTAATGCTGACAGCACGCTTCCCGAGTCTGACTGGCACGCTTCTCAATCTGAGTTTTTTTTATTATTATTATTATTATTATTATTATTATTATTATTATTATTATTATTATTATTATTATTTGTATTAGTATTACTGTTGTTGTTGTTGTTATTATTATTATTATTATTATTATTATTATTATTATTAGTATTAGTATTAGTGTTATTATTATTAGTATTATTGTTGTTATTATTATTGTTGTTGTTGTTGTTATTTTTATTATTATTATAACCAAAATTTTCAAAGAGAGAGAGAGAGAGGAGTGAGAGTGGTGGTGGGGTGGTGTGGTGGTGGTGGTTGTGTGGTGGTGGTGGTGGTGGTGGAAGAGAAGAAAAGAGAGGTGGTGGAAGAGAAGAAAATAGAGTGGTGGTGGTGGAAGAGAAGAAAAGAGAGTGGTGGTGGTGGAAGAGAATAAAAGAGAGTGGTGGTGGTGGTTGTGGTGGTGTGGTGGTGGAAGAGAAGAAAAGAGAAGAAGAGAGTAAATAAGAGAGAGTGGAGTGAAAAAAGAAGAAGAGAGTGGTGGTTGGTGGTGGTGGTGTGGTGGTGGAAGAGAAGAAAAGAAGAGAGTGGAAGAGAAGAAGAGAGAAGAAGAGAGAAAAAGAGTGTAAATGAGAGAGAAGAAGAGGTGGTTCGGATTAATATTAAAAAAAATATGACAGTTTGCGAGGGAATTAGCGAGGGACCCAACTAATTCCGTCGCTAACTGTAAAGTGTACTGTCAATTGTCTGAGCGTACTGCAAAGTGTACTGTCAAGGTCAGAAATTAGCGAGGGACCCAGAAATTCCGTCGCTAATTACTGAGTTTGCGAGGGACCTAATATTCCCTCGCAACGTCCCTCGCTAATCACCTGTTTTTTTGTAGTGGGAGAGACGATGGTGTTGTGATCTTTCTGATGGCGTCACGATGTCACGACGACGGTGCTATTAGAGGGGTGGAGTTGGATGGTTAGATGTGGTGGTGGGTTGTTTGACTGTTTGAGTGGGGTTGGAAAAGATGGGTCGTGACTTTGGAATAACAAGTGGTATTTTGAGGTTTTTATTGCAATTAATGAAGATGGGGGTGTGGGGAGAAGGAAGTGAGGTGCTTGGTGAAATACCCAAAAATAAAACATCTTAGCATAAAGGGAGAAGATGGGCTTCGAGAGCCTGTGACAGGCCTGTCATTTGAAAGCAACAACATAAGTTTCCCAAAATACACAACAACAAAAGGGTTACCATTCACACCTTTTTTTCTCCAACACACCCTTGTAGAGTTTATTATTTTTTCCCTAAACATGATTTTTTTGAAATTTTGTACTTAATTCTTTAGTTTTCTTTTTTAAAATTTTTCACTGTTGGTTTAAAAATTAAAAAGGACTGAAAGTAACATGAAGGAACAATATTGTATTCAAAAGACTCAAAAATATTATATCCCAAACTAAATAAAATGAGTTGGAATGAAAAAACCTAATAAAATGTAGGACTTCGGTATTAAAATGAGTTTGAATTACAACCAGTCTTTTTTGGCTAGCCGGATGAAGCTTGTGCCAATAGCGGGTTAGTTTGGTCGAGCTCCAACGGACCCATATAGTCCAGTGTTGATAGTATAATCTCACGAACCATATATTCTATTGAGTAAGTCCGAAAATGATTTCTTCATTAAGATATGTTTCCATGTTCTACTTTTTAACTTTTTCATTAGTAGAACTTATGCTTTGTGGAGTTTGTCTCGCTTCATCTTAGATGACTTTAATTTGGTCGTAATAGGCAATATGTCTTCATTTATTTAGATGATTAATCCTTAGGGTTTGGTCTCCTCGGTTTTCTTATTTGCGCTATAGTGTTTCTTCATATGTTTGTTTTTGTTTTCCTAACAAGGGTTTTGGCATAGTCTCCCTTTGGTGTTTTTTATATATATTCCACCTTTTTATTTCTTTCTAATAAAACGATGAAGAGTACTTTTTTTTCCTTCCTGGTGATTTTTTTCTAAAGAGGATTTACATCAAAAGGTTTTAACGAGACTCTTTCCTTTTTACACAAAAGAAAAAGTTTGCCCTAGCCACAACACAATTGTAACAAAAGAAAAAATTTGCCCTACACAATTGTAACCTTTCACTTAATTGTATTTCTTAATTTAAACATTACTTCTGTACATTATTTTGTTTCCTCATTAACTTCCCCCATTACTGGAACATCAACAAAAAAATTGGGAGAAATGACTATTTAAAATACATAACAGGGCTAAAGCTATGACTCTTAGATGGTACCTCCATTGGGTAATGAAGCAAGGGTTTGACATAATTTTGACTAAGTCTAATGCAGCAGAAGTAGTGGTTATAATGTGTACATTGAAATTTACATATAGCTGATATCGAGTGGGTCATACTTGATTGCCAAAAAACAAGAATAGTATTGCTCAGGCCGATACATTCTACAACCCCCAGCTACGCACTAGATACCCTCAAACCCTGTAAAAAAACCAAAATATTATTAATGAAATGCGCTCGCATCTTTTTTTCTGGGATTACCCTGGTTCCGAAGTTTCTAATTTCGGACCAGTTCGGAAAGTATGGTTCTGAACCAAGCAGACACCCCCATTTTCCAGATTTCAAATAGGTACGGAAGTTTACTTCCGAATCGGTTCGGCAGTATAGTTTCAAACCAAGCCAAAATGCAGCATGGGGAGGTCTTTCACATGAGGGTATTTTTGAAGTATTTGAGGGTTGGGGTGTCCAATGAGTAGGGGGAGGGTTGTAGGAAGTATGAGCCTATTGCTTATGGGTTAGTGCGTATTGCTAGAAATTTGGCCTTTAGAACATGGGTGGGAAATGACAGATTTGGATGGCACCCAATCCCTCCTCCCCCGAGAAATGACCCTACCGATATTGACCCTTAGTATGTCATGACTCCTTATAACTTATCAGCACATTAAGAGCATCCTCAATGGGGAGTTCTTAATTACCCATTAAGAGTTAGAGAATAAAAAATGAGTACATATTAGGAATGAACTCTTAAATAGGAAACTCTCTCTCTTCACTAACTCGCGAGTCCCAATTTTACTTTTGATTAAAAAACTAATAAAAACTTGTAGTTGACATAAAAGTGGAACTCATTTAGTAAAATTTGTTAAGATTCTAGATTGGAGAGATGAAGTTCTTATTAGATACTACTATTAAAAAATTATAAAAGAATGATGTGTACACGTGAGAGTCATTTAAGTTGTCAAATTGGAGTTTATCTGTTGTAGATGCTCTTATCAACCGTACCCGTCTTTGCGCTAGTTACACAAACAATAATGTGAATTGTGAAAGTCGCATGAAAGGAAGCGTGAAGTTGGGGTGTCATCAGGAAATGAGTAATAATATTTAGACAAAAATTTTAGATAAATATAGACAAAAATCAATTCACAACAGCAATTAACCAAGTTTTTTAGGTTATTAACCAACCCGTCTTTTCAGAGTTTTTTAAGCCATTAACTAAAAACTTGGTTAATTGGTTACTTGGTTAATAGCCTAAAAAACTTGATTAATTGGTGTTATGAATTGGTTTTTATTTATATTTATCTGAAATTCTATGTCCATATAACATTATTGTTATGAAATTTACAGGTGACAGAGATGTAGCTTATTATATCATCAAATACCGGCAGTGCCTTCCCTCCATGTTCATCAAATTAACCAATTAATTATAGTATCTTTATCTTGATCGTTTGGACTAAATATCTAGAAATTCATTGTGGGTATATACATTGTTGTTAAAGTCAAGGTTGCTTAAGATGGAGATATATATATATATATATATATATATATGTTTTGATATTAAATTTCTTTAGTGCGCTTTCTTGTCATGGTCATGGCCATAGTGATGGGGCCATCTTCTTCTTTTGTTAAAAACATGTCTTATATGCAAATGGCAAACAGTCTTCTTTTCTTCAACCGAACAAACCCTTTCTTTAGCTGTTATGCTTAATTTGAAGCTAGCTATGTATGTGTAATTTCATGTATTCTTTATAATATTCTTTGCCTTACTTTAAATGCAAGTGGTGTGGTGACTGTGTGTGTCGTCTTATAACACCAACTCATTAACTGTACATGTCACATTCACTGTAGTCTGAAAGTCACGTCTGCTTCCATCTATTTCCCTCCCTTTCTCCTCAAATTCATTCCTTAGACACTCTCATTGCCTCGTTGACAAAATACATGTTTAATCAATGCATTTCTCTTCATCATTTTTTCTGTTAATTATAGCTTCATTCTTTCACTAACTACTACTACTACTATAATGTGCGTTCTACTGCATTTTATTTCACATCGAATCTTACATGTGCTTCTAGTCATTGGATCTTGACCTCTTGTGGGGAAAATTAGTAATGTTACTATTCCGGACCGGCCCGAGGGCCCAATTCGTACATTTGGATTGGGAACCAACCAAACATCAAAAGTTGCATCACTGCCAACACGTGCCCGTGCCTCATCAACGGTAGGCATCGTCTCGCTAGATCCAACGGACGTGGCAGCGTGAGGCAGTTACAGGCAGCCAATCTCCAACACGCACATGGAGCCTATAAATAGGAATCAACATATGATATATGGTACACATTCACTCATTCCAAAAGCTTGCTTTGACTTTCTCTTGCTTAATTAAGTGTCGGAGTGTCTTTGTAGGTACAATTCTGAGTTTGATCTCGAGTTCAGTTCTGAATCCCGACTTCAGCAGGAGTGCCCTACCAACTATCCAGATCAGACCAAAGTCGGATAATGTGACTTCTTTTCTCATCGAGAAAAGAACTCATGTTCTATTTTTGGAGTTGCCGTCCAATACTGTACAAAACCTAGCATTCTATTGTCGACTTGGGAATTGGATTCGGATCATGTGTAGTCGCCATCTTGGGCAGTCACGCATTCAAAGAATCTTGGTCGTTCGATCTTGACCGAACGGTCTACATTTTCCCTTTGTATTCTATATCTATTTTTAAAGTTAAGGATATAGATCGTACGATCAAGGTTTCACGATCTAGATCGACCGACTACACGACCGTACAAAATTTCTGAGTGCACATGATATAAATCCTAATAATAGCATGGGTTAGGAAAGCAAAAAGTGGTCTACATCAACATCACCGCTTTACTAGTTTTGTTCTGTCCCTATAAACCCCTTTTTTTCTTCACTAGAATCATAGTTGTTCTGTTACTGCTTAGCTGTCAGATGTCCAACTTCCTTTTCATATATATATATATATATATATATCATTATCACTATTTTACTTGTGCTGCATTCATTTTAAATTTTTTGGGTTTCTTATATAATGCAGTACTCCGTATGAGTTGGTATTTGCACGATACTGGCATTGCAGCAGCCTTTTTTCTGTTCTTTAGATATACTCCCTCCGTCCTATATTATATGTCTTTCTAGGAAAAAAAAATTTGTCTCATAATACATGACTTTTTAGAATATCAATACATCATCAATTTTCTTTTCCAATCATACCCTTCATTATTTAATACATTTCTTCCTACAATTTCACTTTTTATGTTTTTAATGTCATTAATGAAGGACAATTTGGTAAACTAACTTTCTTTCCCATACAAAATTAACTACTTTTCTTAATTCTTGTGCCACAACCTTAAACGACATATAATATGGGACGAAGTACTGCACTGCATACAATCTTTTAATCAGCGGAGATTTCATGGGATTATGAAAGACTCAGATTGCAATCTTTCTCATCATTACATTTGATTTGAATGCTGGCTAGCTAGGGGATGCTAAACATTAATTAATTTTACTATCAAAGGGAGGCTTTATGTCTGAGTTCTCTTCTTTAGCATTCCTCTTGCTTGTATTAATTATATAGAAATAATCATGTTTATCATGCAAATTGTTGTTTTTTTAACATATTATATATATAATAATGATGAGATTCATATTCATCTTAAGGAATGTTGTCAAATCTAATCTAATGAGAGAGTGGTTGGAAAATAATTGGTTGCACTTGTCCCACCAAGAGCCACTCCCACTATTCATGTGACTTAAAGTTTTGGATTAACTACAACAACCTAGATTAAATCTATCTGGCCGGCCTTAAACAAATAATAGCATTCCATTCCTTTTTAGTGGAGTACTGTACTGTACTGTACTGTAATTCTTAAAGTTTGCTTGTTCTGAGTGACAAGGTATAGTATTCAATAAGTTAAGCAAGCATCAGACATGGGAACATAACTAGAAAAGAATACACACACCTCCTTAATTTGTCTTTCTTTACATTTTTCTATTCGTTTTCGTTAACCCTGCTGAGAGCATCATGTTTGTGTGAAGCATAGTCATACATACATACACGACTTGTGTCTTCTTCTTCTTCTTCTTGCCTCTCAACTCAAGACCATATGGCAGTTAAGAAATTGAAACACAATACTACTACTACTACTACATTTTGATTCCACACAAAGAAAAACTGAAGGTAAGTTTATTCTCGCTCATGCCTTGCTTAAGTTAATATTTCTGCAGCTACGTTACATTGTGCTAATTCAGATTGCTCTCACTATCATTATCACTGCATTTTATTTTCTGGCCTTCAATATTTTCTTAACAGCTACCTATATATATATATATTCTTTGAATGGACTAATCAAAATTATGTCTAGCCTTTGTTTTGTTTGTGGTAATGATATAAACGTAAGATTCTAGATTAATTTGTCCATGTGCTCCTGTCGTGGCTATTATATTATTTTTCAATATTAAACTTGTTTGCCTTTTAAGAATCGTCATGGTTACTTGTGTCAATAACTTTGCTTAGATTGATGAGATGAGTTGAGTTGAGTTGTGTGTTATGAAGGAAACTGTCGATGCTTACATTTGTTTCAGAACAGAATTTCGATCTCTTCAAATCAATAACTTTAGAAAGAGATGGATCTTATTGTAACCAAGAGCCTCCCTCATCTATCTAACTTGCCTTCCCACTCATTCTTTATCTGTTGTTCATTTTCTCTTTAGTTAGAAGAACAAAAACAAAAACAAAACAGATGAGTGATTTGAACAGCGAAAGATCAAAGTCATGGAACATATACACAGCTTCAAATTCAAATTCAAATTCAAACCCAACAGGAGGAGTTGATGGTTGGAAAACATCTATGAGTGCAATTTCATTTGGTTTTGTTGCTACAGCCATTTTGATTTCCATGTTTCTGATAATGGCCATATTTGAACATCTGTTTAAACCGAGTACCGCGCCAGAATCTATGCTAGCAGCAAGTTATCATCAGCAGGAGGAGGGAGGCAGAAAAGAAGGAAATCCACAATCAGTAAGTGACTTCTCTTCCAAATAATCACAACGTGTGTGTTTAGTTACTTACTATAAATTGTTGAATTGCATTGCATTGCAGATTCGATCATCAAGTAGTAGTTATGCGTGTGATTTGTCAGTGATGATGCCAGGGCAGCAATATCCTACCTACATCGCCCAACCTGCTCCTCTGCCTTGTCCAAGAGAAGGGGCTTATTGGCCTTCTCATCATCATCATCATCATCATCATTTTCTATTTAATTAGCGCCGCAGTTGTTTCCTAACCAACAAACTATATATTATTACTGAATTTATCTATCGATATACATTACAGCAAAACTAGTAGTACTTGATAATTACAACAGGGTAATCTGCTGGTGGCTTCTTAAATGTTGTTTGTCATCAAATATTGGCTGGCTGATATATTATAAGTGCATGCATGAAAGACATTCTGTAACATATCACTTTCCTTTCCTATAATCAAGCTCAATAACAGATATATTCGAGCTGACCATTTCTTGATCACTGTCTATGTTCGTCTATGATTTTTTCCAAATCAAAAGAGAAATAAAATACATGATATGATTTTTTGACGTGTTAAATTAATTGATATACATTAGGGTTTTGCACCTTAAATTCTCAAGGCAATCTTAATATCAAAACAAGAGGAAAGGTGGTAGTTCCTTATAGGCCCGTGTAATTGATTCAACTAGTATTTTACTCAACTGTATCTTTTTGAAAACTTCACGTCCTCACATCACATGTACTACTTCTCAAAGATGAAAACTTAGTTCTGCTGATGAAGGCAAGAAGACCTAATGAAGAAGGAAGTCAACTACTGATCATCTGACATGTCATCATCCGGTAATACCAAAGTCAATAAAGAATACTTAACCCGTAGACAAATTTTACCCTTCTCAACAACAAGTCTTGCTCCAGAGACAACCCAATATCCAGGAGTCTCCTGTGGTCCTCTGGTCATCTCAGTTGTGTCAACAAATTTGAGAAGCTTGGGAGCTTGGACAGGAACAGGAGGGCCACCTGGATAGACAGCAGAGTTTATATTAACATCTGCTGGACGAGGAGGTGGCTTCTGAAAAGTCCCTGTGAAGTGTTGACTAATTAGAGTGGAAATGAGTCCTGACTTGGCTCCTAGCCCAGGTGATCCATCCCACTCAGGATGTTTTACCTCCTTAGCTCCCAACACGGTTGAGAATTTAAGTCTTAAGAAGAGTATGTTTTTAAAGCCATAATTCTCAACTTGCAATTGTGCTCCAGTTACGATTGAAAGATCCTCCTCAGATTCCACGGGAGCAGTGCACACATGAGAGAAGCTCTTCCATTGAACCTTCTCATAGAATCTCTTATCATAGGACTTCCGCGAAAAGTTCTCATTTGAATCATCTTCAAGCTGGAAGATTTTTGGAAGAGACGAAAGATGTTGCAAATGGATGGCCAACCGGTTGCTTTTCTTACCTTCAAGATAGAGACGGACACCAGTCAGTGGCCTCTTACCTACATCAACCTGTTATAACATTACAAGTATTCCCTGCTTTAGCACAAAAGTTAGCAGTTAACAATATCATAATTGATGACTCTAGGATGATTCAATGAACTTATGTGGTGGGTTATAAAAACACAAAACTATAGTACAAGAAACTCACCCAAGTTTCACCCATAAGCAACAAAAAATATTCGGAGAATCAAATCAATAAATGACCACAAATTTAGAATGCCAAAGTTTAAAAATGCTAAATTTATTCATGCAATTATATATGACAGTACTCTTAGTTTATACCATTTGAACTAGAAAGATGCATTTTAATTTGCAAGACTGGGTTTCACTACATCCTACCAAAAATAAATCCTAAAAGCCTCTTCACACTAATTTAGTAATTTTCCACCAATATATACCAAAGGACGTGAATGTGATTTATTATGATCCATCAAGGCACTGCCAATGAATACCTAATCGTCCAGAACCCAGAAGAATAAACATTTACCTGTGCGGTGTTCACATAGAGCCTTGGCCCCAGGAAGCTAAACTGTAAAGATGCAGTGCTCCGTTGTTTCCATTGTGGACCAAGAGGAAGTTCGCTGAATACAGGTGCCCACTGCCTTGGCAACTGGAATTCCAAGAACTGGTGGAGCTCTTCAATTGGTGGTTTATCTACAAGAATGATGAAACATTTCAAACTAGTTTATATAATTTACATAGAATCGACCGACAATGAGAAAAAAACAATTTAGAAAAGGGGTTATCTACGAGAATTTAATTTCAAAGAATCAAATATTCACGATCGAATGTATATGAATCATACTATCATTTAATTACCATTCTGTAATAAGGGTGTCCTTATGTTTCAATACTTAATATTGCAAAGCAATGCCTTAACATTTTTGGAGTCCTTGCGTGAGCTATCTATTCAGTTACAGACTCTAAAAACTCAGCACACATATCTCTCCAATAAAAATGTCATTTGAATTGGGAAGGTGGAATGGTGGATGCTAAGTTTTTTCTACAGCAATATGTTCATTCAAAGCCAACCAAATTACTTCCAAAATGAAATATAACATCAATAAGCAAAGTCATGAATTCCTGGACCTGGTTAGTTGGCTGAAGGGAGCAAATAACGCCGATTCCCCCTTTAGGGGAGATATTACTTTTAAACAACAACTGAGGGGGTAATTAGTTAGAAGAAAGAGAAAGCAGATATGCTATATGGGGAAGTTCAGAGGGAGATAAGGGGTTAAGCTTATAGTTCAGGCTAGTTCAGGGCCATGGGAATTTACTTGAGTGGGAGCATTTGCTTTTACGTTATGCATTTCTTCTGTTATCTTATCAACAATCCAGTCTCCCTTTGTAAGATAGTAATTGAAAACCAACTGACATTGGTATTTTTATTAAACACAGAATTTTACAGAAACTACAGCAAGGATGCTGTCCCAGAGTTGTGAAACTCCTATAGAAAATGAACTCTGTACAAAACTACCATATGCACACCTAATTACCTCCTAGCCCCCTACTTACATCATATATTAGAAATACACAGTTGCCAAAACTGTCCTGCATTATTAGATACATAATTGCAACATAATTGTCTTGAAGAATCAAATGCACAACTCCCCTACATAATTACCACATGGAAGAGCATCCTACGCCTCCTTCTGAAGTATACGTTCTAAATAGCTGGGTTATTGGACTTTTGAGTCCCATCAGGTAGGAAATATTCCTATCAATCGGTGCTTTCGATGAGACTTTGATCAAAGGAGATTTTACGGTGTATGTACACTCAAATGGCTTCACATAATCGATTCCCTAGACAGTTGTATGTCATTTGTCAAGTCCACTCACAAAAATCAGGAGGGGCTGCTGCAAAACCATATGATGTGATGTTGAAGTAGCACTTGATTCAGCTAAATGATCACTCTTAGGTTTTGGGGATAACTCGACCCCATAAAAATAACTTGTAAGGTGAGGAGTGCCAAGGCTTTGTAAACTCTTTTTAGACACTACCTTTAGTCAATGTGAGGCTTAAGTTCCCATTACACCCCCTCATGCCCATCACTATTGGGCTTAGTGCATGGATAATATATGGTGGGTGGCCAAACAACAGATTTAGAATTGGCCGATACCATCTTAGATTTTGGGCCTTACTCAACCCAATAAACCAGATTTTCAGTGATGAGTGTTCAAGCTTTATAAGCACTATCTCTAGTATTTGGAACTTAGATTTTTTTCCAATACACCCTCTGATGCACAATGATATTGGGCTCAATGCATGGATAATATGGCGGGTGACCCAACAATGAATTTAAGATAGACTTCAATACAATCTAAGCTTTTAGGCCTAACTCAATTCCACAAAACCAACTCAATTTTAACGTGTGTAAAAGAAAGTCTGAATTCAAAGATTACAAATTACAATTACTTATGATGAAGCAACAAGAACGGTTAAAGGGACTGGAGAGGCTGGAAGTTTTTCAGGAATGCAACTAACTCTCTATGAATATGATAGCGTGGTTGCAATGAAGATTATTTTCATAGGAACTAATGACTTTCAGGTTAACTCAACTCTCAATAATTGCTTCTTAGTGCGACAAAAGTGGGTGTTCTTTACAAGTTAATTGATTTATCATCAGCTATCAAAATGAACCACAAATAATATGATCTCGTTAAGAAGTTTTTTTTGGACCAACATTAAGCAGTTATCTAGTATAAAAGCTTGGCATACAACATCAAGGGCAACAGTTAAAATGAAATAGCATACAGTACTGTTATTCACATAGAATATATGCAAATAAAAGTAGCAACTTAGCTCACATCGTAAATAAAGGTTTATGGCATGGCTCAAGAACCCACTCCCGGGGACTCCATTCAATAGAGACGTAATTGGAATGAAGGACATTGAGATCACATCAGGCTCCAACTGAACGGTTTGCAGCCACTCATTATGGGATAGATTTTTGTCATCACTTCCACCCCTCCTCTTGCAAAAGTTTACAATATCCTGCAAAAAATTATAATATAAGGGCAAAATGCTCAAGTTAATATATAAATATTAAAATGGTTTTCAGGTCAAATGTTCTAAGCAAACCTCCTTTTGTGAATAAGAACTTGATGGACTAATATTAGCAAATGTTAGTCTCTGCTCCCTGCCTCCAAACTGTAAGGGAAGCAAAAATTGATTAGATGCCTCCAACCCAACAAGTCTTTACGTGAACTAATGTAACGAAGAGGAGATTGTCATTTGACAGTGATGCACAAACCTTAGAAATAAAAAGGCTAAATTATAGTTTTGGTCTCTCTATTTTCACAAATTCAGACATTTGGTCCCCTTATTTCAAATGGGAAGCTTTTATTTTTGCTGATCTCGATGTGTGTCAAAAAAAAGAAAGCTAAGGTGGACCTCATTAATTGACGTGGCGCCTGGCATAGCATCACAAGTGGTTGCCGCGTAATTGATGAGCCACATGTATGTGTCGTGTCATTAATTAGTTTATAAAATATTAAAACTTAAATTATATTACTAAAACTAAAATTAAAATCAAATCATCAAAATCCCAATCCCCTTCCTTCCAAAGCAAAAAAACCCTACAATCCCATTCCCCTCATCTTCCCAGAAAATTCCAGACAGTACTGGAAAGCCATCCAGCAAGGAGTTAACACTTTCGGAAGCTCAGCTATTAGAAGTTGAGGAAAAAATTTCTTCAAGGGAATCTCTTCTAGTAGACGAGTTGAAAGAGGAAGAAAAATTGAGAGAATCAATTGAAGTTTCATTCAAGAGTCGGGAAGCACAGTTTCTCTCTGTACAAGAGGAACTAACTAAAATTTATAGAGGAAAAACAAGTCTTGAGAAAACTGTTGAAGACTTAACCGTTAACGCAAAACAGTTTAAGGATTTGATAAAAAAAACAGTTTAAGGATACATGCGCTGATTTGGAGGAAAAACTAAAGGTTTCAGATGAAAATTTTCAGAAAACAGATTCTCTTATGTCTCAGGTACTTTCAAATTTGCTGCTACTTGCTATCCAAAATTCCAAATCCAACCTGTGATTGATTCTTTGATCTGTGGCTGGATGGCTTTCCAGTACTGTCTGGGATTTTCTGGGAAGATGGGGGGAATGGGATTTTGGGTTCTTTTTTGCTTTGGAAGGAAGGGGATTGGGATATTGATGATTTGATTTTAATTTTAATTTTAGTTTTAGTAATATAATTTTAGTTTAAATATTTTAATAAACTAATTAATGACTTGACACATACATGTGGCTCATTAATTGATGTGGCAGCCACGTGTGCTGCCTACGTCAGGTGCCGCGTCAATTAATGAGGTCCGCCTCAGTTTTTCTTGACACACTTCCAGATCAGCAAAAAAAAATAAAAAAACCTCATTTGGACTAAATGTCTGAGTTTTTAAAAATAGGGGGACTAAATGTCTGAGTTTTAAAATAGGGGGAGAAAATGCCCGAATTTGTAAAAATAAGGGGACCAAAACTATAATTTAGCCAAATAAAAAATAATTTATTTGAGCAATGAAACTAGCACATCTTTATGCTTGCACACCACTCAGAAAGAAACCATACTCTGATGTTTCCATGAAATAGCAATACATCTACGTAGGAGGATGAACATTAAACTGTCCCTGGGGTGAAATTTCTAAACAACTCCTCTTACACTTCCATTCAAATGACGTGTTTTCTTGGATCTAGCTCCTAAGTTCCTAACTTCAATTCCAGAAAAGGAGGGCCTCTAATTTATTACAAATACCCTACATATGACTGAAAGTCTCCAACAAATATGAACCCCTAGTTGAAATCTCTTCGAGTCAATAAAATCATTTGGCAAAACCGGCACAGTACGAAGTTACTTCTTTATTATTTATCTTTCATCCTTTTAATAGGAGAACTTTGTGATAAAGAGAGTCTAATTGCTAATAAATGAATAGATATGCGGTCATTATCACTTATCAGTATAATTGTATATGTAACGTCAACATCAGAGACAAAAGGGTGGAAGAAAGGTGAATAATAATGATTTACAATATTCTGATTTTAAATTTTTCATGAAAAGAAAAAGTACGGTATCACGAACCTTGTCGTTTGGGAAAACTTGATCAGAAGCTACGCTATATTGGCCATTGGCATCCAGGAACCTTCTATCTGCCATCTCTTTCAATTTTTTCTGAACATCAGCAGGTTGGAGAGTTGATGAGTGCTGCTGCTTCAAATATATTACGTCTTTTCCTCCCATTTTCATACCAACAATAATATGGGTGCCAAAGGTGTCAATAAACCTGGGATAATTGTGAAAAGCAATAGTTGGTCAGAGTCTCAAGTCCAAATATGGTTACAAAATAAATGGAATGTTGGGTAGTGTTGAGCCCAATAGGACTAGGTAGCCTCTAGGACAGTCAATTAAATTTGCACCCTTTACTTAGTCTCAACATAATATAGAAGAAGTCCAAAACAAAGTAAATTTGGGACAATTTTCATACAATACTATTAATTACACACAAATCACACAGAGACTGCACTAAGAACAGTGATCTCCAAGGTTTCAAGAGCCTTGGCCTCTCCCTCAAAATATTCACTTTCTAACTTCTGGATAACTGCCACAGCCTGCAGTTTCCCTATTTTTTTCACACACTAACAGCCTAATTGACACACCAACTGCATATTACATAATAACTAACTCACTAACTGCTTATTACATAATAATTGACATGATAACTGTCACAAACAGCCCTTAATTCATAACAAATGTCGCCAACAGCCCCATAATTTCGCCACTCCTCTTATAAACATTCTTTTTAACAGGTCTAACATATAATTGGTCCATTCAGTCAATACAAACAAAAATTGAAACTATAAAACTAAATGAGGAGAACATTACAGACCCAAATCAGTCATAAAGTCATAATTTGACTGAATTATAAATATAAATGCAAACAAATAACAGAAACCATAGTGGGAAACACCACCAATGCCCTGCCTGGTTATTATTAATATAAGCCGACATCAACTTTTTCAGTGAAAAGAATGTTGATAAGTAAAGTGGAACTAAAATTATGTTGACTTGAATCTCACTGAAGAAAGAATCAGATAGATGCAAAAATTGCAAATATATAAACCCAAAATTTTCTGCCATGTTTCTATAACATAACAATGAAAACAAAAATTGCAAATATATAAACCCTGCGGCACAAAACAACAGTTAAAATATTGGAGAGAAAGTCTACTTGATAGAATGAATCTGTGTATGAAGCGAGCCAGATGCCCAAAGAATCTCAAATTTTATGAATAAATGCCATCAGCACCATCAAATTATAAATCAATTAAATAAATAAAAGAATATTTTAGTTCAGCCCCTACGAAACCATTCAGAAATATAAATCAACAGCTTTCAATTTAACACATTCATGATTCCAAAATGATTTGGGTGTGTGTGAATTGCCTACAGAAGACCTGCCAAGGAAGGACTACTGACATTAATCAAATCCAATTTCTTTCATTTCCATCCTACCAGTTAGGTCAATATTACAAATCACCTTGCTAGTGCAGGTGGGTCCCATGATGATGGTACAGCTCTTTTAACATGATCACAGAGTATCATCTGAGATTTCTCCAATGCAACAGTGTAAAGTGTAATTAACACCCCATCAAAAGCAAGGGTCTTGGTATGGGCTGCATCTTTCTGCCAACTCCCAGAAAATTCAAACATTGCATTGAAAAGCCCTGAGGGAATTTTTCCAGTCAAAGATAACTCCTGATTGAACTGCTCTGACATCTGAAAAGAAACAAACAACCGGTGAAAGGGAGACAAACCACACATTGCTTAAAACTTAATTCTTGACAAAAATAAATCACATTACCACATTTAAGTTAGAAAAAATAATAAATAAAAGAAATATTTTGTTCAGCACCTTCAAAGTTCAAAACCTTTCGGAACTATAAATCAACAGACTTTAGAAATTTAACCGATTCAATGATTCATGATTTAAAAATGTTATTTTTTCTTGTGTGTGTGTGTGTGTGTGTGTGTGTGTATTTCCTACAGATGACCTACCAAGGAAGGACTACCAACAGAAATTAAACCCAATTTCTTCCAAACAGGGTTGTCAAATAGCGGCAGTAGCAGCAGTATAGCGCTATTGCATAGTGGACTTAGCTGAATCCACTTTGCTGCTAAATAGCAGCACTATAGTGATATTACGTGGCAGCACTACATATCGCCTCAGTATATTGTTCTGAACAATTGAGCTTTAGAGTTAATATTATGTCACTTTTTTATACAACTTATTTTTATTTGTGTACAGTATAAAAATAATTTATTTCAAACGCTATGCGACTTCTGCTTTAGCCCACAATGTTATCCGCTATTTAACATTGCAGATTTTGGCTTTCCGCAATCCACTATTGATAACACTGCTTCCAGTTCAATCCTACTAGTTAAGCCAACGCTCGTTGGCTTTGGAAAGTGAGTGTTGAAGCAAAAGCAACCAGAAGGTAAACAAGTTTTGTGGCCAAAAGACCAGGGACGAAGAATTATTTCAAACAGGACAAGCTGTTTTCCTTACGGTGTAGTTTTGACAATGATGACAAGGCCAATTTGGAAATTTTGAGGTTGAGGCTAGTGCGATGGCCTAGCTATGTTTTTGATAATTCAGAACTAAGTTTCCGCAATAAGCAAGGCAGTAATAGATGAAATGCATGACAATGGTCATGATTTATTTCTATTGACAGCCAAAAATTTCATTCAAGCAAGACATGTTTATGGAATATTTGAATAAAAAAGAGGAAAGTTTACCTGTTGAAAAGACAGAACATCAGACCTGAACCTAGTGCGTTCCCCTTTATCACACTTTATTGATTTGGAAACATATGGTATTGAAACTCCACCAGGTAAAACCACCTCTCTTACATCATCTTCCTCTATCTGAATTAAACGTGAATTTATGGAATCTCCTTTACAAAACTTGAGTCTTATATCAGAAGATATATCATATCCACGCCCAATGGACCCGATCGCAATCTCGGCAGCTTCATGAGCCTGATATTTAGGTGCCATAACTCAGCACATCACTCTCTTCACTGAAATCGAAAACAAACTCCACAATTTAGCACACTTAAGCAGCTATTGAGCTCAGTTTGATTAATAAATCATCAATTCAATATCTAAAACACACAAAGCATGCTGCATATAAAGGTGAACTATTAATAGTTACTCTGATAAGTAAATAGATGGTAAAGCATTTACCCCTTATAACAAACTGAAAATTTTAAAAATAATAATAATAATAATAATAATAATAATAATAATAATTTTTCCCACTAATGATTTATGTTAACCCGTCGAAATCTGCATAAAGCATAGTGCCCCACAAATGAAAGGGCTTGGCTACAGTTCAGACATTTGATGCCCAACCCCAGCACATGCAGAGACCAGCATGTACTTCAAAGTAAACGCATTATACGTCAAAACTTCTAATTAAGTAAAATTTAAAGATTTTCTGCAAAAACCATACATAGTAATTATTGTGCATAAGAGCTTATCAATGCTTCTGGGCTCGGAATCGGAGTGGAACCCGAAGAAATGGAGGTAGCCACACAATTGCTAATCTCGATAATTGCCGATCAGATTAACGTGAAGCGCGGTCTGGGATTTCGAAACCCTAACGTGGAAATTGGATTTTTATGGGGAAAATTAGATGGAGAGAGAAAAATGAAGTCCTGTAAAGAGAGGAGAAGTAACAAGAGTGAGAAAACTGACTTGTGAGTTATTATTCGCTACGTCTCATTTTATGTGTCCGTTATACGTAGGTACTAGGACACACACTCGTTGCTCTGCACAAGCTTGACCGGTTATGAAATTTTTTTATAGATATTAATTAATTAACAGTTATGTTATATGATTAGCGAAAATCCAAGTCTCACATTGACTAGTGATAAGGTCACCTTACAAGCCGGTTTTGTGGGGTTGAGTTAAGCCTAAACCACATTCTAAGATCGTATCAGAGTCTATCATAGATTTATCGGGCCACCTACCATTTAAAAAAGGTTTTTTTTTGTACCCCCACCCCATCCCCATAAACCCCCACCCACACTGAAAACCCCAAAATGCCCTTCTGAAAACGTATTTTTTTTAAAAAAATTTTGGCCAATCGTATATACACCTGGGGGGTATATATACGACCTTTACATTTGGCCATCGTATATACACCCCCCAAGGCGTATATACGATTGGAAAACCCCCACTTTAATCGTATATACGCCTTGGTAGGTGTATATACGATGGAAAAAATAAGTCGATATATATACCCCCCTCGTGTGTATATACGACCCCATTGTATTTTTTAAATTTTTTAAGTCAAATAAAAATTATATAAGTCACGAAAATAAGTTTTGTGTGTAGTTCGTTAAAACGAAGCAATTTTAGGCTAAAAATCGGTTTTCGGAAACATACTCCGATCGTAATGAAACCCAAACCATTAAATCAGAAAAAATCAAGAATCAAGACTCCTTAGAAGGGACTTCTTTACGGGACTCTGACCTCAAAATCCCAAATTTCATCGTTTACTATATTTTTACGATTTTTTTAATTTTTCATAGTCTCCAAAAATCTAAAAAAATTGTATAGCCTTATTTTGGTTTTGTTACATTTTTAGTGGTGTTTTTATTATTTTTTGGAGTAGTTTTGACTATTTTAACGAATTTTTAGTAGCCTTTTAGTAATAAAAATTAAAACAAATTATTAAAAAAAATAAAAAGTGCATCGTATATACCCCTTTGAGTACATATATACGATTGGACAAAAAATACCCATCGTATATACATACTCAAGGGGTATATACGATTTATTTATTTTTAAAAAAAAAAATTAAGTTTCAAAGGGCATTTTGGGGTTTTTGTTATTGGGTGGGGGTTTATGGGGATGGGGTGGGGGTCCAAAAAAAAACCCTTTAAAAAAAACACGCTACAAGCCCAAAAATAAAAATAAAAAAAGGTGTTGCGCGTGAGGGGGTGTATTAGGGAAAATCCAAGTCCCACATTGACTAGTGATAAGGTCTCTAGAGGGTTTATAAAGAAGAGGCAACCCTCACCTTACAAGCCGGTTTTGTGGGGTTGAGTTAGGCCTAAACCACATTCTAAGAGGGCTCAGCCATTCTCAGAAAAATAAAGGATTTTTTTGGTGCCCCACCATTTGACTCGATACCCCACGCATACGGTGAAAAGACTAAAATACCCTTAAAAAATTACAAATTTACAGAATATTGACATTTCTCACTTACATATGATTTGACCGTAAATATTGTAAAACTCATTGTATTTACCTTCCAGGGATTAAGAAAATAAATGATAATGCTAATTTTTATGGTAAAAAAAATATAGTTGGACTAAAATACCCTTACATTTTTTTAGATTGAATCAAAGACACGGTTATTAATATTCTAAAGTAAATGTATTATTGAAAAGTAATAATAATTGTAGTATTGGATTCTAAAGTGACAGATAATTTGAGACAGAAAAAATTCTAAAGAGAACACTTAATATGAGACGGATCGAGTAATAAGTTGAAGACTCATATTTAAGCTTTTTTCCATATCTGATTTGGGTAAGTTTTCTTACATGAGCAACTAGTACTTTACACGTGAATTCGCACGGGTGGCACTGTATTTATTATAATTTACTAGCAGAATCGTGTTTGTCTTCTACTTTTGATACCGCGCTACAGTAGATACTTATCTACCGTCGTATTTTAGTATATAACATTACTTTATTTAATTTATATCATTTTTTTTGTTACATTTAATTTATATCCTTTGTTGTGGTTCATTGTGTATTCGTTCTTTTAATTTAATAAATGTCTTTAGTTTATTATTTTTCACACAAATAATTCAAAACTTTCATCGTCATAGTATGGTATAGATCCGTGAAAGTAAGCCTTGAAAGCTAACAAAAATGAATAAATATGGACAATCAAAAACTATAAAATTTAAAACAAATAAATTCCAATAATATATCTAAATAAATATATGTAATTAAAATTTAAATACAAAACTGTTTAGCCGAATCTTATAAGAAGACAAACATCATGGCTATTGCAAAGGATAATCATCATACTTACTGTGTAAGTGTGTTTCTATTGACATGAGTAAATGAAAAGGGTAAAGTTGGAATAAGGAAAGTGATACACCAAACGAGTGAATCCTGATCATTATATATAGGTATAGATATATAGGTATAGATTATGAAATTATAAATATTTTGAAAATTGTAAAATTTAATAAAAGAAAAAGTAAAAGCTCGGTAGAAAAACTAAAAACGCTCGTGTTGCAAAAGTTTAAAAAAAAATCAGTATTTTCTTCTAATCTTAATAATGGAGTAAGCATCAGAAAAAATAAAATGAGATCTAATATAGGATATGCACCCATGTTGCCGCTCTTGTTGTCGCTCATGTTGCTACTCCCTATTGTCGCTCCCCGTTGCCTATCCAGTTACCTCTCTCGTTGCTGATCTCATTTCTCATTGTCGCTCCCCGTTGCCGCTATCACATTGCCTCTATCGTTGTCGATCTTGCTGTCAATCTCGTTGCCTCTCCCAGTTGCATCTCGACGTTGTCGCTTCCTATTTTCTATCCAATTGTCTCTCTCGTTGTCGATCTCATTACTCGTCTCTCGTTGCCGCTCCAAGTTGCCTCTCCCTGTTGTCGCTCTCGTTATCAGTCTCTAGTTGTGAAAAGTAGATAACTAAGATAGAGTAACGAGAAATATATCTACTTTAATTTCATCGTCTCTCGTAGAGATTAGAAAACTTTTGCTTATCAATATTTCTCGTCTCTTGTTTTCACAATATATCTATTTTTCAAATCCGTTATCAATATTTCTCGTCTCTCGTTTTCACAATATATCTACTTTAATTTCATCTACATGTCTCGTTCTTTTTTAATATTCTATTTTTCTCTATCAATAAGTTTTATTTAATCTCTATGAGAAATATTACAATTTTAAAATTTTTGAAACTTTAATACAATAATTTTCTTTTCTAATCTCTAATATTGCCTATTGCTTAAATGTTTCCGGAGTAATGTTCGGACTAACTCAATTACAATTTGAAACTTTTGCTTATCCACTTTAAATTATTTTTGATTTTCACGGGATAATGTTCGGACTTATTAAATATATCTAACTCTATTAATAAAAATAACACGACAACACCCGTGCGAATGCACAGGTATACTATTAGTACTAGTACTATGTTTAAGGCCATGTGTGCAAAATTGCAATTGCTGAACTCAACTATCACTAGGGATTTAGATCCTCTCCTTCTACACTCTCTCAATTATCCTCTAAACCCTAAACCCTAAACCCTAGAGTGTAGAGAATGATTGAGAGAATGTAGTAGAAGATGATCCAAAGTCCTATCACTACCATTACCAATACGGTGGTGATAAGAATAAGATTGTACATGCCTTGCAACTATTTACTTCCATTCTAAATCTACCTCATCAGTCAATTGTTATTTTTTGGTACAAATTTTATTAGTACTTATATTAATAAAGATTGCAACCTTTTCTTTATTGGCAGATGTTAAATTGTTAGAGATGAGAAAATGTTAGTTTTCAAAATTCCAAGATTTGAATCTTGAGCTTTCTTTTTGTACTTTTGTGGTATTCTTTAAGTTGCTAACTGAGCTTACTATTTACTTGGGATGGAATACAACTTTTACAAGTAATTATAATTAAGGGAGATCAAATCAATTATTGATCCGCCTATATTAATCTAAAAAAGTTAATAAGTATAAGAAGACAAATTAATTCCTGATTTGCAACGATCAATTTCTGAAATGGCCTAGTCCAGAGAGAATAAGGCTATTCTTCTGAAAAACTATGTATGCCATTCTTATGACGAACGATGAAAGGGCGAGAAAACACGTCACAACTTGTAGAAATTGGTGGTCATGATGAAACCCTCCTCCACGTTTTCAGATATTGTAACAGGATCAAGTTGTCGTGGAGTTGTATTGTTTACCCTAATAATCTTCCTTTTTTCACAATTGGTAATTGGAACAGGTGGTTAGAGATGAATATTGCAAGTAATCAGATGTGTCAAGACCAGAATTGGAGAGTTTTGTTCGTGTTTACCTTGGAGAGCATTTGGCGTGCGAGAAACGATTCGGTGTTCGCTGGATCTAGCATGTCTTTCAACTCCATTCTGGCTAGAGCCTAGTAGGTTCAGATGCAAGCTTCAATTGTTGGAAGGATGATAATTCAAGCACTTGATCCGTTGAACAGAAACAGAGTAGTGAACCAGCTGATTCGTTGGTCTCAACCTCCAGACGACTCTGTGGTGGTGAATGTGGATGCCTCTGTGAGAAAAGCCGGTTGTGGTGGTGTTATTCGCAATAACAGTGGTGATTTTTTGTGTGCCTTCACGATGCAGCTGCAGTCGTGCTTTGTTTTGGAGGCGGAGATGAGGGCGATTTTGAGGGGTTTGCAGGTGGCGAAGGAAAAGGGTTGGGATAAGGTTCGTTTGCAATCTGATTCCCAAATGGTGATCCAATTACTCTCTGATGGTCCAACTACTTCCCACTTGTTCTCTCTCACCATTGATAGTAGGGTTTTGATCTTGGTACCCCCCTCCTTAAACCCTATACCCCCTTTTGTACTAAAGTTCCAAATTTGCCCTTACTAAAAAACAAAAACCGTTTCAATCATCCCATACTTCATAATTCCGTAGTTAAAAAGTAAAATTTTCTCCTAAATTTTACGGAAACATCACCCTAAGATAAATCCGTAGTTGAAGTCCTACGGAAACATCATACGAAGATGCTTCCGTAGTTTCTGATGATGCAACTTGGTTTGATTTCTGGAAAATTTTACGGAAACATCCTCAAAGAATGAATCCGTAGTTGCTGCTGGTGCTTGTTTGAACTTGCAACTTGGATTATCCTACGGATTTATGTTGTTTAGATGTTTCCGTAGTGTTAATTTTAACTACGGATTTATGGGTGGAGGATGAATCCGTAGTGTTAGTTACTCCATTTCTTTCCAGAGACTACGGATTTATCCTGGGGAGATAAATCCGTAGTGTTTTTAATTTTTGCTAATTTTTGTTTTTTTTTTTTTTGCAGTGCCGTACAGCCGTATAGGAGGAAGGATTCCCCCATGGTCGAGTGGTTTGATGCGTAGAGGGGACGTCGAATGGAGAGGTAGAGGAGGTGCAACTGATGAAGGTCCTTTTGAGCCTTTGAGTGAACGTACACAAAATAGGATAGCCGGACACGCCTCCGAACGGCAGAGACGTGTTCGTGGACGTTTTCCAGCTCCTCCAGGTGATGATGACAGGGGAGTGTCTGCTAGAGGTGATTTTAGAGATTACGTTGAGCATCCTCCTGATTTTAGAGCTTACGTTGAGCCTTCTCCTGCTAGAGATTATGGAGATTATTATGAGGCTGGGCAGGTGGGGAATGATGATATTGGTGAGGATGATGCCCATGTAGAGGCTCAGGTAGAGGCTGATGATAGTTTTGAGGTGGAGGATGAGTCAGGTGAGGCTAGTTCAGATGTGGATTTAGATCAGCAGGTTGAGTCTGATTATGATGTTGATAATGATGAGGCTGAGGACCCTATTCAGCCTCAGCAGGCAGAGTTTGTGGAGCTAGACTTGGGTCCGAGGGATGGCTCTCTACTGCGTAAGAGTCATGAGCACGTGACATCTAAGCTGCGTATTGGAGTGGTACGTAATAGCTTTAATACATTATTATCTTTTATATGTGTTAAATGTTGTTATCTTTTATATTCAATGTTGTTTAATATGTATTTATACAGATATACAGGATCGCGGGAAGTTGAAGATTCCTGCAAATGGGGCCAAGTTACAGAAGCTTGTCCCTGAGGTGCTTCATCCAGATGTTGCACGTTGGGTTCAAAAGGCTGGTCTTACGGACCTTCAGTTCACCCCCATGAAGATAATCAACCATGAGTTGTTATCTGCATTTGCGGAGAGATGGCATCCGGAGACTAACTAAAATTACAACTACGGATTTACCTTTCTGTGATAAATCCGGAAACAACTCGAATTTTTTGTCCTGCTGTAATTTTTGGTAAAAATGAGAGGGGTACTTTGGTATTAAATTGTATTATGGGGGTATGGAAGGCAAGGAGGGGGGTATGAAAATTAAAAGCCTTGATAGTATTGGAGAGTTAGTTAATGAGGGTCTCATTGTTAGTTGATCAAAGATTCCTAGAGACCACAATATGGTAGCTGATGCTCTAGCAAAGTTTAGTTTCTCAATTTCGTGTAATTGTTTAATTTATGACATTGCTCCTATCTTCATCCATATGTTGTTTCCTATGGATAAAGACGAGTTAGCTAATTTGTAGTTGTGTTGTGTGTGGGGTTGTTCCCCTTATTTCTCAAAAAAAAAAAAATGCTATAGTTTCGTGATTCAAATGAATGAGATTGTCACCCACACCTACCTACCTTACCTAGCCGCTACTATTCAGTTTCTTGCCGAGTCGGACATTTGAGTCAAATATTTGGTACTCAGTCATTAAATTATATTTATAGCCATCCTATCCTATCCTATCCATCTAGTATCTTCACGGTTGGTTCTTCTTCTTGGTTCCTGCCTAGTGCTTCTCATTTCCTAGCTAGCTGATCAGAAAATGAATGGGTATTCCAAGATTAATGTTACTGGTAGCCACAAATCAAGATCTGTAGATTTTTCAGCTGATATGTTCTCATTTCCTGATCAAACCCCAAAACAGAGCAAGAAGAAGAGGAGTGATGAAAGTGGGGAGGGAGAGCAATTCGGGGTGATACTAGGTAGAAGCACTTCAGTGTCATCGTCTTCAGTGAAGAAGGCATTATTCTCAGTGAGAAGATCTTCATCGGTTTCAGAGAGGTACTGTAGGATCCATGATCAGTGCAATATGGAAATTGGAGAAGAAACAACAGACATAGATCATGTCACTGTCACTGTGAAGAAGAGCAACCACAACCACAGGGGAGGCAAGATCCTAAGAGCCTGTAAGCGCCTCCTCAGATTCTAGTTGTTGAGATTGAGATCTAGATACAACTCACAGTTTACAAGTTTATTATTAATGTTGTTTGCTCCTGCTGTTTTGCTTCAATATATTTTTCTTTACCTTTTATTTTGCCTACTTCTCCAAACCATTGATTAATTGGTACTTTACTCCTACTCCTAGCTATCATCGCGTTACTCGTATATATTCCATTCAACAAAAGTACTACATTTTATGCCTAATACCTTATTGTACCGGAAGATTAAAAAGAAGAAAGACTCAGGAAGCAACATATATATATATATATATATATATATATAGATGGAATCATTTCATAACTATTGTTATATACTATAAGCGTTATAATTAATTTGGTGGCAGTGCATGTGTGATGATGACTAATGTGTCGTTTGTTTGTGCCGATACGAACTTGCACGTGAACATTTCTGATAGAACAATGACGCAGAAGAAACAGTACAACATGTGTGAAGAAAAAACAAACTCAGCAGCAAGTGCGTGCCAATAATCATAGATGGAATCTAGTGACTAGTGCTGTAGTAGTAATAACTAATGACTTGTTTAATTCTTTCTGGGACATCATCCACCTCTGCATAAACTGCCCGCTCAATTTCGAGTCGCTAGTTGTTCTGGTATGCTTCTCCCTGTACATCACTCTTTCATTGAAGATCACATCTCTATCCGCAACTTAAGGAAAACATTAATCACAAAAGAGTATTAATTAGCAAATGAAAGAGGGTGACAATTGGAAATGAAATTAATGAGTTTCATTCTTTTACCAAAGGAAACTCATATCATTTCATTATAAATAATGTCAGAAATACAAGATGGACTCAAATCATGTAAGGCTCTGTTTGGCGCGTCCCATCCGCTAGCGGATGCGACTAGCGGATGACGAGTAGGAGTGTTTGGTAAGCACTAGCGTTTAGTGTTTAGCGTTTTTTGAAACGCTACTTCAAGTAGCGTTTTTTGAAACACTAGCGGATAGCGTATAGCATTTCACTTTTTTTGACATTTTTACCCTTATTATTTTTCTTAAATTACTTCTCTTCCTCGTTAAATATTTTATCATCCTTAAATAATTTAATCATTAATTAAATATCATTTTATGTCATTTTACATATATCAGCTATTTTAACCGCTAGTTTTACCAAACACATAATTTGTTATCCGCTAGCTTATCCACTATCCACTTTCCGCTAACCGCTCATCCGCTATCCGCTAGCGTATTTGCTAATCGCTACTTTTTACCAAACAGAGTCTAAATGAGAGTTGGCATATAACTGGGACATCCGTGCAAGAGTGTGAGCGAAATAGTTTGCTTACCTTCGAACATAGCTAATCTTATAGCTTTGACACTGAGAAATGATAGTCCTACATTGAGAGAAAATTAGTACACATAATTCCTTATTGAGAATGGAAAAGTTATTGATGTCATTCACTACGGAAAGACAATTCATCTCAATAGTAACAAATGCAAAATTCTTCTCTTAGAGAGAAAAAAGAGTCTGTACTAGACTCACTGCTTCGGCTTCTTGGAGTGTTGGAGATCCATAAAACCACATTGATTCCCCCCACATATAGACTATGTACTCGTCTCGTATACTCACACATATACCAAATTTGTTCTCGTTCTCAAATATGGCTGCATCAACGTTACACTTCAGAGTTCCAGCTGCTGGTTTTCTCCACCGGATATTGCTGTTGTGCGATACACTGCTGCTGGCAGTGATATTATTGATGCGCGTTTGCGCCCTTTCCCACTCTCGTAGCTGGTCCAAGGCTACGCTGACAGATATATCATATGGCTTGACAATTCCTTCCCATAACTTCCCATTCCTCCTCTTCCATAGAGCCCCAATAATCATTGTGAAGTTGTTCCTATTATTAGTAGAAAATGTTTCAAGCAACTTAAAAAAACAGTCATAAAATCAGCAGCTTCATGCATAATACTACTGATCTCATGATACATACCAGTAAATCTCCAAATTCCTATTGCATGAGGACAATGTTATTGGGTACGAATAGTTTTGGCACGAATTGTTAGAAAAGAATATTTGAAGTTTAGTTCTATAAAATAAAATGATTATACATCACACCCGTGCACTAACGCACACGGTAATACCAAAAAAATCTTTGAAAGGATTATAAGGAAATAAAGCATAGATTATATAAGAGTTAATAGATATACACCATCCTGGTAAAAATTTTACCTACTAGTCAATAAAAATTTATAGTATTAGTGACTTTTAAGGTAATTAAGATATAGTAAAACCATTTTGATAATATGTCATTTTGTGATAGCTAGGTTGGTGTTGTAAAAAATCATATACAACAATGGTGTATATATATAAATTAATTAATTAATTAAATCCATTATATATTCAGGTAACCAATGTGTACTTTGAAGTCAGAAAAAGGTGTTGTATTTGAAGTTGCAAATGCGTTGTTTGGATAAGAATTTAAATTTAAATAAGAATAAGAAAGAGCTACTATTTTGGTGTTTGGATGTACGAAAGCTCCACGTATCAATGGAGCATGAAGTCCTACCTAAGTGACTAACCGTCAACAAAAAAAGTAAAAAAAAAGTAAAAGGGGGCAAAGTAGTAAATATGATGAAGATGAGAAGAAAAACTGATTAGAAAATGGTTGAAAGAAAGATTAGCGGGGAGGAGAGAAAGGAAAGAATAGGAAAAGGAGAAAGAATAGGGAAACGTAATTCATCATTTGATTGACCTAATATGATCTTATCTCTCACATATATCCATTCATTCATATCCATTCATTCCCATTGAGCGGTAGAGAGAAGAGGAGCGTCGAAAAAATGGGGGAGGAGTCGTCAAAGAATAAAGTCAAGTTTCTTTGCAGCTACGGCGGAAAAGTTCTTCCGCGACCCTCTGACGGAGTCCTTAAGTATGTCGGCGGCGAGACTCGTGTGATTTGCGTCCCTCGAGACGTGACTTTCTCTGGTATCGTAATTATTATTTCTTCACATTTCTTCTGCTAATAATATTGTAAAAAATGGAGATATTTGTTAATATATATATATATATATATTGTTTGCAGAGTTGATGAAAAAGGTGAGCGTGATGGTTGATATGGGTGAGGTGGTTCTGAAGTACCAATTGGTAGCAGAAGATCTGGATACATTGGTGTCGGTGAGAACACAGGAAGATGTGAAGCACATGATGGAAGAGCGGGATGATGGAGACGAGAGCGGAGGAGCACCATTGCTCCGTACTTTCTTGTTCCCATCATCGAAGCCACTAATATCGATGGTGGTGGAACCGTATTCGTTAGAGCAGCGTTATATGGATGCCATCAATGGAATCATGATACGCACAAGTCCTAGCCCCAGCAGGGGGGCTTACTCTGCATGTTGTTCCCCTAAATCAAACTCACCAGAAGCTCATACTCATTCTCATACTACTACCGCTGATTCTCCCTTCCATCCTAATTCCCACTCACAACGCAGTACCGGTCGTCTTACGATGCACAAAGTCCAAAGTTCTCCCAATTTATCCAACCTTACTACTAGTACCACCAACAACAACAATCATCATGCTATTAATATTCCTCATTATCACCACCCTATTCCTCCTCATAATTCTTCATCATCATTTGCGTCCAGACAACAAGATCCCCAATTAGGAATGGGAGGAGGAAGGCTATCCCCTATTATCACCGATAGGGGGGGTTTCAACTACTATTATTCCACAGCCACTCGACCCCATAATAAACCATGTGCATACCATGAAGACTCTCTTGCTGCACCTTATGCTGCCAGTGGTGGTGGTGGTCATGTTATGCTTGAAAGAGTTCACAGCGTCCCTCGGAGTCCCAGAAATACTATTTGGGAATGAATGAATACCCTCAACTAACTCTAACTGCATTCCATTCTTTCAACAATTCTTCTATATTTCATTTATTCTTTGTATATTAATAATGTACTGGATGGTTGATTTATTTTCGATCCATTATTACTTAACGCTATATATTTTCGATTCTTTTGTAACCATCAATGGTTGGTTAATTATTTGTTAGTGATGTAAATCGGACTCTGTACTACTACTTAATTCTTTTGTAACCATCAATGGTTGGTTAATTATTTGTTAGCCACCCCGCCCCGCCATATATTTATCCACCACAATGCAAGCTCCTTCCTCTTATTTTTGTCGAATATTTACTTCCCAGATTTCAAAATGATCAACAACATTAATTGAATTCAATGAATATAGCATCTCAACTTTTCAACTCCATCCTAAAACACGACCATCATCACCAGGTGTAGAACCGTAAATGGATCTTATTCCCAAAATGAACCGTAATTGTTGACTCTTAACAATTACCAACATGTCTCAATAGTTAAAGTCGCTGTTATAGGTAAGTTATGTCAACAAATCTTTTTGTTGTGGTATATAATATATCGTAGCAACTAATGTTGTTGCAGTTCAATATTTTTGAATCAACAAATGAAGTTTCTATATTCAGTTTTTCCCCTCATCCATGTATGTTTCTATAATCTTATTTTTCTTAATAATTAATATTAAAAGTATAAATCATCTACTCTAAATATAATAAAAGAACAGCCTAACATTTTTACTTTTATAGATATCTTTAAAATTTGGCACAAATTAGGAACAAAAAGATAAATGTCCCGCAAAAGAACAAATAACACCATTTTTTCGCAGCTTTTTACAAAAAAAAAAAAAAAAAATTCTGCCCACCGACGCGTGTTGGTTATTATTATTATTATTATTATTATTATTATTCTTTTTTAAAAAAACTTTTATTTTCAAAACTGTTTTGCCTCTTAAAAACTACTTTTTTTTAAATACTGTTTTTCTTGTTAATTTTTTTTAGTTATTTTGTCAAATATATTAAAAAAAATTCCTATTTATAGTCAACAAAGAATTAGTCACTATTTTTATAATCTACTTAAACTATTAAAACTAGTCATTTTTAACAACGATAAAATTAATCATTTTAACTACTATCCATTGTCAAAAAAGACGTACCTCTAACAATAGTTTAAATTAATTTTTTTCAAAAAATTAAATTATTTAATTAATATTCTACTAAATAAATATATAATCTAAAATTTACTATTTACCATAATCTAGGCCTGGACAACGGGCGGGTTCGGGCCCAAAACAACTCATCCGGCCAAACCTGCGGTTGACTTTATTAGGCCCAACTCCGCCCATTGCTTCTCTCGGTTTGGTTGGTTTTCGGTTTTCGGTTTTAGCGGGTAGATCGGTTGGGTAGAATCGGGTTGGAGGCTGGAGCCATGGGAGATCTGAAGGAAGAAGAAAATGGTTTATCAAGATGAAGTTGAGAGAGAGTTTCAACAGAGAAAGTGATTGTCATCTATCAAAAAAGAATTTTACCAAAGAAAGTTTTAAAAGATAAAAATAAGGCTGAGAGAGAGAAAGTTAAAAGAAAACGTGTAGTAGTTGGTTGTTGTGTGAAGTGGTTTCAAGAAAATGTGGGTGGTTTCATACTTTTCCCTAGAAAAAGCGTGTAACAACAATTTATTAGAGAGACAAGAGTGGATGGGGTTACGTGACTATCTTTGTTTGTCGTGTCACGAGGTCCGTGTGAGATCGTGACTACGGTTGGTCGGGCGGGTTCAGTTATTGTTGCTTTTAATATAGAAATCCGGACCCGCCCATGCTAAACCATGGGAATCCGCTTTTCCTCTCTTCTGCGGGTTCGGTTGCCAATGCTTGATCCGTGGCATTAGTTTTTCTCTCGATTTTTGCGGGTTCGGGCGGGTCACGGGTTTTTGTCCACCCCTACCATAATCTACATATTAAAATCAATGAATTTTACCAATAAAAATTGAATAAAAAAAACTTTAACCACTACCAATGTTAAATTATTATTAAATAATATAGAATAAAATAAGTCATAATACGTGACAACGGGATCGACAATGAGAGACTGACAATAAGATCGGCAATGAGAACGTCAACGGAAACAGGAGTGAACGGGGGAGCATATTTTAAAAATCTCATTTTCTATTTTCTTCATTTTTACTCCATCTAAAATTTATTATTTACTATGATCTCTCTATTAAAAATATTAAAATCAATCAATTTAACCACTAAAAATTGCAAAAAAAAATAATAATACGCACTACCAAATATTACAAAATAACTTACCTATAATTAAACGAATATGCTTTAATTAATATTAAATCCTATAGAAAAATATGAGTTAACATGTGGCAATGGGAGCGGCAACATAAGACTGATAATGAGATCGGCAACTAGAGCGGCAACAGGTGTTCCAACGGGAGTGACAACGAGAGCGCCAACGGGGATACATATTTTACCTAAAATCTCATTTTCCTTTTTCTTCATTTCTTCTCCATTATTAACATTCTAAGAAGATACTGACTTTTTTTAAAGTTTTTCAAACAAAAATATTTTATCAAATTTTTCCTCTTCTTTTTATTTCATTTTGCAACTATCAACGTATTTTTAATTTAATAGCAAATTATAACGGTATCACCTATGCATATACACAGGTAAAATACTATGTGTGTGTGTGTATGTGTGTGTCTATATATATAAGTTATCGATGAATATTAATTCCTTTTCAAAATTTTGATAAATGATGTGAATCACTATTTTAATTTTTGATATAGTTCACTTTTTCTTCCTCCGTGAAAAATGATATATATTAATTATTGATAACCATACTCATTGAGGGAATATATATATATATATATATATATATATATATATATATATATATATATATATATATATATATATATATATATATATATATATATATTAATTAGGGAATTTGTTGTTACAAACATGAGGAGGATTTATGTCAAAAAAAACATGAGAAGTCTAAATTTATTATTATAATTGTCTCAATATGTTGTTATGAATATGAAAAATCACTATTCATTCTATTGTATTAATATTTTTTTAGTTACAACAAATTTAGGTGAGTTATGCTCATTACCATAAATATAATATAAAGGTGAAAAGAACCCTATTTAGGGAGTGCAATAGAGAACCTGAGATCCGATGCGAATTATTTTTTATTAGTTTTTATTATTTTATTTTGAGGATTTATTAGGTTTTTTTTATTGTTTTTTTATTTGTTTAAAAAGGATAGATTTCATTTGTCATATAAAAAGAGAGAAGATAAAGTGCATTATGAAATTATAATGGAAAAAACATAAGCCAGCAGATGCACCACCAATTTTCACCAAAATAAAGACACTACCAATACCATTTGGATTTTTATTGATTATTCGTTTCATTGAAATATTTAGTAATACACAAAGAGAGTGAAATTATTTATATAATATTCACTCTCTTTAAAATTTAATATAATATTATATTCTTTAAATAGAATTATTCAATTGAACATGAATATGAAGAGTCGTTCCATATTAAAGTTAAAGTAAGTAATGACTATTTATTTTTCACAATATCTTATTTTAAATTTTACAAATGAAAGTTGAAGTTTTCACTAAAAAGTTAGTTGTCACCCCATCAGCCAAACAAAACCACTTGTCGAATACAAATAAACAAAACAATATAATACAATAATTAGAATTTGTGGTCATATTTTTTTTATCCTTAGGGCCTTGTTACATAATGATAATAGATCTAGAAGTCCATGTAAACATGATTAAAAAAAATCAATTTATAACCTACACAAACACACATGTTTCGTGAATAGCTAAAATCTTCTAAAGACATTCAAGGGAACTCCTTATTACAATTTTTCTATGGATCCAACAACTTTTTTCCAAACTCACACAGAAATCTACAACCCAAAGCACTTTTGTAACTCACAGAAACAACCTATAAAAGTCTATAATTTTTCATCACCTACAATAGAAGTCTCCATGAAAACATTTGATAAAGATAAATATACAATAATCACATGTTGAAGAAGATCAATCCTACAGTTAACTCCTCATGAGAAGCATCGAACAAACAAATAACAATATCCACCAATGACATGTTGGAAGAATGAATTGAATCAAACTTAGAGACCAACAAAAACAAACTCATTACTCTAACAACACTAACTCAACATAAAAGGGAAGGAATGAAACTAATAGTGTGTAGGTAGGGTGTGAATGGAAGAGTTTATATAATGCGTAGGAAAGTGGCTTTTAGAATCCTGTAGTTAGTGATTTTTTTTTTAAATAAGCATTGTATAGTGATTATTAATAGTGATATAATATCTAGTGAGTAGGAATATGGTTTTTGGTTTGTGATTATATTTTGGGACAACTCAAAAGTTTCATTTTTAATTTTCTTTGGTAACCGAAATTAAATGGAGATATAGGGGAAAAAATTCAAAACTAACCAAATTTAATTAAATATTAGAGTAATTAAAAAATAAAAGTCTATATTGATATAGTGTCTCCACTCGTTTACAATTTTGTCACCATAGAAATTAAATTTTTTTGTTGCAGCTATAGTAATTAATTAGAAACATTTTATTTTTTGTGGGAAAAGTAAATAATTTTAAAGAAATTAAAGCATTTCAAATTTTTTTAAAACATCAATTGATATAGTGGCTCGTGTAAGGTCTTAGCAATATCTCAACGGAAATACTATATTAGGGAGAGATCAAATTTTTTTGGTGAATAAGTGTATTTTTTGGTGAATAGGGAGAGACCAAATGATCATTTAACTTTAAACTGTTACTATATTTTAATAGTTTGTAAGAAAGATTTATTAATTAGTAAGCTTCATATATTTTTTTCAATGAAAAATATTTATTTCAACCAATACTAGCAGTATGTTGCTAAATACTCATGTTCTCCAATAAATTTTGTTGTTAATGGGAGAAGGTGAGAAAATGTCGCTCCCAATTTTCATTATTCTTGTAGTGAAAGATAATAACCAATCCTTTAACATGAATATCATTTTTGCTTCTTTTTCTACTGCCGTTTTCTCTGATGTTATTTCCAAGCATCACTGAAATCCTCTTATTTTTATTTATATCTAGAATTCGGCAGGACATTTTCAGCCTATAATAAATTCTACCCACACCTGAATTTCACATGCAAAATTTCCAAAGGTACAAAGTCGAGCGTCAATGAGCAACTACAAAGTCTAATTTTAATTTTGAGAATATCCGCCCACTCCCCATTGACAAAAATCACTACGAATATAGCACCCAAAAAACATAAAATAAAATAAGCCTAATAAATAATCTGTAACTCATTTAGAATCGGTAAAATCAGCATCAATCACATCCCCATCAGGTCCCTTGCCTGATGATTCTGATGGGCCAGACTCGCTACCAGGTGGTGTAGGCCCTGCTCCAGCCCCTGCAGCTCCTGGTTGGTTGTATAGAGACTGTCCAAGCTGCATAACTTCCTGGTTGAGGGCAGCCATGGCATCTTTAATAGTTTGGGTCGAACCACCAGAAATAGCATCTTTAAGCTCCCCTAGTTTTGCTTCCACCTTCTCCTTCACAGGGCCAGGAACCTTGTCACCTAGCTCTTTCAATTGCTTCTCAGTCTGGTAGACAACAGAGTCCGCCTGGTTCTTTGTGTCAATTGCATCTCTCTTCTCTTTGTCCTCCTTTGCAAATCTCTCCGCATCGCTTACCATCTTCTCTACCTGCATTTCATTCAAGAGATCATGAGCACCAAAAGTAGAACAGATTATTGCCTCTAAATGTACCATAATCTTAAATTCAGAAGTCTTTCACAAAATCAACCCAAAGGTAGTGAACAGATAAATATTATAGAGTTTTATATAACTAAATGATTTAAAGCCATAAATGATACCTCATCAGAAGGCAATGTGCTAGCACCAGTAATGGTAATATCTTGCTTCTTCCCTGTGCCCTTGTCTACAGCGGAAACTGAGAGAATGCCATTTGCATCAATGTCAAATTTCACCTCGATCTGAGGAACTCCACGAGGTGCTGGAGGGATACCATCCAAGCGGAAGCTACCAAGAGATTTATTGTCCCTAACAAATTCTCTCTCACCCTGAAGGACATTAATTTCTACACTAGTCTGTCCATCAGCAGCAGTAGAGAAAACCTCTGACTTTGAAGTGGGAAGTGTAGTATTTCGGGGGATAATTTTTGTCATCACACCACCTAGAGTTTCCAAACCCAAGGATAATGGACTAACATCCAACAGGACAATGTCACTGACATCTCCAGCCAACACACCAGCCTAAAATCAATTCAGAATAATGTGATGACAATGATTATTAACAATAAAAGAATACCCCCAAAAGTATTCAAAAGTTACAACGAAGTTAGTGGCTTATCCCACCTGAACTGCAGCTCCAAGGGCAACCACTTCATCTGGATTGACTGTCACATTTGGGTCCTTTCCAGTCAACTTCTTTACGAGCTCTTGAACAGCAGGGATACGTGTTGATCCACCAACAAGAATCACCTCATCAAGATCCTTAAATGAGAGTTTTGCATCCCTCAGGGAGTTTTCCACTGGTGTCTTGAGTCTGAAACACAATTCATACAAGCATTATTAAACATGAGTACTTTATTAAGCAACAATATCGTATCAGCTTGACAATCAGTTAGTCAAGTTCAAGCTCAGAGGAAGAGCACTTCAAAATTAGAGGAAAACAATAGATACAATAAGTTAGCATTACCTGTCAAGAAGATCAGAGCATAATTCCTCAAACTTAGCCCTTGTAAGAGTTGTTTCAATATGTTTGGGGCCATCTGCTGTAGCAGTTATGAATGGCAAACTGAAAATACAGGCATTAAAAGCTGAGCGGTTTGCCAAAAGCTTAAGAGGTTACACTAAACAACGACAAGAATTGAGTGTGGAATGGTCAACAACAAAGTAAGTACCTGATGTTGGTTTGAGTCAATGATGAAAGCTCCATTTTTGCTTTCTCAGCTGTCTCGGTGAGGCGCTGAAGAGCTTGTTTGTCTTTCAAAAGGTCTATACCTTCATCTCTCTTGAAGCTTCCAGCCAGCCAATCAACAATTCTCTATAGCCAACAGATGATGATAAGAAACAGTTAGCAAAAAATGTGGTCATCACGACATGAACCTATATACTATGTACTTATAATACAAAACAACGGAAGAACTCCAACCTTATCAAAGTCATCCCCACCCAAGTGTGTATCACCAGAAGTAGACAGCACTTCAAACACTCCATCACCGACCTCAAGCACTGAGACAAAGTTATATATACAAGTCACTCCATGTATTCTAACGTAAGAGAAAACCATCTAATCTAATACTGTAATACTCAAAAGGGCAGGGTTTTCAATACCTGATACATCAAAAGTACCACCTCCAAGATCAAATACCAAGATTGTTTCATTGTTTTTCTTTTCAAAACCATAAGCCAATGATGCCGCAGTGGGTTCATTGATAATTCGAAGAACTTCCAAACCAGCAATCCTGCCGGCATCCTTGGTAGCAGTCCTTTGTGAATCATTGAAGTATGCGGGCACAGTCACAACAGCCTTAGTCACTTTATCGTTCAAAAACTTGGAAGCATCATCAACAAGCTTTCTCAACACCTATAATAAATTACATAAATTAATTAATAAATCTCAGACACCTAATCTATCTATCTATCTATCTAAGCGCCTAGCAATAAGATAACATATGAACACAAAAGAGAGTTTATCAACAACTAACTAACTAAAAGTAAAAGTACCTGGGCAGAAATTTCTTCGGCAGCGAACTGCTTGCCAATAGCGGGGCAGTCGAGTTTGACGTTGCCGTTCTCGTCCCTAATGACCCTGTAAGAGACCTGCTTTGACTCCTCGTCCACCTCCGACATCTTTCTCCCGATGAACCTCTTGACGGAGAAGAAGGTGTTCTCGGGATTCACTACAGCCTGACGCTTGGCGATTTGACCGACGAGCCTGTCGCCGTTCTTGGTGTACGCCACAACGGAGGGTGTGGTTCTCTGGCCCTCGGCGTTGGTAATGATGGTGGGCTTCCCACCTTCCATGACGGCGACGGCGGAGTTGGTGGTTCCCAGATCAATACCGACGACTTTCTCATTGACGACTCTCAAAGTGAATCCCCTTCTGGAGCCCTTGCTCCTCAATTTAGGAAAGGAGGCGCGCGGGAAGGCAGAGTAATTTGAATAGAGTCCCTGACCGAAGAATACGGTTCTGGAATTAGAGTAAGTGGAACCAGATTTCTTGAGAGAAGAGGCAAAAGAGGGGGTTCCGAGACCGTGTATCTGGGCACTAGAGGAAGCCATGTATGTAGAGAAGATAAGATGAAACTATAGCCCTAAACCCTAATTTAAAGTTGAAGAGAAGCGCAACCCTAGTTAGTTCCTAGTTGAAGAGAAGCGCAACTACCAACAATTGGATGGATAGGGGGGGGATGTGGGAGAAGCGCAAAAGAATTGGGTTGGGGTTTTGTTATTGTTATGGGAGTAGAATAGAAAGATGAGGGTTGCGTTGGGTTGGGTTGGGTTATATCTTCGTGTGTGGTGCCACGTCGTCGTCTTCGGAATTTGTTTATTCTAGAACCATCTCCTGCCTTCCCGTTCCATTTCTAGCCCTTTGATTCAATTCGCGGTCCTTATTCGATGGACAAACCAAGCTGCATTTTACTAGTATTATTTTTTTTTTGTTACAACTTTCAAATGTGCGCCAATTTGCTTCTACATCCATCCACACAAGAAAAATTAATCAATAACTAGATAGCGATTTGCGTGCGATGATTTATGAGTGTGATATGTTCTATAGATGTAGTTTCAAAAAAACATCAACATTTTATAAGGGGGGTATAAAAATAATAGGGAAGGAGGGGGTGGTAAAAAGAGTGTGGTGGTGCCAGGTGTAGATTATTCTCTAAGTCAAGATGGTTCTTTTTTATGGGCGGGTCCTGGCAGAGGGGCCTGCCAGGAGCAATGAGTCTGATTAGCTGGAACTGCTTGGGCTTGGGTCACCCACGAGCAGCTCTTTCTCAATTGGTAGTGGGAAAGAGTGGAACTTTGTATTTGAGCCCCCCATATGAGGTTCGAATCACTAAGGCAAAAATTCTACTGAGGGGTAGAAAAGATCTTGAGTAATAGCTGGGGTGGTGGACCCGGCCGTTACATAAAAAGCGCTTTTTATGTAACACCCAGCCCCTCTCTCTCAAGCTTTGTGTGTACTCACGATCTTTTCTACCCTCCTCAGTAGAATTTTTGCCCTCGTGGGATTCAACCTGCACATGGGGCTCAAATGCAAAAGTTCGCAGCTCAATTGGTAGTGGGAAGGTGTGGAACTTTGCATTTGAGCCCCATGTGCAAGGTTCGAATCCCACGGAAGGCAAAAATTCTACAAGGGGGGTAGAAAAGATCGTGAGGTACACACGGGCTTGAGAGAGAGGGCCTGGGGTGTTACACACGACATCCTTTGTCTAATTAGTTATACTTTATTAATATTTTACCCTTTTATTTATAGAGAAAAAAACTTAATTAAATTTTTAGTTTTTAGAGCTTGACAAGAGTGGACTCTTGCTCCTACGCACTCCGGATGCAAATGGAGGAATCAAAGCTACGTAGTTCTTCCCGAAAAAGGTTTGTTGGTTGGTGTTTTTAGTGTAGGGGTCCTAGGACTATTTGAACTATGCATACCATCGATCTCTGGTGACGACTAACCCGGATTGCACAACCGACATAGTCCCCTACTTTTTGAAAATGATTTTTTTGTGTTTTTGAGAGAAATTGGTTTGATGTGAGGTGGGTTGGTTTTAGAATAGGTATTCTAGGACTCTTGAATCAGATAACTCATTCGCCCTAGAAACGCTAACTAACCTTGGTTGTACAACCGACTTAGTCCCCTATCTTTAGGACAAATCATTTATTTATATTTTTATAAGTTTTTAGGATTATGAATCAGCATGCAATTTCATTGGTCCTAAAATGATGACTAACCCGGTTGTACAACCGACTTAGTCTCTTATTGATATTTTAGAAGAAAATGTTTATTTATTTGTATGTTTTTTGTAAAAGAAATGAATAAAAACAAAAAAGAGTTGCAATAGTAAATGGGGGTGTAATTATTAGAATGGGGGTTTATGAGACTTTGGAGTTGTGCAACTCCGACGCCTTAAAAATTTATTCACAACCGAGATAATTTACTAATTATTTTCAAAGAAATCGACTTATTTTCGTTGTTGCAGGCTTCATCTAATCATATATATGGGATCTTGATTTTTATTAAGAAAACTCTTCGTAAGAAAAATAATAGGATTAAATACATTTATTGGTTGTGGTAAAAAAAATATAAGTATGATTTAGAGAACAATATTGAACTTGTACGCAACTAGTCAAGAGATGCAAACTAAGAAAAGGAAAGAACAACATGTTAATTTGTCTAAACATCAAGTTATAAAAACAAAAATATTAATCAGATGTAAAGTAAAACAAAAAACAAAACTATGGAAAATCGAGTATAATAGAAACATGAATAATCAGGATAATAGACAAAGAAAGTTAGCATATATAACAATTAAACAAAGAAACAAATATAATAAACAAAATAATAGACTAGTATTGAATTAAAAGAGGTTACATGAGTCATTGGGATGTGCAGCAACCATGCATCATCATCGACAGTTATGAGTAATAGTAGATGAAAGAAAGTCAAGTAGTTCCCACGGTGATAAAGCAAGGTCGGCGAAATTTCAACTTTCTCCTTGTTTCTCAGTATTTGGGTGATTAGGGTTTCAACGTGAAACACTAATCCTTATTTTTTAGTGATTTTTGTAGTCTGTTGTGTGTTTTTTTTTTACTGAGGCAGACTGCCTATTTATATTAGAGAATTAGGTTTTAGCAATTAATGTTTGATTTGCCCTGATTTGGTTTATTTTTCAGATGCTTGGAGAGGAAGATTAGGGTTTTGGGAGAGCCTGAAGATCCAAGCTCAACTGTTATTTGGGCTAGAGCTGTGTTTATTTTGTATTTTTTTTTATCATTTTCGGATTCCATTTTTTGTGTATCTTAAAATATTATTTTTTTTACTTTTTGGGACTTTTGGACATTTTTTAAGGGTTGTATAGCTAATATTTTTAAATTTTGATTTTTATTAATTTTTTGACATATTATTTTGTGTTGAATAAAACAAAGACCAAATTGAATATGCGACTTAATAAATTAAAATACAATTAACAAGAATTCGGACAAAATTGGGGTATAACATCTGCCCCTTTTTATTTATATTTTACTAGAAAAAGGTGAAGTGTATTCAACTTTTGAGTAGAAATAGAAATAAAGATAGAATAGACGTCAATTTTGTCTGTTTAAGAGGAAGCGAAGGGTTTGAGAATGGGGGAGGAACGATTAACACTTGGCGCATTAACCGCGAACAAAATGAAGGATCGCTCGGGATCTGAAGGAGCACTAAGGCTCTGAAGGGCCACTTGGGGCCTTGAAGGAGCACTAAGGCTCTGAAGGACCACTCGGGGTCTAGAAGGCTGCCTAAGCCTTAATAGAGGACCATCGTGGTCTTAAGGTGCGCTACTAGCTACGGTACTAGTAAAACGGTCTGAGGGGCCTTTATATTCGAGCGGCCAGGGGTCAAGATCAGATCTGGAACTGACATGTTGACCAATAGAGGATGTCCACTATGTTCAGTCGACACAACTAGTCCCGAAGGACCCACGCGGTCCGGAAGGTCTGTCGGGCTCGACTACGACGTTTGCGACTGGGCCACTTAGGGGCAATGAAGGAGCGTAGTGCTCTCGAAGGACCAGCAGGGTCCGAGGATCAACCGGTGATCTCGTGATATGATATGAGATCAACGCCAAAGCTAGCGATATTAGAGGAACACAATATGGGGATCGACACTGCCGTGTTTACCCGAACATACCTAACGAATGCATTTACTGAGAATGGAAAAGCAATCTTCGTTTGGCATATATATAACAATGCAATGTAATGCACGCACGGGCAGTATATGGTGAGGTGATTAATGAAATGCAGAATGAATTTTTCTTTTTTGCTTTTCTTTGTTGCTTTTTTTTTTGCTTCTTTTTTGGCATACGATGAATGCATGAAATGCGAATGTGAATGTGATGTAAATGAAATGCTTGGATGCAAATGCTATGGTGCATGGCGTGATGATATGAAATGCTGATTGGGATGCAGAAACGTTTTTGATTAATTTTGTTATTTATGAGATTCGAGACTTTGGATGCGGAGAAGCAGAGGTGAATATTGATAATTCTTTGGAAAGATTAGATTTGATTCAAACTTCGGCAATTTCAAGGTTGTCATTTCCAGACACTGATGTGAAAAGGTACTTGACTCAATTTGCAAACTTGCTTAATTTTCTCTTCCATTACGATGCCCCATGATAACCGAAGTTTAGGTTCGCAAAGTTAGCTAAGTGGATTTTTAGCAGCACATGATCAACTTGTGTTCTCTCTCTCTGAAGCATTGTTTAGTAAAGACGTATGTTAGTGCAAGTATAGATGAATGAGTCAGTTAACTTGGGGTTCTAAAGGCCTAGGGTGAGGACATTTGTAGCACATGAATGAATGAGTGAATGACTGACTGGTCTTTGTCAAGGTCATGAAAGGTAGGTTTTTCCAAGCCAAAAAGTGCGTGGATCGCCCCAATTTAGATTTGCCCTCGCTCTAGTGGTGACAAGCTAGGGGTGTAGAAGATGATGAATTGGGAATGCATTGGCTTTGGAATGAGAAATTTTGTCTCAACCCATAGAGTTTAGGGTTGCCCCATTTATGGTGAGGACAAGATTGTCCTGACTAGAGTAGCAACCTTTAGGGTAATGAGTTGAGAAATTGCCCCGATATGGTTTTATGGATGGGAGTATAACGGAGATGAGATGGGTGTAGGTGAATTTCCCCAATTGTAGGTGGAGTGAAGGGTGACAGGGTTGCCCCACTTGATAATGGGATTTCAAACGGTTGCTTTGGTGAGGTTGTGGAAAGTGATAGAGTTAGGGTAATGAGTTTAGGAGCTGGTCAAATATGACTAGGTAGACTGGGTGTGGTATGGGATGGACGCTGGACAGATTTCCCCAAGCTTAAGTGGAACAAATGGTGAAAGGGATGCCCCAATTTAGGATCTAGGTGACGATCCTAGCGTAAGCCTTTTGGTTGTCTTTAGAACGACTCTCAGGCTATGATAGTCCTGAGTTTACCATGATGAAATCTGCACTTGGTGATCACTAAACCTTGCCTTTATATCAATGGAACTTGAATGAACCTTTGGAGTGCAAGCCCTTTTTGATTTCTTTATTTTGAGTTTTTTTTTTAGATACATTTTTTTTAGCAAACATATTGTAAATAAATAAACTTATTTGTCCTAAGATTAAAACTTTGAGAAAACAAAAGCAATCGATCATTGATCGGAATGGATTTTTGGAGTTGTAATGTGGTTAATGGTTAATGGTTTATGAAGGAAGGGATAATTGGGCTCAAAGAAGTGATAGCACATAGGATTTTTATTTGGTGATGTATCTTGGATAACAGGTAATGATTTTTGAAGGAAAGGGTTATTAGACTCAAATGAGTGTTTGAGGTTTTATTGAGACAGTAATTGATGTGCCTCATGGTAAAATGAACTTGTTTAGGGTTGTAACGTGGTCAAAGGTTTATGGAGGATAGGATATTGAGGCCAAATGAAGTCTTTGAGGGTTTATTTCAGACAAGGATCTCTTATGTGTTTACGGTAAGAAGTATCAGCTCATAATTGTACCACTTTTGTTTTTTCATGGTTTTTCGATCCTCTTTTTTTATTTCAGTTTTTTTTTTTTTTGATTTTTTCTTTTTCTTTTTCTTCCTTTCGAGCTTAGTGACTTGATAAAAATGATACACCATTTTTTATGTGGAATTGATCATTGTCTAGGGTGATTGAAAGTTTCTTTGGATTTTGCCCACTCCTTAGCTCGGGCATCAAGGGATTTTGCTAACATCCACAACTTCGATTGTAGTCCGACATTTATCCTTTCTTTGATTATTAATGAAATATAAGTTTTTCTTTGTCAAAAAAAAATTAATTTCGAAGTCTTTTAGATTAAATAGTCCCCCTAGCATGGTCCACATCCAGCTACACCTAGTTAAATGACCTACTGCAACCCGTTCACACATCAAGCTAGGTAATAATAGTATTGAGTATTGGCTCCGCCCAACCACAATGAAAGTCAAGTCCGAGTCTAAATTGTTCTATCACAAGAACTGAACTCAAGTACTAGCTAAATATATCCTTTTAAATGAAGTGCATTAACCACTCACACCAGTAATATTATACAGAGTGCAGAGCAATTTAAGAATGATAACTATGTACCTAAAACAACATTTAGGTATAATGGCAATTTTCTCCATTAATTTTGGAGAAATTACAGCATAAGAGCTAATAGGATTGGACAACAAGCAATGGGTAGGATAAAATTGTTTCAGTCATACAATACAAGGCACATATCAGACATTAATTATAAATTTTGTCAAAAAAAGACATTAATTATGAATTAAATAACATAAAACTAATACGAAGTATGACATACTGAATCATTCATTCATGTCTTATATCATCTGACAGTAACACTCGAGTTTCTATCAGATGTGTACCAAATCGGACTTAAATACGGTAGCACATGCACGAGATAAATATACATTAAAACGTTGACTCCTAAGCAGGAATAGAAAACAGTTTCTTTGACAAGGAAAAAAAATGAAAAGTACCATGTTATATTGTTGTTATATTATATATAATCCTAGGAACTCTTTCTGTGGCACTCTTTCTCAGATGCACCAGATAATATACAGCCTGCTAGTAAGCGTACAGGGGAAGAAAAATAAATTTTGCTAGGTGTGCAAAGCCATAAATAAGTTCTGTTTACGAGCATGTTCTGGAATAAGCCGATTGATGACGTCGGGTGGTATACCTGAAAGTTCTGCATGAATGAACATACAAGTCAGGAAGGACCAAGCAGAGTAAACCAAAAATAGATCATCAATGTATGAATTCGTTTCAAGATGATTGTCTCGCACAAATATGAATGTATGAATTTGTTTTAAGAAATCATAACTTAATATTACTCAAATTTACAGCAACTGAACCATAAACTTGGAGGTTTCGCCAGTTCTTTTCCTTCTCCGGTCAGATTTCGATTTTTAAAACATTGATTATATTATGAGACTAAAATATTTTTTTTTTCATTTTCCTTTCCTCCATTTGAACAGTGTACAAACAAATCACGTCAGTGTTGCGAGACAATTATATTATTGGCCAATGGCTATTGGCTTACAGCTTTAAACAAAGCTCTTTTAAAGAATTCAATCTTAGATTGTGCAGATATGTGAGTCTAAGGTAGTATTTTAACTCACCCTGAGGTTTAAAATTAAACAGTGGAGGCAGTGGGCGACCATTAGGGAGGCGGGTGTTCGGATCCCTCAATTCATCAAAGAAGGGATGAATGCAAGCTTCCAACTGCAATGCCACAATATAGCAAGCATCAAAGAAATTTGTAATAATAATTGTACCGAGATGAGAATATAATACAACTAAAAAAAGTGCAGAGGTTAAACGTACAGCAGTGCATCTCAAATTAGGAGAGTACTGAAAGAACCTACAGACAAGGTCCACTGCTTCTGGGGGTAAGCGTTTCTGAAAGACCTGTTAAATCAGGATAATGTTGTAGTAAATCCCTTGTGCAAACAAGAATTTAACGTAGGCCAGACATCCACACAGATTCAATCAATACGTTGCATATGCTCAAACTGAATAGCTTCAGACAAACATTAATGCCTATCCCTTATATAGAAAAATGCAGCTTATAATAATTTTAACTTTTAACACAGTACGGTTTGGCTTTCCTGGCATCTCGCGACGAAGGAACTGGGACAATTCGTCAATACCTACCTACACTAGTCTAACTTTAGTCTCCTATGGTCCTTGAAATTTGTCTAGATTGAAGCCATTCCACCCCATATCAAGTCAACAATAGAAATAAGCTGACTACTTGATTCATAGTCAACTCTATCTAATGCCATAATAACTCAGAAAATGAACCATATTAAGTTATATCATCCTGCAACATGTGCAATTGATGTAAGGCTGCACATACATGGATCAAATAAAGAGAAAGTGTAGTGAAATAGAAGTGCAAAAAAAATAAGTAAAGGCAAAGAATCTGATAGATTTAAGGTGAATGTGATGGGAATCATAATAGAATCCCCTCACAAAAAAGACAAGTACACATCTTCATCGATACTAACTTCATTTTTATTTCCCAAAATGTAGGGTAATAGAAGGGAATGTTACTTTTTCCAATAACAAATGGTGTCTGGATAGGGAGGAAATACAACTTTAGAAAGGATTTTGGTTCCCATTTATATATGAAACGTCATTGTCATCCTTTTTACCATGAAACATATCCCTTGATCACACAAGGAACGATCTAAAGTCAAGATATAAGTGTTAACAAGACAGAATTCACAACATCCTGAAATTAATAATCAAATTAAGTATGGCATCAAAAGAACATTGTTGACACGAGTATAATTGAAGAAATATATAGTACAGGTACAGGCTCAACATTGATTAAAATTAGCTCGCCAACAAATAATTAGCATAAAAAATTAGCCTAAATCCTTAATTTAATTAGTAATTACTACAAGCGCTTCACACTAAACTTCAAAATACAAGCAAAGCACAAGAGAATAAACCTTGTGCCATGGATGAGGTTTTATCTGCGGAAACTTAAATTCGGTATAATTTGGGTTCATGCACTTTATCTCCTCCCTGGTTGGAGTTCCCAAAACCTGAAATAAAAAAACATTAAATTGTAAATTTTGTGACTCCTTTGGAGGAATAGTGAATTACAAAACTCTTATATCATTATTAGAACAATAACAGAACTAGAGAGATCTAAACTACAAAATATATATGTAGAGTGAAAAAAAAAAAAATCCATCACTCTAGCTCATTCAAACCAAGAAGGGTTAACCAGGCATTGAAAATTATCTTTACTATCAAGAGTAGAAATCATTGAACAATAACAAAATAAATGTGGAAAAATATATCTGAATATTATTAGAATTGTATCTTGAGTACACACGCTAATACATTTGTAGAAAAATATGCTGACATTTAAATAGGCTATAGTAAATGTAAACCTAGCGGGCTTGATTAATGGGGCGGATACATATTTACAAATAACTCTAATATTTACAACAATAAATATCCATTTCCAATGTAAAGGGACAAGTCAAAACTCCAAAAATGTACATATAAAGTTTGAATAAAATAGTTCACACATTCATTTAATATGTCAGAATTGCATAATTCTCGGAGGAACAAATCCAGTTTGATTGAAAAACGTGGATGACAAATCCTCACCTTGATGATTTCAACTAGCTGATCAACTCCACTCTCTCCCGGAAACAAGGGCTGAAAATTAAGTTGAACTTCAGGGAAAACAAGAAAGGCAACAGAAAATGACACGAAAAAAATGGCCACATGTTTATTCAAGCATCAAATCAAACTACCTGTCCAAGAAGTAATTCAGCCATTACACAACCAGTTGACCATATATCTATTGCAGTTGTATATTCAGTGGCACCAAATATAAGTTCTGGGGCACGATAGTATCTTGAACAGATATACGAAACATTAGGCTCTCCTTTCACCTGATGAATTAGAAGAATGAAACTTGAGGAGCGGAAAAAGTAGCTACTATCAACCACCAGTGCACCTAGCTTAATATCTTACCAACACTTTTGCACTCCCAAAATCACAGAGTTTCAGCTGATGCGTGTGTGGGTTCACCTGCCAAGAGCAACATGCACTTGAGCTACACCAATAGAAACTGATGCAATGCAAGCACAGGTATACCAGTATATATTTTATCATCTTTCAGCTACGTTAAACAATTTCACAAGGACTGCTAGTCGACAATGAGCATACCCAAATCCAATCCTCTAGTCGACAATGAGCATGGTAAAGTAACAACCCTCTAGCCAGGTTTGCCACTGTTATACAGACTGCCCGAGAAAACTATTCCAGAAAAAAAAAATCCCTAATTTCCTCTACAATTAAATCTCCTACAGTCAACTTATCGAGAAAAACAAAGAAGAAACAACTATTACAAGGCAATTCACACTTGGGTTCATTTAGCAAGCAGTTTTTAAATTGATATACAATACAATAAATAAATACTCAGAATGGCACTGTTCCGTATTTCCCTTATCAAAGTAAAGGTTCTAAAACCTCCACATATCATTCACTTTCACATAAGAGAATAACAGACTTCAAGAGAGAAAGTAAAATATTCAAATTTAAAAAAGTGATAATCTGAAAATCTGAACCCCATAAATCCAACCAAATAACAGTGACACAAAAATACCTTCATACATAAAGATGTGACATATACACTATTAGTCAGTAATATAAAGCCATCATTGTACATTGTACAGCTTCCTCAAGCTTTTACAAAGTTGGCACTAGCATGATATAAAGCCAGTCTTGGGCCTCAAACCGTTTAGAAGAGTTTGTCTTTGGCATGGACAATTATTGTGGGATATTAGTGTATACAAGTAAAACAGGCATTCGAGAAACTATCCACTTCAGTGCCAACTTCAGAGAAAAGTCTAAGACATCACTAACTGATCAAATGAACAAACAACTCAAAAATCTTTGGAAAAGTATGCTACATTTATTTATAGGAGCAAACAGGTGTGCATGCACTTCGCCAAAAATAAATGAAATTGAACCTAACAAGTAGTAAGGATAACAATCTTCCATTATCTGTTTATTCTAGGCCATAAGCTATTAATTGCATTTCAGTAATGTTTCCATCCAATGTTGATTCATATAGATGTGAGAGCGTTAAAATGCTGCAACTTCTAAATTAACATGTGACCAAAAACAATATCATACAAACAAGCACATTACGATGCATTGACTAAAAGTAATGAGTCCCACTTAACAAACAAATCGATACCCCAAATAATGTCTTACAAGTAGGTTCTGAGGCTTGATGTCACGATGACAGATGCCAATGCAATTATGTATGTAAGCAAGGGCCCTGCATATCTGCAGCCAAAATCAGAGACAAGGAGGAGATTTATCAACCAACAATAAACTACTAGGATTTGAAATATATAAATTCACAATTCTTTTTTTTCTTTCCCGTCTAAATGTCTTTTACCCATATATACAAAAGCAATATTTATTATGATTTCTTTTTCTAGTTTTATGATTCTTTTGAAAAGAATTTTATCAGATTCTATTTATATATATATAAATAATTATATATCATATCAGATATATATATATATATATATATATATATATATATATATATATATATATATATATATATATATTTAAGAAAAACAATCAGGCAGGGATTAAAAGAGATAGCTTTTCCTGGTCTGATCATAAAATATTTTGGGGGATTATCTCTTGCAATTTTATATGTATTTCCAGCTTTTCAATCCCAGATCAAACAAAAAATCAAGCAACTAGATACCTGGTATGTATAAAGTTTTACGTATATCAAAGGCATTCGCTGGTTAATCCTGCTATAGTTCCTTGCAATACGATTCACGGTTTCAGGAACGTATTCAAGTACAAGGTTCAAGTAAACTTCTTCTTTGTCGGTTGTTGAAAAGAAACAATGCCTCAAGGCAACAATATTTGGGTGATCCAGCATTTGCATAATCTGTAACTCTCTATTCTTGTAGCGCTTGTCCTGGAGAACCTTCTTGATGGCCACAATCTCTCCTGTTTCTCTACATTTTGCCTGAAAACAGCATTGGTGGAATGAAAAGGGTGTCTGTATGAGATATATAATAACAGCATGACATTTGCAAACTAAGAATTTTGCCTCACTTGAAAAACAGTGCCAAAAGAACCCGTTCCAACTACATGTTCCGCGATATAACTAACATTCTGTCGATTCAAAAGGGAAAAAATTGTCACAATTCCGTAGTTGCCAATAGTTCACATATGATGTGATGTGATGATAGCATATACACGAGAGTTATAGAATTCCAAATGACCTGTTTAGATTGACCATTCCGGCCACCAATGCTGGTTCGTATCACATGCCCTGTTTCAGCACCCACACCATCAATGATGTCCGGCTCACTATCCTGCAAAGTATAAAATAGTGGCAACTGAAATTGACAGGGAAATTTTTTTTTAAAAAAAGGCTAGGAAAAAAATTGAAATTTCAGAAGACCGTAAAGTTAGATTGCAGAATTTAATTTAATCTAATTCCTGGGAATATATATATATATATATATATATATATATATATATATATATATATATATATATATATATATATATGAATCGATGATCAGGATAGGAAAATATCCAAATTGAGAATTGCAATAAATAAGTGATTGTTACTAATTGGTCACAAAAAAAAAGTGATTGTTACTAAACAAGTTGAGTTGGTTTAGTTGGGAACTAACTCTGCCATCATCATCATCATCATCATCATGGTGATGGTGGTAGTCATGGACATGGTCGACCTTGTCCCTGAGTTTCATCTCAAGCATCTCTCTACCAAGCCAATCCACAGAACTAGATGAACCCCTGAAGCCAGACCTCGAACTGCCGACACCACCATTTCCGAGGCCTGCAGACGCCATATCACTATCACTATCACTAACAAACTCTTACTCTGCTATCTTCTTTACAATTTCCTCCAACCCTTTACTGAGTCACTGTCGTGTTTTGAAATCCAAAACACTCAACTGTCAAATTAACTACCAAAGAGAGCAAAACAACAATTAGATTTGATCAGATCTACTCTAGTCCCTTCAAAACAAAACAAAAAGAATAAAGAATCTAAAGCACCTGGTGCAACTGGAACTGGAACCGATTCTGATCATGAGAATGGGAGCACTGTAGTTGCATTTTGTTTTCACCTCCGCCAGGACAATCGGTCGGACTTCGGAGACAGTGAAGTGAAGCCGATCGCAAATTCAATCTGCTTTACTCTCTCCACCAATATCATGCTCTTTTCATCTCTTTTATCTTTCTTTATTTATTTATTATTTATGAGTTTAATTTATATACGAAATAAGTATTTTATCTGTGCATATGAAGATGTGAAACTGTATTGTTTATATATTGTTACGAAGTATAATACTACTAGTGTTGTGATTCGTCCGATGGACGGGACCAATACTTCAGATTCTATGGAAGGAAGAGGCAATGCTTTATGTTATAAGAGGAAGATTAGATCAATAGTAATTGAAGTCAAATTGTCAAACAAAAAAATAATTTGTGTTAAAGTTAGAGTAAATGGTTAGTCCATATTAAACAATATTATCATAGAATAGACACGTTTAATCAAATATGTTAAAATAGGGGTCGTCTGAGATGAATATTGTAACATTTTATTGAGTATTTGAACAATTAGTTTTTTCCCAAGCGCTAAAGTAACTCAAAACACACCACTTGACATTACACTTTACGTATTTCATAATGACACTATTTTTTTCCAGCAAACCAGGTATTGAGGAACAGACTTTACATATTTGGACAGTTACAATTTTTCCGAACGCTAAAGTAACTTGAAGCACACTACCTAATGTCGTACTTTACGTTTTTTTACAGGAAATTGTTTTTTGGTTTGACCAAACCAATTACTTAGAAACGAACTCTACATATTTGTACAATCTAAATTTAATATCTAAAAAGACTTTATACAATTTGTAAAAAAAAATAATGTTTGATTCCAAAAATTTGATGGTGGAGGAACAAATTCCGCCCATTTAAACAACCAAATATTCTATTGAATCGTAAAATACCACAAAAATATAAAATATGAAGGAAGAGAAAGAGAGAGGGAGAGTGAGGGGTAAAAAGGGAATAAAAATATAAAGAAAAAAAAGAAGGGGTGAAAGAGTTTGGAGAAGAAAAAAAAAGAGGGGGTAGGGGAGGGGGGAAGGAGGGAGTTGGCGCCAAAAGTGGGGGGAGGACCCACTTGGAGACTACATCCGGATTTATAGTTTTGGATTGAACTTATAATAAATTTTCATAATCTATAACATTTTGATATGTTATTAGTAGAGGTGTTCATGGTGCGGGTTGGTTCAGTTTTAGCAAAAAACTAAACAGATCCGCAAGGCAAAAATATATGTGATTTTGGTTTGGTTTGTTCGTTGGTTTCTAAAAAGAAAAAAACAAACAAAACCAATGTGGTTTGGATTGATTCGGTTTTTAACAAGACAAAACACAATTTAAAAAGTTGTAGATAGACTTACCCAATGTGGTATAACCAAATAAATTAATAAATGTGAGGAAATATTGACGACTCTTATTTGGAATGGAAAATATAATATGTAGAGGAGGTGTTTGTGAGTAAAGAGAGCGGGCTAAAGAGTCTGGTATACAGCTAACTGAAGTAAGGTGGGAGAGCGGAAAAAGCTTGGCATGGCAGTGAGTGGAACAGAGATCCTTGAGGGGAGGATCTCTTGTACAGTTCAAGCTTATGAACTTATCTTGAGTTTGGATGAGATTTAACATGATCTCCTAAGATTTGGATCTAGAAAATTGGCAAAAACAGTAATTTCTCACAACAAACTCATGAACAAAACTCAACAACACAAAAGAAAAGATGAACACTTACTTGAAAGGGGAAGAAATGACAAATATGGAGAAGATAAAAATGAAAATGGAGAAGGAAGTCCACCACTTATACTTGAGCTCTCTTAGCCTCAAGGTTGTGTGCTCAAGGTTCTCATCTCAAGAAACCTTGGAGAATCCATGATGAACCTCACCACACTAGCAATGGAGTCTAGCTCTCACCTCTCTCTTAGGTCTCATGGCTCTCTCTCAACAATTGCTCAAATGTGAAAAGTGATCTCATTCATCATCAAAATTCAAACTATTACATTAGGGTTTCAAGTACTTATATTGTGGACATATGGATCCTAGGCCCACAACTAAAGTCCAAGAGAAATACAAAACAAGGCCCAAGGCCACAAACTAAGCTACTAAGGCCAACATGGCTCAATTAAAAGTGTCTTACAATTTATTGAAATAAAAACAAACCATAGGAAATACTAGAGTTGGTTATCTAGATATTCCCTACAATTTACATGGTGAGCACAGTGAAGTATGTTCCCTTGAATTCTTGTTGACTATTTTTGGTATTTATCTTTATGATTTTCATCCAAGCTCCATGCTTGTGGGCTCACATAAAGTTCACATGTATTATACAATTGTATTAAATTAAATCACCGTATGAAATGGTCAAAAAACTAGGAACCTATTTAATATTAAGAAACTTATACTATATAGTACTTCTTGCACGGTGTGCTGAAAACTCTATGTCATTTTAACTTCATGATGAACTTGTTTTCTACATATATTGTTTTGTCTAATTTTGTTTTTGTGTATAGAACTTTGCGGTTTGGTTTGGTTTTGTTTGGTTTTTGTAATGAAAATCGCAAACCAAATCAAATCGCGTGATTCACTATTAACAAAAACCAAACTAAACCAATAGAAAGCGGTTTTTTGCGATTTTCGGTTTGGTTTAATTCATTTTGCGGTTTTTTATTGGTTTGGTCCAGTTCTGAATACCCCTAGTTAATAACCTACATAAAGATAGATAATAGTTAGCAATTTGTAAGTTATTCATAAGATGTTACCAATATCCAAAATACATGATTTAATTTGAAATAAAGAGATATTACCTCAAATAACATAAGATATGCACCTCTGTTGGCCCTCATATTGCCGCTATCGTTAGTGGTTAAATTATTTGTGAAGATATGAACCCCCGTTACCAAATGCTTAAGGTAGACAATCTATTGTCATTTTTTAAAGATGAATTTGTTTGTACCCGTGTTTTAAAAAAGCAAACCAACCAAACGGTGCAACAAATTAAATCATCATCGACATTGCCTCTGTTGAATTATTTGAGTGATTCGACCATAGTTTCATCTGAGTTCAAATGATTTAACGTAGTTGAACCATGGTATGAAAATCTTATTAGTTCGATACCATGATGCTTCTACTTAACAGTTCGAATATGATGTTATACTGCCCAGTTCCAACTACAATATAGTCTAAAGTTTTCATATTTTAACTTAGCCTAAATAAATGCATCTCGCGCGTAGCTTGAGCATGTGTCTCTAGTATATAATACATAAAGGTTTGCATATAATACTGCAAGATAAGTTCCCAAAGAAGTAACATTATGTTTGTTCCCAATAATGCACGAGCAATGTTTTTTTAATAGACAAAGTGGTTAGTAATTAATGTGTTAGTTGTTAAAGGGGAGCGGGGGCGGGGTTCGAACCCCGTACGCCAACATTTTCCACCAACGACGTCCCTTTCACTCAACCAAGTGAGCTACCCTTCTGTGACGTGCACGAGTAATGTTATTTTGGCAGTTTTTTTTTAAAAGCATCAGATTCCCACCTTAGAAGGAAGAAAGATTCGAGAGTAACCCTACTTATTAAACACTCTTATCTACCCATACACGTGAAGGTATTTTTGAAATTTTAAAAATTAAGGACGTGCAATGAGTAGTTGAGAGTGTTTAATAAGTAAGGGCCTTAGGATTTTAGTTAGTATGGGTTTTACTTTCCCCACTTCCCCTCCTACTCAAACACACCTAATGGGGTGTGTTTTGAGTAGGAGGGGGAGTGTGGAAAGTAAAACCTTCGTAAAATATTTGAATTTGAATATAGGTTTGGCCCATTTTGGCGGAACAGCCCAAATGTTCCATAACCCTAACACTAAGAATCGACATCGGCACTGCGCTCAGACAGCTTTCGCAGCTCCGCCTTTCCCCTTCCTCCCCGCATTCTTGAATCCTCCAGATAAGATACGTAGTTGCACAAAAGGTATGCTACAATTCTAAGTCTCGACTCGAGCGTTTATTTTTTACTGTATTGTGTATACACGGTAACGGCCATTGATTTGATGTTGTTATTTTCATTGAAGCTACTTAGAACGTTTGAGGAACGATGGCTTCGAGATTCTGGACGCAGGTATTTCTATTGTTGATTAATTGCACGATGGGTTTGCCGAATTTGTTAGCGTCAATTTCATGGTCACTGTTATTGTTGAATGGCAGGGCGATAGTGATTCGGAGGATGAGCAAAGTGATTATGACGAGGAAGTTGAAACTACAGCGGCTGAAACTGGTGGTCAAGCGAATAAAAGCGATTACTACCTTCAGGGAAACGCAAGTGACAGTGATGATGATGATGGCCAAAAGCGGGTTGTTAGATCCGCAAAAGATAAGCGTTTTGAAGAGATGGCTTCCACTGTTGACCAGATGAAGAATGCCATGAAGATCAACGACTGGGTGAGTTTGCAAGAGAGCTTTGACAAGATCAACAAGCAACTTGAGAAAGTCATGCGTGTCACTGAGGCTGTCAAGGTCCCCAATCTCTATATCAAGGCCCTTGTTATGCTCGAAGATTTTCTGTCTCAGGCTTTGGCAAACAAGGATGCCAAGAAGAAGATGAGTAGTAGCAATGCCAAAGCCTTCAATGCAATGAAGCAGAAACTGAAGAAGAATAATAAGCAGTATGAGGATTTGATTAATAAATGTAGGGAGAGTCCCGAGAGTGAGGAGGAGAAGGTTGACGATGACGACACTGAGGAAGAAGAATATGAAAGTGATGATGAGATTATTGATCCGGAGCAGCTTCAGAAACAGGAACCAAAATCTGATTCTGAAGCTTCTCAATATGAAGATGAAAACCCTGATGGTGCCACTGATGGACCTTGGGACCAAAAGCTTAGCAAGAAAGATAGGCTCTGGGAGAAACAATTCACAAAAAACCCAACTGAGGTCACATGGGAGACAGTTAACAAGAAGTTCAAGGAGGTTGTGGCTGCTAGGGGAAGGAAGGGAACTGGAAGGTTTGAACAGGTTGAACAACTTACCTTCTTAACAAAAGTGGCTAAAACACCGGCGCAGAAGCTGGAAATTCTTTTCAGCGTTGTTTCTGCTCAGTTTGATGTTAATCCAGGCCTCACTGGACATATGCCCATTAATGTGTGGAAAAAATGTGTGCAGAATATGCTGGTCATTCTTGATATTCTAGTTCAGTATCCAAACCTTAAGGTTGACGATTCTGTAGAGCCAGATGAAAATGAAAGTAAGAAAGGGACTGACTACGATGGACCAATTCGGGTTTGGGGCAACTTAGTTGCTTTCTTAGAGAGAATAGATACTGAGTTTTTCAAAAGCCTGCAGTGCATAGATCCCCACACACGTGATTATGTTGAGAGACTCAGGGACGAGCCCTTGTTTTTTGTTCTTGCTCAAAATGTCCAGGAATATCTTGAAAAGACTGGAGATTTCAAAGCTGCTTCTAAGGTGGCCTTAAAGAGAGTTGAACTCACTTACTACAAACCACAAGAGGTTTATGAGGCGATGAGAAAATTGGCTGAGCTGACAGAAGATGGAGATAACGGAGGGGAGGCAAATGAGGAATCAAAAGGGTTCGAGGACACAAGAATTCCCACTGCATTTGTTGTTACCCCAGAGCTTGTGGCCCGGAAACCTACCTTTCCTGAGAAAAGCAGGGCCCTAATGGATGAATTAGTATCCCTAATTTACAAATCTGGAGATGAGCGCACTAAAGCACGTGCGATGCTTTGTGATATATATCACCATGCTCTTCTTGATGAGTTCTCAATAGCCCGTGACCTATTGCTTATGAGTCATTTGCAAGATAATGTTCAGCATATGGACATTTCAACACAGATACTTTTTAATAGGGCTATGTCACAGCTAGGTCTATGTGCTTTTCGCGTTGGACTGATTTCTGAAGCACATGGCTGTTTGTCGGAACTTTATTCTGGTGGAAGAGTCAAAGAGCTGCTTGCTCAAGGCGTGTCACAGAGTCGATATCATGAGAAGACTCCAGAACAGGTACTCATCCCCTCAGTTTTTTTCCTTCATGACATGGTTTGCATCTACTGTGGCCAAGTGTTTATGTATTTGTAATTTGCTTACCATATATGATGTTTGGTGATCGATATATCAATACATTTGTATTGAATGGTATGGTATTAATCAGTTTTGAGGTTCACTAGTATTGCTTAACTTGGTCAGCTTTAAATACCATTTTGATTGTAGGCTGCATATAGCTTTGTTCTCTTTACTGAATTCATCTCAATTATCATATTCAAATCTTAGTCTCATTTTTCTGCTTCTTGTTGCCAAGTTTACTTCTTCAACCAATCCTAAATTTTCTCTATTTGTCTTTTGAAGTATTAAATTTCTTAGGCGGAAATTTTTATGATTTCCCACGACATATGGATAATAATACTTCTTGTTGCCAAGTTTACTTCTTCAACCAATCCTAAATTTTCTTTATTTGTCTTTTGAAGTATTAAATTTCTTAGGCAGAAATTTTTATGATTTCCCACGACATATGGATAATAATAAATAATAATACATGTGAGCAACTTATATTTTCATTGGGTGCATCGGTATGTCACAGGGAACTACCATTTAATTGTCAATACTCAACAGTGCAGTGAATGGATTCTTTGTTGTCAAAATGGATTGTTTTTTATCTTTGTCTGCTGCACACATGTGATGTGGGTCGTAAAAGTCCTTATGTGGAAAATATTACTAATTAATTATTTATTTATTTTAGCTGCTGTCATTAATACGTTATGCATTGGCTCGGTCTAGTTTGCTAAATTAGCATAATTCTTCCAAATTACCATTTACCGTATAGTCTGCATAGACTTATAGCTATGCTACTATGATAGTGTTGTCCTGTATGATAAAAGATTGGGAACTGTCAGTTAAGTTTTTCTAGTTCGTATTTCCATCGGGATCAGTTTCTTTCGTTTGCCTTAGAATTATGAGAATTATATTTGACACACATACAACTCTTTTTAATTCTTCTTCAGGAAAGGTTGGAACGAAGACGCCAGATGCCATATCATATGCACATAAATCTTGAGCTCCTGGAATCGGTGCATCTTACATCTGCTATGCTGCTGGAAGTTCCAAATATGGCAGCCAATGTTCATGATGCAAAGCGTAAAGTCATCAGTAGAAATTTTCGTCGCTTGCTTGAGGTCAGTGATAAACAAACATTCACCGGCCCTCCTGAAAATGTCAGAGATCACATTATGGCTGCTACGAGGGTTCTCAATAAAGGTGACTTCCAAAAGGCATTTGACATTATTGCGTCGCTTGATGTATGGAGATTTGTGAAAAACCGAGACATTGTACTAGAAATGTTGAAGGACAAAATCAAGGAGGAGGCACTGAGAACGTACCTCTTCGCCTTCTCTTCATCTTATGATTCTTTGAGTCTGGATCAGCTCACAAATTTTTTTGACCTCTCTGTTGCTCGCACTCATAGCATTGTCAGTAGGATGATGATCAATGAGGAGCTTCATGCAAGTTGGGACCAGCCAAGTGGGTGCATTATATTCCGAAATGTTGAGCACTCTAGGGTGCAGGCGTTGGCATTCCAATTGACAGAGAAGTTATCTATCCTTGCAGAGAGTAATGAAAGAGCTACAGAGGCAAGGATAGGTGGAGGTGGGTTGGATCTGCCTCCAAGGCGGAGGGATGGCCAGGACTATGCTGCTGCCGCTGTTGGTGGCAATGCGCCTTCAGGTGGTAGGTGGCAAGACTTGTCAGTTTCTCAACCACGGCAAGGCAGTGGACGTGCAGGATATGGTGGAAGGCCATTGGCATTCGGTCAAGCAGCTGGGGGTGGCTATTCAAGAGATCGAACGGGACGAGGAACAGGTGGTGGCTATCAGAGTTCAGGGAGGACTCAAGGGGGTATATCACTGAGGGGACCCCAGGGCGATGTATCTACTCGCATGGTTAGTCTCAAAGGTGTTCGTGCTTAAGTGCTTAGTAGACAAGATACTGTATACGCTTTTAGCATTTGGAGTTTCCTTCGGCCTGATAATTTACTATTGTAATAGAACATTATCGTTTTCATTCTTGTCCCGTTTGATTTTATTTGTGAACTTTGAAGTAAATGAGACAGATTAAAGATTTATTCTTATTTAATCTTAAACGGCATTTTTTTTGAAACAAAACTTCATAATTTAGGGCAAAGTATGAGTGTGTTGGTTATTAAGAGAATCAATTGAAGGTTTACTCAAATGAATATCAAAAGTAGTAATGTCCTTTATCAGTTATAGTGGTAATATCACCATAATAAGTGTCTTTTAAGATTTTTTTTTCAAACATCTACCACTCTTTTGTTTTATATTTGTAAGATTCTGGATGCGTATGACATTTTTTCCACAAATCCATGGAGGTGGTAGATGAAGAAGAAGGGAAATTGGGAATTTAGGGATTTGTAAACCAAAACACTTTATATTTGTAAACCAAAACACTTTATATTTGCAAGGGCCTAAAACATATTTAAGCCTTAAATTAATATTTTCACCATAGTAAATTGATTTTCACCAGGTAAAACATATTAATGTCGTTTTTGACCAAAAAAAGTGTCGTTTAAGATTATTATTATTTTTTCAAACATCATAATATAAAAGGATTTGCATTTAGTAACCACTCATTTTGGGTTCTTGATTTAGTTTATAATTATGCCCTTATTTTTTGGTACAATATGATTATGCCCTTTGATTGGTCATTTAGTATTTTGTTTTATAAATGAATGTGAGTAACAAATCTACAAAAAATTTCTTATTTATTTTTAAATTATAAAATTATCCGTATTAACCCTTGATAATATAAATGAGTGTGAGTAATAATTCTATAAAATTATCCTTTTCTTTTTTGATAAATTATAAAATTATACTTATTAATCATTGGTTTAAGTATAATTCTCTCTCTGTCTCTCATAATAGTTTTGGGATGTTTTAGTACCGAAACTAGCGATATACCTGTGCGTATGCACGGGTGCTTGTCATGTTTTTATAAATGGACTCAGATAAAATTTAATTAGTCCAAACATTAATTTTAACTGGTGAAAATCAAGATAAATTTAATTAGTTTGAATTTTACCCCGTAAACATTATTGATGATTTTAATTAGTCTGAATCTTACCTGTGACAATATTACATCCCCCGTGAAATGACATTAATGGTTAGTGATAATGTTTAACCAATCAATTAGCATCACAACATTAGCACCAGTACTATTGTAAGTTTTGTCTAACAAATCATTTACCATTTAGTTAGCCAATCATAGATCTTGTGTTGGTTCATAAAGCCTAACAATTAAATGACATGGCGGCCTATTGATTCTTCTCTAAACATAACCAAACTAAACTCAGTTTGGAACACAACAAAATTTAGACTTAAAGATTAAAAAATACCTTCAATTTTAAAGAGCAAAACCTAAGATAAATGAATGCTTGTTTAAAACATTTCTGAGGCTGGAATTAAAACTTTGTTAATGAGTTGATTATTATAATATGCTAGTTGAAATGGAGAGAATTTTACGCAATATTTATCTAAGGGTAAAACTGAAAAATAATAATAGATGATGGCATCACTGACATGGGATTTGCGGTAATATGACTATACAATAAACATCAAGGTAAACAAATTTTAACCCCCCATTCCAACCAAAAAGGAGTTATTTTATTTATACGTTATTTTTTTGGTAGTGAGTTTGATACTACCTAAGGACAAAATGATGAAAACAAAAGCGAGTGGCCTTGTGTAAATAAGGACTACTTTTAATATGCTGCTTGTCAGCTAAGAAAAACATGTCTATCACCGTTTCAGATTTAGGTTGATTTGTAAATAAGAAACAAATGCTAAAGCATGCTTTGGATAATATTCATTCACAAAAATGGCTGGCTCAATGATGAAAATATCCAGTTTCACCCAAGTTCATCCATCACTGTAAGTACAAGAAAAAGTGCATCAAAAGGGGAAAGGAGAGATTAGATATCAATGAATGTGCATTACTTGCAAAATTGAAAACCTTCTCTACATGTAAAGATTCAAGAAGAGCATCATTGGAAGCCTGAAAATATGAACTTGGTTAGAAAGTATAACTGCCTGTTCTGTGATATTACTCTCCGCACGCAGCTTTATCTATTAGATAATAGATTTTACACTTTTGAACTTTGTGTTCTCTCTTCTAAGTGATCATCTTCATTCAGTACCTTTGTTCTTGACATTATTCTCTGTACTACTCATACTTTCCTTTTCCAGATTCTGTATATTTTCCTTATCGTCAATTTGTCTGTTTTTTATGCTATTATTGTGTGCACTGTCCTCATTTGTGGCATTGACTTCTTCTGCATTTGTCTGAGTATTCTCTTCACTGCCCTTGAATTTTGATTCACCAGCGGCATCATCTTTGTCCTCCTCCTCATAAATCTGTGCATCCACAAGGTCAATTTCAGTTATATCAGATAGCTTTGTGATATTTGAAGTAGTTTCCTTTTCCAGATTTTGTATATTATCCTTATCTTCAATATGTCTGTTTTTTATGCTATTGTGTGCACTGTCCTCATTTGCGGCACTGATTTCTTCTGCATTTGTCTGAGTATTCTCTTCATTGCCCTTGATTTTTGATTCACCAGTGGCATCATCTTTGTCCTCCTCCTCGTAAATCTGTGCATCCACAAGGTCAGTTTCAGCTTTATCAGGTAGTTTTGTGATATTTGAATTCCCTATCCTCTCTTCACTGCACTTGTTTTCAGTGTGACTTTGTTCACTTTCTTCACTCTTGCCAGCATTATCATTCTCTATTGTATGCATAGTTAAGCTGCCACTCACTTCAGCTTTATCTGAAGCTTCTGTGGTCGATTTGCTGCCATTAGTATTGGTGTCCCTATCATCATTCTTGGCAATAGTCTCTCCATTATTTTTCTGCAGGACACCAACTTCCATTGGCCCAAGCTTTGCTTCAATATCCTTGACAATGAAGTTTAACGATCTAATATCCCGAGCCTTTGGTAAATGGCTGCTTGATTGTATTGATGCCTACCACAGTAAAGTGATAAATTGGGTATCTCCTTCCAAATAATAAAAATAAATTGTAATTATCGATAAAGTTTGCAATTTCATATCTAAACTTCAAAGTCACAAACTAAGCCTATCAACTCTAGGATAAAAGAAACTTCATTCCCTGAAAACTCTCGGTCATGAAAATATTTAAAGATCTAAATCTAAACAATATTACAAATGGCTGCAGGAATGTTTAATAGCTCTACAAACAAAAAGTTACCTAGATAACCTTAAATGTGCATTATGTTTTCTAAAGGATGAATGTGAAAGTGGTTATGATATGGATGAGTTGAAGTAATTGCTTGAACAATCCAACATCCAACATAAAGTCTCACTAATGAAATCAAGCCTGAAATATGTCCCCTTCTCGAAACGTGTCCTATGCCTAGAAGATCTATACACGCTCTAAATGACATGCCTATACCCATGAGATATATATACATGCTCAAGTTGACTAATTGGACCTTAATTTATTTATAACCGCAAAGAAAGAAAACTAAGCAACAAAGCGCAGGGTAGAAGACCCCAAAGTATCCTCCTGAAGAAACAAACCAAAAATGGCCAGAGCTTTATCAACTAAAGTCACGGTCTAGCATAACACTGCATAAAACTGATATAACTAACACAATCATGTTGACACACAGACCATTGACAATTTTGTTGTGTGTGTGACCAACAGCTAATGCAAAAACCTATTGCTTAATTTGATGCAAGTAATTGAAAAGATGGAGGTCTATATATGTTTCATCTACACAATATTATCTTTTTCTTTTTGGTAAACTAGAGTACACTACGTTATCTCTTGCAGTGGAAGTTAGTAAACTTCATTTGAACATGAAAAACGCCACATGTATTTAATCTTTACATAGACATACCTGTACAATTTGCTCCACTCGTTGTTTAAGATCTTCCCCAGATGCTTCCTTGTGGATGCCTTTAAGCAAGTGCCACAAGTGAGATTGAACGTCATCCAAACAATGCTTTTCAATCATACACTGCGCAACAGCAGACCGACATCCCACTGCATAAAAAGGACAATTCACAAGCTTCATTGGACAAAGAGTTATGCAGTGCCTGTCCATATCCCGTCTCATAATGTTATCTGGACACCTCTGTTCACATGGAATTATTTTGAAAGGACAAGTTGAATCATGCTTCTTCAAATGACCTGCACCAAATTTGGCATTGCAACCCTGATTTTGGCAGATCATAGGTCTAAAGTTGCAAGTATGAACATGATTGGCAAGCTGTTGGGAAGAATTAAAAGTCGCAGTGCAATGAAATGTGTTCTCAAAGTCAACATTCTTTAGCAAAGTTTGTGCAATTGCTTCTCTTCTGTCAAGTGTCCAAAAACCATTCATTTCTATCTCCTGAATGAAATCATCTATCTGGTCTTCTCTCTTTTCTTCACTCAGTGCCCATCCCGAAACCCGAGTAAAAAAATTCCTCTTTGAATTGGCAAAGTCGTCAACGAAATTAGAAATGATGTCGAAAGGATGGTCCAAGACTTCACCATCCAAGATAATGGACTCGGCGACAAATGATTCGCTTCTCTGGGTAAGATAATCTATCATTTCCTTTCTCAAATCAACAGCCACTGAACCAGGAGACTTGAAACCTCCTGATGTGTTATCAACACAAGCAGAGGCTAGTCCAGGAAGGAACATTTGAGCCAATTTGTGGACAACTTCTGTATCACAATGATTACATACCTTTTTCTCATCTTCATTAATCTTCTCAGCTCCTAGGTCTACATCAATTGTAGGTACTTCCATGCTTGTGCTTGATAATAATATCTATAAACACGTTTCAGGAATATTAAATTACAATTAATAATACATTTCTTAATCTCGTCATTCTATGATGACATAGATCCCTCCCTCCTATTCAACAATCTAATGGACAATCATGCATGCATTCATTCGTTTCTGGAAACCTAAATGAAATCAATTGCAAAAATAAAACACAACTTACCGACATTGCTGTTATTGTTAAGATCTAATCTAAAATTTTGTGAATGTGAAGGAATGATGATCGATCGATCGGTTTTCGTTGACTTCTATAATTCTTTCTTTCTTTCTTTCTAACCGTACAACATTTCCTTTACTTCTACAAATCCGTCCATGCTCACATCTACCTCCTTCTTTGCTATCGATAAAATCTTGGGTTTTAATTTTCATACCCCCCTCCTTCGCCTCAATGCCCCCATAATACATTTTTATACCAAAATACCCCTGTCATTTTTACAAAAAATCAGATCTGGTCTACCATTTCGTGGACTTTCTGGAATCATCACAAAGAAGGTAAATCCGTAGTGTTTTTTTTTGAAATTTTCCCGGATTGATGTGTTTTGATGATTCCGTAGGGATGTTGTTGAATTGGTTTCCAGATTTATGTTAACAACATAATTTCGTAGTGTTAAATTACACTACGGATTTATGTGGTTAATCCGAAGTTATGTTTTAATATGCGTACGGATTTATCTGTCCTAGATAAATCCGAAGTCATTTTTAATTTTTTTATTTAATTAGTTATTTAATTAAGTTAGCTATGATATGGCTATGCCGGATGGGACACTTCCCAATTGCATTGATCTATCGGATGCATTTACAATAAATGAGGTGGGTATTTATCATTAATTATTTTAAATAGTATTTAGAATTTAGTCTAATCCGATAATTGTAAATTATTTGTAGATTTTTCATACCTGTGATGATCTCGTACGTTGGGCTAGAGAGACTGGGAAAGCTAACGGAACAATTGTTATCATCCGCAGATCCGATAAAACAATTGGCAAAAGTGGGAGAAAAAATGTGATTGTTTTTTGTTGTGTGAAACATGGGAAACACACAGGAGTAGACGTGGATTGCTCTAAAGGTAGAAGGATATCTTCAAAGAAGTGTGATTGTCCATTCAAGCTAAAAGCTAAACCTCTGAATCCTCCAGTTGAGGATTGGAAGGTAGAGGTTAGGTGTGGTGTACACAATCATAAGCCATCTCCATCATGTATCAGACTTCCAATATTTGGGTGATTCACAAAGGAAGAGAAAAGTATGTTGGATGAGCATACATTGTTAAATGTCAAAGCATAGAAGAGTCTAAGTGCATTGAAGAAGAGATTTGTGGGGAACTTGAGTACTATCACGCAGTTGTATAAGCAGCGCCGGATGTTTAGGACGAGTCGTAGACGTTCTAGAACTGAGATCCAGGAGCTTATGAGGTTGATAGATTATGAACACTATGTGTGTTGGACCAGAAGAATTGAGAACTCTGATGTTATTGGTGACATTATGTGGGCACATCCTGAGTCTATCAACCTATTGAGGATATTCCCTAGGATATTGATTATGGACAGCACCTACAAAACCAACAAGTATAAACTGCCTCTCTTGGAGATTGTTGGAGTGACTTCAACGGAGTTGACATTCTCGGTTTGCTTTGCTTATTTGTCGAATGAGCGGTATGACAATTTCAGATGGGTATTGCAGACGCTGAGAGACATGATGGTGGTAGATATTGCTCTTCCGAATCATTTATCATCGATAGAGATCTTGGGACGGATGAGTGCCATAGAGGTGGTGTTCCCAGAAAGTTACAATTTGCTTTGTCGGTATCACATACACAAGAATGTGAGTGCTAAGTGTAAATTGATGGTGAAGAAGGATAGGCAAGAGATGGTAATGGATCTCTGGGTGCGTATAGCTGACTCAACAGATGAGGCAAGAGATGGTAATGGATCTCTGGGTGCTAAGTTTTATTAGGGTAGGTATCTCTGAGAAGTCTCACCAGGGAAGGTCGCGGGAGTAGCCGCCCTGATGACTGCATCAGCCTGATTGGGGCCATACATCCACCTCCCAAGCATGTCCCTAACACTCCCCATTGGGGAAATTAGATCAAGCGGTATGTCCTGAATATAACAAAATTGCCATAAACACCGGTCAGGCATGTACCGAACCCGAATGTCGTCCCAAGGAAAACATCCTCTAAACAACGTAATCTTCTCGAATGCTCTCTACTGCCTATGCCCAAGGTCTGAAGTTAACATCCTCACGCTTAAGGGTATCCAACTTCCTCCTAAAATTTGCTAACTTCAACGTGTCATATTTTTTATTCATCCACCTCCCAGAACGTGGCCCATGTGATGCACCTAAGTCCTTTCGAGGAACAAAGGTGGGAAAGTACTCATAGATCCAACTCTACAATAATGTGTTAAAATAATGTGTTAATGACATAATCATGTGTTCAAATAATGTGTTAATCAAATATTTTTACCTGCAACAAAGTCGCGTAGCCTCCAAGCTGCCGACCCTTATGATGAGATCCAACATGCAGCTTCTGGTACAAATACACCAACGCAGCTAGTGCCCAGACCCACTGGCCACACTCTTTATACTTCTCAAAAAGCTTCACCCACTTCACGGGTATGGCTGTCGCACTCTTGTCGGAAAATATGGTATACCCCACCATAAGCAAAAGATAAGCACGTGCAACAAATTTATATTTACCTGCATCCAAGTGTCTCCTTTATACATCCTCCAAAAAACTGAGTCTAAGATACCCTCCTCTGTTTCTCCTACACTCAGCTAGACATGACAACAAAACCCGAACTCGCGGGCACCCACCTGACCCGACCCGAGTTTGACGGGGAATACCCGCTTTGACCGGGGGCGGGGGCGGGGACGGGTTCGGGGATGTCGATACCCACCCCGACCCCACTCGAAACCCGTTCAACAACACATTAACTATTTATTTAATTTTATTTTATGCAAATATATTCATTGATTTTGTTTAATAATTTTGTTTATTTTAAGTTTTGATCTATTTTGAAAAGAAAAGTCTATTTTAATATTTTTAACTTTATTTTATCATTGTATAATAGATATTATTTTATTAAATTAATTATCGTAAATATAATTTTTTTTATTTTTTGTATAAGTTAGTGACGGAAACGGGTACCCGCGGGTAGAGCTGTCAATGGGCCGGATTTGGGCTGGCCCGCCCAGGCCCATCGGGCCAAATGATGTATATGGGCAGGGTTGGGCCAGCCCAATATTCAGATGGGCTGCGAAATGTAAGGCCCAAGCCCGCCCAACACTAGCCCATGGGCCAATGGGCCGGCCCAATGGGCCCGCCCAACGGGCCACAAATCATTGGCTTTTTAAAATTTTGTATAAATCAAAATTAAAATTTCCAACCACTATGTCTAGAACTTCAAACACAAATGCTTGAACTTGCATATCAAGTTGATTTCATATATATGAAAAAAAGGTGGAAAGTTGATATACTGTGATTAAATTCTCATGATATTACCGACTCAAAATTTGAGTTACCAAATCTTATTCGTTTTGCCTCTAATTTATTTGTTTCTTGAGTGTGATTCATTAGGATTAGGATTAGGATTAAGATTAGATTAGGATGTTGGTTGCCTTTATACCGAATTGGTATTTTTTTTTAATAGGACAATTTCAATAGAGAAGAAGACAAAGGCATCTCGAACAGTTATGGATCGGTATTTTGTGGTGTTTTTTTTTTAGTCGAATCGCTTCAAGAATTTATGAATGGAGTTGCAGAACGGTTTGAAGAGAAGACGAAGGACGATCCGTTAAGCTCCAAAATCGAAGGCGTGGAATAAATAATTGACTTGTCATATTTTGATTGGATAACAGTAAAAATAGCATGTATAGCACTTGTCATATTTTAAAATTAAAAACAAAACAAAAACAAACGGGCGGCCCATGGTGGCGGCCGCCTACCAATAACATCATCGGGCTAATCGGGCCGGGCCAAAAACATACCGTTGATTTTGGGCTACTATTTTTGAGCCCAAGCCCGCCTAAAAATCGGGCCATATGGTTACCCATTGGGCCGGGCCCAAATTGATGACTCTACCGCGGGAACCCGACCAGCTTGGGATGGGGATGGGGATATAAAACCCGACCCGCTAGAGGTAGGGGCGGGGGACGAGGATGCAAAACCCGCCCGACCGCCTGGCTGCCATGCCTACACTCAAGAAGACAAGGTCCTTGCGGTATCCCCAACAACCGAACCCCCGCCTCAATAGCATCATCAATCGTAAATCGACCTGGGAGGAATAATATAATCACATATATAATAATAATAATAATAATAATAATAATAATAATAATAATAATAATAATATATACGATAATGGTACAAATTTTAAACAACCTTTAACAATTTTAAAAACTAATAAATCTATTACCTGGCAAGAAGAATGACCCATAGACATGCAAGTGAAGAAGGCTGGACACATCATCCAAAGTAATAGTCATTTCACCAAATGGTAGGTGAAACGAAGATGTCTCCGGATGCCATCTCTCCACAAATGCAGATAACAACTCATGGTTGACTATCTTCATGGGGGTGAACTGAAGATCCGTAAGACCAGCCTTCTGAACCCAACGTGCAACATTTGGATGAAGCACCTCAGGGACAAGCTTCTGTAACTTGGCCCCATTCGCAGGAATCTTTAACTTCCCGCGATCCTGTATATATGTATAAATACATATTAAACAACAGTGCATATAAGAGATAACAACATTTAACACATATTAAACAACAGTGCATATTTTAAATAATGTATTAAAGCTATTATGTACCACTCCAATACGCAGCTTAGATGTCACATGCTCATGACTCTTACGCAGTAGAGAGCCATCCCTCGGACCCAAGTCTAGCTCCACAAACTCTGCATGCTGAGGCTGAACAGGGTCCTCAGCCTCATCATCATCAACCTCATAATCAGACTCAACCTGCTGATCTAAATCTACATCTGAACTAGCCTCACCTGACTCATCCTCCACCTCAATACTATCATCAGCCTCTACCTGAGCCTCTACATGGGCATCATCCTCAGCAATATCATCATTCCCCACCTGTCCAGCCTCATAATAATCTCCATAATCACCTCTAGCAGGCGCATCGTCGTAAACATCTCTATGATCATCTCTATCTAAAGGAGGAGGAGGCTCGTAAACATCTCTAAAATCACTTGTATGCTGCATCTCAGGCACTCCCCTGTCATCGTCACCTGGAGGAGCTGGAAGACGTCCACGAACACGTCTCTGCCATTCGGAAGCGTGTCTGGTTATCCTATTTTGTGTACGCTCACTCAGTGGCTCAGACGGACCTTCATCACTAGCACCTCCCAGAAATCCTTCCAAGTTGCAGCATCAGAAACTACAGATTCATCTACGTATGATGTTTCCGTAGGAATTCAACTACGGATTTATCAGTTGGGTGATGTTTCCGTAAAATTTAGGAGATAATCTTACTCTTTAACTACAGCATTCTGAATTATGTGATGATTCAAATGGTTTTTGTTTTTTAGTAAGGGCAAATTTGGAAGTTTTGCACAAAAGGGGGTATAGGGTTTAAGGAGGGGGGTACCAAGATCAAAAGCCTAAAATATTTATTAATTAAGGTAATTATTAATTAATAATAATTTAAGAAAAGTTAATCAAAAAGCAATAATACTACAAGAAAAAGATCAAAAATAGTAAATTTACAATTAAGCTTAACAACACAATATCAGGTTTACTAAAAGAAGGTTTCATGTTCGTGCACAAGATTTGTGCTTCATACACTCCCCTTTCCCACTTTTTTTTTAGTTACATCCCTTTTTATACACTATTTAGATACTGAGTGATAAAATTTGTCACTCGGTATCTAGATACCAAGTGTATAAAGAAAGTATAGGGAGTAAAGAGGAGAGTCGAGAAGAATTTCTCAAAAAAGAATACAATTTCAAGTTTTAAAAAAGAACACAATTTCAAGTTTTACTTTTTTTTAGTGATTGATGCTCAAAATTTTAGCTAAGTCTAATTAAATAAATGAGATAAACATAAATTTTAAATTTTTCACATTCAAAACTCAAAATTCGACTCCCCTTAGCATGTTTACATCACTTAGTTATGGTATTTGTTTATTGGCAAACTTGTGCTTTTAATCCTCATAAGTTTATTTAAAGTTTCAATTCGTCTTTTTTTCCTCCAATTTAGTCTTTTATGTTTAAAAATTCTAATGACGGTAGCCTTTTTTAAATGTTTCATCCATTTCCACTAACAAAAGATGACTTAACACGATAGGTGGCTTGTACGCGTCAAATTATTTGGTGACCTGGAAATTTTTAGAATTTCAAAGTCCTTTAACTTAATTTTAAGTTTAATTTATTCCTTTAAGCTCCTTTTTCTCAACTAGGTCTTTTAAGCTTTTTCCCCAACTAGGTCTTAAGTCTAAAAATGTGCATGGTGTTTGCCTTTTTGAATTTTAGTTCAGCTCCATTAAAAAAAAGTCTACGTGGTTGTTATTACATAGATGGTATTTAAAATGCTAACATGACATCTCCAAATAGACTTATATTTTCAATCAGGTGATTACTCCCATACCCATCCAAAGTTGGGTGAGTATGATACCTTCTAAGTAAAATAGGTAAAATTGGTTCAGTCTTTATTTTTATTTTAAAATTATTAAATAGAAAAAAAGTGTCATTGAATATTTTCTCTAGAAGGTATCATACCCACCCAACTCTAGATGGGTATGGAAGAAAAAAACCTCTCAATTAACTTTCTATTAAAAATTAAAAACTGAATTGAAGTCAATTAAGGTTCTTCTACTTCTTCGATTGCATATCGAGCACAAACCTGAGGAGTGCTAAAAGCAAACTTTATAACACTCATTTTCCAACATAAAGTCTCTCATTGGTTGAAATTCAAAAAAAAAATCCTAGTAAATCATGTGAGGCCTTGGGATTATTAAAGTAATAAAGTTAATTTGTTATTCTTGATTTGTTTAATCATTAGTATTTGAAATTTGGATCGTTGGTGTTTGAATTTGAATATGTACACAGAAGAACTCTAATTGACTTTAATTTGTTTTTTAATACAAAAACTAATTGGAAATTTGTATTTTTGGTTATTTGGAGATGCCAGCACCATTATAGCCACGCTAGTGTTATGACAACCAATAGGCTTTTTTTAAACTAAAACTCAAAAAGAACAACGTCATACACTTTTAGGTCCTTAACAAACCTAGTCGAGAAAAAAAACTTAAAAAACCTAATCGAAACAAAGAACTAAATCGAAACTTTGAAGTTAAAAAACCTCAAAATTTCACATTTCCATGTCACCAAATAATTCCATACATAAAAGCCACATATCTTGTCACATCAACTTCTATTAACGGAGATGGATGGAATGTCTAAAAAAGGCTAACATTGTTAACATTTTAAAACACAAAGAACTTAACTGCGCAAAAAAAAAAAAACAAACTTAAAGGACAACCAAAATTTTATATAAAGTTAAAAGACTCGAAACACAATTTTGTCTTTTTTATCTCATGTTCAAAGTTTGGAACATAATCACGACGGTTATCTCAAATTTTGTAATACAAAGAATACTCTTATGCCACAAGTAAATGTATTTATTTGTTTTTCGTGTCTATAAAATGAGAATGTTAGCATCAAACTCTATGTAGGTTTTACGTAAATTTGGTGGGATTATATAAATCTCAACCAATATAAGAGTGTGTACAAAAAAATATGATAGAGAGTGTAACACTAACATTTTTCAAAAAGAGAAAGACAAACGTCACACTAAGCCAAGTAGGTTCCATTTAAATTTGGTGGGATCCATATTGATTTCAACCAATATAAAAGAACTTGACCAAAAAAAAAACCAATATAAAAGAGTGCGTTATTGTTATACTAGCATTTACTTTTTATAAACACAAATAACGAAAATTATAGTTTTGAATTTAGTGAGGAGCTCATCGGAAAGTAAAACCACAGAAGTATAAACCCAAGATATCTAATTTTTTTTCCTTACAAAATGTCCAAATAAGAATAAAAAAAAATATCATGGGAATTGAACCTGAACGCCAAGTCTACGACAATCTTAACATGGATTATAAATTCAAACTTGCGCTGGAAGCATTAATATGGATTGATAATATAATCAAGAAACCAGTAATATAACAGCTATGTTATGCTGATACATGCAACACCATACTATACATCGATAGTTTATAGATAATTCAAATCCACACAGTAATAACTCCGGCAAGACCCTTATTAATCCTTAGTAACTAACACACCATGTCACCACCATCTACGGAAAATTCGGTGTCTTCACTCCACTGTCAACAAACGATGGAAGCCACGAGGCTGTAACCCCCCATCCATGAAGTGTTCCTTCGAAGTAGCGAGTAAATGTAGTCCAAAAAGTATAAGGGATTATAAGCAAGTACCGACTTGTATTTGGCAGACAGCTAATAAGGGAATGTGTATAGCAACTAAGGATACACAGTACCCTAATACGGGATTGTATATATAGAAGGAACCAACAAAACAGATGCATAATACCTGGGTTTATATTTACACTAAAACTACTTAAGATAACTGTATAAACCCATTCTACGCTCATACTTGGTCAACTTGCCAGGCTATGTAAATCTATCCATAATTCTTCAAACAGGCAACAACTTGAAAATATGAGACACAACATAATTGTGATTCCCCTGCTTTCATTTCTCTTGGTAATTGGAGCAACCTTCAATGAAGTTGTGTCTGAATATTTTGCCAAATCAAATGATCAGAGTACTTTCCTCTCTTGTATTGTAAAAGAATGTCTTTACCACAAACTCATTAACTTAGAAGAATCTGTCAACCGAAAAGAGACAGAATCCGGCAGCTAGCAAACGTATGCATGCTCCAAACCGAACTTAGCACTGCAAGGGAAAATCATCAACATTGACACAAGTAAATACAAGAAAAATAAATGAAATTAACATGAGTTCAGTAGAGTATGTGAAAAAAATATAGATTTTCCATTTTGAGTTTGGTAAAAATAATGCAATTATTGAACATTTGAGGAAAAATTCCACCAAGGATCTTTATCTTAATTTAAAAGTTTACATTGGTCATTATGGATCATGTCATTGTGGCCATTATGGTGCCTACATATTCGTTATGGTCCTTGAGGAGTTTTTTTAATGAAAAAGGAAATAAAAATAGTGACTCAACATAGGCAGAATAATGGATACACGGGCACTATAATGGCCACAGGCTTTTTTTAACGGGCATTGATGAGAATTTAAGAAAAAGGTCAACGGCATTGATGTATTGAAACTTAAAGGACCAACATGAGGGGGAAAAATATAAAGGAGAAAAGTGAACTTTTAAAGTAAGATAGAGAGACCTGGAATCAATTTTCCAAGATTTGAACTACTATTACGAGTTACCACACAAGAAAAAATAAAATAAAAAGACACCATAGCAAGTGAAACCACATCATATCATTTTACTACATATGAAAGGAAGTAATGCCATAAGTATATCATCACCCAAATCTTCATCAAAAGCACAATATAATCACTTTACAGCTAAAAAGGAACCAACATTAACATTTTAGAAAACGTTGGTTGTGATATCAAGCCAACAATATATCATGAAATGTCGATGTCACACTAAGAAATTTCAAAACGTCATAAAGAGTATCACATATATAATAAGTATTAAGATTTGCTCATCAACAAGCATCTTTCTAAGCTATGCAACTATAAGCTAGTTAAAGGGAATGTGTCTCACCAATCTAAATATTCTAGGTCCCAGAACTTGCTTTTTGGACCCAAACTTGTTTCTGCAATTTAAAAAGATCTTGATCATTTAGCAAACCAGAAAAGAATATGCAGTTTTGCTGTGCAGATATCAAATTTACGTACCTCATTGGAACCATACGCAGAGGTATTAGACTTTTTAGGATGCTTCCCCTCATTCGAAATTGAATAGCCATCAACATCTTTCACTCCGTGGGTTGGTCCACGACGACCAAAATGCTTACTGAAACCTAAATAATAACGAGCAGTGAAATATAAGCAGAAATCAACCTGAGTGTGCATACAAATATTTAGATTCTGCTTTTCAAAGCCAGAAACCAACCATTTTCTGATGAATGACTTGCACGGACACTTCCAAGAGATTTTACCTCCCCACTTCTTGCACTTTGTGTGTCATATTTCAACTCTGCATGGCTTCCTGTTTCATACACAATACCATACAAAAAAAGAAATCAACTTGTGAAGAACAAGCAAGCAGGCTGTAACAAATTTTCCACAATGCGCATCATGTCAGGTGTATACGCAGTCAGAAGTGCTTTTCAATTGTTTCCCCATTTACACAAGCACGTAGGATTAACTCACAATTGCCAAAACAAGATCATAAGTAACAAAAAGCATGTACCTTCCAAAGGATCAACTTGTGAGGAAGCAGATGATGACAAAGAATCATCCCCTCCATTGGCACGACTTGTCCAAACACCACGGTCATGTCTATCCTTATGTCTAAATCGTCTCTCTTGTCTCTCACCAGAAACATGTAAATCATGCACAGCAATCCTATTCTCTGGTGTCCCATCAGAACCCTTCAAAATCAATTGCAATTGCGAGGGGCGGCTGGATTGTTTTTCTCTTTCGAGATTAGATGTTTGGATTTGCTGCTCAGAATGGGCCCTGGAAAATTGACTTTGACGCAAATCCTTGTTGGAGAGTATACTTCTGATAATTCTTCCACTACCTTCGTGCCGCTGACTCTGTTTCAGAGCTGTTGAACTAAGAATAGTTTTAGTTGAAGATGTTATGCTATGATGCTGCGACGTGCTATCTAAATCAGATACCTGTATAATAAAAAACAAACAAAAGCAAAATAGACTCTTAGCAGAACTGTATTCATAACCTGATCCTGACATACATCCACCAACGATATTCACAATGAACTAGAACACAATCTAGAACCAATTTGATAATGGTTTACTGGTTCAGATTCATTATATTTTGTGAGGAACCTAGGAAATTATATTTAAAAGAAAGAATGGGAGAGAATATCTCCTCCATGGATTTCCCCTTTACAATAGAGCCAATGCTCTATTCACCACCCGTTTACAATACTGAATAATCCCCCTCTATGCTAGAGTCTTTCTATTTATACATGTAGGAAATAGGACTCTAACTACCCTGTAACTTACTCCTTATCCTAAAAGCTAACTAACGGCCTTATAAGTTATAATTAACAACCCTGATTACAAGTCCTAACAATAAATTGTTAGTAACCCAGGAAATTATCTTGAAAAGAAATATTGTTTACTGAGAAAGAATAGGAAACAACAGGAGAAATATCTCTTCAACAACCCCCTTCGCGCTCAGAAACTAGACATCTGAAGTGTGGCCTGATTATGGGTGGAATAACAAGGATATCAACACACCCTTTCACACTTAGAAGTTAGAACTGGACAACATCTAGAGTGTGGAAAAATGGGGGGATAACAGAGATATTGGCCTAATAACAAATCTATGATAGGTTGGGCGTTTAGCGCCTCACTCATCCCCACAAAACCGACTTGAGAGATGAGGACTATCTAAGCTTTATAATGTCCACTTAGGCCATATTTCTAGTTGATGTGGGACTTCAACAGGCTTGTTATTGATTAAATACAAAGCTGTCAAAATGTAACTCAAAGGGGGCGTTTGTTTCCCGGTTAGAAATTACATTCCAAGGAATTACATGCTCAGGAATCCATTGCCTGGGAATGTGATTGCTGAGTATTTTCTTAAACATGTTTGGTTTGTTACAAGTTTAGGAATCCAATTCTTGGGAACAATTTATAAACTTGTTTGGTTGATACCATACATTCCTGGGAATAAACATTATAATTCTCAAAATACCCTTGCTTATATTTGTTTTTTGTTACAATGCCCTTGTTTATATGACATGTTATTTTAACTTTCTAAGTTATTAAAGATGAAATAAAAGTATAAAATTAAAGTGATTATTAACTTATAATTTTCTTACAATAATCTTTTGTAATAAAGTTTTTTGTTAAAAAATTATATATATATATATAATGTAGTGGGTGGGTGTCTGGGTGAGGGTTAATAATGTAATTTCGTGCTAAAATTGAAACCACTCTATGCTGGAATGGAAGATTACCACCAATTATGGGAGGCATCAGATTCCAACATAAGTGGGAAAATAGTTTCCAGACTAAACATAATTCCTTGGAATACACTTTTCTTTTTTCTCTTACCAAACATGGGAATCTTCCATTCCCAACCTAGATTCCTTGGAACCCTCTTTGTGTCTCCCAAACAAACGCCCCCAAAAGAAAATATAGATGGCATCAATGACGATCATCAATATTAAATGACGATCATCAACATTAAATCCCCCAATATAAAGAAACAGGAAGTTCAAGAAAAAGCCACAGGAGAGGATGGGTGGAGTGCTTTTTAATTTATGGGAAGTAATAAATCCAAACTTTTTACAATCAGAATAAGAATTTCACACTCAACTTATGCCAAGCTGTTTTGGTACATGTTGAATTTCTAAAAGTATACTGCAATTTCTTGGTCATCAAATGCATTTAAGTAAACTAAGCTAAATGATTCCAGATCAATCTTTATGCAACATCTGCAGCACATAAATAGAATTGAATTATGAAGATAAAAGTAAGAAGCTTACTGAAACTATTTCTCTCTCTTTTCCTTTAAGAAGCAGTACTTTCTTCTTCCCAGTATCATTAGTTCCAGCAGTACCTGAAATGATGGACAAAGTGGTAAGCAAATTGCCATAATTGATACAAAAATGAGCAGTTACTTTGAAAATAGAATACTAAAAATGTCAGAAAGTTCAGTGACTGAGAGGAGCAACCTCTACCCACCCTCAAAAAAAGGGGGGGGGGGGAGCAGAAAGTGAGAGATATTGATATCATCCAAGGTCCGAGTCACAAAATAAAACACCAAAGAAAGTAAAGAAAAACATGTCACATGAAATTTGAAGAAACAAATATCAACCTTACCATTCTCATCAAAATTTTGATTTCCATCTGAAGAAGCTGTATTTGAAGACTTATTTGACAAATGCCGATCACCTTGCCTAGGATCCGAAATGTAAGTTGATTTGTCTTTCGCAGTATAACTTTTCCCCGGGTCCCTTGCAACATACTGGTCACCATAAATGAAAAAGTTAGGAATGTAAAAACAAAAAAGGGGTAAGAACTAAGTTTAATAATTCACATGTGTATTTGTCAAAAAAAATAATTCACATGTGTATGCACAAGCAATTTCAACTAGAGAAGTATCAAATACTGATACTGAATATCCTTTATTCTAAAAGTTGATGAAAAACATTGTATTAGTAATTGATGATGTCTCTCTAACTTTCCTCTGCACAAATCAGGATCTTCCTTGGACCCTGGTGATATTGTTTTTTCTTCTTATATTAGGGATTAGGGACTAGGATAATATCAACCAGCATTACAATTCTTCTTACGCACACTTGAATTCATATCAACACTATTCAAAAAGGCAGTGATAACCCTGCCTACCCCAAAAAAATAAAACTCGGTCGGGTTGGAAAATGTTCCTGCAGGATGTCTCATAAAGCCAAGCATGCAATAATAATTCATGTAGCTTGACAAAGGACAAGAGTGCCCTGATAAAAGTTCATCCCATACACATTAAAAGTGATTGTTGGTGTCAAACAGTTTCCACGAAGTTACGCCTATAACCAAAGGATCATAATACTATCTTCATCAGAAAGGAAACCTTATCGGGTAGAAGTTACATGTATCCTTCAATTCTAGACTTCTAATACTCGACTTCTCCTCAGAGCCGGAAATTGACAACTTTTCAAGCCAACCAGACATTCAAAGCAACATGCAATTGATAAATCAGGTAAGCGGAAAGAAGTAATTCATCCCTTAGAATAAGAGAATTCTGAAACTGAGTCTGAGACTGAATTATCATGTAAAACTGTTTTTATAAGTGTTTAGTTGATTTATTTATGCAAAGGCAAGTGATCCTTGGATGGTTATGGTTGTAACGGTGTAACCAACTAACAGAATATTGATAGCTGTACTAATAGATACAGCCATCCTAACTAACTAAACAATTATACCTATTGCTAACTGAGACTAAGGGAATTCCAGATTCACTTTTGTTCTCCATCAATCCCGACAGTGAAAACATCCAGCTTGCGATTTTTTGTTATAGTAATCAATTTTTTTTTTTGAGAATTCATGAATGAATTAATTTAAAACTACAAGCATATACGTATAATACCATTGTGGTGGGAACCCTCCTCCTTCCAGAACCTCGTCTTGATGTGGCAGAACTGGGACTTCCATTTAATGTGCCAATTCTTCTACTCACTTTTCCATTCGGCAATGGTCTCTGTACAAATATGATGTACAGTAGGTAAGCAACACACTGATGGTGCTTATCAATAAAACAGGAAAAAAGGATATTTATGAGGGGCTTGCTCAGAATGAATGTACTCACTCATCTCAAGATGCGCACTCACACACACATGCTCAGAAGTGCAGGCATGATGACAATGGAAAACCAATAAGTTTTGTTTCAAAAAATCAAAATCAGAAGCGAAAATACCCGTGGTCCCTTGGCAGCTCTTCTCTGACGCACAAAGTCCATCAATGGTGTAACTATTGGAATATCTTTCCCAGCACCTGCTAAACAACATAAACCTAGTAAATAAAGAATATAAAAAATAAGTACTCTATCTGCTCATTCTTAATATGTGCGTGTTTTTCTGTCTCTAAATTTCAAATGCATATTTTCAGCACCAATTGACTAACCAGATCGTTCGGATTCCCTTTTCTCTAATTGTATCTCAGCACTGGGAAGGTTCTCGACGGGCTTGGCAAGTAGTTCTAGAAACTCCTGATACTCAGAATCTAGATGTTTACCATGTTAAAAACCATATTCATCAAAAGGAGAGTCTATGCATAATTCTTAATGAGGAACATATATCCATTGTGATTTATTTTAAACTCTATTTACGTGGTACCTTTATAAATGGTTCCATCACGACCATCCTTTTTAGACCAGTGTCTTGGAACACGCTGTGAGGGAGCGTACTCAACAGCGACTTTGAACTGAGTTCCTGAGAAGGAAAAACAGTGAAGCAAAGAACCGGTTCAGTGTCGAATATCACCAACTCGAAGACTTGTCACACAAAATATTTTTAATATGCACAGAATCCCGGAGCGGAATTTATTTTTACTACTATAATAAGTTAAAAGGCACGGGATACTTAGAATAATGATAAGGATGACAGGTGTAGCAAGATCATAAACATGCCTAATTAACCACTTCAAATGATCTCATCAGTTACCCTTTTCATTGACAAAGACGTGTCCATTGAAAAATTCAGCAAATTCTATAACGTCCTCTGGCCTCTTGAAGTCAATGTAAGCTCTAGAATAGGATGTATGCTTCTGGCTGAAAATCCATTTAAAAAAGAGAATAGATAATGATAAAAGGATACAAGAAAAATATATTACGTAAACTGCAAATATCCATCCGTTTATATAACAGTTTGCATTATAGACACATTCAGTTAACCTTAAGAAACAAAGTGAGACCTAATTAAAAGAATCTGACAATAAAAGACAAAGAAAAAGATCAAAAGAGAGATGAGATTAAATGGTAATGATAGGTTGAAATGAATAATGAAAAGACCTGATTTTGCCGGGACGGAAAGAGAGCCAGTTGTAGCGACCATCGAAGGAGGCGTCAATTTGGGACAAAAGGGAGGCCTCCGAGATGGTAGGCGGGAGGTGCCGCACAACGACCTTGGTCCGATTCAACATACCAAAAACCCTAGCAGTAGCAGATAGATTTCACAGTTGCAAATTCCAAAAAACAAACAATCTAAACAAGTGGGATCACATCTTCCCAGGAGAAGAGGAGAGGATAAGAATCGATCGATCAACAGTAATAATTAGTGAACCCAAATGTTAAAGAAAAGCCCCAACTTGCCATGCCATGCGCCCTAACCCAACGACAGAGACGCTGTGTGTGTGTGTGTGTGTGTCTGTGTGTGTGTGTGTGTGTCTGTTGTGTTTGGTTCGTTAGAGGAGTGAAAAAAGCATATACCGTTTGCGTTTTGGACTTCCTCTATTTCGCGTTTTACATTCTTCTTCACCATCCTTACGTATACGATGGGGTAAATAGTAATTTTAGTTCCTCAGAGTAAGTGTTAGGTGCGGTTAATTTAGTCTCTCAATTGAACAAAAAATGCAAAAAGGTCATTCACTTTTAATTTTGTCTGTCACTTTAATCCCTCATATTAACTGTTTTAATTAACTCCGTCAAAGTTGTAGATGTGGCACATTTAGTGCCACAATGGTTGCTTACATGGCGTCAAGTGTAACGTACTGTCATTTTAGTCTTTTAAGAGTATAAGTTACTTTCATTTTAGTCCCTTAAAAATATACCATAATGTCATTTTGATCTCTACAAACTTTTAAATCGGTAAACAATAATTGCATAATTCTCAGACATATGATTTTATTTTAGTTAAAAAAAGAATGTTACATCTACCTCAGACTTTCCTCTCTTTAACAAATAATATAATTGTCAACAAAAATAAAATATCATCCGAAGAGCTATATAATTCAAGTTTTTTTTTAGATTAGACAAATAATAAAAAAGTTTCTAAGTTATTAATATTTAAGCAGTAATACAAAACATCTAATTAATGCATATATGGTAAACTTTTATATTTTCATTCACACTTTTTATAAAGGTAGAACTGAATTGTATTCAACAAAGGAAGCAAATAACCCTAAGGGGTTGGTCTAGTGGAGCATGACAGGAGTTGCATCCGAGAAGTCTCGTGTTCAACTCCCCATTAGTCCCCTTGGGGTGACGTAGATGTAATTACCTTCGTAAGTGATCAAAGAACCCGAAGGTCTTCCCTGCCTTGGACTGGGGCGCTATCCCCTCACCCTAGATTTTCCTATACCAAAAACTAGTATTTTACCCGTGCATACGCATGGGTGATACCGTTTTTGTTATATTTGATATGAAACTATAAATACGTTGAAAGTTGCAAAATATAATAAAAGAAAAAGGAAAAACTTGATAAATGACTATATTTTCAAATTATTAAAATAGTTGTGTTGGAAAATATTTAAAAAGAAAGACAGAGTCTTCTTATAATATTAATTAATAATAAAGTAAAAATGAAGAAAAAAGAAAATGAGATTTAAGGTAAAATATGCACCCCCGTTGGCACTCTCGTTGCCGCTCTCGTTGCCGCTCTTGTTGCCGATCCCGTTGTCAGTCTCTCGTTGTGGTTGTTGCCCCGTGTTTACTCCTTTTTTCTATGTGATTTAATATTAATTTAATCATATTCATTTATTATAAAAAAAATTATTTTGTAATTTTTGGTAATAGTTAAAGTTTTTTATACAATTATTAGTTGTTAAATTGATTGATTTTAATACTTTTAGATTATAATAAAAAGTAAATTTTAGTTATTTAATTATTGAGTATAAAAAATAATATAAAAAAGTTCAATTTCTTTTTTTAAAAAAAATTGAACAACAAAATTGTAGTTATTATTAAAAAAATTGACACATGTCAGCTGACGCGCAGGAGCTTGTGCTACTTTTTTTGGCAGTCACTTTTTGTTTTGTCATTTAGTGGCTAATTGATCTTTTGACCCCAGTGCTCTAACAAATAAAATGAGGGCAAAATAGTAATTTTTGTGATAGCATGACAAATATTTGTGGGACTTGGTTCCTTGTTTGTCCTTGAAACATGGAAATGTAAAAACTATTCTGCAGTATGTTATATTCTTTCAACCCTTTACCCTTGGCAAGACCTACAATTCTTACTCCAAAAGTTCAGCAAATATTAGGCTTTAGAAGACACACAATTGTTACTCCATTGAGTCATGATCGATGATTACTTTCACCTCCCCATAGCTCACTGACTTGTGTTTATAGGAAGCTACTATGGTATTATGGTTACTTTCCAGTGAGGGTATTTAAGACTCGATTTTTCATCTGTTCAACAAAGATATGAGAGCTCTTTAATGAAAGAACTAAGAAATTTTATCATGATTCACAACTATGTGCGGGAGTGGTCTGTACCTCTATTTTGCCCTTCGGATTAGTATTGCTTATGAGGTCCTTCAGATGGCACATTGGTTGGTCATGAACCAACTTATTAGTATACAGAGATGGGGTCCTGACATATTCCTTTCTGGATTCAGATTCATGGTCTGACACAGGATGCTATTTACCCATGAAATGCTGAGCTTATTCTTTCAAAATATTGTTCCACGGGACCACGTTGCAGGGTTGAGGAAACAAATTGATAAATTATGGTTGTATTGGGCACAACGATCTAGAGTGAAGCAGTTGGATCATGAAGATAAAAACATAGTTTTTTCATGCTAGCGCTATCTTGAGGAGAGACGAGAATTAGATTAGTTAGAATCAAATATAGTGAGGAGGTTTGGAATGAGGGTCAAGGCACGATCATGATGGTTCTGAGGAATCACTTTTAGGGGGTTTACAAAACTGATTCTCTTTCTAATATGGAGTTATGGACACGTACGTGTTTTAAGAATATCCCCTACTTGGTCTCTGCTGATATGAATGAAAACCTCATTGCTCTTATCCAGGATACATAAGTGAAGGCATTTTGTATTTTCAATGGGGGCCATGAAAGCCACTAGGCCTGATAGGTTAAATGGTCTATTTTTCCAAAAAAATTGGGAGGTAAATTGGTGCTCAGGTGTGTGTTGTGGTTAAATGGTATGATATCAATGAAATTGTGGTTGCCCTTACCCCTAATGTCCCTCTACCTGAGTCTATCTATAGTCTTAGACCCATTAGTTGTTACAACTTCATATGCAAAGTTATTTCCAAAGTTATTGTGTAAAGATTGAAACCTATTATGGGAGACCTCATCTCTCCCTAACAAAGTGCTTTTGTTTGTGAAATAATGATTCAAGATAATTTAATTGTGGCACATGAAGCATTCCACAGATTTGAGAAGAATCAGTGGGCTTAAGAAAGTTGTTATCAAGTTGGATATGAACAAAGCTTATGATTCTGTCCAAAAAAAAAAGCTTATGATAGAGTGGAATGACTTTTTCTAAGGAAAACTCTCATGTCTTTTGGCTTCCATGAATATTGGGAGGGCAAGATTCTATATCTAGTGTACTCATTCTCCTACATGTATCAAGTTAATGGTTTTATTTTTGGGTTAAATATGTTTTTAGTCTTTACAAAATCAGGTCCTTCTAAGTTTAGTCCCTACAAAACGAAATAGGTGTTGTGGTCCCCAACTTATTTTGCCGTTTTCATAATTAGTCCCTGTCGTGAAATATGTTGAATAGGCTAATGGAAATCATGACTGGACACGCCACATGGACATTTTAATTGATGTGGCATGCAGACTCATTTTTTGACACAATTAAATAAATAAATTGAAAATTGAAAATTACAAAACCAAAAAAACGGGTAATTCTAGGGTGAAAGAGCAAATTAACTATTTCACCGGTGAACCACTAAAATTGACCGTTGGATATTGTTTAAAAAACTATGAATGGTTACGATTGAATCAACCGATATTAAATCTCAACCATTGATGAATTTTTAAACTACATCCAACGGTCAATTTTAGTGGTTCACCGGTGAAAGATTTAATTTGCTCTTTCACCCTAGAATCACCCAAAAAAAACCCAAAAAAGATCATCTCTCTCCTCTCTCGCTCCCCCATTTCTTCAATCTGCAATCATTCTCTTGCTCCCCATTTTCATCTCTAATTAATTCTGCAATCGTTCTCATTTTTTCGATTTGGATTGCGTCTCTAATTTCGTTCTTAATCGTTCTTGATTTCATTCCTGTCTTTCGTTTCTGATTTTGTTTCTGATTTCCTTTCATTTTTCGATTTCGTTTCTTTTCGAATTTCGTTTTCTGATTTCATTTCAATTGCGTTTCTGATTTCGTTTTTGAATCAATTCTAATTTCGTTTTCTGATTTCGTTTTGATTTCGTTGATTTGCTGATGACGGCAGCGAGAAAGAGGGCGATGGCGGAGCTGGCGAAAACGTGATTCCAGAAAGTTACAGAAACACGGTTTCATTTTTTGGTTTGTTGCCTTCTCTCTTCTTCAAGAACGCGATTCCATAAACGCACAGAAATGAGATTTGTTCTTAAGTTAATAGGCCTTTTCATTAACACACAGAAACCAGATTTCTTAGATCTTTAACAGAGACCTTGGTTTTTTCATCTCCTTGAATTTCACACCTTTTGTTTCCACTCCTTTGAGTTAATCTCTTGAAGATAGACCGAAGGAGTTTATGTGATTTTTAAGGAAAGTAACAGTTTTTTTTTTACGCGAAGGAAAGTAACAAGTTGGATTGAGATGTTGAAGAAGAAGCATAGGTTAGGGTTCTGGACAGTTTCGTGAAGATGGGGATGATTTAGGGGGCGTTTGTTTGGGAGACACAAAGAGGGTTCCAAGGAATCTAGGTTGGGAATGGAAGATTCCCATGTTTGGTAAGAGAAAAAAGAAAAGTGCATTCCAAGGAATTATGTTTAGTCTAAACTATTTTTCCCACTTATCTTTGGAATCGATCTCCCATAATTGGCAGTAATCTTCCATTCCAAGCGTAGAGTGGATTTCAATTTTTAAAGACGAAATTACATTATTAACCTCACTCACCCACTACATTATATATATATATATATATATATATATATATATATATATATATATATATATATATATATATATATATATATATATATATATATAATTTTTAACAAAAAACTTTATTACAAAAGATTATTGTAAGAAAATTATAAGTTAATAATCACTTTAATTTTATACTTTTATTTCATCTTTAATAACTTAGAAAGTTAAAATAACATGTCATATAAACAATGGCATTGTAACAAAAAACAAATATAAGCAAGGGTATTTTGAGAATTATAATGTTTATTCCTGCGAATGTATAAGTCTCAACCAAAACAAGTTTATAAATTGTTAAAAATTGGATTCCTAAACTTGTAACAAACCAAACACGTTTAAGAAAATACTCAGCAATCACATTCCCAGTCAATGGATTCCTGAGCATGTAATTCCTTGGAATGTAATTTCTAACCGGGAAACAAACGCCCCCTTAGGGAAGAAGAAGACTAATTTTTATTTTTGAAAAAAAGAAACAAATTTAATAAAATAGAGAAAAATAAAATTAAAAAATTCCACATGGATAAAAAATCTACCTGTAAATGACACGTCAGCATTCCGTTAGCCCAATCAGCATCATTTCACAGTAAGGACTAATAATGAAAACAGTAAAATAAGTTAGGGACTAAAACACCTATTTCGTTAATGTAGGGACTAAACTTAGAATGACCCAATTTTGTAGGGACTAAAAACATATTTAACCATTTATTTTTTGCAGATGATGTCATGCTTTTTGCCAAGACTACTCAAAAGGAAGGTTGAAAATCGTGGATCATTTGCACTTTTAGCTCCTAAAATCTTGGATTTTCAGAAAATGTGGGTTCAAATTGCACGATCCATGGTTATGGACCCCAACAGTGCAATGAAAAACATCACAAACCAAACTTGTCAAATTAGACGGAGTAAAATTGCAAAAAAAAAAAGTTAAATAGAATAATCAAACTCGTCAATCGAAGAAAGTTGGGAACACAAAATGCAATTAAACCTTTATATTTATCCCCCTTGTAAAATTTATGGCTAACTCCACCATTCACTCACGCCTAAAATCACCAAAGGAATAGGCTCTTGAAGTCATTCAATACAAATCCAAATTTGATACCTAATAAACTACAAGATCGAGCCATTAATTAAAGGATTTAATTTAAATACATTATTTCTATAAAGGTTTTATAACATCAACCAATCACAAATCATCATATTAAAAAAAATCAACTCACAACTACCTTACATATCACACATACCATGAAATGTTATTGGTGATGAGTGTAAAAAACTTACACCTACTATACTTAACAATTGAACTCTAAATTAAATGGTCCACCAATGTATTTTATGGTTCGCCCAAGAAGCCGCCATAGAAACACATCTAAGACCACCGTAAAACTAAACCAAATCAACAGTGACTCAACGTAACAATCATGCAAAGATCACAAACGCCTACGAAAATACAGATGACCAAAATGCGTGAGAACCTATAAAATAAGTTGCAGAACTGAGAAAAAAGTAGTATCAAATTACAGCTAGCTGTTTTTGCATCATACGTTCAAAATAATAATTGATTATAAATAATTTAATTTTGAAAGTTTCACCAATAATGATTTCTTTTTTGACCGAAACCAATAATGATTTTAAAATGGTTAAATTATAATTAAACTACACTTTACCGTTGCTGGAAAGAAAGAAAATAAAAATACCAAGAATTTGGAAGTTAATGCCATTTCCTCATTCTCAGTACCCGCGAATAAGATGAAACCAGAATTTGAATCCTGGGAACCATCCAAACTAATAGATGCTTACATCGAAGGACAAAAGTAAAGTTTGTAATCTTAGTCTTCTTACTGTCAAAATGAAGTTACCACAATCAAGCATATAAGTTTCAAGGTTGATAGACTCGCAAAATAACTTAAACTTCGCTATAACAGAAATACGAAAGAAACCATACTCTACCAAAAAGACACACACGACACCGTGCCCTTTCAAATGGGAACTAGTTTTCACTTAAAGCACTTGGCATCCAAAATAGGCTCTCCCTCAAATGGTTCAAAATCTTCAATCATCTGACTGGCACGCTCCTTCTGAGCTTCATCCGAGATGTCAACTTTTGTCCATTCATAGAGCTCCATGTCATAGCATTCATCCATTATAAATTTGGGAATTTCTTGCCCACGGAAAAGCCACAACCCCTTCACTTTAAATGGAGGCTCTGATCCAATCACAAGCATCTTTCCAAATGCATACTTGCGGGCCAGATCCATCCGCTGAAGAAATCCACCAACTTTGTTCAATGTCACAAAGGAAACAGTGTTCTCATCTTGGTATTTGTAATCACAGAACCATAGAGAATATCCCTCTGGATCATACATGTCCCAGAATCCTGAAAAAAATAAAAGAGGATTTAATTAAATTGACCAGACTTTGAATTTTATTTTATCATATTTTGACATTCTTTGCATATTCAAGATTGAAGGCAATAAGCTGATGAAAATCATTATGATACGATAATATTTCCAATGGATGTAAGCTAGAATCATAATCTTGGAAGGCTACAAAAATGTTGAAATATAAACATCAAGAGACACCATCACAATACCATTGACTGCAACCTCACGAAAGTTGGTCTTGGTGTTGGAGTAGAGTCTTTTCCAGTCATCCAAGACCATCTTGCTTGGAGGAAGAAGATCGAGAGGATTCTTGGGTTTGGGCTTGGGTGCCTCCTCTTCAGCTTCTTCTTTGGGCTTCTCTGGCTCTGGTTTAGCCACTTTCTTTGGTTCATCTTTAGCCTTGGGCTTAGATTCCTTAGGCTGGGACGGCTTCTTTGCAGATGGAATAGGTGGCATAGCTTCAGTTTGCTTAATCTGACCTAATACCTTACGGAAGTTTGGCTGGTTGACCAAGGTCCAGAAGTATCTTTCAACGTGAGGAAATTCTGAGGTGAAGCTCTTAACTAAGAGTCGAGTGAAACCTAAATACAAGTTGCATGTTACTACAATGTCAGCAAGGGTAACAGAATGCCCAACCAGGTAGGTATTGTGGGCAAGGTGAGTGTTCAAAGCCCCAAACGCTCTCTTCAATGCAGTAATGGCACCCTCCTCGACCTTCAATCAAACACAAATTTCAGATAAGGGAAAAATATTCAAGCAAAGGGGAAGATAACAGGTTTTACAAAAACAAATAAATAACAGTGTACTAGCTCAGGTGGTAAGAGTTGGACATAAATCCATTATTAACTACCAACACAATTGCTTTCAGAAAACACCTCTCATTACTTAAGAATAGTTGCAATCAACTCACAAAATTTCACATAATTGCTATCAATAGTCCATATTAGAAACTTCAAACCAATTAACAAAGCAAAAAAAAAAACGCACACAACAACTCACCGGAGGAAGGTAGGGAGCAAATCCAAGTCTTGGCAGGAACAGCTTCATAATGTTTGCATCAATCTCCAAAGACGAAAAATCAATCCACTGCTCTACGTGAGCCTGAACAGTATAATAATGATATCAATATCAATAGAGAGCATCCAGTCATATACTACATAACGTATATATATATTCCAATTTCAAACAGAGTGACATAGATAATAGTCGACAAAAAACGAAAGATACTTACCAGATCAATGGGAGAAGACCCAAACAGAGTGTTATCACCATTCAAACGAGCAACTGGCGCAAAGAGGAACAAAACTGAATGACAAAACAAAATCACAAGAATCTACATGCACAGTGATATATAAGCAGGAAGCATACCGTAACGAGCAATGGCATTGCTCTCAAAGACAGGACCATCGGGGGTTTCCAGGACAGGAACCTGGGAGGAGAATCATCGTGTAAGTGAAAACCTAGTAGAAACGCGAGTTATGATTATTATAAGGGAATCAATTATGAGATACGTACCTTTCCCAAGGGATTCATCTTGAGAAATTCAGGAGTCTTATTGGAGACACCCATCTCGAAATTTGGGGCCAATTCAACTTGGACACCAGAGTATTCTGCGGCAATGAGAGTCTTGAAGGCATTTTTGTTTCCATTGGCAGCGTGAAGGATCTACACACGAAATTGCAATCAGATTAGCATATAGATAGATAGATAGATAGATAGATAGATAGATAGATAGATAGATAGATAGATAGATAGATAGGGATGGGGGAAAGAAGAATTGGGGAAAATAAACTGACCAGAGCCATGGCTATGATGATAAAACGCGCCGCTCTCGTTTGAGATCTGATCAAGAAAACAATAAATCTCAGTTTAGCAGAACTGCAATTACATAATTATTACAAACAATCGCACAACGAGCAGATTACAACTTACAGTTACGGAGGGAGCGTTGTGTTCTTCCCAACCACGACACCACTGAGCTCTCTCTTTCTGTGCGATGCGTGCGCGTATATATGGAGGAGTATATATGTAAAGAATAAGAACGGAAGCAAACTAGGTTTTCTTACAATAGTGAGCGACCCACCAAAACCCTTACCACGGGCCGGGCAGTCGCATAGGCCCACATCCAAATCAATTTCCTCATAAATGAAAGGGTTTTTTTTTTTGGTACCCCCACCCATTCCCCTAACACCCCCACCCACCGTGTGAAAATACCAAAATACCCCTGACTCTTTACAAAATCACAATTTCTTCACACAATTGGTCATACCTACGTTTGACCACCTTCACTCGCATATATACGCCCGAACCGGACGTATATACGATCATCACCAGAAATCAACCAATCGTATATACCCCACTGCACTCTCTATATACGATTTAACACTTTTTACTCACCGTATATACCCCTATTCAGGCGTATATACGATTAGCAGAAATTCATCCAATCGTAAATACCCCACCAGACCCCTATATACGACGAAGAAAAAGTAAGCATCGTATATACACATTTTTTGATGTAAATACGATGAGCAATTTTTTTTTTTTTTTAATTTTTTTCTTCTTCTTGCGGTGTCAGAGGTAGGCATAGAGGAGACGTGAGGTCTCTTCCGATCAGAGAGATGGGGAGTCATCTAACGCTCCGAGTTACGAGGACTCAGAGGCATAATCAGCTCCATGCTTCAAAGACGACGGAGGCGAGAGAGACAGCACACTGAGGCGGTGAGTATGAGCCCGAGGCGGTGAGTATCGGCTGAGCCACTCGATGATCGGCCTGCTGGAGCTTTCTATCTCGGGGATTACTGCAGCAGACGCAGTCGGGAGGATTCGCATAGGGGAGGCGGTTTCTCGATATCATTCCCAAACTACTCCTCGATATCATCCCCAAGTATCCCCAAAGATGATCCCCAACCTCTTCATTACCATCCCCACCTCCCGAGTATCAAAGCAGAAGCAGCTCCAGTCGATGCTTATTACTCGAACCGATCACCCATGTCCGAGTATCATGAGGTGCCTCAAAGAAGATCGGAGGAGCCTCCTCGCGATGATCGGAGGAGCCTCGGGAGGAGCCTCGGGAGGAGCGCGTCGACCTCTCTTTTCACCGACTTAGCGGATCATGTCTGCAGATTCTATACTCGCCCGACCGGTAAGTTTTGCATTTTTGCTTAAATAATTTATTTAAGTCACATAGTCTCGCACTTTTGCTTACATTATTTATTTATTTTTATTTCGGGAGTATCGTGAGTTGTCAAAGTATGGGCTCATGGCAACAAAGTCCATACTAGACTTCATCTTCATTACCCCGACCTACTTCACGCACCACCGTGGTCGGGGACTCAGATTGGCCCCACTTCTCCGCACCGCCACGCCACGAAGAGACCATGAGTTCTTGTCGGCTTTTATTGAGAGGTGGCACTCGGACACTTCGTCATTTCACTTGCCATTTGGTGAGATGGCGATCACCGATGGACGCGTCTCGTATGCCGCACCTTCCCATCCGGGGAACTATGCCACACCTCCCGCCCTCACTGTTAGCTCTGAGTTTGCCACCCACTTACGAGACATATTTGGGTGTGTCACGGGTCGAGGTCGCTAACAACACCCGTGGGGTCCATATTACTGCCTTCAAATGGTTGGAGCGGAGTTTATGAGCGCAACTTGGAGGAGGGGTGACATCACGATTCTTTGTCGTGGCTTTTTTACGCTTCGCGCCCGACCTACTGATATCTTCACCACGAAGACCGGAGACGTGGTGAGGCTAAGTGGTTGATCTACTGGATGATCCGAGTCCGAGAGGTTCTTGGAGGCTATGCATGGGGTGCAGTGCACTAGCCGCCATGTATCATGACTTGAACAACTGCGTCATCTCGGACTACGCAGCGAGTGTGGAGAGGTATGCCACCTATTTCGTATACCTTTTAACTTCTTGTATTTTTGTTAAATCATGACCGACTTTTGGTAAATTTTTGTGAATTAAATATGTTATTTATTTTTGCATTTCGAGCTTGGATTATGTGGTATTTCCGGATGGTGGATAGGTTGCCGGTCATATCCCGGTGCGGAGCCACTTGTTGGGCGCCAGGAAGAAGAAGTCGACCACCAAGCTCGGCCACTACGGGAGGATGATTGATGAGCCGAGGCGGAGGATGTCTCTTTGGCGACCATTTGAGGAGGGCAGTGGTAGACCCTTTGAGCGAGATCTCTCTACAGAGGCTTCATCGGTGGGTGACTTGAGAGTTCCGTACATGCCCGATAGTGTGTCTGCGTCGGTTTGGGTACACGCAGATCATCCCACGTGACCTCTTAGTGGTCGTCCGAAGTCATACCGATTGCGTGTTTGGGATCGCCCACTTCATGGCATCTGTGGAGGACATCCTGCGCGACTACTCGGGTTGCTCGGAGGCGGATCGGTCAGATGCGTAACTACTTAGAGTGGTACGTCAGGGCTTCTATCCCCAGACTATTACCGGCTCCACCATCACCACCATCACTGTAGAGCTCACCTGGACACCTCCCCGAGATACGCTCACGACGATCATGACTGGATTAGGGAGCTTGTGAGGGCTTCAGAGAGAGGATTCGTGACGGCGCGACATCATCGGCGCATGGCGGTCCCGGCCAGATCGGACACTCCATAGGATGGTGGGGATGGCGACCGGATGACGTGGTGGGGAGCTTAGACGACGGGGCGGGGACGCAGTGGGACGCCGTTAGGGATTTTTATTTGTTTTTTGATGTATAGGCTTTTATTTTGCACTTGATATTATTTTGGCACTTTATTATATTATTAACTTTTTTGGATGTTTTATTTATTTTACGAGTTTCCATGAATTTTTGATTTAATTGATTCGATAAAACAAAGTTACCTGGCGATAAAACATAAACAACTTGAATAAAAATAGAGCAGATAAAATGAAAATACAATAGAAACTACTTGAAATTTGGTGGAGTTAATCGACGAAGGATCTCAAACGACATTCTTACGGTTTCGACGTACAAATGAATGTAACTCCTCCATTTAATTGTAATATGAATGGACATCATGTCTCGGACGTCATCCTCATTTGTTGACATCCATGGTAGACCGATAAATACCTCCACTAGTCGTTTGGGTTTCAGATAAACAAATACGAATTATCTCATGTTCGCGTTCTCTGGTTGAACCATCTGCGGTAGTTTCGCTAAGAGCGAGAAAATGATATATCGTGTTTTAACCTACACGAAACAACATCTCTCCCATCGAAACTTATACCATCATCTTTCAAGATGATGCCACGATGATCAACAAACCCTCTATTAGAATGAACGATAGTGAGGAAGAAGGCTCGTAGTATGCCATTAGCGAAGCTGCATCATCTTCACTTGTGATGTGTGAGAGAAGGAGGAAGTTGAATTTTGGTGTGAAAATAGTGATGGTGGGAGTGAGTATTTATAGATGAGGTAAAAGATTATCAACCGTTGATTTTGGCGTGCAATCTACACAGTAGATCAACTTTGAAAGCGAAATCATGACCGTTAAATTTTTTTACAATTTTTAAAAAAAAAAAAATTAACGCGCATCGATATATATGTCATTTGGGACATATATACGATGGAGTAGTTTTAAAGCATCGTATATATATGCTGAAGAAGTATATACGATTGGTGGTACACCACCAATCGTATATACTTCTTCGAGGCATATATACGATGCTTTAAACTACTCCATCGTATATATGTCCCAAATGACATATATATATGCGATTTAAAAAAAAAAAAAAAAGATTACAAAGGGCATTTTGGGGATTTCAATTTGGGTGGGGGTGTTAGGGGAATGGGTGGGGGTACCAAAAAAAAAAATCATAGTCCTTTTTGACAAAAAAAAAAGGTCATTGCTTTGCCCACACCCCCTCCCTATTCACCACACACCCCCAAACCTCAAATATTCCAAAATTACCCTCACGTGGAACACGCGTGGGAACCTCTCTACGCAGTGTTTTTAACGGGTACGATTGAGAAGCCCTAGACCAGTTTGGCTCCAAATCACCGAACGACACACAATGTTGTTCTTTTGAAGTTTGGTATTTGGTATTTCTCATTAACATATTTTCAGAACATTTATTTTTCCTTATATCAATTTGCTTTTAAAGTTGTTGGCCATATTGAGCTTGTTCTTTGGATTGCTTGTTCTAACTATATTTTCTCTTAATGTAGGAAAATCAACCCTCACAGACTCCCAGTGGCAGCTGTTGTTATCATTGCTCAGGAGGTTGCCGGTGATATGCGCGTGACTGATACTCGTGTTGAAATTAGGAGTATAGGTTATAGGAGATAACATATGTTATAAATTAAAGTCAATCCTTAAAACACTCTTTAAAGAAGATAAGTCTGCTGAAATTGATTTTATTTTTATTTGAACTTTCTGTGTTAAAATTTATTTTCATAAAACAGTTCAAGATTTTGTTCGGCACCCATAAACTGAACAGGTTCAGTCCTAGTTCGCCGGACCTGTTAAAATTTCAAATTCTGAGGGGTGTGCAATGAGATTTGTGCCACGGAAACCATCAACCGTACCAGTTTGGTACAGGGGCGCCAAACGAGTAAAGATGCCTGAAAAAAAAAGAGGGACGCGCCGAGAACATTTTTACTCTTTAAGGATATTTTTGATATTTCGCATGGTTTAGGGGTGTGTGGCGAGTAGGAGGGGATGTGGGAAAAGTAGTGGCCCCCGATTGAATCCAAAATCAGTTCATTGATAATAATTATAGGGGTGTTTGTTTTTTTCAACCCCCAACATCACCACTTAAACCCCCACCCAACAAGTTTCTTCTAATTTCACCTCTCAACTTTGGCCAAAACAGATTTAACTAAAAAATTGATAAATCCGGTGTGATAATTTCAGACAACAGATTTATCTATTTATTACATAAATCCGTAGGAAATATCCAAAACGGATTTACCTAACAAATAGATAAATCCGTTGTCTAAAATTAACACCAGATTTATCTATTTTTTTACGTAAATTCGTTTTGGATAAAAAGAATTTAAAAACGGAACTATATTAATAAAAGAAGTATATAACACGAAAATACATAGATCCGATGTTAATAAATAATCCAAAACGGAATCTATACATACATCTATATAAATATCTAAAGGAAGCTTTTTTCCAAGCTCTAGGATGCTCCACATCATTTCCATTTATTTTTTAATAAATTTTTAATTTTATTAATATTTATTTATAATTTACAATTAAAGAAGACTTAAATTCATTATTACCACTAACTTATTATTATTAAATGCTACTTTTAGTGGAATAAAATATTTGGTGATGCCTATGAGCATTCTCAAGAAGAATAAAAACCTACGGTTATGGATTGCTAATAGGAATTAAACATAAAATTATTCATAACACAATGAAGGGAAATGTTTATCTATATCTATATCTATCTATACATATAAGTAAAAGAATCCCCAATGGAGCCTCCACAATAATTCTTGAATTTTTGCTTTTATTTTTGTCTATTAAAAAACTTCTCTTTTATTATTTATTAATTCCTACCTTTGTGTCCAACCCACTACTACTAATAAATTCCAACATAGTAATAAATTTACACATTATATTATATTTAATCATAATTTTTGTATAAATGAGACTTTAATTTTAATTTTTGATATATAATTGAATATAAAAACAAGATTTTTTTATATTAATCAATGTTCATTCTCAATTCATGAGACTTATGAGCTCAATTATGTGTTCATTCTAAACTCAATTTTATGTTCTTATATTAGTTACTTTTTATTGTTTTTTTTTTATATTTATTACTATTTATTCTAAATGTTTTTTTTAAATTATATATTTATTTACATAGAAATTATATTATTATTAGAATTGGTCCAAATTTAAATTAATTGAACTAATAAATATATTTATCAATTATAATAGTTTAGATGAAATAAGAAATAATAAGTTGACCTTCAAAATTCTTTTTTATGTAACCATTATGCATTGAATGGATGATTTTCACATTTACATGAATTATTACTTTAATTTACAATAAACTCATGAGTTAGTGGAATATGAGTGGAAGAAATAGAGTTTAAACTAATTATAACAAGAAATGACTATTTAAAGGAGAGATCTTTGGATGGTTAGGGTAGAGGTTTTGAAAAAAAGAATCATATAAAAAATAAGAAGTAGAAGAAATGAGCAAGTTTCACAAGAAGGTGTAGAATGCACAAAAAGGGTAAAGATTTTTATGTTCTTAACAGTTTTAAGTTGACAAATAGGCAATGATTTTTGTAAAGTTATAGACATTGAGAAATTATGTATATTTTAATATTGTTCTTAAGAAAAATGTTTAATTTTTTGTATGATTGTATGATGTGTTAGATCTAAATGAGTTACATATGTTCCACGAGCCTTCATAATCTTTGGTGTCACTTCTAAGAAGGAAATTACATTAGGTGCAAGAATCATATAGAAAACAAGGAGTAGAAGAAAGGAGCAAGTTGCACGAGACGTAGAATTCGCAAAAAGGATAAAGAATTTCATGTTCTTGATAGTTTGAAGTTGACAAATAGACAACAATTTTTTGTAAAGTTATAGGCATTGAGAAATGATGTATAGTTTAATATTGTTCTTTAGAAAAATATTAAATTTTATAGTATTGTAAAATTGTATGATGTGCTAGATCTAAATGAGTTGCATATGTTCCTTGAGCCTTCATAAACCTTTGTCACTTCTAAGAAGAAATTACATTAGGTGCAATAATCATATAAAATACAAGGAGTAGAAGAAAGGAGCAAGTTTCACAAGATGTAGAAATCACAAAAAGGGTAAAAAAATTGTGTTCTAGATAGTTTGAAGTTAACAAATAAGCAACGATTTTTTGTAAAGTTATAGGCATTAAGAAATTATGTATATTTTAATATTGTTCTTTATAAAAATGTTTAATTTTTGTCAAAAAAAAATGTTTAATTTCATAGTTTTGTAAAATTGTATGATTTGCTAGATCTAAATGAGTTGCATATGTTCCTTGAAACTTCATAACCTTTGGTGTCACTTCTAAGAAGGAAATTACATTAGGTGTCTCTTCTCTATATCACAAAGGAAAAAAAATATCATTTTCTTCAACTATCATCATATCTAATGCCTTTAGTATATATTCTATCTAATACTTTTTATTTACAAATTCACATCTAAAATGGTTAATTTTAAATAAGAATAGTGCTTGAGGTAAAAACAACCAAATAAAGCTTCTGATTTAAATGTTTCAATTCTTTTACAAATATTATATGTTTACTCTCCACTTTATGTAGCTTATTTAGATTATAAGTTGCATAAAAAACAATTATAATAAAATAAATCTTTCATTTCATATTGTGAATAATGGCCATATATTTTTCATATCATTATAAAGAATAAAAATAAAGATTTGATTTTGATTGTTTTCTCTTTCTAAGTTTCCTATTAAATCTAAATTCCTTATTATCACTTTTCTTTTAAGTTTCAAATTTTGTTTTAATTAATATTTATGAATTATTAATTGATGAATAAACAAAGAAATAAAGAAAAATAAAATAAAGAGTAGTTACTTCCTAATTTCTATGATTTATATTTATTCATACACAACCATTAACTTATTTAATTTAAACTCATCCAAGCTTAATATAATAATAATATTTAGAGGATGTCACTGAAATTTGGAAGAAGAAAATAAAAATAGAATAACATTATAAGAGAAAAGCAAATGCAAGACGCACATTACAAATGTAAGTCACTTCCAAACATGTTTATCAATATATTATGATCACTTTCTTAGTATAACTTAGTTATTTTTATTCTAATATTTTAAAAGAAATATAAAATCTCATTATTTTCATCCTTAAACTTTCACATTTTAAACCATTATTTTTGTTTTTAAACATAAAGAATTTTTTTTACGTAGTGTTTATTTAGGCTATATGTTATATCAAAAATATTCTCATTAGTATTGATCTTCAATTATTATCATTATTATTTTTATTCTTTGTCTTACACATATTAAAAAATGCTATATCAAAAATATTATTATTATTTATATTATTTTCACATGTCTTTATTATTAAAATTCATGCTCATAAATTCAGATGACATTTATTATTACTAAGTAAAATGAAGTTTAGTAAGATTTTATTTTCAACAATTAAGCTCACTAAAATTTGGACAATTGTGCATATTAAAAACAATACACTATATAAGAATATGGCATAAATAAAAATTCAACAATATATTAATGTAATACTATATTTTTAAAATACATAATTTATATCGACAACTTATGTATATATTTGTATAAAATCTATATAAAATACTATATTTCCAAGCTCTAGGATGCTCCAGATCATCCTCATTTATTTTTCAATTATATTTTTAACTATATATTAAATAGTAGTGGGAAATGAAACTATTCATTATTTAAATGGCATTACAATATTAACTCATACATTATTCAAATTTTTAACAAGCATCTTCAGTTTAAACTCTAGAGTGATTCTCATGTTCTTAATATATATTTATAAATTTCATATGAAAGACACTTTAATTCACACTATTAACGCAGAACTTAATTAAATAACGGCTTTTTTTTTTGACCAAAAATTTAAATAACAAATTTTTTCCTTTTGTTAATTTTTATTGATTCTAATACCATATTAACTTTACAAATTGTATATTACAATCTCGATATTGAGTAGTTATATTGATTGATTATTTTATTCTAAATGAACTCATTTTAAAAGTAAATGTTGTTTCATTATTCTTTTAATTTTGGAAATATTATAATTATTAAAATAGTTATTTATGTTCATCTTAATTTCCAAATTTATACTTCATTTCCTATATATATTTGTTGAAAAACAGTAATATTAATTTGCCAAAAAAGTGGATAATATATATGACGACTTTTTGTTACATGGGAATCTAATTTGTGGTTTTTGTTATTTACATGAAGCATGTCCATGATAGTTTCAATTGATCCTCCGAACATAAACCGATGGGCTTTTGGGTAGACTCTAAATTGAATTACAATATTAATGTATCATTAATTTTATTTGATCAGTTTCTTAACCCATGCCATTCTAATATTTATTACTATTTGAATTTCTCAAATAATTGTTAAATAATAAGACTTTTAATTTACATAGTTTTTATTGTCTAACTCTTCCTTTTCCTCTTTTCCATTGGTTAGTTTTCCAATATATATATATATATATATATATATATATATATATATATATATATATATATATATATATATATATATATATATATATATATAAAGGTGAATTGCATATATGGGAGGTAAATAGATGACACCTTACTTTCTCACTCACATTCTCATTTTATAGCCATTTTTAGCTTTTGATTCTATCATTCAAATTAGTAGTCTAGCTTTCTTCTATCCTTGAATATACTAAACATCTCCTCTTGATGAAGAGTATGACCAACTTTCAAATTTATGTGTCACTATTGTGATAGGCGCTATTTTTTTATTAAGTAAATGGTAAGAATAAATTAATAGAGGATAGCAAAAGAGCTACTACTATGTATGGTAGTCATCAAACTATTAGTTCATTTAGCACTTTTGTTTTCTCTCCTTATCGTCTCTTCACTCTTTGTTTGTATTTCTTCAATGTTTCACTATCAAATCACAAATTTGGGATAGATTTTTAGCTTTCGATTCTCTTTTGCTATCCTCTATTAATTGATGAAGAGTGTGTTCCTACTATCATTGAATGTATTAAGCCTCTCCTCTTGATGGATAGTAGGATCAACTTTCACATTTATGTGTGTCACTCTTTGTTATAGCCATTTTTTGAAACGTAAGTGGTAAAAATAAATTAATAGAGGATAACGAAAGAACTACTACTATGTATGGTAGCCAATGATTATTGGTATAGGACTTGGAAGAGACAAAAGTTGTCGACTATATTTTTTTTGTAAATGAAAATAAAGATGGTTATGGGATTTTAGTTTGATTTCTATTATATGTACTTGATTTCTATTATTATCTTTAGATTGGTGAAGTTGATAATAATAATCATTTTCTTTGTCGTCTATTCATTCTTTCAAATGGAACCTTTAGACTACTCCGCTCTCTTTTTCATCTAATTAAAATAGTTCTATATTTATTAATAATTGGTACACAATTACCTATTGAATTTTGAATTTTTGTACAATTAATCATCAATTTTGTTTTTTTGTTGTAGTTTTTACGCTAACTTTTGAAAAAAATAAAGAGAATTTGTTAACTAATAGTGGGAAATGAAACCATTGTATTCAAATTATTCATTATTTAAATGACATTACAATATTAACTCATGCATTAATCAAAGTTTTAACATATATTTTCAGTTTAACTATCATTACAATTATTTTTATATATTTAGGGTTATGATTAAATTTAGTATGAGTATACAAATGTTATAAATTCAGTTAAAAAGATAGTCTTCTCAATTTCATTTAAATAAATTAATATTTTCTTTAATAAATTGAATCATGTGTGCTTATATTATGCTAACTTGAAGTTCATTTTTATTTATTAGCCAAGCAATTATTCAAACCCAAAAATATTATATTAAGTGAATATGGTAAAAACAACTTAGGCGTTCAAAGATAAACTCCTTAGCATTATTTCTCTGAGTGTAAAAAAATTATTCACTTTTTTATAATCTGTTATATAATTTTGTTTGTTTCTATTTGTAAATATTGTCTACTAATTTACATTTATATGGTACTTACTTATTTTTAATTTTTATAGAATAATTTATTCAAATGAAAGCCCACTCCTTTGAAAATATTAAAAAGCAAGTTGTTTTAATATATAGATTAATTAGATAAGTATGTCGTAATTATATCCATGTTACTCTAAATTAGATAACATAAGTATTGACTAATTTGGTCTTTGGAAGAGAGAATTGGTTGATAATTCATTGTAATTTTAAAATATTCTTATGAAAATGGTGAATAATCTAGGTTCTTTAAATTTCTATTTTCATTACCTTTTATCATTACAATATTTATGGTTCTTATAATATATATTTTTTTTTTGAGATTGGTTCTTAGAATATTTATTAACATCATATAATACTAAACTAAATTATATTAAATGGTATGAAAATTATTATTCCTTTCATTCTAATCATATGTATTTAAATTATATCTTTAATATTTTCTAAAATAATATTTATATAAACCCGTGCATCGCACGGGATTATCCCCTAGTACATATAAGTAAAAGAATCCCCAATAGAGTCTCCACAATGCATCTCATGATTTTTGTTTATTATAATATTTATTTATAATTTACACATAAATAAGAGTTTAATTTCAATGAAAGCACATAATTTCCACTAACTTATTTAATGTTCTTAGTGGAATATTATTTAATTGTTTTTATATTTATATGAAAATGATACTTTTCTTATACAAATATAGAGATTTTCTTTCAAAAAAATATAGCCATTGATAATAACAATTACCAACATATCTACGTATAATATAATATAATATAATATAATATAATATAATATAATATTATATTATCAATGGGAAGTAGGTAGCAAGAGTTAAATTAACTTAAAGAGGGGATCGGAAGCAAGAGTTAAATTAACTTAAAGAGACAGAAGGGAAGTAGGTAGCATACAGAATGCAAACATAGAGAAATAATTGAGTGCAGAAACTAAAAACAGAAATATAACATAGATTTAGGAGGCAAAGCCTTCCATGATTGAGATAGTTGAAGAACTATCTATGAGTTACAAGATTGAAGATTGAAGAAAGAAGAAGAAGATTGAGCTTACAAGTGCTCTGGCTTCTCACTAGACTTAGGAGAGAAGGAGAGAATGTAAGAGAAGTGTATTTTAAGTGTGCTTCTAACAATAGCCTAAGCACTCTTTTATAGATTGAAAGACAAATAGTAACCAGTTACTAAACTGGGACTGTACACTTAAGTGACTTGCACTGTGTACTGATTGACCTGAACTGTTGGGAATCCAAAGAATTCTGACTTGTTCAGCAGGTTGAGGAGACAAAGGTGAAATAATGGAGCTTTGGATACCATTAAGCAAGCTTGTCACCTTCTGATAGTGGGAGACAAGAGGTCCACAAGGTTTTGACAAAAAGCCTTAGTGCTTGTCATGATTGTCCATTAGAGAATGGTGATGATCATGCGCATGCTTGATCAAAAATTATGACTCGGCAATTCCTGAAAAGAAAAGCTAAGCAAAAATGAAAAATTGTTAATTAAAACAATTAAAATTAGAACAGTTTTTCATGCCTTTGCTGACACTACAATCACCATGTTCAAGGGTGGTTTTTGAACAGTTTTTCATGCCATTACTGACACTACAATCACCATGTTCAAGGGTGGTGGTGGAACAGTTTTTCATACCAAAAATGGTACTACTATCACCATGATCCAGGGTGGATGATAAACAGTTTTTCCTACTAAAAGTAGTACAATTGTCTTGTTTAAGGACAAGTTTGAAAAATTGATTAACTTCCTTGTAAATACTCACGAGTGAGATAATCAGGAAGAGAATTATCTGAACCTTTAAGATATTCAATATCAAAATCAAATATGCTTAAGATTGCTTGCCATCTGGCAAAAATTTGTTTTGATGCAAGATTCTTGACATCTTTTTGTAAGATATCTTTTGCAGACTTGCAATCAATTCTAACAAGAAATTTTTGATTTAATAAATCAGATTGAAATTTTGAAATAGATAAGACAATTGCCAGAACTTCCTTTTTGACAGTGGAGTAATTTTCACAAGGCGTGGTTCCAATGTTTAGAAGTAAAAGCTATGACTTGCTCTTTTCCAGAAATTTTTTGTTTTAAAATGCCACCATAACCAATGTCAGAAGCATCAGTTTCGACAATTTTAAAAGCCTCAGGATTGGGAAGGTAAAGGCAAGGTAGCTCTTTAACCTGGGATTTGATTTGTATGACAACCTTAGTATGAACGTCATCCAAGGAGGAGGATCTTTTTAAGACGATCATGAAGGGGTTTGATGAGATTCTTTGAGTTGCGGAAAGAAGTCTCGAGACATAATTAAGGCAACCAAGAAATCTTTGTAATTGAGTTTTGTCAATAATCGATTAGGAATTTATCAGAAAACTCAATAGCCCTATTGATTGGAGTGATAGTTCCTTGATGGATATTGTGACCAAGAAACCTAATCTTAGTTTGAAACAAACTGATTTTTGATTTGGACACAGCAAGACCATTTTTCTTTATGATAGAAATGAATGTCTTTGATGTGCTTGATGTGTTGATCAAAAGATTGTGAGTAGATTAACACATCATCAATATAGACAATGGCAAATTTTGAATGATCATTGAAAATATCATTCATGATTCTTTGAAATTCAGAAGGAGCGTTTTTTAAGCCAAAAGGCATGACGTTCCATTCATATTGACCAAAAGGGACAGTAAAAGCAGTTTTGTACCTGTCCTCTTCTTTTATCTGGATTTGCCAAAAACCAGATTTCATGTCAAATTTTGAAAATATTTTTGCGTCATGAAGACGATTGAGAAGGTCTTTCTTATTGGGAATAGGATATCTAATCCAAGAAAGAGCTTGATTGAGAGGCTTGTAATTGATAACAAGCCTGGGAGTTCCTCTTTCTATTTCTGCTTGTTTATTAACATAAAAAGCAGAGCAAGACCAAGAACTCTTACTTTTGCGAATAAGACCCTTCTTTAAGAGATCATCAATTTCCTTTTGGCAAACCAAAAGAAGATCTTGATTCATCTGAATGGGCCTTGCTTTGGTGGGAATTTGCCTATCTTGAAAATCCTTTTCATAAGGGAGTTCCACTATATGACGTTTTCTATCCCAGAAAGCATTAGGAAGATCAGAACAAATAGTAGATTGAATTTGTTCTAAAAGACCTTTTATTTTTAATTGATTCTCATCTCTGAGTAATTGAGAATCAATATTTCTAAAATTGATTTCATCTTTCAGAAAATTGATTTGATTTTCCTTATAGGAGATTGGGTTTAAGTTTCTGATAAAAGGTTTTCTCAAGAACTTAAAAATGATTGGCTGTCCCAAGTGCTGGGCTATTATACCTTCTTCCGTAATTTGAAAAGGAAAAAGTGATCTTATGAACGGAGTTCCTAAGATTACTTGATTCTTCAAATTTTTAACTAGAAGAAAAGAGGTATCTATTTTGAAATTTTGATTTTCAATAATAGCCGAAGACAATTTGAAATTGATTTTTAACTTAGAGCCATTAGCAGCACTAAGTTGTTCAGAGGTCTTTTCAAAATATTTTGTTGGAATAAGACCTTCTAAGATACAATTTGAATCTGCTCCGTGTCAAACAAAGCAACAGATTTCAAATGTGAAATCTTTGATGATAATTTTGATATTTATGTAAAACTTTTGAATTTTTACATAATTGATAAGACCAAGGAAATCCTCGGTTTGTTCTCGGGGGTTCTTCATCGATGTCGAGGACTTAGTAGAAGAACTAGCCCTATTGGTCCAGATGATCAATGAGAGATTGGTGGCTATCTGTCTTTCTCTAAGTTTGTTGACCTCAGATTTTAGGTTATTAACCTCATCTTTCAAGGTCCTGGATAGTAACAGGTTTGATACTGGGTTTTTCTAACCTCTTGAAGGTATCTCTGAGGTTAAACCGATTGGTTACAAGGGGATTCCTAGGGGGTTTCTCCTCGAAGGTTGACCTGAGTTTGATAAGATATTTTTCCCTTTCTTGGGGATCAGGGATGGCATTAAGGGCCTCTAGGAGGAGATCTTGTTCTCTGGTAAGGACATTGATATGATTGGAGGAATCAGTTAGATCATCATCCTGTATTTGGTTTAGGTTTTCAGAAGACTGATCAGAGGATTCTTCTGAAGATTGGCCTAAAAGATTGTTAATCTTGTTTTCAATATCTGAACCAAGATTAAGAGTTTTGAGTTTGTTTACAACCCTACAATTTCTGCTTATGTGCCCTGGTGTGCCACATTTGAAGCAGACAATAGGTGGTTTTTTATCATTATCTTCATAATGATTCCTATTGGTAGTTCTAGGTCTAGGTTTTCCAGAACGCCTTTCCCTATAGAAGTCAGGTCTAGGTAAGGTGTTACTGGGTTTTGGCTTGGATTTGGTCTTTTTGGCACAAGGGAGACCAAATTGTTCATAGAAGGTTCCTAGATCTTTACGATTTTGGGCCTTCTCTTTGGAAAGTTGTTGCTAGATTTTGTCGTCTTGACAAATCTTCAGAGCAACTTTCTGTATGATAGCAATGAGCTGACCATAGCTCAATTGTTGGTAAGGAATGTTACCATTGGGGTCTTGATTACGAAGTTTGTCCCTAACCTTATCACCTAAGGACTTAGGAAGACCTGCAAGGAATTTCTCCTTCCAGAAGGCTTGTTGGCTATCTTCTCTGGTATAGACTCTTGTAAGGAAGGTGTCTTTGTACCATCTGAAGTCACCAAGGGTTTTACACCTAAGATTGGACAACAATTCTGCCGACCTATCCTTTATCAGGGATGGATCACCAACAAAGTTTTGTAAGATAGTAAAGATTAAGGTATTTACTGCATCGGGGATATGAGCATCACCCCTCAATATGGGTTCTCCACTAGGTCCTCTTTTGATAGCAAAGAAGGATAGCTACTTTGGCTTCTTGGTGAGATAGTTATCCCACGACCTTTGAGTTGACCACAGAATCCTGCAACAAGGATTTCCACGATCATGCCTTCAGAGCAATTGTTTGTAGTTTCATAAGCAGTGGCAACCATGGTCATGTTTTGGAGGATTTTGGTTATGCCATACTCATTTTCACCATCAATGTTCCATTCATAGACATTGTTGGCACTGAAACTCTTAAAATTGGTTTCCTTTTCTTCTAAGAGAAGATCAGGGGCAGTGGCTCTAGGGTAGTAAAGTTTAGTTTCCCTACGCCATTGGTTCTTGGGGTTGTGAATAACTGGATTGAGTTTGTTCTCAGGGCAGTTAATCTCTGAGTGATTGGAAGAAGTTTCATCTAACATATTAATCTCCTTTCCTCTAGAAGGAGGTGTTTCAGGGATGGTTGCTTTAAGAAGACTCATATGTTCTTCTATTTTTGCTAAAAAATCACTCTTAGCTTCATCAGATTCCCTTTTGATGTTTCCTTCTTGTTGGAGGGGTTTCTTAAAGGCTTTGGAAACCTTATAAGGATTGAAAAGAGGTTTTTCTATTTTGGTAGAGGAAGATGGTTACGATTTAGGTCGAGATCTTTGTTTCTACTATTGTTAGCAAAGATCTCCTAAAGCTTGAAGATACTTGTTTGTATAGTTGGATTGTTCCATGAGATCTTTAATATCTCTGGCTGTTATGGCTTCTCCATCTACTTTGGTTTTGAAGGGGGAGGCCATGACAGGGGTAGATTGATTTTGGCTATTAAGCGCAAAAGTAGTTTTTGGAGGGAGTTCAGATTGAACCTTTTGACCATCCTTTAAATGCCACACTGTGATGACATCTAAAGTTTTCCTTCCAATCAGGTCATCCTGGAAAGGATAATTGATATTCTTCTTGATGGTATATGCATGAAACCAATCAAAGAAAGGAATATTATATTTGACATTTTCAAGAAATTTATAGAATTCTTCCTGAATGGACTTTCTATTATTTCCTTGATAATGTTTGAAGAACCATTCTCTATGGAGAGACCATTCTTCAGAATAAAAATCCTTTTTGAGGGAAGTTTTATCTATGACAAAAGATTGATTTTTAAGATCTTTGCTAAGATCTTGATTGTTAAGATCTTTATTAAGATCTTGATTGATGTTTTCAAAAGCTTGGTTTGAAGAAAGCATAATATCAGATGCAGTTGTAAGAGAAGAAGACATGAAGGAGAAAGTGAGGAAAACGTTGTTTTGAGAAAAAGACTTAAATTTCCTCACCCATAAGCATCATCACCTTCACTTGGTTTCTGCAGAAATATAAGAATTAACCTATGAACTAGTACTTACCTTCTGGAGCATGCTGTGGATTTAACCTTGTCTTGTTCTAAGATCAGTATAATGCCAAATAATTGGATATTAATACTTGGATAAAAGAATTATTTTCTAATTTATACTTCAGAGTGTGATCCTTTTATGATTAAGACAATAGGCAAAGCAAACACTGAGATATATTCAAAAAGAATCGTAATATATAATCAAATATTCCTTAAAAATACTTCAGTTGGATGATCAGTAAACAAAACTTATTTTCGTAAAACTTCCCCTTTAAACAAGGAAAAAATAGGATATATTCATCCCAGCAGGTGGGTAAGGTGGCCGCCCTATAAAAAAGTAATTCAAGACTTTGAATATATAACAGAAAGCTTAAATAATTGACTTAAGAACAAAAGGAAATATCTGTAAAGAATAAACATAGAGAAATAATTTTCTCATTCATAAAACCATTATGTTTATTGGTTATAAAATAGTAGACAAATTGATTATGGGATTTCTCAGAACTATGTTACAGTTCACTACAGGCATTGGCCACGTTAGTGAAGTTCACATAAGTGTCTTTGAAAATACACCAGTACAAGCTGGTCCTTTCAATTTTGGCCATAGTCAAGGAGTACACTAATAGTATAACTCTTTAAATAAAAACTTTGTGAATAAATATCCAGAACTGGCACTTATATGATTATGAACAAAGTAAAATTAATTGCATATGGGTGAGGAAATTTAAAACCTTTTTTATAAAAATGTTTAAAGCTCTCTCCTCACGTTTTTCTTGCAAATCCTCTGCATCATCATCATCATCATCTTCTCGTAATGAGAATCAATCAAATCAATCTCTTTCAAACAAGATCTTCAAAGAAGAAATTCGTTTTGAAGATATCAATCAAGATTTTGATAATTGGGAGATCCCTAGAATATCTCATAAGGATCTCTACATGAATCAAAAATCTTTTTTCTCCAAGTCTGACTTTATAGTTAGAACTGTGGAACAAAAATTCATACTCAAATCAGACGATGAAGAATTTCATCTTCTCTCTGAAAAAAGTATGAAAGATCACAAAGCTAAGGACTTCAACTACTTACACATTGGAAGTGTTCAAGTAGGTATGAAGCCTCTACCAGAGAATCTCTTAACGTAGCGGTTTTACTCGCTTAAGGATGCTCGTCACAATCAGTTCCATGATTCCTTACTAGGAACTGTGGAAACTAGCCTTATTCATGGCCCTATCTATTTCAATTGTTTCCCAGACTTAACGGTAAGTTTGGATGATAAGAACATCCTTGATGTTCTTCATCTCAATGTTAAGTGTCATGGTTTTGACATGAAAAAGGATCTATTCCTATAGCTCTGCTATACAGAGTTCATTACAAGGTTATGAACTCAATCAGATCCAATTTCTTAAAAACCAAATGTCAGAAATCTGGAGAAACTATCTTATTTCTCACTGATCAATCTAAGGCTAATATTATAGTGCCTAAAACTATACAATGGAGCGATGTAACACTCCCAGAAACCTGGACCCTAGAGAAAGCTGCCCCCGTAGCACCTAGGCCAACACCAGAATTCCAGGATGTTATCCAACACCAATCCGGAAGAGTTGACCTTATGTTTAACAGAAGCAACTCCTTCACTATCCCCAGATCACTTAGATCTGAAGAGGACGACTACAAAACGGCTATGTGCAGGAGGTCTTTCTCAGAAGGTCCTTCTCTCAGAGCGCAGAGAGTCCTCCAAACCTCATCTTTGGAACCTCTCGTGATTTGGTTCTACTATCCATTTACAGGGATTTGAATCCACGACCCCTGTAAAAACCTCCTACCAAAAGGAGGATGAAGACCATAGGTCTATCCAATCGCCAACCTACTCATCCCTTAATGCACCTTTTGATGATGTTTGAGTTCATCATTGATAAGGAATCCCTAAGGAAGGAATTCTATTCGAGGAAAGGTCTCTCAAAGAGAATGGTTCTTCCCGCATTTTCGAGGACACAAGCGTAGAACAATCCAAGAGAAATTTTATGAATTTCTCAACAAGATCAAAGCCAATATCCCTTTCTTTGGATCTGGTTTAGTGATTATGCCACTAAAGAAGGTATTGACTATCCTTTCCAATCCTTCTTAGCTGATAGAAAACATGATTTCCCTGTCGCATCTGCTAAAGAGCTCAAAGATGACTTAGAGAAAAATAGGTATCTTCATGCTTTAGGTATTCCTACCCAGATAGTGAAACCTATAGCCAATCATGTTCTTCAATCTACGGATAATGAAGAATTTTTACCAAAATCAAGGAACATCTAGAAAACCTTAAGTCTAGGACTCCTAACAAACAAGTACCTAAGCGTAAGGCTCATATCAATATGGTTAGAAGATCATCCTCGGATGAAGATAGCCCTATTAATATTGAGGCAAAGCTTATCTGCTTCAAATGTGGCATTCTTGGTCATGTTGCGAAAGTGTCCCAATCACCCCAACACGGTTACAAACCAAAGGTCTACAAGAGGAAACAGCAAAGAAACTCGTTATCATTGATAGCCATAGCCCAGATAATTGCTGTATTTGCAATAAGCCTAAGAATCTGGCTACCAACCAAGCATCCAAAAGACAGGCCAAGAAGCTTAGTAAGAAAAAAGCTACTTGTGTCACTTGTGGAATTACTGGCCACAAGAGTCAAAACTGTAGGATCATTAGAAGGCTTAGGACTTTTAAGATTGATCCTATCATCAAAAACAATATTCGTGTCATCTGCGGGGATAGCAAACCCAAAGAGGTACAATAGGATCTTAGAAGAGTTTAGGACTCTTAGTAATCCTAATTCTAAGACTCGTCAAAGTTTTTACAAATGGCTTAATCAGTTTTTTAAACCTAGTAGTGAATCTAGTTTTATTAATCTTTCTTTTGCCATTAGTAATTTCAATATTAGTATCTCATCCATTATCAAGAATTTTGAAAACAGAGTTATCTGGGAATCCCCAGCTCTTCTTTTCTCTTTTCACATATCTATTAATGGAATAGATACTTTTTATCTAGGGCAGCCCATTATGATTAATCAATTGGGTAGGTTCTCTTATAAGAATCAAAATATATGCTCTATAACCAATTTTTCTGATACTATTATCAGAACAAAAACCCAGGAAGATATTAGTGAAACTATCAGTAGTATAGTCACTCATACTCCTATATATCTTGTTAGAACTTTTTCCAATAGAAGAAATGTTTTAACAATCAATCTTTTTATGTTAAAAGACCAAATTAGTTCGTTTTTTATGAATGATTTGATTTATCTCTTTAAACATATCAATTATAATGATGTTCAGATTAGTCTCACCATCATTAATCATACTACCTTGAATATTCATATAAAGATTTTACTAACAAAATCTATTATGTCTTATTTCAGGGTTACGATCGATATGTCCACCAGGGCTTCCTCCTCGAGAGGAAGAGGAAGAGGGAAGAGTAAAATCGACCCTAACACCTTAGCAACCACTACAAGGTCTTCCACCCTTAACCAAACTGGTAATCAATCAGGGTCTTCCTCCCAGAATACCCAAAACAAACAAACTAAGAAGGACTATGCCTTCCCAATCCAAACACTCCTTGCCTTTCAGGAACAAGGACTAATCAATCTCCCTACCAAAACTTGGGCCAGCATAGCTGAAGATGAAAGTGACCAAGACACCCCAGCCTTGGACCTTGCTATCCAAACCCAAAAGGATCAAAGAATGCAGGTTAACCCTAAAAACCAGGTTATCACTGCCCAAACTCAATCTACTCTGGCTGTTGCTCAGAGGCAAACTACTATTGCTCCGGCTCAAACCCAATATATACCTAAAGAATTTTATTTCTTTATGGTACATCCGAACTCCGAGTTCGGGATAATGATCCAAACAGAGATTCTGCCAAGATCTTTCCCCTCAAACCCGGTTTATACCTTTTACTCCAAACAAAACCGAAGTTTTATGAGTTCATCCTCGTAGACACCGAGTCTATCTCCTTAAACACTACAAGGATCCAAAAGATGATTCATTCATCACTCACTCAACCTCCGCATTTTGAATGTCATGACACCTTTGAATTTGGACAAAATCCAAATCAAACAAAGAAGTTTTCTCGACTTTTTGACCCCGTGGGTTACAATTCATCGGGATTATGTCGGAGCTTGAGATTTTATTATCCTTGGCTTACAAAACAAATCTTTCAAACATTCTTGGTTAATTTATTTTAAAAGAAAAACCAAGTATTCCTTCCCTAATTGGTTTCTTCAATGGTGGGATTTCTTTGGACCAATTCCAGAGATTTTACCTAATGAAGTCCAAGAAGGATTTCAAATATTTTCAAAAAGATTCAACAAAGAGTTGAACAACTACCCAATCTTTTTAAACTTCTCTACCACATTTTCACTATCATGGATTGTTTCATGGCAGTACAAAACTGGTAGATTTCACAATCCAGATACTTTAGTATCTTTGTACAAACAAACCTTTGTCAAATGGTGGCCTCGTTTTGATGCTTCAATGGCATCTTCAACAGGAGTGACCAATTGGTTTAAAGGCAATCCTAAGGCTTTGCAAGTGGAGAGGGGATCGGAAGCAAGAGTTAAATTAAATTAGAGAGACAGAAGGGAAGTAGGTAGCATACGGAATGCAACAAGAATAAATAAAAGATGGTACAGAAATTAAAGACAAATATATAACATAGATTAGGAGGCAAAGCCTTCCATGATTGAGATAGTTGAAGAACTATCTATGAGTTACAAGTTTGAAGATTGAAGAAGAAAGAAGAAGAAGATTGAGCTTACAAGTGCTCTGGCTTCTCACTAGACTTAGGAGAGAAGGAGAGAATGTAAGAGAAGTGTATTCTGATGGTGGAAGTAGGAATGTAGTTATTAACTATGAACTGTTGGTTACTTATCTGGGTTATGCTATGCAATTAATTTTACTTTGTTCATAATCATATAAGTGCCAGTTCTGGATATTTATTCACAAAGTTTTTATTTAAAGAGTTATACTATTAGTGTACTCCTTGACTATGGCCAAAATTGAAAGGACCAGCTTGTACTGGTGTATTTTCAAAGACACTTATGTGAACTTCACTAACGTGGCCAATGCTTGTAGTGAACTGTAACATAGTTCTGAGAAATCCCATAATCAATTTGTCTACTATTTTATAACCAATAAACATAATGGTTTTATGAATGAGAAAATTATTTCTCTATGTTTATTCTTTACAGATATTTCCTTTTGTTCTTAAGTCAATTATTTAAGCTTTCTGTTATATATTCAAAGTCTTGAATTACTTTTTTATATAACCATATTATTCTGCATATGGAAGTTGATGATCATAAACACTTTATAAAACTTTTTTGAAATAAAACTTCACTTATTCTTTTAAGACTCTTTGAACTCAGAGGATTCTTGTGAAGGATATCGGGACCCACTAACGAGCGGTATAACGAGCGCGTAAGCCCCGACGATTGATAGGGCGGCCACCTTACCCACCTGCTGGGATGAATATATCCTAATTTTTCCTTGTTTAAAGGGGAAGTTTTACGAAAATAAGTTTTGTTTACTGATCATCCAACTGAAGTATTTTTAAGGAATATTTGATTATATATTACGATTCTTTTTGAATATATCTCAGTGTTTGCTTTGCCTATTGTCTTAATCATAAAAGGATCACACTCTGAAGTATAAATTAGAAAATAATTCTTTTATCCAAGTATTAATATCCAATTATTTGGCATTATACTGATCTTAGAACAAGACAAGGTTAAATCCACAGCATGCTCCAGAAGGTAAGTACTAGTTCATAGGTTAATTCTTATATTTCTGCAGAAACCAAGTGAAGGCGATGATGCTTATAGGTGAGGAAATTTAAGTCTTTTTCTCAAAACAACGTTTTCCTCACTTTCTCCTTCATGTCTTCTTCTCTTACAACTGCATCTGATATTATGCTTTCTTCAAACCAAGCTTTTGAAAACATCAATCAAGATCTTAATAAAGATCTTAACAATCAAGATCTTAGCAAAGATCTTAAAAATCAATCTTTTGTCATAGATAAAACTTCCCTCAAAAAGGATTTTTATTCTGAAGAATGGTCTCTCCATAGAGAATGGTTCTTCAAACATTATCAAGGAAATAATAGAAAGTCCATTCAGGAAGAATTCTATAAATTTCTTGAAAATGTCAAATATAATATTCCTTTCTTTGATTGGTTTCATGCATATACCATCAAGAAGAATATCAATTATCCTTTCCAGGATGACCTGATTGGAAGGAAAACTTTAGATGTCATCACAGTGTGGCATTTAAAGGATGGTCAAAAGGTTCAATCTGAACTCCCTCCAAAAACTACTTTTGCGCTTAATAGCCAAAATCAATCTACCCCTGTCATGGCCTCCCCCTTCAAAACCAAAGTAGATGGAGAAGCCATAACAGCCAGAGATATTAAAGATCTCATGGAACAATCCAACTATACAAACAAGTATCTTCAAGCTTTAGGAGATGCTGCTAACAATAGTAGAAACAAAGATGCTGACCCTAAATCAGAACCATCTTCCTCTACCAAAATAGAAAAACCTCTTTTCAATCCTTATAAGGTTTCCAAAGCCTTTAAGAAACCCCTCCAACAAGATGGAAACATCAAAAGGGAATCTGATGAAGCTAAGAGTTATTTTTTAGCAAAAATAGAAGAACATATGAGTCTTCTTAAAGCAACCATCCCTGAAACACCTCCTTCTAGAGGAAAGGAGATTAATATGTTAGATGAAACCTCTTCCAATCACTCAGAGATTAACTGCCCTGAGAACAAACTCAATCCAGTTATTCACAACCCCAAGAACCAATGGCGTAGGGAAACTAAACTTTACTACCCTAGAGCCACTGCCCCTGATCTTCTCTTAGAAGAAAAGGAAACCAATTTTAAGAGTTTCAGTGCCAACAATGTCTATGAATGGAACATTGATGGTGAAAATGAGTATGGCATAACCAAAATCCTCCAAAACATGACCATGGTTGCCACTGCTTATGAAACTACAAACAATTGCTCTGAAGGCATGATCGTGGAAATCCTTGTTGCAGGATTCTGTGGTCAACTCAAAGGCTGGTGGGATAACTATCTCACTGAAGAAGCCAAAGTAGCTATCCTTACTGCTATCAAAAGAGGACCTAGTGGAGAACCCATATTAGAGGGTGATGCTCATATCCCCGATGCAGTAAATACCTTAATCTTTACTATCTTACAACACTTTGTTGGTGATCCATCCCTGATAAAGGATAGGTCGGCAGAATTGTTGTCCAATCTTAGGTGTAAAACCCTTGGTGACTTCAGATGGTACAAAGACACCTTCCTTACAAGAGTCTATACCAGAGAAGATAGCCAACAATATACGGAAGGAGAAATTCTTGCGCGGTCTTCCTAAATCCTTAGGTGATAAGGTTAGGGACAAACTTCGTAATCAAGACCCCAATGGTAACATTCCTTACCAACAATTGAACTATGGTCAGCTCATTGCTATCATACAGAAAGTTGCTCTGAAGATTTGTCAAGACGACAAAATCCAGCAACAACTTTCCAAAGAGAAGGCCCAAAATCGTAAAGATCTAGGAACCTTTCAGGAACAATTTGGTCTCCTTGTGCCAAAAAGACCAAATCCAAGCCAAAACCCAAGAACACCTTGCCTAGACCTGACTTCTATAGGGAAAGGCGTTCTGGAAAACCTAGACCTAGAACTACCAATAGGAATCATTATGAAGATAATGATAAAAAACCACCTATTGTCTGCTTCAAATGTGGCACACCAGGGCACATAAGCAGAAATTGTAGGGTTGTAAACAAACTCAAAACTCTTAATCTTGGTTCAGATATTGAAAACAAGATTAACAATCTTTAGGCCAATCTTGGAAGAATCCTCCGATCGGTCTTACGAAAACCTAAACCAAATACGGGATGATGATCTGGCGATTCCTCCAATCATATCAATGTCCTTACCAGAGAACAGGATCTCCTCCTAGAGGCCCTTAATGCCATCCCTGATCCCCAGGAAAGGGAAAAATATCTTATCAAACTCAGGTCAACCTTCGAGGAGAAACCCCCTAGGAATCCCCTTGTAACCAATCGTTTTAACCTCAGAGATACCTTCAAGAGGTTAGAAAAACCCAGTATCAAACCTGTTACTATCCAGGACCTTCAGCATGAGGTTAATAACCTAAAATCTGAGGTCAACAAACTTAGAGAAAGACAGGATAGCCACCAATCTCTCATTGATCACTGGACCAATAGGGCTAGTTCTTCTACGGAAGTCCCTGACACTGATGAAGAACCCCCAGAACAAACTGAGGATTTCCTTGGTCTTATCAATTATGTAAAAATTCAAAAGTTTTACATAAATATCAAAATTATCATCAAAGATTTCACATTTGAAACTGTTGCTTTGTTTGACACAGGAGCAGATTCAAATTGTATCTTAGAAGGTCTTATTCCAACAAAATATTTTGAAAAGACCTCTGAACAACTTAGTGCTGCTAATGGCTCTAAGTTAAAAATCAATTTCAAATTGTCTTCGGCTATTATTGAAAATCAAAATTTCAAAATAGATACCTCTTTTCTTCTAGTTAAAAATTGAAGAATCAAGTAATCTTAGGAACTCCGTTCATAAGATCACTTTTTCCTTTTCAAATTACGGAAGAAGGTATAATAGCCCAGCACTTGGGACAGCCAATCATTTTTAAGTTCTTGAGAAAACCTTTTATCAGAAACTTAAACCCAATCTCCTATAAGGAAAATCAAATCAATTTTCTGAAAGATGAAATCAATTTTAGAAATATTGATTCTCAATTACTCAGAGATGAGAATCAATTAAAAATAAAAGGTCTTTTAGAAAAAATTCAATCTACTATTTGTTCTGATCTTCCTAATGCTTTCTGGGATAGAAAACGTCATATAGTGGAACTCCCTTATGAAAAGGATTTTCAAGATAGGCAAATTCCCACCAAAGCAAGGCCCATTCAGATGAATCAAGATCTTCTTTTGGTTTGCCAAAAGGAAATTGATGATCTCTTAAAGAAGGGTCTTATTCGCAAAAGTAAGAGTTCTTGGTCTTGCTCTGCTTTTTATGTTAATAAACAAGCAGAAATAGAAAGAGGAACTCCCAGGCTTGTTATCAATTACAAGCCTCTCAATCAAGCTCTTTCTTGGATTAGATATCCTATTCCCAATAAGAAAGACCTTCTCAATCGTCTTCATGACGCAAAAATATTTTCAAAATTTGACATGAAATCTGGTTTTTGGCAAATCCAGATAAAAGAAGAGGACAGTACAAAAGCGCTTTTACTGTCCCTTTTGGTCAATATGAATGGAACGTCATGCCTTTTGGCTTAAAAAACGCTCCTTCTGAATTTCAAAGAATCATGAATGATATTTTCAATGATCATTCAAAATTTGCCATTGTCTATATTGATGATGTGTTAATCTACTCACAATCTTTTGATCAACACATCAAGCACATCAAGACATTCATTTCTATCATAAAGAAAAATGGTCTTCTTTGTGTCCAAATCAAAAATCGGTTTGTTTCAAACTAAGATTAGGTTTCTTGGTCACAATATCCATCAAGGAACTATCACTCCAATCAATAGGGCTATTGAGTTTTACGATAAATTCCTAATCAGATTATTGACAAAACTCAATTACAAAGATTTCTTGGTTGCCTTAATTATGTCTCAGACTTCTTTCCGCAACTCAGCAATCTCATCAAACCCCTTCATGATCGTCTTAAAAAAGATCCTCCTCCTTGGACAGACGTTCATACTAAGGTTGTCATACAAATCAAATCCCGAGTTAAAGAGCTACCTTGCCTTTACCTTCCCAATCTCGAGGCTTTTAAAATTGTAAACCGATGCTGCCGACATTGGTTATGGTGGCATTTTAAAACAAAAAATTTCTGGAAAAGAGCAAGTCATAGCTTTTACTTCTAAACATTGGAACCCTGCCCAGCAGAATTACTCCACTGTCAAAAAGGAAGTTCTGGCAATTGTCTTATCTATTTCAAAATTTCAATCTGATTTATTAAATCAAAAATTTCTTGTTAGAATTGATTGCAAGTCTGCAAAAGATATCTTACAAAAAGATGTCAAGAATCTTGCATCAAAACAAATTTTTGCCAGATGGCAAGCAATCTTAAGCATATTTGATTTTGATATTGAATATCTTAAAGGTTCAGACAATTCTCTTCCTGATTATCTCACTCGTGAGTATTTACAAGGAAGTTAATCAATTTTTCAAACTTGTCCTTAAACAAGACAATTGTACTACTTTTAGTAGGAAAAACTGTTTATCATCCACCCTGGATCATGGTGATAGTAGTACCATTTTTGGTATGAAAAACTGTTCCACCACCACCCTTGAACATGGTGATTGTAGTGTCAGTAATGGCATGAAAAACTGTTCAAAAACCACCCTTGAACATGGTGATTGTAGTGTCAGCAAAGGCATGAAAAACTGTTCTAATTTTAATTGTTTTAATTAACAATTTTTCATTTTTGCTTAGCTTTTCTTTTCAGGAATTGCCGAGTCATAATTTTTGATCAAGCATGCGCATAATCATCACCATTCTCTAATGGACAATCATGACAAGCACTAAGGCTTTTTGTCAAAACCTTGTGGACCCCTTGTCTCCCACTATCAGAAGGTGACAAGCTTGCTTAATGGTATCCAAAGCTCCATTATTTCACCTTTGTCTCCTCAACCTGCTGAACAAGTCAGAATTCTTTGGATTCCCAACAGTTCAGTACACAGTGCAAGTCACTTAAGTGTACAGTCCCAGTTTAGTAACTGGTTACTATTTGTCTTTCAATCTATAAAAGAGTGCTTAGGCTATTGTTAGAAGCACACTTCAGAATACACTTCTCTTACATTCTCTCCTTCTCTCCTAAGTCTAGTGAGAAGCCAGAGCACTTGTAAGCTCAATCTTCTTCTTCTTTCTTCTTCAATCTTCAAACTTGTAACTCATAGATAGTTCTTCAACTATCTCAATCATGGAAGGCTTTGCCTCCTAATCTATGTTATATATTTGTCTTTAATTTCTGTACCATCTTTTATTTATTCTTGTTGCATTCCGTATGCTACCTACTTCCCTTCTGTCTCTCTAATTTAATTTAACTCTTGCTTCTGATCCCCTCTTGGTATCAGAGCCAGATGGTGGAAGTAGGAATGTAGTTATTAACTATGAACTGTTGGTTACTTATCTGGGTTATGCTATGCAGTTAATCTTACTTTGTTCATAATCATATAAGTGCCAGTTCTGGATATTAATTCACAAAGTTTTTATTTAAAAAGTTATACTATTAGTGTACTCCTTGACTATGGCCAAACTTGAAAGGACCGACATGTATGGTGTATTTTCAAAGACACTTATGTGAACTTCACTAACGTGGCCAATGCCTGTAGTGAACTGTAACATAGTTCTGAGAAATCCCATAATCAATTTGTCTACTATTTTATAACCAATAAACATAATGGTTTTATGAATGAGAAAATTATTTCTCTATGTTTGTTCTTTCTGAGATATTTCCTTTTGTTCTTAAGACATGATTATTTAAGCTTTTCGTTATATATTCAAAGTCTTGAATTACTTTTTTATATAACCATATTATTCTGCATATGGAAGTTGATGATCATAAACACTTTATAAAACTTTTTTGAAATAAAACTTCACTTATTCTTTAAGACTCTTTAAACTCAGAGGATTCTTGTGAAGGATATCGGGACCCACTAACGAGCGGTATAACGAGCGCGTAAGCCCCGACGATTGATAAGTGCCACCTTACCCCCTTTGGGATGAATATATCCTAATTTTTCCTTGTTTAAAGGGGAAGATTTACGAAAATGAGTTTTGTTTACTGATCATCCAACTGAAGTATTTTTTAAGGAGTATTTGATTATATATTACGATTCTTTTTGAATATATCTCAGTATATGCTTTACTTATTGTCTTAATCATAAAAGGATCACACTCTGAAGTATAAATTAGAAAATAATTCTTTTATCCAAGTTTTAAATCCAGTTATCTGACCTTATACTGATCTTAGAACAAGACAAGGTTAAATCCACAGCATGCTCCAGAAGGTAAGTATTAGTTCATGGGTTAATTCTTATATTTCTGCAGAAACCAAGTGAAGGCGATGATGCTTATGGGTGAGGAAATTTAAAACCATTTTTATAAAAATGTTTAAAGCTCTCTCCTCACGTTTTTCTTGCAAATCCTCTGCATCATCATCATCATCATCATCTTCTCGTAATGAGAATCAATCAAATCAATCTCTTTCAAACAAGATCTTCAAAGAAGAAATTCGTTTTGAAGATATCAATCAAGATTTTGATAATTGGGAGATCCCTAGAATATCTCATAAGGATCTCTACATGAATCAAAAATCTTTTTTCTCCAAGTCTGACTTTATAGTTAGAACTGTGGAACAAAAATTCATACTCAAATCAGACGATGAAGAATTTCATCTTCTCTCTGAAAAAAGTATGAAAGATCACAAAGCTAAGGACTTCAACTACTTACACATTGGAAGTGTTCAAGTAGGTATGAAGCCTCTTACCAGAGAATCTCTTAACGTAGCAGTTTTACTCTGCTTAAGGGATGCTCGTCACAATCAGTTCCATGATTCCTTACTAGGAACTGTGGAAACTAGCCTTATTCATGGCCCTATCTATTTCAATTGTTTCCCAGACTTAACGGTAAGTTTGGATGATAAGAACATCCTTGATGTTCTTCATCTCAATGTTAAGTGTCATGGTTTTGACATGAAAGAAGGATCTATTCCTATAGCTCTGCTATACAGAGTTCATTACAAGGTTATGAACTCAATCAGATCCAATTTCTTAAAAACCAAATGTCAGAAATCTGGAGAAACTATCTTATTTCTCACTGATCAATCTAAGGCTAATATTATAGTGCCTAAAACTATACAATGGAGCGATGTAACACTCCCGAGAAAACACGGACCTAGAGAAAGTCGCTCAGTAGCACCTAGGCTAACACCAGAATTCCAGGATGTTATCCAACACCAATCCGGAAGAGTTGACCTTATGTTTAACAGAAGCAACTCCTTCACTATCCCCAGATCACTTAGATCTGAAGAGGACGACTACAAAACGGCTATGTCTAGGAGGTCTTTCTCTAGAAGGTCCTTCTCTCAGAGCTGAGAGAGTCCTCCAAACCTCATCATTGGAACCTCTCGTGGCGGTTCTACTATCCATTCTGAGGATTTGAATCCACGACCCCTGTAAAAACCTCCTACCAAAAGGAGGATGAAGACCATAGGTCTATCCAATCGCCAACCTACTCATCCCTTAATGCACCTTTTGATGATGTTTGAGTTCATCATTGATAAGGAATCCCTAAGGAAGGAATTCTATTCTGAGGAAAGGTCTCCTCAAAGAGAATGGTTCTTCCTGCATTTTCAGGGACACAAGCGTAGAACAATCCAAGAGAAATTTTATGAATTTCTCAACAAGATCAAAGCCAATATCCCTTTCTTTGACTGGTTTAGTGATTATGCCACTAAAGAAGGTATTGACTATCCTTTCCAATCCTTCTTAGCTGATAGAAAACATGATTTCCCTGTCGCATCTGCTAAAGAGCTCAAAGATGACTTAGAGAAAAATAGGTATCTTCATGCTTTAGGTATTCCTACCCAGATAGTGAAACCTATAGCCAATCATGTTCTTCAATCTACGGATAATGAAGAATTTTTTACCAAAATCAAGGAACATCTAGAAAACCTTAAGTCTAGGACTCCTAACAAACAAGTACCTAAGCGTAAGGCTCATATCAATATGGTTAGAAGATCATCCTCGGATGAAGATAGCCCTATTAATATTGAGGCAAAGCTTATCTGCTTCAAATGTGGCATTCTTGGTCATGTTGCCAGAAAGTGTCCCAATCAGCCCCAACCTGGTTACAAACCAAAGGTCTACAAGAGGAAACAGGCAAAGAAACCTGTTATCATTGATAGCCATAGCCCAGATAATTGCTGTATTTGCAATAAGCCTAAGAATCTGGCTACCAACCAAGCATCCAAAAGACAGGCCAAGAAGCTTAGTAAGAAAAAAGCTACTTGTGTCACTGTGGAATTGCTCGCCACAAGAGTCAAAAGCGTAGGATCATTAGAAGGCTTAGGACTTTTAAGATTGATCCTATCATCAAAAACAATATTCGTGTCATCTGCAGGGATAGCAAACCCAGTAGGTACAATAGGATCTTAGAAGAGTTTAGGACTCTTAGTAATCCTAATTCTAAGACTCGTCAAAGTTTTTACAAATGGCTTAATCAGTTTTTTAAACCTAGTAGTGAATCTAGTTTTATTAATCTTTCTTTTGCCATTAGTAATTTCAATATTAGTATCTCATCCATTATCAAGAATTTTGAAAACAGAGTTATCTGGGAATCCCCAGCTCTTCTTTTCTCTTTTCACATATCTATTAATGGAATAGATACTTTTTATCTAGGGCAGCCCATTATGATTAATCAATTGGGTAGGTTCTCTTATAAGAATCAAAATATCTGCTCTATAACCAATTTTTCTGATACTATTATCAGAACAAAAACCCAGGAAGATATTAGTGAAACTATCAGTAGTATAGTCACTCATACTCCTATATATCTTGTTAGAACTTTTTCCAATAGAAGAAATGTTTTAACAATCAATCTTTTTATGTTAAAAGACCAAATTAGTTCGTTTTTTATGAATGATTTGATTTATCTCTTTAAACATATCAATTATAATGATGTTCAGATTAGTCTCATCATCATTAATCATACTACCTTGAATATTCATATAAAGATTTTACTAACAAAATCTATTATGTCTTATTTCAGGGTTACGATCGATATGTCCACCAGGGCTTCCTCCTCGAGAGGAAGAGGAAGAGGGAAGAGTAAAATCGACCCTAACACCTTAGCAACCACTACAAGGTCTTCCACCCTTAACCAAATCAGATCAATCGTGGTCTTCCTCCCAGAATACCCAAAACAAACAAACTAAGAAGGACTATGCCTTCCCAATCCAAACACTCCTTGCCTTTCAGGAACAAGGACTAATCAATCTCCCTACCAAAACTTGGGCCAAAGATAGTGAAGATGAAAGTGACCAAGACACCCCAGCCTTGGACCTTGCTATCCAAACCCAAAAGGATCAAAGAATGCAGGTTAACCCTAAAAACCAGGTTATCACTGCCCAAACTCAATCTACTCTGGCTATTGCTCAGAGGCAAACTACTATTGCTCCGGCTCAAACCCAATATATACCTAAAGAATTTTATTTCTTTATGGTACATCTGGAACCTGAGTTCTGGGATAATGATCCAAACAGGATTCCTGCCAAGATCTTTCCCCCTCAAACCCAGTTTATACCTTTTACTCCAAACAAAACCCAGAAGTTTTATGAGTTCATCCTCGTAGACACTGAGTCTATCTCCCTTAAACACTACAAGGATCCAAAAGATGATTCATTCATCACTCACTCAACCCTCCAGATTTTGAATGTCATGACACCTTCAGAATTTGGACAAAATCCAAATCAAACAAAGAAGTTTTCTCAGCTTTTTGACCACATGGGTTACAACTACTGGGATTATGTCAGAGCTTGGGATTTTATTATCCTTGGCTTACAAAACAAATCTTTCAAACATTCTTGGTTAATTTATTTTAAAAGAAAAACCAAGTATTCCTTCCCTAATTGGTTTCTTCAATGGTGGGATTTCTTTGGACCAATTCCAGAGATTTTACCTAATGAAGTCCAAGAAGGATTTCAAATATTTTCAAAAAGATTCAACAAAGAGTTGAACAACTACCCAATCTTTTTAAACTTCTCTACCACATTTTCACTATCATGGATTGTTTCATGGCAGTACAAAACTGGTAGATTTCACAAACCAGATACTTTAGTATCTTTGTACAAACAAACCTTTGTCAAATGGTGGCCTCGTTTTGATGCTTCAATGGCATCTTCAACAGGAGTGACCAATTGGTTTAAAGGCAATCCTAAGGCTTTGCAAGTGGCTGATCCAGACACCTGCAAATTCCTCAATCAGAAGGCTAGAATTACTGCAGCTCTTGCAGGTTCTACCTCTCAAGAAGATGTTCTGGAAAAGCTCCAGAATATTGTTCTTCTCCTTCAGGATCAAACTAGGGACAAAGATGTTCCCTCACCTTCAAAAAATGATAAGGGGAAACAGGCTCTTGCCTCATCTCCTTCTCCCTCTCCAAAAGATTCTTTTGGAGAAGATTGTATTGATTATTATTCTCCTGATGATCTTTGTTGATCTTCAAAGAGAATTTTAATTATTACTTTTTCAAAAACTTGTCCTTAAACAAGACAATTGTACTACTTTTAGTAGGAAAAACTGTTTATCTTCCACCCTTGAACATGGTGATTGTAGTGTCAGTGATGGCATGAAAAACTGTTCAAAAACCACCCTTGAACATGGTGATTGTAGTGTCGGTGATGGCATGAAAACCGTTTCAAAAACCACCTTGAACATGGTGATTGTAGTGTCAGCAATGGCATGAAAAACTGTTCTAATATTAATTGTTTTAATTAACAATTTTCAATTTTGCTTAGCTTTTCTTTTCAGGAATTGCTGAGTCATATTCTCCAATTATTGATCAAGCATGCACATGATCATCACCATTCTCTAATGGACAATCATGACAAGCACTATGGCATTTGGACAAAGCCTAGTGGTTATCTCTCAGTGGACCCCTTGTCTTCCACTATCAGAAGGTGACAAGCTTGCATAATGGCATCCAAAGCTCCATTATTTAGCATTTGTCTCCTCAACCTGCTGAACAAGTCAGAATTCTTTGGATTCTCTACGATTCAGTCAATCGGTCTGCATGACAATGCAGTCAACTTATGTGTCAGATTCGAGCTTTAGTAACTGGTAACTATTTCAATTCCAATCTATAAAAGAGTGCTTAGGCTATTGTTAGAAGCACACTTAAAATACACTTCTCTTACATTCTCTCCTTCTCTCCTAAGTCTAGTGAGAAGCCAGAGCACTTGTAAGCTCAATCTTCTTCTTCTTTCTTCAATCTTCAATCTTGTAACTCATAGATAGTTCTTCAACTATCTCAATCATGGAAGGCTTTGCCTCCTAAATCTATGTTATATTTCTGTTTTTAGTTTCTGCACTCTTTTATTTATTTTTGTTGCATTCCGTATGCTACCTACTTCCCTTCTGTCTCTTTAATTTAATTTAACTCTTGCTTCCGATCCCCTCTTGGTATCAGAGCACTTGTAAGCTCAATCTTCTTCTTCTTTCTTCTTCAATCTTCAAACTTGTAGACACTTTATATTATATTATATTATATTATATTATATTATATTATATTATATGTAAAAAAACGTTTCTATATTTTAATAAACTATGGCTATGTTTTACAATTCTTACAATCATATAAATCAAACTTGGCCTATTATGTTATTTTAAATGTAATCTTTATTCAACATATTTATGTTTTTATTAATTGTTAAAATCCCTACTTAATATCTCTAATTAATCATAATCAAATTTAATCTAATATTATTTTAAATAAAAAAATTATTTGGTTATTGAAATTCTTTTTGGTGCAAATAGACTCATGAGTTAGCATAATATTTTTATTTTTATTTTTTTTAGATAGGCATGAGTTAGCATAATATGAATGGAAGACGTATAGTTTTAATTAATTCATCATATATTTAATTGTTGAATTTATTTATGACTTATTTAGCTTATTTATTTATCTTTATCTATATATACCATCAAAAAAAAAATCTTTATATATATATATATATATATATATATATATATTGATTTTTCAAATTTATATTTGTTTTAATTATTATTCATTCTAAACTAATGTCATAACTTTTACTAAGTAACAATATATATATATATATATATATATATATATATATATATATATATATATATATTGATTTTTCGAATTTATATTTGTTTTAATTATTATTCATTCTAAACTAATGTCATAACTTTTTACTAAGTAACAAGAAAACAAAGTGTTACTATTTATATAATTTTTTTATGGAATAGCATTATGATGGAATAAAGTTAATTCAAATTTTTTTCTATTTGGAAATATTTTTCATATAAATAGCACATCATACGTATATATATATATATATGTATAATTTGTATATTAAAATTGTATATTTCTCATAAAATAGATTTTAATTTTATCTTTTAATACAATTTAATATTAGACATCATTTTTATTTTTTTAAATAATCACTACTTATTTTAAATTCATGAGATGAAGGTTTTTTTTATTTCTTCTTTTTGATTTCAAAAACGCTATATTTTTTTTATCTAATCAAAAACATCTATATATTATGACAAATCTCAGTAGACTATTTTAAATTATACTTGCTTACAATGAAATTGTGTTTTATTATAATTATTATTATTAAAATTGCTAGAAACCTAATTTTGTTGTCTTTAATCTAATCCTTTTTGAAAGAAAAAATAATTATTACGCCTTTTGAAATTCTTCATGATGTAACATTTATGCATTAAAGGGGAAGTATATAACATTAATATGAATTATTCATTTAATTGACAATAAATTCACGAGTACTTAGTAAAATATTAGTGGAAGATGTAGTGTTTTAGTCGGTTATAAATGTATGAATGTTAAAATAAATTTGTATATGATAAACTAAATCAATGAGATGTTCTCTCTAATTAATTGTTTGCATAGGAAAAAACTTATGTATTACTAAGCTAATGTATATTTAGATTATAAGCTATATCAATAAATATTTTCATTATTTTTTAAACTAATATTTATGTTTAGTGTTGTGAATAACATATATTTTTAAAATCATATTTTGTATTACTATAAAAAGTAAATATAAAGAATGCACTTTTTTTGATTTTTTCTCAGCTAAATTTTAAATTAAATTTCTTTAACTTTACTTTTAATTTAAATTTATGAATTATTAATTTATGATAATAATAATAAAGAGTACTACCTTTTTATTGATTTATCTCTCATCATATACTCTCATATATCTCTATTATTACAACTCATGCCCCTAAATGCAACATATTACGTAGTATTATAGTTCTTCTTATTAAGTATAATGAAAATATTGTACTTTATAATACTTTTTTCCTTTGACATTTTTGATCGTGACCAAATACATTTTATCAGTAATAAAATCATATTAACAACATGTAATATTTTCCCATTCTATCTCAAATACAAAATATAAAATAATTATTTTGACAATGTGTAACGTTCCACCATAAAAAGTTACTAGTAATGAATTATAGCAACAAAATGAAATGTTTACCCGTAGAAATTAAAAAATAAAAATAACAATAATTTTTTCGACAATACCTAGTACTTTCGCGGCTCAAGAAAAACTCAACTTATAGCTTATAAGAAATGAAGACAACGTGTTACATTTATCCGTAAGAAATCAAAAATAATAAAATCGCACCAACAATTGTAATGTTTACCAGTTAAAACTATAAAAAAAGATAAAATAATATTTATAAATATATAGTTGATAAATAGGTAGTGTAGGATTAGTGTTTTGATTAAATAGTTAGTAGGTAGATTAAAAATATGAAATGTGAAGGGAGAGAGAGAGAGAGAGAGAGAGAGAGAGAGAGAGAATAAAGGTGGGAGAGTTAGAGAAAATTGAGAAAGATAAGAGTGTGACAGAGATAAAGAAGTGAGTTTTAAATGTGAGATAAAACAATTTAAGAAATGATGAAAGAAAGTGGAACCCACCAAAATAAAAAATGAGATAGAATAACAATGGATTTCCAAATTTCCCTCAAAAGAACAGAAAATCAAGTGGGCAATTGGTAATTTGATTAGTTGTTTATTTTCTTATATAGATATTTTGGACATGGGTAATTTGGTATTTTTGATAGTGGTTGAGTTGATTAAATAGATATATACTTGATTGATAGTTGAAAAAAATATAGTTGATAATTAGTATTTTGATTAGATAGATAGATAGATAGATAGATAAAAAAATGAAATGTGAAGAGAGAGAGAGAGAGAGTAGAGGTGGGAGGTAGAGAGAAATTTGAGAAAGGTGAGAGTAAGAGAGAAGTGAAAAAATAGGTTTTAAATATGAGATAAAAAAATTAAGAAATTATGTGAGAAAGTGAGACCCACAAAATGAGATAAAATAATTATAAATTTACACATTTACCCTTAAAAAAGTAAAAAATTGAAAGGGCAATTTGTAATTTTACCAAACCTTTTTTTTAGATAGGTTAGTTGATTGATGAAAGGGCAATTTGTAATTTTACAAAACCTTTTTTTTAGATAGGTTAGTTGAAAACGAATTTACCTACTAAATAGATATATTCATTGTGCTAATTTTAGACAATAGATTTATCTATTTATTAGTTAAGTCCGTTTTGGATAAAATTGAGGGGTAAAGTTGGAAGAAAAATGTGGGGGGGGGGGGTATAGGTGGTGATGGTGGGGGTAGAAAAAAACACCCTAATTATAGGGGATTACACCTCACACCCCACTTTTTTCCTCGTCACACCCAAAAATTCATTAAACCCCCTGAAATACCGAAACTATCCTTACTAACTAATTCCCTAATCTTTTCTACCTCACAACCCCTAGGTGTGGGAATAGGTCAGACCGCTTAACAGGGGCCTACTGCCCAACCTACGATAGACCCAGGCCAAGCTTTTTTAAACAGATAAGATCAAGGTTTTTTTAAAAGCCTATTTAGCTAAATAGGTCAGGCCATAAGCCATCAGAAAAGCCTTTTAGGCCTATCAGGCCGACCTATTTAAATAAATATAACAAATATTTTTAATTACTAATATTATTTTGTATTAATTTGGTACTTTGTGCTAAGTTATAACTTTCCCAACATTTTTGTTTCTTTAAACACATCAACCTACATAATTTTTGACATAGTTGAAGTTATTATTATAAAATGAAATTTAAATAAGATGTCATATAAAAATATTTCCCTAAAAGGTTTTGTTGGATCTCAATTAGAACTTAATCTCATTGACCTATTAGCTTGTTAGTCTATTTATAATAGCTTACACCATTGAAATGTTGTAGGTCTTCTTAAAAAAAAATAGTCAAATAGACTTCTTTTAAATAGGCTTTCAGGCCTTGTCAGACTTTCAGAAATGTCAAGCCAGGCCTAAAAAATGGGCCCACGATAGGCCACAGGCCAAACTCGAGCCTAATATTTTCAACGTAGGCTAGGCCCAGGCCGTGAAAAGCCTAGCTCAGCCCAGCCTAGCCTATTCCCACCCCTACACACCCAACCCCACTTCACCATCTACAACACCCACCTCCACCGGACCTCTGCCGTCTCCACCACATCACCATCACCACCACTCTCCCCTCCCCTCCTCCAGCCACTCCTAAGAGTAAGTAACCCCACCCCTTCACAAGTAGGTAGCTCAATTGGTGAGCTAAGGGATACCGAAAGAGTGCACCAAAGGAGTGCAGACAGGTTGTCCCCGAGTTCAAACCACAAAAACGAGCATTCTCCCTTCCCCACTAACATTGCCTACAAAAAATAGTAACCCCACCCCTCTCAAAGCATAATCACCCTCCACATTGCCGCACCACCACCGGTGTCCACTGCCGCTCCACCAGAAACACCACCACCCCACCATCTCACCCCTCCATAACCACTGTGCCTCCATCGCCACCCACTAGAGTTGTAAATTCTAAGATATCATCATTTTCGGATACACAGTTTTCAAAAAACTGGTGGTTTGAGTAGATGATGAAGTTCAAGATAAGTTTGATCTACGCTGACAATTAGGTTTTTGGATGTATAAATTAAATAGTCATCTGAAATCTAAATTTTTGTAAGCTTAAGTGATTTATAAAAAAATGATTGTTAAATTTATAGGTAAACAAAAATTATTTCTTTATGTAAATTATCAAAATAAAAAAAAAGGTACCATACATAATTATTTTTTGAATAAAATCAATGCAATTGGTACTGTAAATTATTTTTTAAATGAATTTCCCCTATAATATTATAATTAAATGCAATTAAACAATTATTTCTTTTATTTCACAAGTATACAACTGATTATGATTCATGTCCCTACTAATAACTAATGGGACATGTATTTCAATTGCATTTCTATTTTGTGTGTTTTAATGCTATATTTCTGTTTTTTATTTTAGGTCTACCCAATTTTCATTTGAATTTTATTGAAATTTTAAAAAAATTATAAGAGAACAAAATTGTGCAACCACAATATCCTCAATAGATTAAAAAATAAGTGATTTATTGTAAAATAATTTAGAGATTCATTTTTAGAGATTTTTAAGAAAATGAGAAATTGTTTTGTGTTTGTGTAACATACTGAAAACCACTTATTTAAAAAAAAAACATTCTTAAAAAATTGTTTTTCATGAGAAGCTACTAAAAACAGCTTCTCATATGAAGCAGTTTTTAGATTATTTTCAGCTTTTAATTTTTTTAAGAATCTGTAACAAACGGACAACATGTCGTCATAAGTGATTATTTTTTTTAAAAAAAGTGATTTTTTTTTTAAAAATAATCTGTAACAAACGGGCTCTATAATAACCTCCTATAGTCGATTGAGCAACCGAGACCATTCTTGCAATCGTACCATATTAAGTATTCCCAAACATGAAGTAGAAAGCTAAAAAATGTGAATTTTATTAATGGTAAACAAATATAAATTTGTTATGAATAAGATGGATGTCCACTTCCACTTCCACCCCCACTTATAATTACTCCCTCTGTAATGGATTGTTAGGAGCCCGTCATAGTTTGATCTTTCACTTCCCTTCTACCCTATAAATAGGGTTATATCCTATGTGTAGTGATTTCATTCTTCTTGTTCTTTCATCTCTTATTTTATAACATGTTATCAGCACGAGCTTTAAACATATTATTTTACAATACGTTATCTATTAGCAATATATAGTTCTCCACCCACACGAAGACATTGAAACGAAGTCAAGCATATACTTCGTTACCTTAGAGGTACAAAGAATATGAAATTATTTTATTCCAAAGTACTCAAATTATAATTAACAGGTTATACATATGTAGATTATTTGTTAGATCCTCACAATGGTTGATCACAGACAATTACACTTGTTTACTTGTGGTGGTACAACAATTTCATGGAGACATGTGACACAAACCATAACAACAACATCATCAAATCATGCAGAACGTTTAGCACTACATGAAGCAAGTTGGGAATGTCTTTGGTTATGGTCTTCGATTCAACACATACATTATGGTCTTCAATTCAACACATACAAGGGACTTGTGGTTTGTCTTCTGGGAGAATAAATGCAACAACCATCTATGAAGATAATAATGCATTCACTGCCAGTGGCGGACCTAGGACCCGGGGTCGGGTGGTTCAAAATTTTTAAACGTGCACATCGGCAAAAATATAATTAAAAACAACTTAAATATATTTCATATTCTCAAATTGTTGAATTTGATATGCTCTCCTTAGTAGAGCTTCAATAATTGTTTTCCCAAAACACCATTGATATGTCCAATATATCACATACATATTTCGACTACTAGTGCAAATTAAGTGGAGTGTGAGAGAGGAGTAGGTGGAATGTTGGGTCTTTGGGTGCAAAATTTAGAACTATTAGTGCAAACTAAAATTTGCAAGGGGTTCAAAAAAATTATATAGGGTGATAAGCAACATTTTTATTTTTTCGCCAATGTTCACTGCTCACCTGAAAGAAAGTTACATTAAAGGAGATCGAACAAAACATATTTTCCCAAAGTTCTTTTTAACTCATGGTCTTTAGAAGAGTGGTGATATAAGCGTTCAACAAATTCGTTCATGTGATAATCTGCAGACCTTTTCACAAAGTCACTCCCAAGCGAAACTTTTGAACACTGGTACAAATGATTGGTTTTCGTCATCTCAAAGATGATTGTTTGGTTGAAGGGGAGAAATGAATATATTTTGTAATTTTCACAAAAGGATATTGTACTATTTTTCCTTAACTAGATTTTTCTCATTGGATTTTTTTGTAAGGTTTTAATGAAACATATCATCGATGGACATTCAAGAGGGAGTGTTATGAATAATATGAACTCGCACTTGTAATTACTCCCTTTGCATTTTTTTGATTCTTTTATCTCTTATTTTACAACAAAATTAATTTTAATCTTTAACAAATAACACTCTCAAACGTCTCACCATCTAAACCAAAAGGATTTGTAAAGGGGCGATTGCGGAGAAAAATTGGTGAAAAGGAATGCAAAATGAAAAGGGTCCGTCCACTCCTACTCCTGCCTGGAATATTTTGATTAAAATAAAAAGAGAAATTGAGATAAAAAGAAAAGGAAAGGAAAGAGAGTTGAAAAAGAAAAAGAAAAAGAAAAAGAAAAAGAAAGAATGAGTCGTAGAGGAGATGAAGAGTACGATTATCTGTTCAAGGTGGTACTGATCGGCGATTCGGGCGTTGGAAAGTCCAATCTTCTCTCCCGATTCACTCGCAACGAGTTTTGTCTGGAGTCGAAGTCCACCATTGGCGTCGAATTCGCCACCCGCACTCTTGAGGTCCAATCCTCTACTCGAATTTAGATTATTAACTTGCAAATCAGATCAGATCTCCTCCTTTTTTTTCCTCTCAGTGAACTAACTTAAAATTTGCCTGAACCGTTTAGTGCTTGCTTATATCTTCTTTGCATTTTTTGATTTGCGTTGTTGCTATGCTCTTTTTCTTCGAGATAAGATGTAGTAGATATGGATGATGGTGATAGTTTTCAATTAATTAGTTAAATTAAAATAAAGGAAAGTGGTGTGTTGGCATGGCAGGTTGAGGGAAGAAACGTAAAAGCTCAAATATGGGATACTGCTGGACAGGAACGATACAGGGCGATAACGAGTGCGTATTATCGCGGTGCACTGGGAGCACTTCTAGTGTACGATGTCACCAAACCAACTACCTTCGATAATGTGAGCAGGTGGCTCAAGGAACTCAGGGATCACGCCGATGCTAATATTGTCATCATGTTGATTGGCAACAAAACCGATCTCAAGCATCTCCGTGCGGTTGCCACTGAGGATGCTCAGAGTTATGCTGAGAAGGAAGGACTTTCGTTCATTGAGACATCTGCTTTGGAATCAACCAATGTGGAGAAGGCTTTCCAGACAATCCTTGCAGAGATATACCGCATTATCAGTAAGAAATCACTCTCTTCCAATACTGACGACCCTGCCGCCATTGCCAATATTAAACAAGGCCAGACTATCACTGTTGTTGGGGCAGGGGGATCCCAATCCAACCCAAACAACACCTGCTGTACTTCATCTTGATGGATTCATTGAGTAAGAACTAAGAAGGGATGCCTTCAATTCCTTTCCCTTCCCTTCCCTTCCCTTCCCTTCCGTGCCAACAATATTACTACTAATTTGACTACTCAAGCGTTCTTTTTCCAAACACATTATATCTCTTAGTCAGTCAAATTAGTCTTTGAATGCGCATTTTGTGAATTAAATTAGTACACGCTTCTTGGGCATGTGAGGTGGGGAATGATTCCACTGAAGAACGGTATAATCAGGATTCCAAGACTTGTTTTATTATGCAGAATTTATCGTGGCAGGCAGCTACTATATATATATATATATATATGTATATATATAATTTTATGAATAGTGAGACCAAATTATAGAAACTAGATTACTTTAAGGTGGGAGAAATTCTCAGATGAATGGATGGATGACTCACACTTGAGGGGGAGATGTTGTGTATCAAGTATGAGGTAGAAGTCTCATATTGAGATGGAAGACAAAGTCAAATAATTGCAAGCAATGGAAGAAGAGATTCAGTCCTTAAAGGAGAGTATGATATGGTAGAATTGCCAACCAAGAAGGTTGAAGATTGTTGCCAAGGTGCTGGTATAGTGGTGCCTCCCAGTTAAGTCGGGAAGGGAGAGATTTGTTGGAATTCCCTCCTTAATTGTGATGCACATGTCACAATGCATGGGAAAGGGGGATGACTATTCCAAGGTCTTGGAATTTTTTCTTTGACCTTGAGACATGCATATTTAACCTTGAAGAATATTGGGAGTTTTTAGACCTCATTGAAATTGTGGAAAATCAAATAGGTACATTTCACAGAGTGGGTGAATGTACTTATGCATGAATGGAAGTCTATTCTCTCCTATAAATAGAGAGACTTATGACAAGGTGTGTTATCCCCTTTTGGGTGATCATATGAAGAGTTGAGTCACATCACATCCAAGTGAAGAAATCCTAAGAAAGTTAGAGAGTCATCTTGTATTCCTCTTTGAGAGAAAGAGAGAGTTTTTTAGAGAGAAAATATGTATATCATCTGCGATGGTGAGATTCATAGAGAGATCCTCAGAGATTGAGAGAAACACTTGTAATCCTACTTTCATAGTGGAGATCTTTTTACTGGACTAGGTCCCGTGGTTTTTCCCGAGAGGGTTTTCTACGTAAAAATTCTAGTGTCTTCTTCTTCTCTACTATTTTATTTTTAGGCTTCCGCATAGTGCCCGTTTTGCGTTCACAGAGGAGGGAATAGGTACCGCTATTTCCCAACAATTCTTACATAAGCTAGATTATTTTAAGCGACCTAATTTGCAGAACTCACATTAACAAACTATGCTGATTAGATTCTGTACAATAATTAATACACAAGGGTTTTTAATTTTTTTTCTTTCCATTATCAAGTCATTTCCCCTCTTTCCTGCTCTCTGCCCCACCCTCGTCAAATCTTTGTCATCCTTAATGTTTGGAATGTATTGTACCTGTCTGCCACAACTTTGCCAAAGAATCTTCAGATTGAAAACAGAGATGGGAATAAGAAGAAAATAAACCATGAGAAGCGAACACCTTCTCTGTTAAATTTAACTTGTTGAACCAAACCTGGTGAGGGTATTCTGGTTGTTCTTTGATCTTTTCGAATTTTCTTTTGCTCATCATCAAGCAACCCACTGTAAAGATCGAACTCATCATTGTGAGGTAAACTTGAGAATGAGAGAAAACGCAACTAACTTCATTCATTGACAGAAAGCTATTTATAGCTTGACAAAATACAAGGCGGGAAAATTAGCTTCAACTAAACAAACTTAACTAACTTACTTAACTGCTAACAACATTAGTTAAGCAAGCTAATAAGCCTAAAAGGAGTAAAACAGCTTAAACCAAATACAGACTCAACAAACCCTCTCTTAAGCTAAGTGTTCTAACTCACACTTTGCTTACAAACATGACAGACCAGAAAAACAGATACACCAGACAAAACTTTACACAATCTGCATAACAGTGGCTGATGCTTCAAGCGAATTCATGCATTCCTAGCTGCTTTCTGAACCTCAGGAACTGTTCTTTACTCACTGGTTTGGTGAACACATCTGCTATTTGATCCTTAGTTCCACAATATTTCAGCTCAACTTCCTTATCTTTAACAAGCTCTCTAATATAGTGGTATCTTACTTCTATATGTTTGCTGCGCCCATGCATAATAGGATTTCTGGATAGCTTCATTGCAGATGAGTTGTCACACATGATTGTGATACAATCATCTTCTAAAGCACCAAGTTCTTTCATTATCTTCTTCACCCACATAGCTTGACAAGCTGCTGCTCCTGCAGCCACGAATTCAGCTTCTGTTGATGACAATGTCACAATTGGTTGCTTCTTTGAAGACCGTGCCACTGCTCCTTCACTCATTAGAAACACATAACCTGATGTGCTTTTCCTATCCACCAAGTCTCCAGCATAATCACTGTCTGTATATCCTACCAGGTCCAGTCTATCTCCTTTTCTATACATTATCCCCAAGTTTAGTGTTCCTTGTAGATATCTCAGAATTTTCTTAGCTGCTAGCCAATGTAGTTGAGTAGGATTGCTCATATATCTGCTGATTAGGCTTACTGTGTACATGAGATCAAGTCTAGTTGCTGTTATGTACATTAGAACCATTTCCAATTCTGACAGTCTTCTTGAAGGATTCATCTAGATCATAGAACCATTTCTTATTTCCACTCATATGATTCGAGCATCCCGAATCTAAATACCAGGTATCTTTCTTACTTTTCTCCTTTTCTTCAATTGTAGCAATTGCCATTAGGATCAGTGATTCATTTTCTGCATTTTCACTTTCTGTATCACTTGAATCCAATGAATCAATTTCTACATTCTCACCTTCTGCAGAACTTTCTTCAGTCTCACATGCCATTAGCAGCATTGATTCATCACCTTCTGTTTCTGCATAATTCACCTCTTTCTCCCATTCAGGGCATTCATTTCTGTAGTGACCAAGTTTCTTGCATTTGAAGCATTCAACAGTCTCCTTATTTTGCCTTCCTCGACCTCTACCTCTTCCTCTAGATGCTATTCCTCTACCTCTTTGGTTGCTACCACCTGATCCCCTTCCTTGTATCTCGATCTTTAAGGCTTGTTCTTCATCTTTAACCTTCTGGAATCTTGTTATATTTTGTTCATGAACAATCAATGAACTATGAACCTCATCAACTGTCATTGTATCAGTGTCATGAGATTCTGATATAGAGCACACAATGTGACTATATTTTTCGGTTAAAGAACGCAATATCTTTTCAACTATGACTCCATCATCAATTGTTTCTCCATGAATACACATCTTATTTGCAATTTGCATTACCTTCGGTATGTATTCAGAAATTGTATCACTAGCTTTCATTTCCATGGCTTCAAACTCCTTTCTCAAACCTTGTAGAGTAGCCCTCTTGACCCGATGATTCCCTTGAAACTTTTTCTTCAAAGAATCCCAAATTGCTTTTGAGGTATCTTTATCAGAAATTGTTTCAAGAACTGGACGATCGATTGCTTGAAATAGGTAGTTCTTGGCCTTCAAATCCTTGAGTTTAGACTCTTCTATCTTCTTTCTCTGCACTTCGTTCACTGTCGTTCCCTTTTCCGGTTCTTCAATCCCTTTCTCGATCAAGAACCAATATTCTTTTGAACGCAGGAAGTTCTCCATGAGCAAACACCAATGCTCATAATGCCCATCCAATCGAGGTATGGATGGTTGCATATAGTTGCTTTCGCCACCATTCGAGTTGCCGTTCACGCCATTGTTGACACACAGAGAAATTGAAATTTCTTGCTCGAGTTTCAGGCCCTTCACAGAGAGCTCTGGTACCAATTTGTGAGGTAAACTTGAGAATGAGAGAAAACACAACTAACTTCATTTATTGACAGAAAGTTATTTATAGCTTGACAAAATACAAGGCGGGAAAATTAGTTTCAACTAAACAAACTTAACTAACTTACTTAACTGCTAACAACATTAGTTAAGCAAGCTAATAAGCCTAAAAGGAGTAAAACAGCTTAAACCAAATACAGACTCAACAAACATTGTCGTTGGCATTGTGGTATTGGTGTCACTGTTGTTTGGGATTCAGTATGCTATGCTTCTTTACTTGGTTGCGGAGATAGTGGTTGCCTCTGAAACTTCAGCATAGCAAGTCGTGGCGGCGGTGTAGAGTCATTTGAAAATTTCATCTCTCTAACATTTGTCGATGCTTGTTGTGTCCTATATGGATGAAAATTGTCCAAATCCATGAGCGAAGCGTGTGTGTGCAGTTTACAGGTGTTGATATCCAGACAATTAGGGTCTGTTTGATTTGCAGGACAGTACTGGATTGGATAGCACTGGACAAGCTTTTGTCCAGTACATTGTTTGGTGAACAATGAACGACACAAGCAAAAAAAAGAGTAAATTTCACAAAAATTCTCTTTCTAATGTTTATAGTGATTTTATATAACACACACACACAAATATATATATATATATATATATATATATATATATATATATATATATATATATATATATATATATATATATATATATATATAATGTGATTAGATAATTATAAAGAAAAATGTACGATGGAGAAGATGGAAGATAGAGATAGAAGGAGAGAGAAAGAGAGAGGTGAGGGAGAGAGTTCATGAGATGAGGAGATACAAGAGAGATGAGAGGTAGAGAGGGGGAGAGAAAGAGAGATGAAAAAAAGAGGTAGAGAAAATGATAGAGAAGAATGAGATAGGGAGAGAGAGGGGGGGGATGAGATAGGAGAGAGAGAGAGAAAGAAAATTATTGAATAGGAAATAAAAATAATATTTTGGTATTTTTTTTAAGTGACCGGGAAGTTGTACTGTGAGACAGAAAGTTGTACTGTGGTTTTGTGAGGTACAGAAATTTGGGTCTTTGTCCAGTCTTTTTCCCTCATTTCTGTCCAGTACTGTGAACAGTTTTCAAATCAAACAGGGTACAATTGGAGTTGTCCAGTCCCTTACTGCTTAGCGAATCAAACACACCCTTAGAGCCTCGTATAGTGAGGAAGATGAGTTTTTTTCCCATTTCAACTAAATGCACAAACAAGAATATCAAAAAGATTCATTCTTCTGTTTTGAAGGCTTTTGTAGCAACCACGATGAGCGTTTACATCACACAGGTATACTAGGTGGTGCATGTACTCGAGTTGTATTGACTGTTAGATTGATAGATCCCATTAGATGTGATGGTGCACCCACACATGATCTTTTCCACCCCTTCAAACCATTCACTATAATTTTTGTTGAGCGCCGTGTGCGCCCTCCTCTGCCACCCGCAATATGTAGTGGCCAGTCAACCACTAGCGATGGGGTCATCCCACTAGTAACCAGAGCAGTTGAACAAGTCATGGAGGCCAAGCAGAGTCAAACTCAAAGTCACCCTCTTGCTCTAAGGATCCAGAGCTTGAACTAGAACCCTTCTCTAAAACAATCAAATCAGAGGCTGCCATCCCAGAGGTTGTCATCATCATTTAACTCCTCACCATCTCAGACTCCAACCACTTTCTCAACAACCCAACCACAACGATTTCAATTCTATTATTGCACAATGAGTTTGACTCTATAATCACAAGCTACATTGTTGTTGTTTCAACAACGACCATATATGTCTGATTTTTACTATTTTTGGCCAAATTATTTTGTTTGTCAGAGGAGGGGTTATTGTTGCATGCGACAGAGGAGATAAAATTAGGGTTTGGGATCTGGTGGTTATGGAGAAAGAATTGAGTGTAGTAAGTCCACCATAACATCTTTGTAACATCTATATCCAACCATTTATTAATTTTCGAGGATTGTGCCACTTTTTTCCCACCTTTTGTACCTTACACAAAGGTTGTGTGTGATAGAAAAAGTCGGCAACAAGTTATGTTGTCTCTTTTCATATGATCAATCTTTTTTCTAGGCCTAGCAATTCCCTGCCATCTATCTTCTTTTTTCTAGTACCATGAGCAGTTTCCAAATCAAACAGGGTACAACTGGAGTTATCCAGTTCAATCTCTTACTGCTTAGCAATCAAACGCACTAGCAAATCAAACGCACCTTAAGAGTGCGCTTGATTTGCTAAAATGTAAAGGACTGGATTGGATAACTCCAATTGTACCCTGTTTGATTTGAAAAACTATTCATGGTACTGGACAACAATGCAGACAAGGGACTAGGCAAATCCCCAAATTCATGTCCCTCAAAAAACCACAGTATACCTTTCTGTCCAGCAGTACAACTATATATATATATATATATACCATTTCCTCCCGAGGTAAAGATCAAGTGGAATCACACCACAAGTGGTCATCCATTATTGTTCACTCAACAAGTTACTTTCTCTCTATTGCCGCATCATTTACTGTATTATCAACAATTGTAAAGCCACACACATGTGCTTTCTTATGTTCTTAATCTCATCAACTTTCTTATAATTGAAGCACAATCGTGTTCAGCTAAAGCATTTAGTACGCAAATTATTAATTCAAATATTTTATTCATCACTGAACTACTTACACAATCTGCATGCCTGTTAAAAAGCCATCGTCAAGTGTTCCAGTGTCATTGCAGGCGATTGTTTGACTCAGTATTAGTAGTAGAGAAATTTCTACATTAGGTAATATTGTTTGTGGCAATTTGACTCTACCCCTAATTCTTTGTCTTCCTCCCAATCCCTTTCCGATCCTATTCAATCTAGTGCAAAATTATCTGAATATGCTTTGTCATAATGTCAGCGGGTTTCTGATGATCCCTGAATTTGATCAATCTATTGTGCCTATCCCATGCATTAGTAATACTTAGAAAGCTCTTCAATCCAGTGTGCGCTTAAGAAATTTGATTGCAAAATACTAGTGTGATCAAAGCCTTCAGCTAATATATGATGCATGTGAAAAAGTGCCTCCCTTTCATTCTAAATTTACAAGTCACCATTAAGACTCAGAACTATATTATCCAAGGATTTAATACATGATACTTTAGCAGTCTCTTAAACATCCATATCATCATGAGTCAAGAAACAGGGTCCGTCTATTTTATTCTACTTTAACAGTTAAAAAGAGATAGAAATTTACAAGTTCTGCCTAACCACAACAGTTGCTCTTCTGTGGGATTGGTTGCCCCTTCATCTGAACACCTTCTGCCGACTTACTACCAGTTGGGTGGCCTCCCATCCTGCAGATAAGTTCATATCAAGGTCCAAACCAACTCAGTCAAAACTGTCTTATAATGACTCATGTTGTTGTATGAAGAAAGTAATTGACCATAATATTAATAGTCCATAAAAATATAGCAATATATAAATTAAAAACTTGTCAAGGATTAAAAAGTGGCACACCTGTAAATTACCAGAATCTTGATTGCGAAAATTTAGCTCACAATGTACATCCTATTTATATATCTTTTTTATTTTTTAGTTTTATCGAAAGCCATTATTCCTCAGATGAAGTTGTATTATCATTTTAAAAGATATTTTACCATTCACATATAAATATAAATAATATTAATAATAAAACTGTCATTTGAAAAACGAAAAGAAAATGGAACAAACTTAACATGACCTGCCCTCGATTTTAATTTTAAACACGTGAAAATCCCAGTATGGTTAGAATTTATAGAAGATTGGAAGCTAGGAATGTAATATACTTCTTCTTAATCTCTGCTGCCATAGTTAAGAAAGCCTGCTCCACATTGATAGAGTCTTTAGCACTTGTCTCAAGGAAAGGGATGCCAAGCTCATCAGCAAATGCCTGTGGTTCATGAACATCATGGACATGTTAGATAAACAAAGCATGGCCCCCCTCCCTCCTACTTTCTTTTTTCATTAACAAATGGATAGTGAACAACACGGACATGCTTCTTTAAGTGAGCAATTCTTCATTACATTAAATAACTTCAAAGAATAGGACAGCTAACATTAAAATGTCGACCTGACCAACCAAATATTAAAATTCAGATCTAAGCAACCAAAAGTATTACGAAGACATTAACCATGCACCTATTACTAAATATATTTTTAGTAACTAAATATATTTGCTCTGTCTCAATACACTTGATAACTAAATATCGGGTTATATGCAGTTTTAATCAAGATAGTAGTCCATTTGCTCTTAATTTTCAGCTTCTATAATAAAAATTGGGTGAGGAAAATATGTGTAAAGGTAAGATAGTTTTAATGGCTCTTTTATTTTGTCATAGTATGAAAATGAAAAGAAACTCAATTTCCCTTCCTCACCTATAATACAGCTAAGCATTAAACTATCTTACACTTCCAGAATGGAACCAGTGAGTAATGAATTATTCAGTGTCGTGACCTCCCAAGTCCCAACAGAAGTAATCCCAGAAAGTCTACTAACTGAGTAATTACCTTAGCAGTTTGTGTGTCAACAACCTTGTTCTCAACTAGATCACATTTATTACCCACTAGAAGCTTGCACACACTGTCATTTGCATATCTATCAATTTCATGCAACCACTGCTTGACATTGTTGAAGCTTTCCATCTCAGTGACATCATAAACAATCTGTTGCAATCCCAAAAGTTGTTAAAAAAAATGAATTGAAGCGATGAGAAGAATAGATAGAGCTGACTTACAATGATTCCATGTGCTCCTCTGTAATAACTGCTAGTTATAGTCCTGAATCGCTCCTGTCCAGCCGTATCCCACTGAAGAGAGTAAAAATAAGTATCAAATCAAATGAATGACATAACGGAGAGTTGATTACAATGACTGAGATGTAGATTGTAGAACATAGATGAAATGAAATGGAAACAGATATGCAAGTGTTACTTATTATGGGAAGCATAAGTGAATGCGCATAAGAGAATGATGCATCTCAGAATAATAATAATGTATGTAATGATAAATAAGAAATGAATATAAGCTTAAGATTGGCATGCGATGCGAGCATAATCCTGACTAGAATATATCGAGCGTCATAAGCAAATGGTGATGCTAGGCGCTGGAGTCAACTAAAAAAGAATGAAAGAAGTGAAGTTGACTTGAGAGAGAACGAACTCACAATCTGCAGTTTGACGGTTTTCCCTTCAAGCTCCACAGTTCTGATTTTCTGGAAAAACACATTAAATAAAAATAATAATCATCCATATTCAAGAGCATAAATTAGGAAAGAGTGTTGGTTACTTGTTTGTTCTTACAAAATCAACGCCAATGGTACTTATGTAGCTGTCGACATAGGAGTCATCCTGAAAGAAAAGAGAGAAATTGAGTGTGTGGGTAAAAAAAAAAAAAGTAAAAAAGGAGATCTGAGAATAAGAGAGTACGCACGGCGAATCTGAGAAGCAGGCAAGATTTTCCAACGGAGGAGTCTCCGATTAAGAGAAGCTTGAACAGGTAATCACTGAAAATGCAAAATGAAAATCACTGTTATGGTGTGTGCTAAGCTAAGCTAAAGGTTGAAGTTGAACTTACTATTCGTTGCTCATTACGGAAATGTCTGCTTGCTTTCCCTCTTTCAAACACCACGCTACACAACCCACTTTGCCCGTCACCCCCTCACCTCGCCGCTCAATTATAACATTACCTTTTTTTTTCTTCCTATTATTTATTTATTTATACTTTTTTTTTAATAAACCCTATATCATCTCCGCACAACTGAAGAAAGTAATCCATCAAACTATGTAGAACCACAATACAATGTGAAGTGTTCTTCTTTGAGGGGTCTTTTTATAAGGTTTGAACTCTAACGAATGGGAGCACCTATCTCAGAGTGATTGGCTCTTTCGTGTCGAACTCAGGACTTTAGTTAAGTTGGAAGAGACCCCTACTACTTATTTATATAAGGACTTCAGTGGTTGTTAGTGTCGTTATCGATCTAGCCCTAAACTCGGGTCTTTAGATGTTCAAATACATGATGTTTGTTTTTCAATAATCAGTTTGGTGAAAAAAATTAAATGTCGTGACAAAATATGTAAAATGTGATACTAAACAATGTGCTTTGGTACACTTTAGAAGTAAGGAAAAATATTGACCAATCAAATAATCTATTGTATTTCCTTACGTGTATCTTTGACCTTCCATCTGAAGTGACTAAGTTGCACAAGAAAGGGGGGATTGAATTGTGCGACCTTTTAAAATTTAAGTCTTGTAACCTTCTCAAAGTATTCTCAATGTAAACTCGGATATGAGAAGGTTGAATGTTAGTTCCACAAACAACAAGTGAATGTAACTATAGTGAAAGACAATTAACTATGATGATTTAAGATGCTTTTAACTTAAATGAAAAGTGTTGTTTTCAAACAACTATTATCTTATTTAAAGAAGGTTAAGGTTCGGTTGAAAACTTATCTAAAGAAGGTTGAAGTATTTAACCTTCTTTAGGGTTTGAAAACAATAACCGGTGTAAAGCAATTAAAGCAGATAATACGGAAAGCAAGTAATGACATAGTAGAGTTATAGAGGTTCACCCAACTCTGACTACTTCCTCTCCCCACTTCCAAGTGAATGTTTCCACTATTATCCAAATAGATTTTAGACTTGCTTTTGCTCAACAACAAAAGACTTTCACCACCACTCTTTTGATCAACACACAAAAGACAAGTGTTCTCTTTCACAGCTTCACCAAGCTGTTTCTACCTACTAGAAAACTCTCTTCTAGTTTCCTGAAGGTTCCTCTGTCAAGTATGTTCACCAACAACACTCACCTCACTAGGTAGTTTGTTGTGAAGCTTACAGAAATGATTCTTACAATAAGGGTTTGGGTTTGGGATGATTTAGGAGCTTGATTACAGATAAATACAATGTATTGTATAGAACAAACAAGCTAACACGCACTCAAGAAAGTATTCCCAAAACAGAACTTGAAGTAGCTTTGAGTATGGATGAGAAGGTTGGATAACTTTGAGAAGCTTGACTTGTGAAGGTTCCAATTAAATCTCATGATTTGTAACTTCGAAATCCAGCCTTTGAAACTTGAATATAGTCGTTAGAAGGTTGAAGATAGCCGTTGGGAAGTAGTTCTAGGCATATAGATGTGTAATGATGAAGTTTGCTTTAGTTGTAACCCTTGAACATTCTTCAGCAGCTTTTGGTGCTTTAACTGATACATTGAACCTTCTTCAGCTGACATTGTACAGTCTTACACATATTCTGACCTTCCATGACCTGCTCTTGTACTTGGTGACAGTTTCTATGCTTTTATGTGAAGCTTCTCAAACTTTCTTAACATGAACAAACATGCTTTGTTTGTACAAGGAATAATCAAAGAGTTTCTCTTTACTTGAGACATTTATTCTACAACATTTATACATAGAATTTACATTTAATGCGCATTGGATCATAGAATCAGAATTTAATGTGTTTCTCATATAGAGAAGGTTGTTGTTCATTAAACCTTCTCAATCTTTAACCTTCTTCAATAATCAACCTTCTTTATATTTCTCTTGATAAGGTCAAGCCTTCTTTTGACTTAAGTCAAACTTTCTGTTGACTTTTGGTCAACCTTCTGTAGAAAGGTCAAACCTTCTGTTGACTTTATTTAACCTTCTTTAGACAACCTTCTTTAGTTAACCTTCTTCTAGTCTAACCTTCTTTTAGCACTTCTACACTTTGTAATATCATTGGTTTATTGTAGAGCCAAGTTGTTGCTATGATTCTTATATCCTGTTCTTAAACACTTGATGAAACTTGTTAAATCACATTTAGTCCAGAAAACTTAATTCATTACTTTAAGTTTGTATCATCAAAACATGGAAAGAGATTTTCATTCCAACACCATCAACTAATTTAGTAAAATGCAATGCAAATTAACTCAACATAACATATTCTCTCACTCCTTTTGCTTCCCTATAATCTTGTTTTGGAATACAACACTATCCAATCCATGTTTCCTTCTCTAGACTTCACTTCACCTTTCCTCCCTCAATTGATTTTTAGATATGTTGGTGGACTCACGTAGAAATGGAAGGACTTCTTAACAAGCTAGAGTTTTTCTTTATAGTGGAGTGCTCTTCCAAGTGTTTGAGGGGTCTTTTTATAAGGTTTGAACTCCAATGGATGGGAGCACCTATCTCGGAGTGATCAACTCTTCCTTGTCACTTCATGTCGCCTAAGGTTAGGTCTTCTACCATGGTAGGGCGAGTTGGATCTCAAGTGGGCCAGGCTAGCTGTGTTGGTGTGATAGGTCTAAGCCCATAAGGGCGACTTACTCGTATCATGTGTGCATGAGGATGACTTACTCACATCTTGTGTGCAGAAGGGTGAATTACTCATGCTAAATGAGTATGAGGGAGACTTACTGCTAGTAGATATGCAACGACTTCTCATGTAAGCCACTGGTTTCTCATGAGGTGACTCCCAACTATCTCAGTACAGTTGACAAACACGTTTTTTGGTGTTGAGTTCTCTTTTTACGTGGTGAAAGATTCAAATATGTTAGTCTGTCATTCGTCTCACTTATTTTATTCTCTTAGACTAGGGTTGATAGAAGATAGTATTTTTGGTGAGGAGACCCGTCGCCAAAGAGAGAAGACAATTAAAAAAGATATCCACTCTTTCTCACCTACATGTATAATCACAATTGAAGATCCGTCCACCATTAGATCGTGGCTAATTTTTTGACAAAAGATTCGAGACACGTGCTTCTTCATTTTCAATGTTTGGATCAGCGAAAAGTGGTTTGGAGTGAAGAGATATCGCCGTCGCACAGTAGCTACGCATTTGGGGAGTATTTTCATCATTTTCGTCTTTTTTGTAAGCATCGTACTTTGTTGTTTTGGCTAATTGTTGTCGTTGTTTGTGCACCAAATTGAGACTTTCTTATACCTTTATATTTGATTATATTAGAGATATTTCTTTGGTCTGAACGACTTGTGGGTTTCACCCTTCCTTTGACGATTTTCTACATTAAAAGTTGGTGTTTCATGTGTATTTGATTTGTTCTATTTGATGTTATTGTTCCTTGAAAGTTGGGATAATTTTGTTTCGCTGCCGACATAGATTTGATAGAAAGTTGTGAATTGCGGACAAGCTAATTGATAGCGTATAAGCGCTATTAACAGGCGAGCTTATAGTAGATAGTTGATACTGAATAAACTAACAAGGTGAATTTATAGTATTTGGTAAATTTGCAGTTGAGCTAACTTCACTAGTGAAAAAACAGGAAAAGAATTGGGGTTTTTAAGTCGGATTCCCAAATATCCGACTTAAAATGGTGATGCGGTGGCAATTTTGTAATAAACATTGGAAATAAATTCTGGTGCTCACCTTTTAAGACGGATTCACCTTTTTTTTGACTTTTTTTTATAACTTACGTACCCTATCTCACTACCAAAAAACAAAACACATAAACACAAATTTTTTTTAACCAAAAATCAAAACACTCAGCGCTAAAACACACTGAACCCTAAACTCCATCGTTTTCCATCGCTCTCTCCACCAAAACTCCACGGTTCCATTGCTCTACCACCACTCTCTACGGCAAAGCTCCTTCTCTCCGCCAACTCGTTGTCTTCCTCCATCGCTCTCTCCTCTCTACTGCCATCTCCATCTTTCTCGTCGTCCCTCTCTCTCTCCCTATAACCATGACCTTCTTTGAATCGATTTCTTTTGGTTTTTTTGAAAGGTAAACCACCACTCGTATTCTAATTCATATCATGAGCTGAGAACCTTCATTAAGATGAGAGCTATTTCCATGTTTGATTTAATTAAAAGAATTTCATATCTCTTTTTACATTCTAGGGTTTTGCTATATGCCTTGTTGTTTTTGAAATTTGTTAGGGTTTGATGTTTTTTGATTCTGAGTTTTGAGAATTGATAGTTTTACCTTTCTAATTTTGCAATAATCGCGTTTAGAAATACACACCCTACAATTCTTATTTATTTGATTTAACACTGTTCATAGTAAATGTTGAGCACCACCAAAAAAACTTGCGTTGGTGATTGAATAGAAGAAATTTTATTTATGGTATCACTGTCGTTGGTGATTGAATTCAAATTATGGTTAACTGAGACAAGTTGCTCATGTTGGTTGCGTACTCCCTTTCCTTTTGTCTGAGATTTTTCCTTTGTTTCCTCGCTTATCTAATGACTAGTGATTTCATATTCAGAGTGGCTTCTATAATGAATGGTATGTACTCATGATCAATTCTGTTCATTTCTATATTCATTAGGCTTTTGATTAGGCAATTACTGAATTGGATATACTGGGAGAGGAGTCATATAAGGACAACACTTTGATCATGCAACTTCTCCGTGATAACTTCACTCTCTGGACATCTGACATGCATGTATAGTTTTTGAATTTGTCTATATCACCACATATTTGTACTTCACATAATCTTGATTTATTTATTGATTTAGGTTTATAAACTGTTGGGATTTCAGAATGATGGTGCATATGGGATTAAAGAGGCCACACCTAAAGTCCAATGAAGCCCGGATACGAGATACGATACGGGATACGATACGACACGATACGTGGATACGGGAAAATTTAGAAAATCAAGATACGATACGACAGGGATACTTCAATAAAAAATTAAATTAAAATTTAAAAATATAAAACATTAAGATACTTTTGATCAAAATAAGTAAGCATAGTCTCCCCTCCCGACAAAAACTCATTGGGAGGAGAACCACAGTACTCGTGGTCAGCTAGATTCCTCGGCGTAGATTAGTCATCGACAAAGCTGGTGGAAATTTGCGCACCAAAAACACGGTAAGCCAAAAAAAGATAGTAAGCATAGTTAAATGTCTTTTCCCCACCCATTTTAAAATATATTCTTCCTCCTACGAACATGTCACAAATAAGTTTAGGTTATATAGAATTGCTTAATATTCAATATTTAACACTAACTGTGTCATTCTCCTCTCCTCCATCTCCATCATCAAAAAATAACATAGCTTCAAACTCTGGTTCATCAAGAGATATCTCTGCTAATTCAATTCCAACAACATCAAGTGGATCATGTGTATCTCCACTAATGTCCCACATCTTTGTCTCTACTTTACCATATCATTCATCTTTCCTAGACAAAAGATGAAGATTAGTATGCACATAAACCAAATTTTGTGCCCTTTTTGGATCCATTTTTTCTCTTCAAAGAAAGGATAAAATAGTAAGTATCTAATCGTTATAAATATAAATTGTAGGATACTCCCATCAGGATACGTATCCTGTAAGTATCCAAAGAAGTATCCGTAAGTATCTGGTCTTTTTTGATTTAAAAATAAATATAAATTCTAGGATACTCTCAGGATACGTATCCGGAAGTATCCGACACGTATCGGTATCGGATACGTATCGGATACGGGTACGTGGCCTATTTTGGAGTATCGGGGCTTCATAGCTAAAGTCGATGAAGAGCAATAAACATATCCTACCACTAATTAGTTATTGAATTTCTCTTCTAAATTGTTTTTAAAAAAGGAGCTAATTGCTAATGTTCATCCTACAGAGATTTTAGGCATTCAAGGTTTGTTTTATGAATTATGGGTGTAGTGGTCTATCGATGAGAAGTCCCTGAAAGTTTCTTTCTCTTCCTTCGGAGATGTTACTGAAGGTAAATTTTTCATATGCATCTATGTGTTCGACGTTATGTCTCACTGACTTCACTTGTTAACTAGAACTAATTACTGTTTGAAACTGTCGTCTTTATATAGTTTTAAGTGAATTATGAAAAACTAAAATTTGTGTGATTGAATTAGCAAGCTAGAAACCTGAATTCCTAAACAGAGAATTAGTTTCGGGTTGTATTTGAAGTAAATTTTAATGCCTTAGTGGTCAGTCATTTCAAATGGTAATGTTATGCTTTAAACTTGTAAAATATATTGTTCCATTAAGATTACTTAGCAAGACCCTATTTCGATTTGCAGGAGAGTAGTTCTAACTCAGCTGCAATTGATAACCTTGTTTGGTTGATTGATGATTATTTTACGCTTTTCAAATTACAGATGCAAAATGAAGGTTATTTACTGCAAATAGGAGCTAAATGATACTTTGTTAAATGCGCTTCTTCTTGTTGTCCAAAGATTTAGTACTAGTCGTCCACAGGTGCATTGATTTTATTTCTTTGTTTTATCAACCTGTTGATGCTTTTTTCAAGGGAAGTGCTATGTAGACTTTTTTAGTTTTCTAAAAAAAGGTTAAATGTTTTGAATAATTGGGTTGAGTTGAAATTGGCTTTTTGTTATTGTCATGACAGCTTTTGAGAATCTTCTTTTGCTTTTGTTGCTCAACAAAATTGTTATTTTCTCTATGTTGGACAGTATATTGTTCTTGTTATATATATATATATATATATATATATATATATATATATATATATATATATAAATATAAACCTCTTCAACTACATTTTAAAAACACTTTGAAAAATCCAACTATAGTGGTGTGATTATAACCTCTATAGTTAAACAACCTTCAACTACCTTAATATATATTAAACATCTTCAACTACATTTTAAAAACACTTGTTATATGTAGTTGCTGATATGCCAACAAAACTGCCCTATAGGTTCATAATGCTTATCGTAAGAATCCAACTATAGTGGAACTTTGTAGCAAAAGTTCATCATCTGCAAGATAAAAAAAATAACAATACTTCAGTAATCTTAATCCACATTCCACACATTGAAAAATCTCTTACTTCAATGAGATAAGTGGTGTAGCGACCGAAAAATTCGGGAAAGGATTCTTTGAAGTTCGAAAGGAAGTCGCCACCGAATTCTAGTTTAAGGGCAAATTCGGAAAATCCCTCTAGGTTTAGGACAAGGCAAATTTAGGGTTCGGGAGTCGTTATGCGTGGGGAAGGTACTAGCATCGCACGACATCATTTGTCTAATTAATTACGCTTTATTAATAATTACCCTTTTATTTATAGAGAAAAAGACTTAATTAAATTTTTAATTTTTGACAAGAGTGGACTCGTGCTCTTAGGTACCTAGTTAATTAAATAGAAATGGAGAAAGAAATGGTGGGTTCCATCGTTTCTATGATTACGTTTTAAACGGCGAGGTCCTCTCTATACATCGGAGCCCCTTCCTTCCTTGAATCTTCATTTAATCAATGTTATTGATAACTTGTACAGTTCACACTCATGGGCTCTACACATGAAATATCTAGTAATAGGTCTTTCACAAAGAAATCTCGGATACAATGGAGGAGTCAAAACTACGTAGTTTTTCCTGAAAAAGGCTTGTTGGTTGATGTTTTTTAATGCAGGGGTCCTAGGACTCTTTGAACTGTACAGCTCATTAATTCTAGGACGCTGACTAACCCGGTTGTACAACCGACTTAGTCCCCTACTTTTTGAAAATGTTTTTTTTTTTTTTAGTTTTTTTGAGAAAAATTGGTTTGGTGTGGGGTTGATTTTAGAATAAGTATTCTAGGACTCTCTTGGAATCAGCAATTTCCACTGCGTCCTAGACGACTAACTTAGGTTACAGACAACCGACTTAGTCTCCTATTTTTGGAAAAAAATGATTTATTTATATTTTATAAGTTCCACTAATAGTAATATTGCGTACAGAAATAATGTTGTAATATTATGGATCCAAATATTGATGAGAAAATATATGGATGTAATTATGATGGTTTGGTATATAACATGAATCACTATTGTTTGGGGCAAAATGGCGTGTCGATGTGATCCCTGTGACTTGGAATAGCAAAGTGCCTTAATCTGCCTTCCTGCTTCATCATGTAATTGTGACACAAAAAAGCAATGGAGAATTTATCTTCCACCACTCTATTGACATCGTGCACAAACACGTGAGTAGTGGCGTCTCCTCCACCTCTTCTTCTAGCTGGTCGGTTCCTGGCCATCATCCCAGCAGTATATATAGCAGTCATCCTCCCGGGAGCTTCCTCATAATAGCCGGTGGGTGCATCCACCATGATCACATCCCATTCAGTTTCGTACACAAAACTAGGCAAGCCTTTCAAAGCGAGCGGGCAAATAGAGTAGCGTGGATCACCTACTGCCGTACACTCAGGTCCCCTCCCAACATCCATCAAATTATCAGCCTCATTCACCTTGCTATCATACCTCACGTGATATGACTCCAACATTGGAAACCTCCTTCTCATTTGCTCAATCCACGCCTCGTCTTCTTCTACAAAAACTGTCCTCCCACCGTTATTCAGTGCACTCCACATCAGGCTGTCGTGCCCCAACCCAAATACTAGGAAATTGCACGCCGCTCTCTTCTCCAAAACTCTAGCCGACACTGATATCTCTTTCAGTGTTTGTTGTGGAGTTATGGTTGAGGTTGCATAGTGGATCAGAGCTTGCGACACCCATGCTGGATGAGGAGGAGTCTTTGAGCTGCAATCCTGCTTAGTTAACGTTGGGGAAGACAGATGGTCTTCATAATTGGAGTTTGAAGAAGAAGTACTGTTTGATCTTAGCACTAAGAGGAGAACAAGGGCAACAGAGACTGCTGCTAGAATCATGAGGAGCTTCAAGTTGAGGGTGGTTTTATGGATTTTAGACCTCATGCTAGCTAGCTAGCTAGCTAGCTTCTGTTGTGTTGTGTTGTGTTGTGTAATGTGTATAGCTAGCCTTAGAGGGGATCCACCAAAAATTATGTATGTATGTATGTGTGTGTGTATATATATGTTCAAAAATATGATGGATCTAGCTAGCTAAGTTTGATGCTTGGGTTGGAAGCCAAGGGAAGAGGCATGCAGACGCAGTGGATATATATTTGATGATGAAGACAACAGACCTTCCACGATTGTGAACCAAGCAAGTATTATTGTCTTTTTTTCTTTAAAAGACCAAGCACTACTGTCTTGGTTGGTGGATTTGGTGGATTGTCATTTTCGCTTCCTGCCAAGTCACCAACACCAATTTACTTTCCTAGCTTTGGCCTCTTGTTCACAAACTAAAACTAATTTACTACGATGCCACATCCCTATAAAACCCTTTTTTTTCATCTAAGAATATACATCTTGATATAGTTTCCTTTTGTGGGATCTACATCATTTTCTCTCAAAAATTCCCCTCTCCCCTCCCTTTTGGCATCAAACCTTGTACCCACCCCCTCCCCCCACACCCTTTTTACTCTCTCTCCCCCTCTTTTTTCCCCTTCATATTTTTATTCCCTTTTTCTCCTCGCTCTCTCTTCTTTCATGTTTTATATTTTAGTGGTACTTTACGATTAAATAGAAAATTTAATTATTTATCTAGACAAAATTTGCACCTCCATAATCAAATTTTTGGAATCGAACATTAATTTCGTAACAAGTTATATAAAGTGTAACGTTATACAATGTACTTTTTGGGTACTTTAGTGTCTGAATAAATTTAATTGTTTAAATATGCGAAGTTTATTCCTTAGTAGCGAAATCGAACATTAAATTCATAACAAATTATATAAAGTGTAACACTATGCAGTTGGGTACTTTAGTGTCTGAAAAAATTTAATTGTTTAAATATGCGAAGTTTATTCCTTAATTTCGAATTTTATTTTAAAAAAGTTAATTTTGCAACAAAATATAAAATTAATTTTGTGCCAAAATATGTAAAGTGTGACGCTAAGTAGTGTTTTTTGGGTAGGATTCAGAAATAAATTTAGATTGTACAAATATACAGAGTTTGTTTCTAAGTACTTGGTTTGGTCAGACCAAAAAATAATTTACATCAAAAAACGTAAAGTACGACATTAGGTAGTGTGCTTCAGGTTACTTTGGCGTTCAAAAATATTGTTTAATATGGGTTAATCATTTACTCTAACTTTAATACAAATTATTTTTTGTTCGACAATTTGTTGTCCATTGTCCTACTACGAAACACTTTCATCTTTGCAAATATATGCTCATATTTTTTTGTACAGCCTGACTTAAACAACATCTCAATAACTTCTATCTCTGTTCTAAAAAATTTCATAAAATAACAAAACTATCACAATCTTTATAGTCTATAACTATTTTTACATGTATGCCATGTGAAAATTTAATTTTAGTTTCATAATAATCATGCCACATAACTTAAGTTTTGTCTTTAATATAACCTAAATCATTGTCCACTCTCTCCATACAACCTGAAGCATTGGCCCCGTCCATCGGACGGGTCACCGCACTAGTTTACAAAAAGAGTTTAATTGCTTCGTGTTCTTGGCGTAATTTTTTTTACACTCACAACCAATAACAATTCAAGGTATAAGTGACATATAGGCTGGTTATTAAATGACTCACTTCTCTTTAATGACATGTCAACAATTGCAATTTGTCAATGATGTAAAACACTTATACAATGACTGTGTATATAAATTAAATCTTTTCCAAAACCCCAAAAACAACACAAACAAAGAAGTGTAAAAGTTACTAGTATTTGAGGAAGGAATTATTAAATGACTCCCAAGGAACTTGTGTCAAAGCTTAAATTGTTAGTATTCACAAAGTAAATTAGAAAACAAATTAGGGAAAGAAAAAAAGGCCGGAGGATGTGGGAGGGGAAAGGGATAAACAATAAATTTTAGGCTAAAATTTCGACTTTGAATCGTCTCTTTCCACTCTTATTACATCTCTCTTCATCCTCTCGATCTCTCTCTTGATTTCACTCTCTCTCATCATTATTTATAATTTTTTAATGATGATTGAGAATGGAATTAAGAGAGATACAAAGGATGGAGATATATGAAGAGTAGGAAGAAGAGGATCCAAGTCCTAAAATTTCACTTTTAGTTCTCAAAGTTTTCAAGTTTTGTTGAAAATAGGCATGGCAATGTAACCCAAACCCGTGGGTACCCACCCGCCCCGAGTTTGACGGGGAAAACCCGCGTTGACCGGGGACGAGGCGGGTTTCGGGGATGTCGATACCCGCCCCTTCCCCGCCCAACAAAACATAAATTAATTATTTTATTTTATTTTATGCATATTTACTCATTCATTTTGTTTCATAAATGTTGTTTATTTTTAATTTTGATCTATTTACTATAAAAAAGTATATTTTAATACTTTTAACTTCATTTTATCGTTGTATAATTATTATGATTTTATTTTATTAATTATTATAAATATAGTTTTGTATTTTTCCTATAAATTTGTAGCGGAAACGAGTACTCTTAGAATGTGGTTTTAGGCCTAACTCAACCCCACAAAATCGGCTTGTAAGGTGAGGGATGCCACCCACTTATAAACTCTTTTTCAGGCCATATCTCATCTGATGTGGGACTCTTAACACACCCCCCTCACGCCCAAGACTGGACAACTGGAGCGTGACCCGAGTGGCCCGATAGCGGGTGGCCCAACGGATCTTGGGTTGGCTCTGATACCATCTTAGAATGTGGTTTGGGTCTAACTCAACCTCACAAAACCGGCCAACTCAACCTCACAAAACCGGCTTGTAAGATGAGGGTTGCCTCTTCATTATAAACCCTCTAGAGACCTTATAACTAGTCAATGTGGGACTTGGGATTTTCCCTAATACACCCCCTCGCGCGCAACACCTTTTTATTTTTATTTTTTGGGCTTGTAGTTGTAGCGTGTTTTTTTTAATGGTAGGTGGCCCGATAGATCTAGGATAAGCTCTGATACCATCTTAGAATGTGGTTTTAGGCCTAACTCAACCCCACAAAACCGACTTGTAAGGTGAGGGATGCCACCCACTTATACTCTTTTTCAGGCCATATCTCATCCGATGTGGGACTCTTAACAAGTACCCGTGGGGAACCCGTCCCCGTTTGGGACGGGGATGGGGGATGCAAAACCCAAACCCGATAAAGATAGGGGCGGGGACAGGGGATGCAAAACCAGCCCCGTTGCCATGCCTAGTTGAAAATGATCCCTCAACTTTTTTCTTGTTGAAGTTAATGCTCTTAAAATTCAAATATTAAGAATTTGGTTTTCATAGTTTTTAATTGCTTAGTTCCCAACATTGTGGTCTTCACTTTTAGTCCCTAAAAATAGTGAATTTGGTTCTTCACTTCTATTCCCGCAAACTTTTGTTTGGCATTCTCAAGTTCTTACACCCGTAGATATTCAACCTGAGCCGATCCAGTTAGTCTGTGACCCTGTACAAGAACCGGTTCGTGTCATTGGTTGGACCAGACATGCATATGCCCCGATACAACCCTGTGTAACCAGATGACTGATTGATTTAACGATCAATTTGACCCAATCAACCTATTTTCCCCCAAATTAAATCATGTCAATATACTTACATAAATGCAAAGGTGAGACTTAACCCATGACCAATAGGTGAAGCTAATCAATGTCTTACCACTACACCACTCTTTCTTTTATGTATATTGGCTTACAAATGTCTTTTTTTTTGGATCAAATGGCTTACAAATGTTAAATATGTACCATCTTCATTTGAAATAAAAAAGATATGATTTTATATTATCGATAATAGGTTTATATTATATATATATATATATATATATATATATATATATATATATATATATATATATATATATATATATATATATATATATATATATATATAATTCTAATTATTTAATATTGAGTTAGTTAGTCATGTTAATATTGTTTCTGTTTTTAGACACCCGTAAATCATGTCACTCCTATTTTTATTAGTTTTTAGTAGTGTCACGAATCATGCGGACTGACTAGTGACCCCTCTCGGTCTGACCATTAACCCAATGCCCTGACCGGGTCAATCACCGAGTCGGTTTTAATAACTATGCTTACAACAATGATTTCCTCTACCTTCAGTGGGGGAAATTTTGTAATTTGGCAAATTCAATTTAAAATGTACACAAGTAATGCCATGGAAACGACCTCGTCATTTGGAATGGAACAACTCACTATTGTGTAAATTTAATAAACCGTAAACTTTTATACAATTAATTAATCGCCCTGAATTTCATTTCTCTATAGACTATCCACCTTCTTGAAACATGTAAATGCAAGATTGTTGGTTAGATTCTGTACAATAATACCTTCTATGGTAGTTATAAATATCCGATGTATACAAGTTCGTTGAAGCCTCGCGAGTTTTGGTCATCATCTCTGAGCACCAAGCTCTGATGAACCTCCAAAATAAACATTTATTTTGGCATTATGATAACCGCAATCTTGTGTTCAAGCGTCCTCATCCCAAATTAAATGCATCAAAATCATCTTGAAGGTCACTTGTGACTCCTCACTTGGTGAAATAGTGATTCAGTTAGGCCATTCTTACTATCAATCAGCCTTTTTTATCCTGTCCTTATCCAAACGAGCTTTGCGAACAGCCAGTTGGATTTGCCTTTCGTGCTCCTTAAGCACTTCTTCAAGATTATCCTCTGGAGGCAGTAATGGTCCGGAAAAGTGGGTGCGGGCATTTTTTGGAGCATAACCCTGCAATAACGAACAAAAGCAGGCAATTACTAGATTATCCTCTGTAGTCACAAACTCACAATGAGTATAAAACACTAATTACCAAAAAAAGGAACATTTGTCGAAAAAAAAAAGGAACATTCTGGAATTTCACATACAGGTTCAGGTATTATACTCGTGTAGAGTATATACTAATATATACAGGGATAAGAATTAAGGTAACTCCTAAAACTTTTGGGTAAATTATATTAACCACATTAAAGACATGCCAGGAAATTTTTATTATGATAGGCCCCCAGGCCAGTTCTCAGAGAGCAGCATGTAATGTTGACTCCAAAATAATAAAACAAATTGCACAAATTAATGTTTGTAATTAATTTCTTTACCATGGCACGATCCTTCCCAAGTAGATTGAAGTCTTTCTTGCGTGAAGGCTTGGATCCAGCCAGCAATTGGTTGGACTCACCATCAGCCAGGTTACTATATCTCATATCAAAGTGATCCTCTGGCCATTGTGAATTCAAGCTACGGTCCCCACTCATATCAAGTCGTGAATCACCTCGAACAGCAACTGAATTAGAAAATTTTGACAATTGTGCAGTGCTACTGTGCCAGTAGGAATTTTGTTTTCTCATATCAGGGTTTCTTGACGTAAAGACACGATCAGGGCCAGTAAGAACATCTTCCTCTTTTAAATTCATATTACGTGAGGATCCATATGCACTTGGATGCATTGACTGGCCAGAATGAGATAAGACATTATTTGCTCTTGACTTTGCAGGTTCCAGAAGAAAGCCACTACCACCATCCTCTTCGGGATCGTACTTCTCGCTAGTGCACTTTGATTTACATTGCCCCTGTCTCTTCTGGAGGGGAAAAAATCACATGGAAAAAGGTGAATGGGGTAAATCCTAATAATTTTAGTGAAAACGAAGCTCGTTAACACCATGTTTATGATTTAAAGTACCTCTATTGATGGCTGAAACTCAGTATTAGCATTAGGTGCTGGCACAGCTTTAGACTCTTTAAAATTTCTTCCAACTGATTCTTGTCCATGTCCTTTATTTGCAGCTCGTTGTCTGATTTGAAATAAATGGTTACAATGATAGACATCTAAGAAGTATTGCTATAGATTATAGAGTCAAATCAGGCAAAAGGCACTATCTCAAATCAGGTACTTATTACGTGAGTTACAGGTTCTGAAAACCAATATCTACACGAGAATGTCAAAGGGGAGAAAAGAAAAACAGAGAGGGAGAGCCTTACTGATAGGTACCAGAAAACAAAGAACAACAAAATGAAACAACCACTTGTATTATCTCAGAATTGAGTGAGAAACCATTACAAAGAAAGTATGAATCTGAATGAAACAGTAAAATGGCACAGAATGTGCCAAGTCCCAAGCCAATCCCAAAACCAGCCTATCTTCTCTTACCTCACTCCTCCTATTTATTCCCCTCCCTCAGCAACTATGCGTGAGGTCTAAAGCACACTCTCTCACTGCCAACTCAGCAAAGTTGGTTACAAATGATTCCCTCCACTATTAGCACTCAGTGGCGGATCTTCTTTAGGACTGGGGAGGGCCACGGCCCGCCCCAAGAAATGTGAAATTACCACAATACCCCTATTTATAAAACTCAGATATTAAATATATATAAGCATTTCGCATAATTAACAAAGACCATCATGTGGCTCGGTGGTTTAAAGTTTCGTCTGTTGCTCTTTGAGGGTCTGTGTTCAATTCCCACTGGAGCTCTTTTTTAATTCTTTTCAGTTTTATATTTTTTTTAAAAAAAAAAGCTTGTTCAGCTTGTTCTTAAATTTGCCAAAATGTCTCAGACGGAAGTTGAACCCAAAACCCGGACACTACGCATCACAAACTTTACCGCTAAGCCAATAGTTCTATTCATATCTGACTGAAATATGTTCATAAATAATATTTTTAGTCAGTGTATAGATAAAAAAATTTACAGCCACCAAAAAAATAGTTTTTTTATTACAATGTATAGGTAATACGTAACACTATATATATATATATATAAAACAAATGTATGGTATTTTTTATATTTTTTGGAGTATAAGTTTTATTCATATTTTTAATATTATCACATATCTTATATTAGAACTAAAAATTATGAATAGATGGTTGATAATTTTTGAAAAAATATTTTCAGCATTTTAAAAGTATGATATTTTCCATGCATCTTTCATGAGCGGCCCACCCTAACTTTTTGTTCAAGATCCGCCACTATTAGCACTTAGCTTGTATTCCAATTCTACCCCTTCTAGAATAAACCTTACCAAACCTATTAACTTGCCCTGAGTTATCCAAGTCCAGGTACTCATCAATACTCCCCCCTTCAAAATTCACCTTGTTCTCAAGGTGAAGGTATCGAGCTAATAGCAGACTTAACGGTTTTTTTCCCGGATTCCACAGCTGAAAACACAATGACCAAGTTATGTAGGAAGTATAACAATTGCCACCAGGATCCCATGGCTTGAGATTTGTTTCTGCCTGTTCTTGACTATAGCCAGTCATGTATTCCTTAATACCTTTAGTTGAACGATCCTCTGCCAGGTATGGGGAATATGTCTCACCATTGTTCAAACTTTCACTTCTTGGAGGCCTTTCTCTCTTCTTTTGGACTACATCATTGACGGTCCAAATTGGCTTATGAACTGAACTTGTTTCCAATATAGATCCATGCTTACAAACATATTGAATCAAGTTAGGAGGTTGCTGCCACACTAGCAGTAAAGTGATATTGGCATCTAATTTTTCTCTACCAATTAAGAAATCAATTCTCTCCTCACTAGAAAAAAGCTTCTCAAACATTCTCAAGCATCTGACAATAATAACTCCAAGCCTCATGCAAGGCAACTTGAGTTCTAAGACAGTAAGCCCACTTCCATATGCCATGACAATTCTGTAGTTGACTAGCACTTTTGCTAAGTTGTTTGATGATGTTAATACTGCCCATTCAATTCCTTCCAGTAATGTCTCTAACAAAGGAGTTATAACTCCTTGATCCATAGCAAAGACTTTTGGTGGACCACTAAAGGTATCATACCTCTCTATGGCTACCACTTCAGCAGAAGAAGACATAGCACCGTACAAAAATTCTCTAGCTTCAAGATTTATAAACAAACTAGGAGTTTTTATGATTACCAGACCTATGCTGAAAAGCTGACCCCAAATTTGTGTTGATATTGTTGGGCTTCCAAAGCATTCCATTGCTTTAGTGTTGGCACTCTTTTGTATGCTCTCATCTCTTTTAAAGCTACTTGGATTTCCCCATCTCTTTTAAAGCCACCTGGATCCCACTTATAAACAAGTGAAGACTTTATTACTATATTTGAAATATTAATACTGCTTCCATCAACCTCCAATTTGTTAATACTTTGGATAGAAGTTGTAATAAGAGTTTGGACCTGGCCACTTGAATTAATAGCTAGTCCCATTTTCTTTGGTGTCAAATCAAACCCAACAAATTCCTCTTTGTCCATTTCCTTTTCTACTTGTAATACTCTTCTACTATTAGCAAATATGGGAGGTGTAATAATAAAATTGTGGGTCTGGCCCATAGGATTAAAATTGAGGTCCACTTCCTTTTCTACTTGTAATACCCTCCTATTATTAGCAAATATGGGATGTAATAATAAAATTGTGTGCCTGTCCCATGGGATTAAAATTGAGGTCCACTTTCTTTTGGGACCAACCAAACCCAACAAGCTTCTTTTCCTTTTCAGTCATTACTGTTAACACCCCCCTTCCTATATGAAATAAAGCAGAATTACTAACCTTGACTTGGGCCTGGTCTCTTGAGTTACAATTGAGATCCATTTTCCTTTCACTCAAATCAGACCCAATGAACTTCATAATGCTTTCGGTTGGCTTCATTAAATGGAATTGGGCCTGGCCCAGAGAGATCACAAAAGGATCCAATTCTGATTCCCTGGGAAAGCCTTCAGCCCTAACGTTCTTCTCTTTCCCAAATCTATCGCACACATTCACTACGAAAGAGAGAGATCGTTCTTCACCATTGCACTCGGACCCCACCTCCGTCGCAGTTCTGCCCAAGCACGGCGATTCCGGTGACGATCTTCTAAAAGTGCTTCCGACGGCGAGTCTTCAGGTGTCGTTTTTCTGCTACTTCTGTCATGTCTCTCGTTCCACGGAGACAGAAGCATTCCTCCATCGCAAACTGTTCTCATCACCTCCACTGTCGCGACGTCTTCTGGCAACTCCGACGACGATTCCGCCGGCGTCATTTCTTCCGGCGAACCCCCCTCTCTCTGTTCCTCCATCGTCACAAGCTATGGCATTCCCTCTGACCTTGTTTCCTTTTTTCCTACATCCAAATGGCCTTCTTCAGTCGCTAGAGAGAAGAAATGCTCATTTGTGTTACACAAACTCTTCGTTTCCATTCCCACTGACGGCGCCAGCATTTCACCTCCATTCTGGTTCTTCTCAGTTTCTCTTCCTTCTTCTGGTTTTCTGGATTTTGCTTTCACATAAAATTGTTGCAACATACGCCATTTGTGATCTAAATAGATCTCGTGAAGCTTCTGTGCAACTTCACCTCTTCTTACTCTCCTTCTGTACGGAGCATGGTCACGCCGTGATCGACGTCCCTCTCCTTTCGCTCTTTCTCCTTTCGCCCTTTGTTCCCAGAGGTTCTTGACTTCTCACAGACTCTCTTTCCATTCTGTTACACTGTTAAACGTTTCTTCATCCAGAAACTCCAAGGCAGCATCTCTGATCTTCTTTTGAGCACCCGGGATCGAGTGCTCTGATACCACTTGATAGGTACCAGAAAACATAGAACAACAAAATGAAACAACCACTTGTATTATCTCAGAATTGAGTGAGAAACCATTACAAAGAAAGTATGAATCTGAATGAAACAGTAAAATGGCACCGAATGTGCCAAGTCCCAAGCCCAAGCCAATCCCAAAACCAGCCTATCTTCTCTTACCTCACTCCTCCTATTTATTCCCCTTCCTCAGAACTATGCGTGAGGTCTAAAGCACACTCTCTCACTGCCAACTCAGCAAAGTTGGTTACAAATGATTCCCTCCACTATTAGCACTTAGCTTGTATTCCAATTCTACCCCTTCTAGAATAAACATTACCAAACCTATTAACTTGCCCTGAGTTATCCAAGTCCAGGTACTCATCAATTACCATCATTCTAGTCATTGCACATCTTGAAAATAATAATGGCATTCTCCTTATTTTAGTTTTCCATATCAATAGAAATGATAAATCGTCATCAAAGCATACACAAGCAACACAGTTTTATGTTTTCGTTGCAGATAGTGCAAAACTTCAGATATGACAAAATCACATGAGAGTTTCTAATGCTAAAAAGATTCAAAGAAGGAATACCTTCTAGCTTCCTCTTCTCTAAGTTTGGTATCAAACTCCTTACTCGGTGGGTACTTTGGCAAAGTTGATGGATCACAAGGAAGTGGCTTTGATGTGAAGAACTGGACATGAAAAATGTAACTGAGTAAGAAAAAAGTTGGAAAAAAATTAAGGTTACACAACATGAATAAACTTTTAGAAAGTGACGCATGCATTCCATTCAGGGAGAATTGAGTGAAGTTCACAGAGAAGAGAATTAAGTGAAGAGAACTCCACTGAGTGAACTTATAGCTACCTCATTCTGAAGTGCTGAAGATGCAGTTCCCCGATCTTTTGGCTCAATAGCAAGTAGGACGTCCAAAAGACTGAGTGCTGATGAAGGAAAATCTTTAAATGTCTCAGAAACAACACGTTTGTAAGGTTGTTGAGGTTTGAAAATGGTTGCATGTGGTAACTTTGACTTCTTCCAGTATTCTTCAGAAGGAGATCCACAAAGTTTGAAGATTTTATGAAGTTGTTCCACCTATAATGACATTACTAGTACTTAGTTCCCACTTCCCACTACCCAATTTACAGGAAGCTTTAACAAATTGAAACAGGCGTATGCTAATCAGATAGTTGAAGGTAGAGAAACATTAAAATAATTGAGTATGAATCTGTAAATTTCTCTTGCAATACAAATATGCGCATTTGAAAGATGAGGGCCCATTAGTATGAATCATAACTAGGATGATCAAGATAACATATATAAAGGCTTTAGTATGCTCAACAAACAAAATGTAGTATCTATCAATATATCTACCTATCTGGAAAAAAGAAGATATTACCTCTGTTCGTCCTGGCATTATAGGCTTCCCAGCAAACAACTCTGCAAGAATACAACCAGCACTCCACAAATCCACAGCTACTCCATAGTTTGTTGCTCCAAGTAATAGTTCAGGTGGTCGATACCACAAGGTTACTACGCGACTTGTTAAAGGCTGCCCTTGAGATGGCTGAAACAAAGTTGCAAGCCCAAAATCACCAATCTTCAGATTGCCGTTATTGTCAAGCAAAAGATTTGAGCCCTTGATGTCACGGTGCATAATATTGCGACTGTGACAATGCTCAAGACCACGAAGAAGCTGCTGCATATAACACTTGATCTGCAGCATGACCAAAAACATTAGCCCAATATGAAAACAGAAGAACCAGAAGCCAACACCTGAGATGAAACTTTAGGGCTGTAAACTCGGCAAGATGCAGCAAACAATTAGTGGCCTTTTTATCAAATAATACGTTGATTTGGTGCATGATAGACAAAGTAAGTGTGTAGCATTGAAGGCAATAAGTGACAACTATTCATTCAGTTTATAAAGCAATTCATTAAGAAAGCATGATAATGAGAGGTTTGTGTTGTGTGAGGTACCTGTGGTTCAGTAAACTTGACGCCAGGTATTGTTGCAAGGCCTGCAAGGTCGTGGTCCATGTATTCAAAAATAAGGTACAAGCTACCAGAAACCCTGGAAGTAATCATGCCTTCAAGCTTCATTACATTTGGATGATCAAGCCTACGCAGCAGAATAATTTCTCTGGCCATAAAACGAACACTTTCAGGATCCATATTAGCAAATCGAACCTTCTTCAAGGCAACGATTTTGTTTGTTTCGAGATCACGAGCTCTGTAAACACTGCTGTAAGTTCCTTGACCAATCTTATCCAACTTCTCGAATGATTCAGCTCTGCGAGGTATCCAACCACTAATGGCTTCGCCGGCAACAGCAGTGAGCCAAGAAGGCCAACCAGCAAGAACCTGCGCTCCTCTTTCTCCTCTAGTGATACTGAATACCCTAGACACCCTAGGTTGTGCATTCTGATTCAGAAGAAGCAGTGGTTTTGCATTCTTTTCTTTTTCGCATTCATCGGAGGAAACGGGAGTATAGGAGGCTTCGCGATCAGGATCGCGAGAGGTGTTGTTGGATATCAGGTGTGCTGTGGCTTCATTTTCGGTAGTGACGAAGACCTGGAGATGCTTTGAGGAGGATGATGATCTGTTTGGCTTGGAATTCAATTCTCTGTGGTTGTGGTTATTGGCAACGTATTCATTTGCGGATTTTGCTTTGGAGCATATACAACCCATAACACAAAACGCCGCAAATCCAATACGTCGCCGTTTAATCGAATCCAATGCAGTGGGCCTGCCTGTCTATCCTATTCCTTCTCCTATTGAATTGAATTGAATTGAATTGAATTGGGGAATTCAGATCCCCAAATCAAAAATCGAAAAGGGTGAGGAGGGTAGAGGAAATGTATGTATGTATGTATGTATGTTCTGGAAAGAGATAAATTCGGATCTAGAAAGGCGAGGAACCAATGAATAGGGTAATGCGGGTTGGTTGCGTTACGACTTGAGTTGAAACACAGAAACAGTTGAAACAAACAAAGAAGAAGAAACATACATAGCAAATAGCAATATTGCAGATGCACTCTTCTTTCACTTTGTTACAACTTACAAACAGCTGTGCAGCTGTGACATACCGCACACGATCTAATCAGCCGTAACCAGAAAGAAATAGATAGATTGAGAGAGAGACCTAACGAATTACGTGCCAATGCCAATGCCAATTTCCATTTCCATTTCCAGAATTCAGTTGCTGCCACGTCTCAAACACGGGACCCCTTTAATATTCCATTTTATTATTTTTTATTTATTGGTTTTTTTTAACCAAAGAAAAATGAATTTAATAAAATAAAATAAAATAATGAAAACAAAAAAGAAATAAGTGGGTACTAGACCAAAACCCAAGGTAATAGAGCAAAACACCTAAACAAAATAAATAATAAAAAAACACAGCTAAAAAAACAAAATCATATCAAAAGGATGAATTAGCTTTTGAATGGGTATTGTATCCAACGACCAACTTCTTTATTATTGTTGTGATTTCTTCTTTTGAGTCTTGGACACGACTGGTTCTGAGTAAGCATGTCGTGCAGCTGCCCCCTGGGAATCAAAAGTCATAGGATCACCAACGTCGTCTGAAGACTCACCCCATAGCTTTCTTAAAATTTTCATGTCAGATTCAACTACCGGGTTCAATGTAGAAACTGGTTCTGAGGCAGCAAACATATTCTCATCACTTGAGACATCCCCCCCAATTCTTCCCTAAAATTCTCATGTCAGTTGCATCCACTGTGTTAGAAGAGGAGGCATCTAGCCGAGTCGTGGGAGATTGGGTGGAAGAAGAGTGAACCTCTTCCAAAGAGTTATTTGATGGAGAGGGGACTCCCAAAACCCCTAAAGTGGGGGCATGCACCGGAGAACTATGAACAAAAGTATAATTCTTAGAAGAGATTTCAAAATAAGGAGTTGACAAAATCGAAGAATCCTTTTGCATAACATTATGATCATTAATTGCTTCACCAAGAAGAGGGTTTGGGCGCCCAGCCATCTCCTCAGGTGAAATAACAATGTTATTCGTACCCTTGAAGCGATAGGGATCATTCTCTTCCTCTACCAAAACCACACTAGGATCGTGCAATTTTTATGGGGAAACTTCCATCACAGTCTCAACATTTTTCACTGTGGCAATTGACTTCCCTCTATCAAGCTTTGGTAATACTGAGTAGTAGGCTTCACCTTGCGAGGTTGCACCTGATTTCCTTGAGTCATCTCTGCATCTTGGAAAAACTTACAATTTTGGAGAGAATGACCAATACATTGACAAGAGTTGCAAAACATAGGTACCGCCTCGTATTCCACTCCGATGTGAAAAGAGTATCCCTCACTACAAGAATTACTTGCATTACTGGCTAAACATTTCTGGCGGAATCAGTCAGCCAGTAAATTTTCTGGCGTAATTTGGCGATTACTGGCGGATTTGGCGATTACTGGCGGATTTAGTCTGCCAGTACGATTCTGGCAGATACCATAACATTTCTGGCGGATTTACTGGCGGAATATAATTAGGAAATAAAAAAAAATTATCAATAAGGCAATCCGCCAGTAATTGCAGTTACTGGCTGATTTATACCATTACTGGGGGATTGAGTTAGCCAGTAATACCCTTAATTCTTGTAGTGCCTCTCTTTCAACTAACAATTGATCATGCAGCTTATCAGATAAATTGACGTCAATAAGAACTCTCGCAAAGTGACCAAAAGTCCTCTTCATAGTGGCTTCATCCAAAGTAATAAGAACTCCTAGACTACCACTAATTTTAAACAAAATTTTTGGCCTCCAATATTCACGGGAAAGACCATGAAGTCTAACCCAACATTGAGCATTGGTTTGTTTTGCAGAAAGAGGGTCAAAATCAGGCTTCCAAGGAAACAGACGCAGAACACCTGGATTTAAATTACGAGAACCAAGCAACCAGACTCTCCTAAAATCATTCTTGTAGACAAAAGAGAGTTCAAAGAATCCCTTAACAAGAGAAACCAAGGACCAATCAGAAGAAATATTCCACATATTAGAAATTTTCTCCTTCAAATCCTTAATCGGATACAGCTTATCTCCTTTCGACAAAATAATTCTCCCATATAAAATGTTGACGCTTTCAACAATACTAGCTTGATATTCATCTTCAGAAATTTTAATAGCAAGAACATCCCCTTTTATACAAGGTTTTGGTAACTGTTTAATGTGATCAAAACCTGCAAAAGATTTTTTATTTTTAAAATTAGAGACCCGAAGGTTACCTGTCAGCACATCAAAAAAGATTTTCTTTTAACACTATTAGCAATATCTGAAGAACCAGTAATCGAACGTGGAGTTATACGCTGCCGCGCAATCAAAACTGTCTCTCCATTTGCATTTGTTGATGCGACTGAAGGATGTTGCCGCATAACAGAAATTTCGGGGAACAAGACGTGACTAACGTCACTGTTCTTGGAGGACAGCTCAGCCCCATCACATATTTTTTCTCTTGTTTTTGTAACAACTTGAGCAAAAGATTTTGATACAATATTTAGTAAAAAGTTGTCATAATTAATAGGGGTATAAGTGTAAAAAAAACATTAAAAATTTCATTAAAAATCTAAAACAATGATCAATTTGGGACAAATTAATCGATTTGGGACAAATTGATTTTGTTAAAACAACCAATAACTTGGGAGAGAGAGCATATGCTTATGCTTATTATAGACGCTGCTGGGCACAGATGGCAATATCACATGGCCATGATTATGAAGCATTGTCTCACCTCCTACCATAGTATGTTGTACTGCACAGTGCACAAGCCTGCTGCTCTGACCCTTGCGCAGTCACCAGTGCAACTCACCACCATGTAGTATTTTCCTTGCCGTAATCCCGGAAAAAGAAATCCATTGGGCGTGAAATCCATTCTTCTAGTCATGGGTGCATCGCCGAAACGCGGGATTGGAGGCTGCATGAGACAGCCGGGAGCACGAGTATCTGTCTTTTATATGCATAAAAATAAAAATATAAATGTATAATTTTTCATAAGAACAATCAATAATGTCTCCCTTTGAATTTATATATATATATATATATAATTATATATTATAATTTCAAATGGGATGTGGGGTTTTGTCTAGGAAAAGATTTTGTTTCCTGTCTTATAATGTTTTGTAATAATTAAATAAAGGAAAATTAATATAAAAGTATTTAAACAAAGTACTAGAACGAAAATTGAAACAGATGAAAATATGATTATCATCTAATGTATTCTGAATGAGTATATAGAAAAACACATTACTATAGGAAAATGATATACGATAATAAAATGTCTCATCTATTTTGTAATATATCATTCATAATTTGTTTTCGCTAAGCGTGTGAACCTATGGGAATTCGATTTTATTGTTATCTCCTCTTATTCGTAGATGCAAACTACTACGGAAAGGAATCTTGCAAAAACCAATATAATATAAATAATGTATTGGATCAGAAATAATAATTCTAAATGGATTGGAAAAAAATATATTATCAATGCAAATAAGAAAATTTAATTATAATTATTTAGTTGACCATCAAAAGGAAATGTGTGATAGTAGGCTCCTCTTCCACGTTGAATTAGATGATCAAAAAGGAATTAAAATTTGTGATTGATAATATGGATTGCACATTAAGTCAAAATAGTGGATTCAAATTCAAATCTTTGCAAATTAAGTCAAATAAAGAGCATTCTAAGGCACATGGAGAATCAAAACAAATATGCTCTGCTCATGATTTCGAAGCAAATAAATGATCAATGCCATTTAGAGTGAAACCATGTCATTTACATAAATAAATTCATATTTTTAATAATATTTACTTTGAAAGAATATCATCACCAACAAACTAATTCATTTGTTTGACCGAGAAAGGAACAAAACTTGAAAGTCATCGTAAATGTGATATCAATATCATCATCAAACATGTAAACTATGGATACCATTTCACATTCCAACATCCTTTTGATCAATTCATAATTTCTGGAGGAAAAATTTGTTAGTGGCATCAATCTCGTCAATTAACCATGTCATTCAACCAAGAGTCTAACGCTTTATCAAAACCGATCTCTCCCAACTTATTAACATCCTTTGAATCATGAACTTGCTGAAATTTGATAATTATTTCCCGGTAAGATAAAAAAAGCCACCGGTAAATTCCGAAAATCCGCCGGTAATTTTAAAAAATTCGTCGGTAAATTATTATTTTTAAAAAAATCTGCCGGTAATCCACAAAATCCGCCGGTAATTTTTTTAAAAAAATAAATAAATTCGTTTAATTTTTAATAATTAATAATATTTATTTTTTAAAATTATTTTTTAAAACATACAACTGCATTTTTAAAGGTGCCAAAAAATAATTTAAAATTTTATGACAAAATGAGATGTATACCCGTGTTGCTTATAACAATAAAATCGAATTCCCACAGGTTCACACGCTTAGCGAAAACAAATTATGAAGGATATATTACAAAATAGATGAGACATTCTATTATCATATATCCTTTTCCTTTAGACATTAGTAATAGTAATGTGTTTTTCTATATACTCATTCAAAATATATTAGATGATAATCATATTTTCATCGGTTTCAATTTTCGTTTTAGTACTTTGTTTGAATACTTTTATATTAATTTTCCTTCATTTAATTATTACAAAACATTATAAGACAGGAAACAAAATCATTTTCCGGACAAAACCCCACATCCCATTTGAAATTATAATATATATATATATATATATATATATATATATATATATATATATATATATATATATATATATATATAGAGAGCATTATATTATGAGAGGACTTTTATGATGAGAGGGTGAGAGGAACCAATCATGACCATAGATCAAATCAAGAATGGTTGAGATTAAAACAAAAAGTCAACGTGATAACTACCCACTTTCTAATCACAACCACCCATGTTGTGTTATAGGGTCCAGATTTACTCCTCTCATCTCTCATAATAAACATTCCTCTCACCTTATACATCCCCTATATATATAAATCTAAATTTAATTTTCTACTATTATATAAATATTTAAAATAGTTGAAGTTCATTTGTTTAAATTGTCATCCTCACAAGTCGCAAGTTGGCATTTGAAAGTACTAGGGATTGTATTTAAATTAATTTAATTTCATATGTTGAAACAATCCACTACATAGTACTTACTATCACTGTCTGTTTTTTACTCTTGTTTGTCTTAATCTGAGATGTATTGGTTGTGACTATTAATTATATGTCTTGGAGAATATATTTTGTCTCCGCATCGTCCCAAGTAATTTCAAATGGCTGCGAGTGATGAAGGTGGGGATGGTGAAGAAGTGAATAGTTTGAAAGACGTCCGTAGCGAGGAAGGAAAGGAGGATCAAGATACTTTCCAAAAGATTATGGAAATGACGGATGATGAAATAAGAGGTATAATGTCTACGCAAAATGTCATGGTTTTGCGGCGAGAAAGGATTATGTAGAACGCGATCATAGTGGAGATATTGTTGTTCGGCAGTTAGTTTGCAACAGTAAAAGTAGTAATAATAAGAGTCGTAGTGAAAAAGCTAAAAATCCGAGGCCAACCATCCGAACAAATTGCCGTGCAAGATTTCGAGTAGCACATAATTTTGTTGCTAATAAATGGAGAGTCTCTGTATTCCAGTCCAATCACAACCATGAGTTAACTCCAACAAATTATGTTCATATGATTCCTAATTATCGTTGATTGAGTGAATCTGATAAAGCCCTAGTTGATGGGTTGCACATGAGTTAAAACTCCAAAACCAAGTAAAAATGCAAAATAAGCACACTATCAAAAGACTTTCCTATTGGATATGCCATTGCAAAGACAACAATGAACAATATGAGCAAAGGAAGCAATACAATTAGGGGAAACACATTGACCCAACATGCCTAAGCTATGTAGAAGAAAACTTCACCATTTCTTGAAAGTTAAGACCAGTTAATAAATGACAAAGGTGTTATAGTCCTAGTTTACCAATTACTACTGCCTACCTTTATGAGATTCTTTTCTCTCACTTGAAGGACAAAATTATGAAAATAGTTATTTAAAGTCTACCTTTATTCAAGTCTTCCTCCAACTATGTACGCTCCAAGAGTGGTGGTTTTGAGAAACCATCATCAATGGCACCTAGTGTTCCTTCACTGTTGAATAATTGGTTGTATTGCTCCGCTTGCTAAAACTGTTTATGCGCAATAAATAGCACAATAAGATGTCTAAACCCAGAACCATAAAGAAAATATTTCAGATAAGAAGTTAGGAGACGAAATCAGAATATATTGAATCAAATTGAGAACATAGAGTTGAAGACTGGGAATCCCCCACCACTGCCTGTGACTGCCTCCTGCGTATAAGCTGCATGCCATTTTCCTCTGTAGAGCGTAATCTCGTTACCGCTGCGGCATCATATGATTTCTTCTTCCGGTCAAAAGACAACGAACCACACAACGCAATATGAAGAAAACCAGGAAAATTTGTAGCTGAGAAATTACTAACAATAGGACAAGAGATTGAGAATCAAATCATTAATGCCAAACGAGACATTACTAACAATAGGAGGGAACAATGTCAACGTTGATGGAAGAGGAGAGAAGGATCGCGGTGGAGAAGAGGGGAGAGAACGAATTGCGATGGTGAGAGGAAAAAGGGGCTTCAGTGGTGGAAGGGATGAGCAACGAGGCAAAATATAAATTAGATAAAAATTAAATTAGGGTCGATTTGCAGTTTGTTAAAACTAATACTTATTAACTGAGTTGGCAAGTTTAGACACATATGCTCTTACAACTTTGACAAATTAATCATCAAAGTGTCGGTACTCACTATTTTTAAGTAGGTACTGAAGTAGGCACCTATATATATATATATATATATATATATATATATATGCGCGAAGAAAATTAAGCAGATTTCACTAATTTCCTTCTTATATTTTTAGTATAGAACTAGTCGGATACCCGTGCCTTCGCACGGGTCGGGTTTGGTCCTACGCATGCACTACAGAACACATCCATAAAGGGACGATTAGTTTTGTTTCCTTATTCTATGCATAAAGTGTAGAATTATTTTTCTGACTCACCGACTATCTGTGAAATTAAGGTGTGAAAGTGAAGTAGTATATACTGAGAGATTCTAATTGTATACAAAAAGTTCACAGACAATTATCAAAATACTTTTATAGTTTAGCTGAAGTCTAAAAGATGGTAGGCTAAGAAATATAGTTCTGATATTGTAAATGCATCCTCTTTATAGTTTATCAATTCAATGCAATGTTATACTTATTTGGTACTCCATCCGTTCCTAAACTTTGGTCATTTTAGAGTATTTCACACAAATTAAGAAATCATAAATTTGTAACACCTAAAGACTAAAGTACCCCTTTGTAGCATTAATAATCAGTAAGAATGATCCAATGATTTACGAATCACCCGTTATAATTCACTCTATGAATTGGACAAATAGTTCATTAACAGAAAAAAGGATAAACCCACTGACTTGGGAATCCAAAGGAGCTCATATTGTGAATAGTGACAATTAATTGATAAAGGGTAAACTTGGAAAAATTAGGTAAATTATACATTGGTATCTCAAAAAGACCAAAGTTTTGAAACAAAATAAGAGGCTAAAAGGACCAAAGTTTAGGAATGGAAGGAGTACCAAAAAGAATATATAAGTATATATTTTTGGCACACATGCGTCAAGTAGCTACTTCCATAAGATTTTGGTTTTTTTTTTGGTAAAATTTGAATCCTATGTTCAATTGCAGAGACTAATTCTTTAAACCGGATATTAATACAATTGTTGGAGCCAAAACTACGTCAATATTTTAGCCCCGCTGCATGTCAAATGCTGAAGTGCAGGAAAGGACTTTGGTTAAGTTGGAAGAGAATAAAAAAATGCTTTTAGATTGTAAATTCATACATGGCATTTGGTAAGTCATAGTTAGATTCGTGGCAAGTCATTATAAGAGCATCTATTTATTTTTTAACCAAATTACAATAATATTATTGACCATCTTTTGACTGTCCCAACAGACTATAAAATGGTGACGTATGCGTTTAGCGAAAGGCATAACCGATTAATTAGTTATTACGTTGTAACTGGTTAAAATGTAATGCAGTTAACTAAAAACTAAAAGAAGAAAAATCTGATGAAGCATATGTTTCGAGTCCTTCACCATTCAATATCCATCCACTCATCTTACCCATCCAGGTAGTCCTTTTCATCGTTACCACAGTTTTGCTTAAAAAATTTATGAATAGTTTATATTTTTAGTCAAAGAAGAGCCTACTACACGTACGGTGGAACAATGTCAAATGACAATGATAAAATTTTAAGGACACATAAATTAGTTTCAGAATACATTTTTCTTAATTTAAGCATATAGTAAATTAAAAATTACACCTATATAACAGAGTCTGTTTATCAGATATTAAATTTAGTTGCACTCCTTTTTGATACGCTTTCTCATTTTTGTGGACGACTATTGAGCAGACACCGCCCCCTTGGTTACCATGTCGCCAAGATGCATGTAAGTTGATCTTCGTTTTGTAGGTGTAGCATCTTCGGAACCTTCAGGATCATGATCCGCAGATGTAGATATCGATGGCTGCCAAAAAAAAAGGATTTCATCATGGTCTTAGTTTCATATATATAAGAGCATGTGGAAAGGAAAAATGTTAGAACAAATACATGTCATTTTTCCATTACGTTATTAACCTGACAGTCATCCTCACTGATAGCACTCTTTCCTTTATCAAGAGCAGCTTTATTTCCCTGTGAATTATAATAAATAAGCGATAAAGAAGTGATTAAAAAAAGTTGTCGTTATTTTCAATTTAATTAATTATATAGAAAAATCATATTTTGCCACCTGCAAACATATTTGGTTGATATGTAGATATATCTCATTAAAGTCCAATGACTTTCTCAATTGATTGTATTAAATCTGCATCCGCATCCACGATTGTCACAGTCTCACAGAGGAAGATCTAAATTTTGGTTGTGCCTTACAACGAAATGCTAGGGTTTGTCCCAAAATAATATCAAGAGGAAAAACCTTTGGATCCTCTTCACCATCCTATAGACATATAAGAATGGAATGTTAAGTATTCAACACATATATTAGTCCAATAAGTGAAGTCCTAATAAAAGGCACGAACCTCGATCATTTGCTGCCTTAAAGCAAAAGCGTATTCCAATTAGTTTAGTTGCTTCAGTCTCCCAAATGACAAATTTAATTAGAACTATATATGTTTGTTATAGCAAACTTGTACCTGCAATTTATACCTAACCGAGACAAAATGAACCCAAATAAAGTTATGTTAGTTCATGTCTAAATTCTTGTATAACCGTAATTGACTTAATGAAAAGTACCTAAGAGAAGGTTTATCATGGTGAATCCCGCAGACACATGTCCATGGATGATATGATGGGTAATTTGATAGATCACTTGCTACCTGTTTTCATTTATAGCACTTGAAGCACCCTTCATAAAACCATCCACTCCCCGTGATAAATTTTTCAATTCTTCCAATAGTTACAAAAGGTGTATCTTGTTCACGAATTTATTTTTTACAGATTAGAGAAGATGGACTAATTTTTTTGAATGACAATAACTGTTAAATCTATTAATTAAATCTAATAATAATAATAAAGCATTATCTATGCACAGCAGATTGAATTCACACTATATCAAAACTAATTTGATTTACAATTGCAACGTATTGTGAACCCAAAATTAGTAATGGTGTCGTGATGGATAAAATATATCAATTATAGCAATTTAAGTGAAGCATAGGTAAGTGGGAAGGAGCAAATATGTTTAAAAAAAATTCACTTTTACCCAACGTATCAGCTAGACAAATTAAAAATGCTTTGCTACTAATTGTATGTATACAGTAGCAAGACTTTTACCCAAAAAATTGAAGATAATGATGAACCATGTTGTAACCCATATAACCAAGTTTGTTTGCATAAGGAAAAAAAAAGATTGAGTTCGCTTTAAAACTGTTAGCATCACATTTCTCATTGTTTCTATCCTCTCAAGGGTTAGACAACTTGATGTCAAATCACGAATTAAAATTCAAATTAGACGTGAATCATGCTAACCTTCTGAGTCTCTGATCCTTGCTTGAGTTAGTAAAATAATTATTGGACCAGAAGATTTGCTTTCAGTATAATTGATGCAGTTTGTGGCGTGTTCTCCCCATAGTGTACAATGAAGCATAATACCACTAAAAATCCAAAGTGTTATATTAGATGGATGCTTAATGTAATAATTTTAATTGCATAAAGTTAGATCATCACCTAAGGTCTCTCATTGCAATGACAACATTGTTTTTTGGAGGGTTAGGTTCTGTATGGATGGTTCTATGAAAATCTCCAATTACATCTATGTGAGAACAAAACAAATTTAGGCCGCTGGTAATATATGGAAATATAGCAAAGAATAAAACTGTAAATTTAACATCAACCGAGTACCAACTAACTGTGAATTTAACAGTCTTTATTTGTATCTTGACTCCCTAGTGTGTAAATCAACAATAATATTTCAGTGACTTCCATCAATAAAGAAGACAAAGCATAAAATAAAGTATCAAACATATGTTAACATCTGTAGTAATCTATAGTCATAGTAAAAAAAAATCATATATATGCTAGCATCTGTGATAATCGTTTAGTGTTAGGGGAAACATTATAGGATAGAAAGAGTAATACCTTTTTGTCCATTGAATTTCCCTCAATGTGCGATGCTTTGGATTGGTAATGAACGGTCCATAAATTGGTGTTTCTCACTGCCAACTTCCATGTTTCTTTGGCATTAGTGATGTCAGTTATCATGTCAAAATCATGGGGCATGATGGCATTTGATCCCTATGAATTGAGAAGCACCATTAGGCATAGAAAAAATTAACGAAGAAGAAGAATAAGTAGAAGAAGAAGAAGAAGAAGAAGAAGAAGAAGAGTAAAGGATATGTTGGAAGAAGAAGACCTGGAGATGGAACCTGAGAGATGAATAAATTTGAGGAATAGGCGAATTGCAAGAGGAAGAATAGGTGTGTCAAAATAAAACGTGAAATGAGTCGTTTAGAATTTGAAGCCGTTTTCACATTTTAAAAAATAGTAGTTAATAGGAGTTATTGTAGGAGTAATTTTAGGAGTTAGGAGGAGTTTATTTAGGAGTTGCAGTTACTATTAGTGAGGAAAAAGTGGGAGAAGCGGGAAAGTGAATCTACCAAAAGGTGACACGTGTATTGTTAGTAAAGGAAATGTAGTGACTTTTATTGGATTGATTAATTGGATTGATTAATTGATGAAGGAAGAGAGAGAGAGGGAGTGTGTTCCGAGAATTAAGGGTAACCAACCTCCAACGGCCAAAAATCGTCTCTTTAACGTTTTTATTACAAGTTAGTTGGTATTTGGGTTTGTTTCTTCCTCTTCTTCAAAGTAAATCTGAAAAACAAAAAACAGAAGGCGTTTTTTAAGTTGAATCGTAGTGGTCGAAAAGGGATTTCGGTGCAAGGGCGGTTTTCCGAATTTAATTTTCGGAAACCGCTCTACTCATGAATTATCTATCTATCGATCTATGTATGAAAATGAAACAGAGGGAATGGGTGAAGGGTAAAATGGTTGGATGTGGATCATTCGGCAGTGTCCATCTGGCGATGAACAAATCCACGGGTGGACTTTTCGTGGTGAAATCAGCGCATTCAGGGGATGGAGAGGAGGCTCTGGATAACGAGGTGAAAATCCTAAACACACTGAAGAATTCATCACCATATATAGTGAAATATCTGGGGACAGAGGAGGACAAATTAGGAGGAGGTGTGCATGTTTTCATGGAGTATATGGCAGGGGGTAGTTTGGCTGACGTGGCACGCAAATTTGGTGGGTCACTAGATGAAGAGGTTGTTCGTTTGTATACTAGAGAAATTGTGCATGGGTTGAAACATCTACACCGACACGGGATTGTGCATTGTGATGTCAAGTGCAAGAACGTGCTTTTGAGCTCGTCTGGGAATGTTAAGCTTGCGGATTTTGGATGCGCTAAAAGGGTAAAGGATCAAAACTTGAAGTTGAAGACAAATGGGTCTCCTCTATGGATGGCTCCTGAATTATTTAGGAACGAGACTGTGGATTATTATGCCACAGATGTATGGTCTTTGGGGTGTACTGTTATTGAAATGGCTACAGGTAGGCCTCCTTGGGCTGATGATCATCATGTTTCAAATTCAAATCCAATGGCTGCTGTTTTTAGAATTGCCCGCGGTGATGACTTGCCTCAATTTCCACCACATTTCTCCAAAGAGGGTTTGGATTTTTTGAGAGGCTGTTTGGAGAGAGACCCCAAGAAGAGGTCTACCGTCGATCACTTACTTGCCCATCCATTTCTTAATTCCCAAACAAAACAATTTGTTCCTGCTGCTGCTGCTGCTGCTTCCTCACCCGCAAGTGTCTTGGATGTTCCAAAATTTGATGATTTCTCATCTCTACTTTGTTGCGGCGATGAACGCCAACTGGAAGATGCTGCATCATCTGGGAATTGGATTACTATCAGATAGGATGGATGGATGGATGGATGTTTTGTATTGTAGATACGATAGAGAACTCAAATCAAAATATTGTACAGCTTTGAGTAGGACACAAAAAATGAATATATAAAATTATATATAGAGGTCTCCAAGGGCTAGCTTTTCCTTTTTAGTCACAAATTTGTAATTCTCGTGTCATACATATTAAAGCTGCATCATCGAAGATTGCTTTAGATTCGCTAAAACCAGAAAATATCAAATTCGATCTGCTGAAATGATAAGATCAAACTACATTACTTCAATTGCATGACAACGTACGTAGTATGTGTATCCACTTGAATCCAATCTTGCAAACTCACATTCTATGACTTATGACGTGTGTGAGTACTCATCATCTTCCACACATAAACAAACATTTTGTGTGGTGTCTCACAAGAAAACCATCTTCAATTGAAAAAGATGCATGCATAATGTGCAGCCAAGCCAACACAAGTTGTTCTTGAAGCTTTAAAAAGGCAAATGGCATGGGGGGGCCTCCTGTTTTGAGGCAAACATTTTGGAGATTCTGCTGCATGCTTTGTTGTTCTCCGGTTTGATCTTTAAAATCTACAGCAACAGCTACCTGATTGTGCAAACACGGGTTAAGAGAGCGATAAAGATTTTCTCTCCAAAATATAATAGGATAAAATAAAACTTACACTATGAAATGTGAATTGAAACCAATTTAACAATATCAAAACCACGAAAGAGAAAGATATAATACGTGTGTTGAGAATTTTACCAGAAAGCTTCACTGTTGTATTAACTAGGTATATAGCTTTAGCTTGCCTTTTATGTAACCTGCTACTGCCAGTCAATTGTAAACAGGTTACCTAGTATAGCAGGTCATTTTATTTTTCTGAGTTGAATATCACTTGCAGTTGGAATTCAGTTAAGTATGTAACTGAATCCATAGCAAATTGATTTGCATATATGTACTGTGTAATTCCTTCAATGAATGCAATGCAAGATTTCAATCTTCTTTGAGCTCTGTTTCAACAGAAAATTCTAACAAAATTGGTACCAGAGCTCCGATTTGGGGCCTGGAGAAGGTGATCGTGAAATCTCAATTTCACAGAAATGGCGAATTCAAACAATGGCAACGAGAATAACTATATGCAACCATCTATTCCGCGTCTTGATGGGCACTATGAACACTGGAGCATGCTGATGGAGAACTTCCTTCGATCCAAAGAGTATTGGCATCTAGTGGAGAAGGGAATCGCAACGCCGACGGGAACAATGACGGAGGCGGAGCAGAAAAAATACAACGAATTGAAACTGAAAGACCTAAAAGCCAAGAATTATCTCTTTCAAGCGATTGATCGAGTTACTCTGGAAATCATTCCGAAGAAAGATTCATCGAAAGAGATTTGGGATTCGTTGAAGATAAAATTTCAAGGAAATTCGAGGGCAAGAAGATCAACGTTGCAAGCGGCAAGAAAAGAATTCGAGAGCGTCGAGATGAAACCCAGTGAAACTATCTCTGAGTATGTACCTAGAGTAATGCAGATTGCAAATAAGATGAGACTCCACGGAGAGACAATGGAAGACGGAGTAATTGTGGAAAAGATCCTCAGATCACTTTCTGAAAAATACAATTACATGGCATGTTCAATAGCAGAATCACATGATACTGAGAAGATGACCGTGGACGAAGTTCACAGTTCTTTACTGATACACGAGCAAAACTACTTGAGATTTGCCAAGAACCGGGGTGAAGAGCAAGCATTAAAGATTACAACGCAAGAGAGAGGTGCCTTCAATACTGGGAACAGAGGTAGAGGAAGGGGAAGACAAAGCAAAGATACTGTGGAATGTTTCAAGTGTAAAAAACTTGGACATTACAGAAACGAGTGCCCTGAGTGGGATAAAGAAAGCAATGCAAATTATGCAGAAACACAAGATGAAGATTTGATGCTGTTGATGGCCAGTACAGAAGTTGAAGGAGAAAAGGGGGAAGACTGGTTGAATGAGCTTGATCACTCAGAAGTTGAAAATGAAGGGTTGGTTCCTTGTTCAATTGAATTAAGCAATACTGTGGAGGATACTAGCTACCTGAAGACTGTCTATGAGGAAGTAAAGGAATATGTGAATGACTTGATGGCATTCATGGTCAACTTGGAAAGAAAAGAAGAAGACAGTGAGGAAATCTGGTTTCTTGATAGTGGTTGCTCAAATCACATGAGTGGAAACAATAAAACATTTGTTGAACTAGATGAAACTGTCAAGAAAAGTGTGAAGCTAGGAAACAATTCAAAGATTCAAGTTGTTGGAAAAGGAAGTGTAAGGGTGAAGTTCAATGGAGTCAGTCATTTGATAGCAGATGTTTACTACATCCCAGAACTCAGAAACAATCTTCTGAGCATAGGCCAATTACAGGAAAATGGATTGACCGTGCTTTTCAAAGGAGGAGAAGGGAATTGCAAAGTCTATCATCCTGAAAAAGGATTGATATTGGAATCCAAAGTTGCACCTAATAGAATGTACAAGCTCATTGGAAGGAGTGTGCAAAGGAAAACTCAGAATGAATCCTCATGTTTCCACACATCAGTTGAAGAAGTAACACAGCTATGGCACTGCAGAATGGGTCACTTGAGCTACAAGGGACTGAACATGCTTCAAAGACATGATATGGTAAAGGGTCTGCCTCAACTAGTCGATTACAACAAAGTCTATACTGATTGTATGAAGGGAAAGCAGCATAGGGAGCCTATCCCTAAGAAGAGCAAGTGGAGAGCAAGGACAAAATTAGAACTGATACATGCAGATGTGTGTGGTCCTATCTCACCTTCATCAAATAGCAACAAGAGGTATGTTCTATGTTTCATTGATGATTACTCTAGGAAAACATGGACTTACTTTATGAATGAAAAATCAGAAGCTTTTACACACTTTAAGGCATTCAAAAGCATGGTAGAAGTAGAATCAAATTTGAAAATAAAATGCCTTCGGACAGATAGAGGTGGAGAATTTGTGTCAAATGAATTTGATAACTACTGTGTTGCTGCTGGTATTAAGAGAAATTTAACTACTGCATACACCCCTCAACAAAATGGAGTGGTGGAAAGAAAGAATAGAACCATTATGAACATGGTTAGATCTATTCTTAGCTGCAAAGACATTCCCAAGAGATTCTGGCCCGAGGCAGTGAGGTGGAGTGTGTATGTGCTAAATAGAAGTCCAACCTTGTCCTTAAAGAATAAAACACCAGAGGAAGCTTGGACAGGACACAAACCATCTGTGGAGCACTTGAAGGTGTTTGGTTGCATTGGTCATGTACATGTACCAGATGCAAAAAGAAGTAAGCTAGAAGACAAGAGCAGGAAGTGTGTGCTACTTGGTCTAAGTGATGAGTCAAAAGGATACAGAATGTATGACCCGATTGAAAAAAGAATTGTGGTAAGCAAAGATGTGATCTTTGAGGAGGAAGAAAAGTGGGACTGGAATGATGTGCATCATTCTGAAAATATTGATGAACTAGATTGGGGAGAAACAGAAGATAGTGATGTAGATGAAGTGGAAAGCGAAGTTGGAAATGAAACTACAGATGGTGACAGTATTGAGGAACAAGCCACTCAAAATAATGAAGAGGAAAACTCCACTGCAGTGACAGAAGCAGAAAGAGGCTCTGAAAGTAGAGAAATTGATACTAATGAGGAAAGAAGAATTAGAAAACCACCTGCCTGGCATAATGACTATGATACCACCTTTGCAACTTACTTAGATGGGGATGAATTGAACATGACTGCAGTAGAAAATTCAGATCCAGAATGCTTTGAACAGGCTATCAAGGATAGCAAATGGAAAGAAGCAATGGATAATGAGATAAGTTCCATTGTGAAGAATGAAACTTGGGAGTTAGTTGACTTGCCAAAAGGGTCAAAAGTGATTGGAGTTAAATGGATCTACAAAACAAAACTCAATGAAGCAGGGAAGGTTGATAAATATAAAGCAAGGCTTGTTGCTAAAGGGTACAATCAGAAACATGGGGTTGATTATACTGAAGTATTTGCTCCTGTGAGCAGATTAGACACAATTAGATTCATTATAGCAACTGCAGCTCAACACAAGTGGACTCTATACCAACTTGATGTTAAGTCTGCATTTCTATATGGCAAATTGAATGAAGAGGTCTATGTGGAGCAACCCAAAGGATACATTGTAAAGGGTAGTGAAAGTAAAGTATATAGACTACACAAGGCTCTCTATGGCCTAAAACAAGCACCAAGAGCTTGGTTTAGTCGCATAGAATCTTATTTCTTGCATGAAGGATTCACTGCCAGCAAGAGTGAACATACTCTATTCTACAAAAGAAGGAATAAGGACAGAATTCTAATTGTGAGTGTCTATGTGGATGATCTAGTGTACACTGGAAATGATGAAGAAATGATGAATGAGTTCAAAGTGTCTATGAACAAAGAATTTGCCATGACAGACCTTGGAAAAATGAAATTCTTCTTAGGCATTGAAGTGCTGCAAACTGACAGTTATATCCATATTTGCCAAAGGAAATATGCTCTGGAAATCTTGAAGAGATTTGATATGAACTCATGCAATCCAGTGATCATTCCTATGGTGGCAGGAACAAAGATAGGAAGAGATGACAAAGGTGAAATGGCTGATGAAACTGTGTATCAACAGCTGATAGGTAGCTTGATTTACATCACAGCAACCCGACCAGACATTATGTTTGTAGTGAGCTTACTGAGTAGATTCATGTGCAAACCCACTCAAGTACACATGTTGAGAGTATTGAGATATATTCAAGGGACAATAGAATATGGAATTCTGTACAAAGGAGGAACTCAAGATAAACTATTGGGGTTCACAGATTCTGACTATGCAGGGGACTTAGAGGAACGCAAGAGCACATCAGGTTATGTGTTTATGTTGTGCAATGGAGCTATAGCTTGGAGCTCAAAGAAGCAACCTATTGTGGCATTATCCACGACCGAGGCATAGTTTGTGGCAGCAGGATCTGCAGCATGCCAAGCAATCTGGTTGAGAAAAATTATGACTGAACTAGAATTGTGTAGCAGTAATGAAACTGAGCTAATGTGTGACAATAGCTCAGCAATAAAGTTGAGTCAAAACCCTATCCTACATGGCAGAAGCAAGCATATACAAGTGAGGTTCCACTACCTCAAGGAATTAGTAAAGAATGGAAGCATCAAGATGCTGTTTTGTGGAACAAAAGACCAATTAGCAGACATGTTTACAAAGGCTGTTAGCAAAGAGATCTTCATCAAGCTTAGAGGAATGTTAGGAGTATGTAAAATTCCAAATGTAAACTAGGCATTGTATTAGTGTCTAGTTTAAGGGAAGGTTTTGTTGAGAATTTTACCAGAAAGCTTCACTGTTGTATTAACTAGATATATAGCTTTAGCTTGCCTTTTATGTAACCTGCTACTGTCAGTCAATTGTAAACAGGTTACCTAGTATAGCAGGTCATTTTATTTTTCTGAGTTGAATATCACTTGCAGTTGGAATTCAGTTAAGTATGTAACTGAATCCATAGCAAATTGATTTGCATATATGTACTGTGTAATTCCTTCAATGAATGCAATGCAAGATTTCAATCTTCTTTGAGCTCTGTTTCAACAGAAAATTCTAACAACGTGTTCAACAAAATGCGCAAGCCGAGTCTGTGTGCATTCAGAAACCGTTGAATGAAAGCATTAATCGACTTTGACTGACCAGTTAGTTGTAGTCATTCCTGCAAGAAAATGGCTTCTCAAAAGAACAGACCATTCCCTCCACTCCAGCCTAGTTCAAAATCCTCAACTTACTCAAGATTATAAACTCTATAAAATTCAGCTTTCCACTCATTATAACGTTCCCCTAGAACAGCATTGAACCAAGATGGAAACTTTGCTACTATCATCCATATGCAGAAAGCATGTTTTGTCGTGGGCAAGGCATTTCTGCAGATAGTGCTTCTTTAAGACATACATACATACATTTTGGTCTGTTAAAATAGTCTGTGGAGCCTTTCCTTCCATAAATCCTAAGAAAGCAGCCTTCCAAGAAGGTGACCCAAAGAAAGAAAAATAATAAAAAACCAGTGTGAATTAAAGAGATGTCAAAACTTACAAAAATTATTAAACATTCCACAAAGGAGTGGGTAAAAAGAAAGAAATTATCATCCACAATCTAAGTACCTTGTCCATTTTATAGGAATGAAAAAAAGAAGAAAAATACAAAGTAGCAAAATGTGCTTACATATAATTACCAATGTGTAGACTACTCTACAGGAAACACTTTGCAGAGGCAAGGATTCATATTAGCTTCCATTTAGCATATTCTAGTTCTAGACAGTATAGCCATCTAATCTCCCATATAATATTTGTCGTCGTCACTCCATTTAGTGTCTACTTTCATTAAGAAGTGCTAGTATATTAATTATTACAAAAAAAGAATCCAACAAAAACACATTTTGAATAAAAAAACCAAACAACAATGATACTGATAACTTCTTCATTAACTACCTTTACTATCCAAGAAAATGACTTGACGCTTTCATCCCGTAGCAGCACACAGCCAAAGAAGCAGGGCATTCCATAATTATTTATTCCAACCCACATCCCTAGCGACATGTCAAATGCAGTAAGGCAATATGGGTTGTATCAAATACAACGGCATCGCCAAAGATATCATACAACTGGATTGATGAGGCATATGACCAGGAAATATTTTCTAAGCGGTTGTTTGCATCAAGCGTTATTAGGGAAAATCCCAAGTCCCACATTGACTAGTGATAAGGTCTCTAAAGGGTTTATAATGAAGATGCAACCCTCACATTACAAGTTGGTTTTGTGGGGTTGAGTTAGACCCAAACAACATTCTAAGAAGCATGTATGCTTCCTAAGAATTGTTAAAAGTCGTGAGAGATGATAACTCTTATTTATAAGAGTTGTTTATACTTTTTTTGCCTTAAATCTGTGTTTATCCAAGAGTCATTTGTTAAGAAATATTTAGAGTTATTTATTTAGAGTATTAAGTGTGGAAGCCTGTTTTGAGCCAAAAGAGCACTTAGGTGCTCACCTTTGTGGATTTAATGTGTTTTTGAGTGTGCAGATTGATGCTGATTTTAGTGCTGCAGCACTAGAATCATAAGAGAGAGAAACAAGGGAACAACTTCTGCACAAATGTCAATCAACCACTTGCTATAAACTGCTGCCATTGTTGAAGGAAGCAAACAGTTGCTAGTTGTTAGTTGTTGGTTGCTTGTTTTTGAAGGGATAGAATGTGAAATGTCAAAATGTCAATAAAGTAAAAAAGCACAACGACAAAATGAAAGATTTGCAAGATTGGCAATTTCTCTCTCATAGACCCACCTCTTTGGATATAAATCGAAGATCATTTTCTGAAGAAAGGAGGCTGGAAATGAGGGTTACATTTAGAAATAGTGTATTCTTTTACCTTCCATGCCTCCATTGAATAAAGTTTGGGCAAACTAGTGCTGAAGTGGTGCTGCAGCACTAATCTGACAGCAGAGTTGTGAAGTACATCTTCGGTTTGAAGGGGCTAAAGTTCACATCTGTAATACTCCCACTACTTTCTTTGTTGTTATTTCAATATCATGTTTATGGTGTTAGATACCTCTTTTATGTTTGTGGATTTTATTCTCATTATGAGCTAATTTCTCTAAGTTAGGATGCTTTCAACTTTTAATGATTCTTTGAATGATTTTAGTGTTAAATGTTGCTTAGTTCCTTTAACTCTTGTGCAATAATATTTCAAACTTGATTTAAGCTCGATCACCTTTTATAGTGAACTTGCCATGCTTAATATCTAGGGATGAACCTAATGAGTACTTAAGACACAAACGATTTTAGTGAACTGAAATGCACACACTATTATGCATGCGCTTAGGTGCTGTAGCACCAATTTAGCACCAGACTGTCATTGAGAAATTATTTGTGTAAAAACATCCTAACTGGTTTTATCTTGTTATTTTCTCATCCTCTTTACTTTAACAATTATATTTCCAAAATGCCTTACCACATGATTCTTTTCTTATTTATTTGTACTCACTGGCTTACTCTCTAATTTAAATATAGAAAAGAACTCAAAAATCATCATGGGAACGATTTCTACTTATTCTTTATTACTTATTGCGATCGTGTATACTTGCACATCACATTTTTTCACAACAAGAGACTAAAAAATCAACTGAGGAAAATATAAAGACTACAATGAGTAAAAACAAAATTCTCAAATTTTGTAGAGTTCAAAAACATATTTGACCATATTTTTACAAAAATATAATGACTCTTGCTAGCTTGTTGCTATTACTTCTCAAGAAAAATATATTTTTGATTTGATGGTCGGACTGACAAGTGTTAGGACCTAACACACACAAACGAAAAAACCAAATATTGACACCAGAGAGAAATGAACTCAGCAACTGAGTGTCTAAAACGACATTTATACCATTGTGACGAATCAATCTCGACCTTCTCAAGAAAAATATTAATACCAAAGATGTCAAAAAAATTAGTAAAAAAAATAAAATTAAAAAAAATAAAATAAAAGGACGGCGTAGAAATTTTGTTGTTTTTTTTTTTAAAAAAAAAGTAATTTTCTTGTTTATTGGTAAAAAAAATTGTTGTTTAGATTGTAGGCGTGGAAAACGGCAGAATAGCAATGATAGAGACGCACATGACGTGATGGTTGGAATTTGGCAGAACGCGTGTTTCGTGTAACACGCCTATGATTACGAACGTGGTGATTTTTTTTGGTATAATTACGAACGTGGTGATTAAAAAACGTTGGTATTTATTCTTTAAAAAAAAAAATAGGCAAAATTATACCAGATGACTTTTAAGTTATTTATTTGTAATAAATTGGCTTTTAAATTTTTTTTTGGGTAACAAATAGACCCTTTAACTTACCTAGCATTGACACCGTTGACCCTTTTAATAAAATGTCATATCGTTGATTACATCAAAATACACCAAAATATGCTTGGTGGCATCAAATACATAAGTTAGAGTAATCACAATATATAAAGTAGCATTACATCAAAATACATAAGCTAGAGTAATCACTGAAAGAGCTTATTTGTTACAAAAAAAAACTTAAAGGGTCAACTTGTTACAAATAAATAACTTAAAAGTCCTTTGGTGTAATTTTGCCAAAAAAATACTAGTAATAATAGTATAATACTCCCTTCGTCTCATTTTATGTGTCGTTTAAGATTATGCGCAGGTATTAAGAAAATGATTAGTTATGCTAATTTTTATGATAAAAAATGTGGTATGACTAAAATACCTTACACTTTTCTCGATTGAATCAAAGATACGATTATTAATATTCTAAAGTAAGAGTATTGTTGGAAATTAATAATAAATGTAATATTGGGATTCTAATGTGACAGATAATTTAAGACAGAGAAAAATTCTAAAGAAGACACTTAATATGAGACAGACGGAGTAGTAAAAATGAGACATATTAAAAGTTGGAGAGATAAATAATAAAAAATAGTGTTAATGTAGAGACAATTGCTCTATTTGCAAGCGAACGATGGTTCATCGGAGCGATAATCACTCGTCTGAGCGATAACTAGACTCAGATCCCACTACGGTTGTAACATCCCTAATTTCGTTAATTTCAAATTAAGAAATTAACGAGTGATTTATTACTCGAATAGGTAATAAATCAAGTCACGGATATGAGGTTGTGACGAAAACAATTTATAATTGCCGGAGACAATAATTTAAATGCATAAACTGAGTGGAAATTAGTACTCTAAGGGTATTTTAGGATTTATACGACTTCCGTTAAATGATCTCCGAGACACAAAAAGTATCCAAAATACTCTCTCATTCCACACGTGTGATAAATTAAGAAAAGGAAAGAGTGATTTTGATGGTAACATGTACTGGGTTTCAAATAATTCCCCGTTACGGTAATATTTCGGAAAGAGTGATTCTTGGAGTGAAAGACCGGTACCTATATGGAATTCTAATGTTAAACTTTCAGAAGAGGAACTTGAGGAATATCTTTTTAATCTATTCCTGAAAACTTGTTTCCAATCAAGTTATGCAATGGATCATTATGTGATTCTAAGAAATGACTGCATGATAAGGTAAATGAGATGTCACATGTGAGGAAAATATATTCAAAGTGATTGGGATATAGTATGAGCAAGCCGGTCTCGGTATGTGAGAAATTTTAAATCGGTTCTCCGACTTGTTTTACTCATAACTTCTAATACGGAACTCAGATTTTTATGTTCCGTGATGCGTTGGAAAGCTAACGAAAATGTCTACACATCGGAGTAGGTTGTGAATCAATTGTTCAGTGGTATTCTGAAAAGTACTTCTGCCTTACCCTAAGTTGTTAAATCTTGAAGCGGTTGTAGAACATAAACCCATTAGAGGTTTGGGAAGTTGAAAGAGGACTTCAAGACAGTAAGATTAGATACCTAAACACCGGTTTATAATGATGATCATTGAACTTTTCAAAAGGATCTATTTCATGGAAATGGTTAATAGTAGTCATAGCCTTTCAACAATCAGGAAAGTTTTCAAAAGCTAATGACAATGAGGCATTTCACTAGTGTACTACATGGGTAGAACTTTCAATTACTTAAAGTATTGGAAGTCCTATCGGAAGATCGAATCAACTAAGTGTTAAATATCTGATTCCTTGTTAGGCAAAACACATTCCTTATCTAATGGATACTCTAGGAGTTATGGTTATGTTTGGATGTTGTGAAGTTCGGAGGGTAGGATCAAAGGAATGCGTAAAATAGTGAGAATTGTTCTCGGAATCAACGCGGATGCATTAATCTTGTCCCGTTTGATTCCGTGAAAGAATACTTTTATTTTGTTCATTTCTCTGATGCTACAACTAGCTCAACTCTGTGATTAATCCAAGTATGAACCTTCCACCTAGAGTAGTCAACTGTATCGTAGTATAGAACAAAGTTCAAAATTTTCTAGTAAGTTCTGCTTAGCTAGGAAAGCTGTTATGTATCAAACGAGAGATCTATGTTGTTAGGTTCTCTTGTGCTTAAGTAATCGAATTATAGGTTCAATTCAAAAGAAATCAGTCAAGAAATGTTGCTTTGCATGGAAGGTAGCGGGTTCAACTCTCATTCGTCTTTATTCAATGAAACAAAGTCAAAAGGCTTTGATCTGTAATCCATCTTCAATGCCTGAGATTTTCGGTTCATAAGCTACATTATCAACTCTTATCGTTATTAGTTACTACCATTAATAATTACTGAGTTAGTAACATTTGTATAATATTATTAACAGTCCCTAATCTAAAGAATATTTTGATATTTGTGATAGGTACATCCTTGTATCACTATTATTGTTGGAATCTAAGTGAATGAATAATAGATTCGATCAAGGAATGGTTGGTTCTAGAGTAGTCATCGACTTATGGGTTTAGAAAGATTATCCGGATTTTGGAATTGAGTTTGAAGAATGAGTCACGAGGGTGAATATGTCTTATTAGTAGTTCGGGTTAGCGAAGAAACCAACACCTATGGGTAAGTGAGAAAATTATTTTATATTCAAACGTTTTCAAGAAAACTTTTACAAAACCTTTACCCATTTGTGAGATAGTCATGAACTCAAGTAGTGATGAGTTTAACAGAAGTTCTAATAGTACAGTATCCCATAAAATCGGAACGTGATGCCTCTAGTTTAATACAAGTTGGGGTGTTAGGGTGACTTGTTGAAAGGAAAGATGGGGAGCAGGAGATCGGGTATGGCTTACTTCGGATGGACTAAGTTACTATTAGGAATAAGTATCTTTGCCAAGTATAGATGATTTGAGTAATCACTTCGAGTGCGTGATGTCTTCAAAGATTAGTCTAAGGTCGGGTTACTTTTAATTAAATGTTAGAGCTTTAGTTATTAGAAGACGACTTTCCATACTAGATATGGACATTACAAAGGAGTAGTGATGCCCTTGGCCTAACTAATTCTCCTACGGTATTCATGGATTGCATGAGTAGAGGTTTTACACCGCACTTAGACTAGTTGTTGAATTTTCATTGATAACATCTTAGTATACATTAAGACTACTATAGAATATGATTTACATCTCGCGTTGTTACGAATATACTCTCGGAGGAGAAGTGATAGGCTAAACCCTAGAAGTATGAATTATGAGTGTCGGTAGTGAAATTTTGGGAACATGTGGTATCCCAATCAGTGTGTGTGAGAGCCTTGTAAAAGAAAAAGTTGTATTGGATTTGGAGCAACCAAGCCGTCGAGAATGAAGTAAGTGGTGCGATGGTTAAAGTGTTGGTTGGAGTACAAGAGGATGGGAAACTAATTGGTTTGTATAGTAGGGTATCGGAAGATTCTCACGATAGTTATTCCACTCATTCGGTTAACTTGTAAAGGTCAGGCGGTTGAGTGGGATTTCGATGTGAGGAATATTTCTAGAATAGTAAGAGGGATTGACTTCTGCTTCAATCCTTATTCTTCTAAATCCGTCCCTGAGTTTTTTTTTTCTTACATCTACGGTTACGCTTTGGGAAGGGTTTAGTATGTGTTTGATGCTGAATCAACAAGTAGCAGTTTATGTATTCACGCAAGAGAAGCCTCATGGAAAGGATTTCTCCAACTCATGATTTGAAATGGATAACTAAGGTGTATGCATTGAGAACTGAAGATAGCTCTGAGTCGACAAAAAGAGTTATGTTGACAAAAGGAGTAGACCACGAGAGTTGGATCGATGATCTGTATTGTAAGAGTTACATCAACCATTATTACCAGGTAGAGTATTGCTGCGTGAAGAACTCGATTCTCGAGTGTATTGTGCTAGTGGAGTGTTGTATAGTTTTATCTTGGGCATTGTTCAATTTAAATGAAGTGTTTCTTGTATCCTAATTGAGGAAAGATCTTCTAATCCCAGTCAACTGTGGAGTTAGAAACGATCGATCTTTGACTAATTCGTCATTTCACCCAATCCAAGTCATATCTTAGGTCCTCGAAGAGAAAATGCTTTGGACGAGAACAATTACAATTGCTTGAGGAGTTGTAATCGTTTTTTGGTTCGGGGAAGCTATTTGGGGAATTGGAGGGGCGATATGCGGACTAGATATCCGTATATATACTCTTGAGGTATGTTTGTCAAATTTTGAGGACAAAATTTTTCAAGTTGGGGTGATCAGAATATCTCTAATTTCGTTAATTTCAAATTAAGAAATTAACGAGTGATTTATTACTCGAATAGGTAATAAATCAAGTCACGGATATGAGGTTGTGGCGAAAACAATTTATAATTCTTAGGAGACAATGATTTAAATGCATAAACCGAGTGGAAATTAGTACTCTAAGGGTATTTTAGGATTTATACGACTTAGTTAAATGATCTCCGAGACACAAAAAGTATCCAAAATACTCTCTCATTCCACACTTGTGATAAAATAAGAAAGAATTAAGAAAGAGAAGAAAATGTGGCAGAGAGAGAGAGAGATAAGGAAGGAAGGAATTAAGAAATGGATAAAATAGTATAAAAGAGAAAGAAGTGATAAAGGAAGAAAAAAAAAAAAGTGGAAACAGAAAGAAAGAAAAAATGGAACGGCGTGAAACAGAGGAGAAACGGAGAGGAGAATGGCGTGAGGGAGAGAAGAGGAAAAATTGGAACTCTCCGCGAATACTCAACGGTTGTAAGTGATTTTCGTCTCATCTTCTTCCATTTTTCGTCCTCTATCTATTGGTACCACTTTCACACCCTAATCTCTTCTCTAACTCAAGTTACCATTAATGGGTTTTGAAGCTCAAAATGGAGATTTGAGCGAAATGGAAGCTCGGTTTTGAGGAAGGGAAGCTCAAGCACAGAGTTGGAAGGTTGGGTTTCGGTTTGGGGGTGATTTTGGGGAGCTTCGGTTGATGGGGGCTGTCCGAGAGTTTTTGGAACGGATCCGAAGTGTGTTCGTGGTGTTCGAGCGGTGGGATTTCGCCAAGCTTCGGTATTGTATGATTTTCATCACTCGAGGTGAGTTTTACTCACGTTAGGGAATTTCAAATATTGTTTTCGTGTTATGTTTGAATAATTTCGAAATTCGAGTCTCGTAAATTTTCGAGTCAAAACGGTATTTTACGAAAATTACACGTAGTGGAAATTGAAAAAGAAACCATATGATTTTGAAGGTTCGGTTCGAAGAGTTTTCGAAAAAGTCGGGTTTCGTTAATTTTTGAGTCAAAAAAATCGTTTTTCGGAAAGGTTACGTTTTTCGGTTAAATTGTCATTACATATGTTGATATGTGGACTGAATTGACTGGAATATATGTTGAAGCTGGAATATATGCGGGTGGGTTTCTGAGAGTAAATTATATTATTTCGGAATGTCCAGTATTACTGAGAGGAAACTCTGTAGAATTTTCGTTAGAAATTACGATACAAATCTAGAATGGTTTTGAAATAACGATTAATATTATGATTATTTGAAAAACCGGAAAATGTAAATACGTGTGGGAACCAAATGTTTTCTAACTTGAATGTTAAGCGGACGGCTTTTCGGGAGCGTGTGTGTGTAATAATATGTTATTGCAACATATTATGTATTGAGTTATGTTGGTATATGAGTTATATCGTGTATGTGTAAATGGCCCTATGTGGGTGTGATATAAAAATTATATCGAGTCGGTGTGACGACCTGTTGTATTAGCATACTAGGCGGGAGGTCATATGCCCCTAACCTAGGCCCCATAAAATAATTTCCATGTGTTGGAAATGGGGTTCACCAGGGGTTAGCATTGTGTATGCAGTCGGTGTTATGCTATGAATTCAAGGATTTGCATTGTGTATGCGATCGGTGATTAGCACCGTGTGTCTTGTGATTGATGGTTAGCTTGTGTGTGCAATTGATTATGTGTGTGGTTTATTAGTTAAACCACGAAGTAAATAAATGTTTTTATAAATGGACCGGAGTGATAGGTAAGGGTCGTGGTAAGACTCACTGAGATATGTTATCTCACCCTATCATATGTTGTTGTTTTTTGGATAAGCAGGGAAAGAAGAAGAAGGTCGTATGGCACGAGTAGATGGCGTGCTAGAATAGAAGATTAAAGATTTAGTCTTCTTCCTTACATCTTTAGGTTTTCCTTGTTATTTTTGTATCAGTTTATAACTTAAATTTGTTTAAGTTATTTATTGGTTTTCTGTTATTCTTGTAAGGATTGTAAATCTAAGCAAGGAAATTTATACTCTGATGTAAGCTAATTTGTATGTTTTGGTATTTCTATTAATTAGAAATACTAGGGTGTTACAACGGTTATGGATTGCTAATAGGAATTAAACATAAAATTATTCATAACACAATGAAGGGAAATGTTTATCTATATCTATATCTATACATATAAGTAAAAGAATCCCCAATGGAGCCTCCACAATAATTCTTGAATTTTTGCTTTTTATTTTTGTCTATTAAAAAACTTCTCTTTTATTATTTATTAATTCCTACCTTTGTGTCCAACCCACTACTACTAATAAATCCCAACATAGTAATAAATTTACACATTATATTATATTTAATCATAATTTTTGTATAAATGAGACTTTGATTTTAATTTTTAATATATAATTAAATATAAAAAAAACAATATTTTTTTTATATTAATCAATGTTCATTCTCAATTCATGAGACTTATGAGCTCAATTATGTGTTCATTCTAAACTCAATTTTATGTTCTTATATTAGTTACTTTTTATTGTTTTGTTTTTTATATTTATTACTATTTATTCTAAATGTTTTTTTAAATTATATATTTTTTTACATAGAAATTATATTATTATTAGAATTGGTCAAAATTTAAATTAATTGAATTAATAAATATATTTATCAATTATAATAGTTTAGATGAAATAAGAAATAATAAGTTGACCTTTAAAATTCTATTTTATGTAACTATTATGCATTGAATGGAGGGGTTTCATATTTACATGAATTATTGCTTTAATTTACAATAAACTCATGAGTTAGTGGAATATGAGTGGAAGAAATAGAGTTTACACTAATTATAACAAGAAATGACTATTTAAGGGAGAGATATTTGGATGGTTAGGGTAGAGGTTTTGACAAAAAGAATCATATAAAAAATACGAAGTAGAAGAAAGGAGCAAGTTTCACAAGAAGGTGTAGAATGCACAAAAAGGGTAAAGATTTTTATGTTCTTAACAGTTTTAAGTTGACAAATAGGCAATGATTTTTTGTAAAGTTATAGACATTGAGAAATTATATATATTTTAATATTGTTCTTAAGAAAAATGTTTAATTTTTTGTATGATTGTATGATGTGTTAGATCTAAATGAGTTGCATATGTTCCACGAGCCTTCATAATCTTTGGTGCACTTCTAAGAAGGAAATTACATTAGGTGCAAGAATCATATAGAAAACAAGGAGTAAAGGAGCAAGTTGCACGAGATGTAGAATTCGCAAAAAGGATAAAGAATTTCATGTTCTTGATAGTTTGAAGTTGACAAATAGACAACAATTTTTTGTAAAGTTATAGGCATTGAGAAATGATGTATAGTAATTAATATTGTTCTTTAGAAAAATATTAAATTTTATAGTTTTGTAAAATTGTATGATGTGCTAGATCTAAATGAGTTGCATATGTTCCTTGAGCCTTCATAACCTTCAGTGTCACTTCTAAGAAGAAATTACATTAGGTGCAATAATCATATAAAAAATAAGGAGTAGAAGAAAGGAGCAAGTTTCACAAGATGTAGAAATCACAAAAAGGGTAAAGAATTTTGTGTTCTTGATAGTTTGAAGTTGACAAATAGACAACAATTTTTTGTAAAGTTATAGGTATTAAGAAATGATGTATATTTTAATATTGTTCTTTATAAAAATGTTTAATTTTTTGTCAAAAAAATGTTTAATTTCATAGTTTTGTAAAATTGTATGATTTGCTAGATCTAAATGAGTTGCATATGTAATTCCTTGAAACTTCATAACCTTTGGTGTCACTTCTAAGAAGGAAATTACATTAGGTGTCTCTTCTCTATATCACAAAGAAAAAAAAATATCATTTTCTTCAACTATCATCATATCTAATGCCTTTAGTATATATTCTATCTAATACTTTTTATTTACAAATTCACATCTAAAATGGTTAATTTTAAATAAGAATAGTGCTTGAGGTAAAAACAACCAAATAAAGCTTCAAATTTAAATGTTTCAATTCTTTTACAAATATTATATGTTTACTCTCCACTTTATGTAGCTTATTTAGATTATAAGTTGCATAAAAAACAATTATAATAAAATAAATCTTTCATTTCATATTGTGAATAATGGCCATATTGTAACACCCTCATATTTCTATCTAGTAGAAATACTAAAGTGTACCTAGTGGCATACATCAGAGTATAAAAATTCCTGTCTCAGATATTGATTTGACCAAAAACTCTCGAATCCAAATCAAAGAGTCGTAACATAATATAGTCAGAAGTTCAATATCCAAAAAAACAAGACAAGCAGTGAAACGATTACATAACTCAAATACAAGTTCAAGTTATAAATCGAATACAAAGATACAAGGGAAAAATCATAACTAATAATAGAAGAACTACGTCTTCAATATCCTTCTCGAGCACGCCATCCACCCGTGCCATAAAGGATCTTCTTTCCCTGTTTCTCTGAAAAACAACAACATTTGTAGGGTGAGACAACTTGTCTCAGTGAGTCTTACCGTGACCCCTTACCTATCACTCGGTCCATTTATAAAACCATAATTAGTAATTCAAAAAGAATTACAATATATAATCAATCATGTGTAATCCGATAAATGAATTACATATGAGTCCATAGTCCGATTCTTGATGACTATGTACTATCCTCTTTATTAATCACTTGTGACATGTCACCAACAACCTAAAGAAGCTTGAGTGACAAAATCACAATATACGCATTTTAAAGTTTTATCAATTCTAGCACATCACCAACAACCTAAAGAAGCATGGGTGAACCCCAACATAGCCAATAAGTGTACAACTCTTAAAGGCGGATAGCTTTAATTTTAATATGGGGGCCTAGGACCAGGGCGCATGACTTCCCTCTCCTAGTATACTAAACGTATGGAGGTCGTCACCTCGACTCGATATATTTATATATCGTAACATAACGGATTGCACAAAGCATTTCCGTGAGCGTTGTTATTACAATTTTATGTAATTTGCATAAATCAAGACCATGGTTAGGTTTAGATGATTTATATCATCCCTAGCCAATCATATAATAAGAAATGGAACATTTTGTTCAATTACTTTCCATATATACAACCATAACTCATTCTATGATAAGTTATAATATCAATGAATTCATGAAATCAATCCAATCAACATTTAAGTTATAAAACATTGGGTTCCCACACGTACTCTAGGATTTACGAAATATTCGTAACATTAACCGTTTAATTCAAAGCCACTTTGAACATTTATCAAAATTTCTAACGAAAATTCGGCAGAGTTTCCTCTGAAATATGGACATCCCAAAAAAAATACTTACCTGTATAACCAGTCCAGACAATTTACAACCACATACATAAATCCCAATCCAGCACAAGAATTCAACAATCAAAATAATATGGTTTCTTTTTAAATTTCCAACACGCGTAATGTTTTTTGTAAAATACCGTTTTTGACTCGAAAATTTGCGAAACTCCGAATTTTGAAATCATTCAAACGTAACACAAAAACAATATTTAAAATTCCCTAAACGTGAGTAAAACTACCTCGTGTGATGAAAATCACACAAAACCGAAACTTCTTGAAGTTCAAACGATTCTGAAAACCTCACGAACTCATCCCGAACTCGTTCAACCGCTTCTAAACCGAATGTATTCTGGACAGCATCTCTGTGCAGTTTTTGAATGAGCATAACTTATTCAATTTCTAACCAAAACCATCCAAACCAGTGCCTAATGTGTAGATAATTTTGTCTATTTTCCAATGGTTCAAGTCCCACACTGATATGACAAGTATTCAGAGAGTTATGGCTAAAACAATGTGGCTGGTGCAAAATCGTTACTGTTACAAAAGTGAAACTTGTAACTAATTGTTCTCTCTCAATACACAGTCGAATCCAGTGATTCTTGTGCCTATTTCGAAGGACTTTTTGTCTACTTTCCAACGAAACAAGAATTATTTAAAATGGAGTTCAATTGAGAACTCAAGACCTGAAAAACTGAACCTATACACAGTTTGATTTCAGAAATTTGACATAACTTGAGACACTCATAACTTGAGCTACACAACTCCAAATTTAACGAAACCAGTGCCAAAACGACCGGCGTGAAGTCTATTTTCAAAAACAATCAGAAACATAATTTTTGGATTAACCAAACAGTCCCAGTTCTAAGGAAACCGTAGCTGTGTCCAGATTTTCTAAAACAGCGAGTTCGAGACCAAATTTGCGGTTTTCGCGACTCAAAATTTACGAAACGCGAGCAATTTCGACAACCACAGAAATCAATCAGTCAACACAACATAAAAAAAAACCCTAAGCGAGTAAAACTCACCTATCGTGATGAAAATCATGAAAAACCGAAACTCTCCGAAGCTCGATCGACCCGTAACACACGAACACGCTCCGAATTCGTTCCAAAAGCTCCCAAGCAGCTCCCAATTGAAAAAACCAGCAGCTCAACCCTCTCCTCCTTCTGTTCCACGAACCAAACAGCAAGGGGAAACACTCCTAAGCTTCCAAATCCGAAACCCAAGCATTCAAAACCCTAACTTGAGCTTCCCAAACCTTAAGCTAGCTTCCAAATCACCAAACTTCATTTTCTTCAACCTTGAGCTCTAATGGGTCATCAATGACACTTGGAGAATGAGAGGGAACCAAGTCAAGAAATTAGTACCTTTGGATTGAGAAGAAGAAATAGAGTATAATGGAAGTGTTTTTACTTACCTTCCATGGAGGATCTTGAAGATCTCCTCCTTCCCTCTCTTCTTCCTCCCCCACGGCTCATCTCTCTCTCTCTCTCGACTTCTCTCTTTCTCTCTCTCTAACTTTCCTCTTCTTTCTCTCCCTCTGTTTCTTTTCTCTTTCTATTTCTTTCTTTCCTTTCTTTCTTATCCGCGTTCCCCACTCTCTTTCTCTCTCTAACTTTACCTTTTCTTTATTCACTTAAGTGAGGAATGAGAGAGTGTTTAGATATTTTTGGGTCTTGGATTTCATTTAGAGTGAGTGGTATAAAGACTAAAATACCCCTAGTGTTCTAATTTCCACTCAATTATGTATTTTAAATTATATACTCTAGCAATTATAAATTGCTTCCGCAACAACCTCACATCCGTGACTTGATTTATTACCCACTCGAGTGATAAATCACTCGTTAATTTCTTAATTCGAAATTAACGAAATTAGGGATGTTACACATATTTTTCATATCATTATAAAGAATAAAAATAAATATTTGATTTTGATTGTTTTCTCTTTCTAAGTTTCCTATTAAATCTAAATTCCTTATTATCACTTTTGTTTTAAGTTTCAAATTTTGTTTTAATTAATATTTATGAATTATTAATTGATGAATAAACAAAGAAATAAAGAAAAAATAAAATAAAGAGTAGTTACTTTCTAATTTCTATGATTTATATTTATTCATACACAACCATTAACTTATTTAATTTAAACTCATTCAAGCTTAATATAATAATAATAATATTTAGAGGATGTCACTGAAATTTGGAAGAAGAAAATAAAAATAGAATAACATTATAAGAGAAAAGCAAATGCAAGACGCACATTACAAATGTAAGTCACTTACAAACTTGTTTATCAATATATTATGATCACTTTCTTAGTATAACTTAGTTATTTTTATTCTAATGTTTTAAAAGAAATATAAAATCTCATTATTTTCATCCTTATAAACCATTATTTTTGTTTTTAAACAAAAAGAATTTTTTTTTACGCAGTTTATTTAGGCTATATGTTATATCAAAAAATATTCTCATTAGTATTGATCTTATTATCATTATTATTTTTCTTCTTTGTCTTACACATATTAAAAAATGCTATATCAAAAATATTCTTACTATTTATATTATTTTTCAAATGTCTTTATTATTAAAATTCATGCTCATAACTTCGAGATATTAAATAGAATGGCATTTATTATTACTAAGTAAAATGAAGTTTAGTAAGATTTTATTTTCAACAATTAAGCTCACTAAAATTTGGACAATTGTGCATATTAAAAAACAATACACTATATAAGAATATGACATAAATAAAAATTCAACAATATATTAATGTAATACTATATTTTTAAAATACATAATTTATATCGACAACTTATGTATATATTTGTATAAAATCTATATAAAATTAAAGGAAAAAAATTATATAACAACTCGTGCATCGCACGAGTATTCTCCTAGTCTATATCTATATAAATATCTAAAGGAAGCTTTTTTCCAAGCTCTAGGATGCTCCACATCATTTCCATTTATTTTCCAATAATTTTTTTAATTTTATTAATATTTATTTATAATTTACAATTAAATGAGACTTAAATTCATTATTACCACTAACTTATTATTATTAAATGCTACTCTTAGTGGAATAAAATATTTGGTGATGCCTATGAGCATTCTCAAGAAGAATAAAAACCTACGATTATCTATATCTATCTATATAAATCTCTAAAGGAAGCTTTTTTCCAAGCTCTAGGATGCTCCACATCATTTCAATTTATTTTCCAACTTAAATCTCAACATTCTTTTTTACTTAATTAATATCCACTAAACCTTTATGACATTCAATTTTTAAATCAATATAAATCTAACTTTATCAATACTTCTTAAACATCACAATATATATATATATATATATATATATATATATATATATATATATATATATATATTCAATTAACTTTTCTGAACCAAAAAATATTCATATTATCTTTTTCTTGATTTTAATTTTTTTATAAACATTTAGCAAATGTTAAATTCATTTTATTAAAAACATTAAAAAGATGTTAACTAAATACTACATTTTCTATAAACTTCATTTCTTTTCCCTACAAAAAAATGAAATTCTATGTCTATATTGTGAACTTTAGTAGACCAAATTTATTCCTCTAATTATTTTCATAAGGAATTTTCTACACACAAACTTGACTATTGAATTGTGAGTTTTTCTTCCTTTGTTATTTTTATTTTAAAAAAATTTCTCCCTTATTGATTACTCTTAATTAATTACTTGATGTTTTGATTTTTTTGCCTTTTGGGGTCTCTAAATTATTATTTTCATTAGTACTAATTATTAGTGTTGGTTTTTAATAGAGATTAGTTACAATCCTTTCATTTTCCATCACTTAAATTCTTCTTTTCAAAATACTATATATACCTAAGAAGAGAGGTTGTAACATCCCTAATTTCGTTAATTTCAAATTAAGAAATTAATGAGTGATTTATTATCCGAATAAATAATAAATCAAGTTTCGGATATGAGGTTGTTACGAAAGCAATTTATAATTGCTAGAGAAAATAATTAAAATGCATAAACTGAGTGGAAATTAGTACTCTAAGGGTATTTTAGGATTTTTACGACTTCCGTTAAATGATCTCCGAGACACAAAAAGTATCCAAAATACTCTCTCATTCCACACTTGTGATAAATTAAGAAAAGGAAGTAAGAGAGAGAACACGGTTAAATAAAGAAAGAATAGAGAAAAAGTAAAGAAAGAAAAAGGGATAAAAGAAAGGAAAGAATAGAAAAAAAAAAAGAGAAGAAAGGAAACAGAAACGTGAACAGGGAGAGAAAGAGAAGCAAACCGAGAGAGTGAAGAGAAAGGGGGGAACGAAGGAGAGAAGGAGAAAAGGGGGGAGTTCTCCCTCAATTCTCCATGATTGTAAGTAATTCTTGTCTCATCCTCTTCCATTTTTCTTCCTCTTTCCAATGATACAAATTTCATGAGCCAATTTCTCCTCAATCTCACTTTGCCATTTTTGACCCATTTAAGCTCAAAGTGGAGAAGATGGGGTTTTGAGCTTAATGGAAGCAAGATTAAGGCTTTGGAAGGCTTGGGTTGCGGTTTGGGACTGATTTGGAGTAGTTTCGGTTGTTGGGTCTCGGTTTGGAAGGCGTTGGAAGCTTAGGAGTGCATTACGTGGCTGATTGGTCCGATTGGGCAGTAGAGGGAGGTGGTTGTGCTGCTGGTTTTTCGATTGGGAGCCATTTGGAAGTGCTTGGAACGATTCGGGTTGAGTTCGTGAGGTTTCGGAGCGAGTTCGTGAAGTTCCGGAATCGTGAGCACTTCAAAGTTTTGGTTTTGTGTGATTTTCATCACACGAGGTGAGTTTTACTCACGTTTAGGGAATTTCAAATATTGTTTTTGTGTTATGTTTGAATAATTTCAAAATTTGGAGTTTCGAGAATTTTAGAGTCAAAAACGCTATTTTACGAAAATGACGCGTGTTTGAAAATTTAAAACGAAACCATAATGCTTTGATTTTTGAATTGATATGTTTGGACTGGATTGTGTGGAATATTGTTTGTTTGGATGTGTTTTAGAGTTGGGTGTGAATCGGTTGAATTTTCAAATCTATTGGAAAACCGTAGAATTTTGTATATGTACGAAATTAATGATTTTGGAATAAAATGATGTCTGGACTGGTTTTTCAGGTAAATATTATTTTGGGATGTCCAGTACTGAGGAGGAAACTCACTAGAAATTTTGTTAGAAATTTTGATACAAATTCAAAGTGGTTTTGAAATAACGATTAATATTATTATTATTTGAAAAACCGAACTAGTGAAGCGTGTGTGGACTTATGTCTTGGAAAATAAACCGAACGAAATGTTCTATTTTTATGTTTTGGCTAGGGATGATTATAAATCATCTAAACCTATCCATGAGACCTATAATTATAAATTAAATGGAATTGAAATAATGCTTGCGGAAAATGATATGCTCTATCCGTTATGTTACGATATATAAATATATCGAGTTGAGGTGACGACCTCTATGTGTTAGTATGCTAGGGAGGCGGTCATGAGCCCCCGCCCTAGGCTCCAATGTTAAAAAGATTATTCCGCCTTTGAGAGTTGTACACTTATTGGCTATGACCGGGGTCCACCCATGCTTCTTTTAGGTTGTTGGTGGTGTACTAAAATTAATAAAACTTTATTGTAATTCATTCTTGGATTACCATGTTTGACAATTCATATAATAGAATTGCTAAGAGATCCGATAAGTATTAACTTGCTGTGTGTCTATGTTTTATGTTTCGCAATTCATATAATAGAATTGCTAAGAGATCCGAGTAAGTACTAACTTGCTTTGTGTATATGATTTTAATTGGCTCATGAGTGTGGCTAGGGGTCACGGTAAAGCTCATCGAGACAAGTTGTCTCACCCAATATATTGTGGTTATTTTACAGAGAAACAGGGAAAGAGGAAAGCTAAGAAGCACGGCTAGTTGAAGCTTGTGTTGAAGATGGCTAAGGAGCATTTATGCTTATGTATTTCCGCTTGTGTTTCTTTGTATTTTGACTGTATAACTTGTATTGATACAAGTTGTATATTATGTTCCGCTACTCTGATATATTCGGATATGTAATATTAGCATTGCAATCGTGAAAAATTTTCAGGGTGTTACATTTGGTATCAGAGCGGTTCGACCTAGTCGGACGTAGAGACCTTATGGTCAAGAGATTAGATAGAGTCACTTAGGGACTGTGACAGGCAATTGTTAGAACCTTCCAGTATGTTATGTGAAGCTTTGAGCTTGATCAACTCAATTTTTCATGCAAGGTCATCGGGAATGATAACGATTGGTTGCCTTAGCCCCGAAAATGTCCAAACCCTACACCATAGGAATTCTGGCCTTCTCAGTTTATCAGAGCACGCAGCGAAAGCAAAGGGCTACAGTTGGTGTTTTGAAGTAAGCAATGGGCAGCTAAATTGGTTCGAGGAAATTGTGGGCGAATGTTCAATCAGTGAACCAAGTGCGATTGTAGAATTGTAAGTGGAAGTTATTGTAGGTCATACAAAGAGCTACAATTAAGAAAAGCCTTTTAGCGGGAATAATGTGATATCGTAAGATCTGTTAAGATTAACGGACACCCGGAATCCTAATTATTGATTAGCCGGTCTATCAATTAACGAAATATTGTTTTACAATAACCTTACCTTATGGTTAGAGTAAACCCCAACTTAGAATCGCAGTTAGAGATATCCTTTTGGATAGCTGCGAGTCTTGATCATGTTTCTTTTTCCTTTACGCCATATTGCGAAATGCTATGAAGCCGACCTAGTAGGTTGTAGTTCAAATCTCTGTATTGGCTACGGAACCCAATGTTGATCGAGTTAGTTATGATCACGGTTTTTGAACCAAGTCTCAATCAAGATAAGAGCGAGAGGTGACTTGATGGTGACATGTCTTTGGATTTCAAACTATTCCCGATTATGGCAATATTTTAGAAAGAGTGATTCATGGATTGAAAGACTGCACACTATATTGGATGCTAATGTTAAACTTTCGGATGAGGAATTTGGAAGGGCATATTTTTAATCTATTCCCGAAAGCTCGTTTTCAATCAAGTTATAGAATGGGCATGGAAGACGATATTTGGATGGCACTCATGGACCGTTATTCGATTCTAAGAAATGACAAAGAGTGAGGAAAATGAGATGTCACATGTGAGGGAAATATATTCAAGATGATTGATATATATATATTATGAGGAAGCTAGTCTCGGTATGTGAGAAATTTTCGATAGTTCTCCGACTTGTTTTATTTATAACTTCTAATCCGGAACTCCGATTCTTATGTTCGGGATGCGTTGAAAAGCTAACGAAAATGTCTACACATCTGAGTAGTTTGTGAATCAGTTGTTCAGTGGTATTCTGAACTGTATCTCGGTAATATCCCAAGTTGTTTGGTACTAAAGCGGTTGTAGAACATAAACCTATTATAGGCCTGGGAAGTTGAAAGAGAATTTTAAGTCATTAAGATGAGATTCCTAAACACTGTTTTAGGATGATACTCATTATAGTTTTCCAATGGTTTTATTCCCCGGAAAAGGTTGTTAGCAGCTATAGCTTTTCAACAGTCGGTGGAGCTTCCAAAAGCGAACGATTATGAGATATGCCGCCAGTATGGTGGAACATTCAATTTCTTAAAGTGTTGTTGTTCTATAGTAAGACAGAATTAAGTGAGCGCGAGACACCTTACTTATTGTTAAGCAAGACATGTTCCATGCCAAATGGATACGTTAGAGAGGTTATGGTTATGTTGAACGTTTGTGGAGCTGGAGAGTTGTGGGACCAAAGGAATGACTAAAGTGGTGAGAATTGTTCTCGGAATCAACGTTGGAAACATCATCTTGAGCCCGTTTGATTCCGTAGAAGAATCCTTCTATTTTGATTATTTCTTTGATGAGTATAATAACTGGTTTGACTTCGTGATGAATCCAAACGTAAACGTTCCGCTTAGAGTAAATCCTTTTTATAATTATAATAGTTTAGATCAATTTAAAAGATTAGAATCATATGAATTCGTCTTTTAAAACATTTAGTGCAAATTAAAAAAAAAAGTGATAAAGGAGGCTTGATCGTTGGTGATCTTTCCTCTCTCTCTGTTTTATTTTTTTTTAAAAATGTATCTCTTATTGATTACTCATCAATATTTTTAAAATATTTATGATTAGTAGTTATTATTTTAGTTGCCTTTTAGTGTCTCTAAATTAATATAATTAGTACAATATATTTTCTTTTTCTTGATTTAAAATCCACCCAACAAATCGTGCTTTTTTTAATAATATATTGAAAATATTTTATAAAATCAAAATTAAAAATAGATGAAACTAAAATTATACAAATATTAATTATTATAAGAACAAATATTAATTATTATAAGAAAAAAACACTATCGTAAAAATAAATGATCTGTCTCATTTTTTCGCCTTTGGCGTCCAATATCATGTTTTACCATTGTGTTTTTTCATGTTACCATGAACTAATCTATACATATGATTGCTTTAATGAAAAAAAATCTACACATATGAATGTATAGAAAAACAATTTATTTTGTCGTAAAAAAAGTCAACTAACTCACCATCTCTATTGTCATATTAAAATGTGTCTATTGGTATTACTTTTGTTGACCTAATGTTTATCATCAATTTAACCTTTTTTGTGCATTCATCAAATTGATCTATAAAATTCTTATGGGTCATGATTAGTTGTTTAATATTAATCATTCACACAATTAAAAATTCCATACAAATAGTAACCGATGTCATCCAAAAGGTTTATATTCCACCATCTACTACTTACATAACTTAATAATTCTTTAATAAAACAATAAAGCTTTTATGAACAGTCTTTTCTATTTAAACCATATAGTTAACCATTTCCATTCAAATGCATTCTCACAAGAGGTTAGGTGTCAATTGAACATAAGTTCTTATATAAACACTTTAAATATTTTCACCATTAGAAATAAAATAGTGTTTTCTTTCTAAACAATCCATCATCCACAAAAACTGCATGCAAAATAAAAAGGATAATTTTGACCATAGGACACTCTTAACATCCATGAAAAAGCGGAATGAACTCATTCAAGTATGCTGCTACTCATTGACGAGAATGTATGAATTCTATAATTTTTCTTTCTTACAATATACTTTATTGCAAACTTTTCTAATTCAAATTTTTTCAAAACCTTTTAGACCAGCCACATACATACTTCCTTTGGGAGAAATAATGGCATAGATTAATGAATATATTACAAGAATGTAAAATATTTAGTATTACCAAATTTATTGTATTATGCTATTCAATTTTCTTATTGACCAACTAACAATTTCATGATAGAATATCATAAATTTCATAATTAGAAATAAGACAATATAAAGGATTTAGATTTCATATTGAGAATTAAGACAATAAAAAGGACTTAATTGGATCAACTATCAAAGTTTTACTAAATTTCCAACACGAAACTTTTCCTAGGGTCAGAATAAGGTGAATGTGATTTGTAATGCATAATATTCAACTTTATATTTCATTTATCTATTAAATATTTGTTTCAAATAATTGCAACTTCGAATCTTAATGAAGATGAGTCAACTTATACGGAAGAAAAAGTGGTGAAAGAGAAGTTGAAAAAATTGTATGATTGAAAAAATTAGATTTAGTTTTTAGAACTTTAGATGTTTCAATTATCGCAACAAATATCACTATGGTTGATTAAATAATTGTTCGATTTTTTTATTATTTAAAATGTTGGGTTTTAATAGGTTTAAAATACCATGAATTTACTATTAAAATATTTGTTAATTATTATTTTTATAACTTAGATATGTTTATAGAATAAAAAAACTGTAACAATCTCTATATTAAAACCAACTAAAATAATTAGTTCTAATCATACTAATTTAGAGCCACCAAAAGGCAATTAAAATTAAGACTCACTGATAGATTAATAGTAATCAATAATGGAGTAATTTAAAAAATAAAAAAAAAACTCAAAGTTGGAAGAGGTAGTAAAATATGAGTGAAAGATGTAGAGTTTTAAAACAGTTGTAACAACAAACAACTATTTAAAGAAGACAACTTTGGATTTGAGTGGACTTTAAAGTGACTTTCGGAAGAAAAAAATAAAATGTGCAAAAATAAAGGATTTCATGTTTTTATAGTTTTATTATATATATATATATATATATATATATATATATATATATATATATATATATATATATATATATATATATATATATATATATATATATATATATTGCATTAGCAAATGATATATTTTTATATATAAATTTCATAAGATTTAATAAAAAAATATTATAGCAACACGTGCATCGCACGGGGTTTTCCCCTAGTCTATATATCTATATCTATATAAATATCTAAAGGAAGCTTTTTTCCAAGCTCTAGGATGCTCCACATCATTTCCATTTATTTTTCAATAAATTTTTAATTTTATTAATATTTATTTATAATTTACAATTAAAGGAGACTTAAATTCATTATTACCACTAACTTATTATTATTAAATGCTACTTTTAGTGGAATAAAATATTTGGTGATGCCTATGAGCATTCTCAAGAAGAATAAAAACCTACGGTTATGGATTGCTAATAGGAATTAAACATAAAATTATTCATAACACAATGAAGGAAAATGTTTATCTATATCTATATCTATCTATACATATAAGTAAAAGAATCCCCAATGGAGCCTCCACAATAATTCTTGAATTTTTGCTTTTATTTTTGTCTATTAAAAAACTTCTCTTTTATTATTTATTAATTCCTACCTTTGTGTCCAACCCGCTACTACTAATAAATTCCAACATAGTAATAAATTTACACATTATATTATATTTAATCATAATTTTTGTATAAATGAGACTTTGATTTTAATTTTTGATATATAATTAAATATAAAAAAACAAGATTTTTTTTATATTAATCAATGTTCATTCTCAATTCATGAGACTTATGAGCTCAATTATGTGTTCATTCTAAACTCAATTTTATGTTCTTATATTAGTTACTTTTTATTGTTTTTGTTTTTATATTTATTACTATTTATTCTAAATGTTTTTTAAATTATATATTTATTTACATAGAAATTATATTATTATTAGAATTGGTCCAAATTTAAATTAATTGAATTAATAAATATATTTATCAATTATAATAGTTTAGATGAAATAAGAAATAATAAGTTGACCTTTAAAATTCTTTTTTTATGTAACCATTATGCATTGAATGGAGGAGTTTCACATTTACATGAATTATTACTTTAATTTACAATAAACTCATGAGTTAGTGGAATATGAGTGGAAGAAATAGAGTTTAAACTAATTATAACAAGAAATGACTATTTAAAGGAGAGATCTTTGGATGGTTAGGGTAGAGGTTTTGACAAAAAGAATCATATAAAAAATAAGAAGTAGAAGAAAGGAGCAAGTTTCACAAGAAGGTGTAGAATGCACAAAAAGGGTAAAGATTTTTATGTTCTTAATAGGTTTTAAGTTGACAAATAGGCAATGATTTTTGTAAAGTTATAGACATTGAGAAATTATGTATATTTTAATATTGTTCTTAAGAAAAATGTTTAATTTTTTGTATGATTGTATGATGTGTTAGATCTAAATGAGTTGCATATGTTCCACGAGCCTTCATAATCTTTGGTGTCACTTCTAAGAAGGAAATTACATTAGGTGCAAGAATCATATAGAAAACAAGGAGTAGAAGAAAGGAGCAAGTTGCACGAGATGTAGAATTCGCAAAAAGGATAAAGAATTTCATGTTCTTGATAGTTTGAAGTTGACAAATAGACAACAATTTTTTGTAAAGTTATAGGCATTGAGAAATAATGTATAGTTTAATATTGTTCTTTAGAAAAATATTAAATTTTATAGTTTTGTAAAATTGTATGATGTGCTAGATCTAAATGAGTTGCATATGTTCCTTGAGCCTTCATAACCTTCAGTGTCACTTCTAAGAAGAAATTACATTAGGTGCAATAATCATATAAAAAACAATGAGTAGAAGAAAGGAGCAAGTTTCACAAGATGTAGAAATCACAAAAAGGGTTAAAAAAAATTGTGTTCTTGATAGTTTGAAGTTAACAAATAGGCAACGGTTTTTTGTAAAGTTATAGGCATTAAGAAATGATGTATATTTTAATATTGTTCTTTATAAAAATGTTTAATTTTTGTCAAAAAAATGTTTAGTTTCATAGTTTTGTAAAATTGTATGATTTGCTAGATCTAAATGAGTTGCATATGTTCCTTGAAACTTCATAACCTTTGGTGTCATTTCTAAGAAGGAAATTACATTAGGTGTCTCTTCTCTATATCACAAAGGAAAAAAAATATCATTTTCTTCAACTATCATCATATCTAATGCCTTTAGTATATATTCTATCTAATACTTTTTATTTACAAATTCACATCTAAAATGGTTAATTTTAAATAAGAATAGTGCTTGAGGTAAAAACAACCAAATAAAGCTTTGATTTAAATGTTTCAATTCTTTTACAAATATTATATGTTTACTCTCCACTTTATGTAGCTTATTTAGATTATAAGTTGCATAAAAAACAATTATAATAAAATAAATCTTTCATTTCATATTGTGAATAATGACCATATATTTTTCATATCATTATAAAGAATAAAAATAAAGATTTGATTTTGATTGTTTTCTCTTTCTAAGTTTCCTATTAAATCTAAATTCCTTATTATCACTTTTCTTTTAAGTTTCAAATTTTGTTTTAATTAATATTTATGAATTATTAATTGATGAATAAACAAAGAAATAAAGAAAAATAAAATAAAGAGTAGTTACTTCCTAATTTCTATGATTTATATTTATTCATACACAACCATTAACTTATTTAATTTAAACTCATCCAAGCTTAATATAATAATAATATTTAGAGGATGTCACTGAAATTTGGAAGAAGAAAATAAAAATAGAATAACATTATAAGAGAAAAGCAAATGCAAGACGCACATTACAAATGTAAGTCACTTCCAAACATGTTTATCAATATATTATGATCACTTTCTTAGTATAACTTAGTTATTTTTATTCTAATATTTTAAAAGAAATATAAAATCTCATTATTTTCATCATTGAACTTTCACATATTAAACCATTATTTTTGTTTTTAAACATAAAGAATTTTTTTTACGTAGTGTTTATTTAGGCTATATGTTATATCAAAAAATATTCTCATTAGTATTGATCTTCAATTATTATCATTATTATTTTTATTCATTGTCTTACACATATTAAAAAATGCTATATCAAAAATATTCTTATTATTTATATTATTTTCACATGTCTTTATTATTAAAATTCATGCTCATAAATTCAAGATATTAAATAGAATGACATTTATTATTACTAAGTAAAATGAAGTTTAGTAAGATTTTATTTTGAACAATTAAGCTCACTAAAATTTGGACAATTGTGCATATTAAAAAACAATACACTATATAAGAATATGGCATAAATAAAAATTCAGCAATATATTAATGTAATACTATATTTTTAAAATACATAATTTATATCGACAACTTATGTATATATTTGTATAAAATATATATAAAATACTATATTTCCAAGTTACAGGACGCTCCACATCATCCTCATTTATTTTTCAATTATATTTTTAACTATATATTAAATAGTAGTGGGAAATGAAACTATTCATTATTTAAATGGCATTACAATATTAACTCATACATTATTCAAATTTTTAACAAGCATCTTCAGTTTAAACTCTAGAGTGATTCTCATGTTCTTAATATATATTTATAAATTTCATATGAAAGACACTTTAATTCACAATATTAACGCATAAAACTTAAATTTAAATAATAATTTTTTTTTTTTTTGACCAAAAATTTAAATAATGAATTTTTTCCTTTTGTTAATTTTTATTGATTCTAATACCATATTAACTTTACAAATTGTATATTACAATCTCGATATTGAGTAGTTATATTGATTGATTATTTTATTCTAAATGAACTCATTTTAAAAGTAAATGTTGTTTCATTATTCTTTTAATTTTCATAAGGAAATATTATAATTATTAAAATAGTTATTTATGTTCATCTTAATTTCCAAATTTATACTTCATTTCTATATATATATATATATATATATATATATATATATATATATATATATATATATATATATATATATATATATATATATATATATATTTGTTGAAAAACAATAATATTAATTTGCCAAAAAAAGTGGATAATATATATGACGACTTTTTGTTACATGGGAATCTAATTTGTGGTTTTGTTATTTACATGAAGCATGTCCATCATAGTTTCAATTGATCCTCCGAACATAAACCGATGGGCTTTTGGGTAGACTCTAAATTGAATTACAATATTAATGTATCATTAATTTTATTTGATCAGTTTCTTAACCCATGCCATTCTAATATTTATTACTATTTGAATTTCTCAAATAATTGTTAAATAATAAGACTTTTAATTTACATAGTTTTTATTGTCTAACTCTTCCTTTTCCTCTTTTCCATTGGTTAGTTTTCCAATAATATATAAAGGTGAATTGCATATATGGGAGGTAAATAGATGACACCTTACTTTCTCACTCACATTCTCATTTTATAGCCATTTTTAGCTTTTGATTCTATCATTCAAATTAGTAGTCTAGCTTTCTTCTATCCTTGAATATACTAAACATCCCCTCTTGATGAAGAGTATGACCAACTTTCAAATTTATGTGTCACTATTGTGATAGGCGCTATTTTTTTATTCGTAAATGGTAAGAATAAATTAATAGAGGATAGCAAAAGAGCTACTACTATGTATGGTAGTCATCAAACTATTAGTTCATTTAGCACTTTTGTTTTCTCTCCTTATCGTCTCTTCACTCTTTGTTTGTATTTCTTCAATGTTTCACTATCAAATCACAAATTTGGGATAGATTTTTAGCTTTCGATTCTCTTTTGCTATCCTCTATTAATTGATGAAGAGTGTGTTCTGTAACACCCTAGTATTTCTAAACAATAGAAATACCAAAACATACATATTAGCTTACATCAGAGTATAAATTTCCTTACTTAGATATGAATCTCTACAAGGAAATCGGAAACCAATAAATAACTTAAACAAATTTAAGTCATAAACTAATACAAAAGTAACAAGGAAAACATAAAGACGGAAGGAAGACTAAATATTCAATCTTCGTCATCGAAAGCATGCCACCTACTCGTGCCATACAACCTTCTTCTTCCCCGTTAACTGAAAAGCAACAACATTTGTAGGGTGAGATAACAAATCTCGGTGAGTCTTACCGTGACCCTCACCTATCACTCGGTCTATTTATAAAACATTTGTTTACTTCGTGATTTAATTAGTAAACCACGCACAATACCGATTGCACACACGATTGCTAAATACAAATCGCACACACACGGTCCGATCGTCAAATGCACACACGGTGCATTCATAACGCCCAACAATTGCACAATAGCGGTGAACCCTATCATCGAGCAAATCGCTATGTACAATAATTCATCCGAGCATAACACCGATCGCACATCCGCTAATCCGGTGAACCCTATCATTGAAGGCCTAGGTTTGGGGCTCATGACTTCCCCGCCTAGTATGTCTTTGCGAGCTCGGGTCGTCACCGCCTCGAATCCTAATTCCGATATTGATCATATACGAAATATCCTCTAATCACAAGACACACCCGCATTGGGCCGTCTCATATACACGATATAATATATATATACTGGATTAAGTCTCACACCATAATATGTTGCAATAACATATTATTATCCACATAAATTCTTAAAAATCCGTTTAGTCAACATTTAAGTTGTAAGTCATTTGGTTCCCACACGTATTTATATTTTACGGTTTTTGAAATACTCATAACATTAATCGTTATTTCAAAACCACTTTGAATTTGTATAAAAATTTCCAACGAAAATTCGGCTGAGTTTCCTCGTAATACTGGACATCCCAAAAATAATAATCACGAAAAAACCAGTCCAGGACATCAATTTGTTCAAAAATCATTAATTTTACACATATACAAAAATTTACGGTTTTTCCAATAGCTTTGAAAATTCAACCGAATCACACCAACGACTTTAAAACACATCCCAACAAACAGTATCCCACATAAATTCTTAGGGTGGTTAGGAAAAGGATTTAGAAGAAGTTTGAAGCCGAACGGAGCGTCGAAACGAAACATTGGATATTGGGAACATAGGAACTTCTCGACTTAATGCCCAATTCCGTTCCGTTTCGTTCTCCGATCGATCCCAAACTGCATTTCAATCCTAAACAACCACGTACAGCCATACACACAAATATTCCAGGCAAACAATAACAATTCAAAAATCAAAGCATTATGGTTTCGTTTTGAATTTTCAAACACGCGTCATTTTCGGAAAATAGCGTTTTTGACTCTAAAATTCTCGAAACTCCGAATTTTGAAAAATCATTCGAACATAACTCAAAAACGATATTTAAATTCCCTAAGCGAGTAAAACTCACCTCGTGTGATGAAAATCACACAAAACCGAAGCTCTCCGAAGCTCACGATTTCGAAACTTCACGTACACGCTCCGGATCCGCTCCAAACCCGGAACCGAACACTCCACATCAGTTGTTGAGCTTCCATTCATCAATACCAAGCTTCAATTTCACAAAAATCTCCATATTTTTCAAATTGGAGCTTCAAACCCATTAATGGTAACTTGAGTTAGAGAAGAAATTAGGGTGTGAAAGTGGTACCAATAGATAGAGGAAGAAAAATGGAAGAAAACGAGCTATAAAGCCCCTTACCCGGTGTTAAATGGAGGGAGATCTTCCCTTTTCTTTGTTTCTCCTCCACGCCTCCTTCCCCCTTTCTCTCACGGTTCTCTTTTCTCTCTCACTCACGTTCTTGTTTTTCTTTCTTCTTTCTTCTATTATTATTTCTTTCATTTATTTCCTTTCTTTATTCCTTCTTTCACCCTTTGACTTTTTTCTTCTTTTTTTTTTTCTTCTTTCATCCGTGTGCTCTCTCTCTCTCTCTCATTTCTTCTTTCTTACTTTACCTTCTTATTTCCACCCAAGTGGGGAATGAGAGAGTATTTGGATATTTTTGGAGTCTTGAAAATCATTTAACGGAAGTGGTATAAATCCTGAAATACCCTTAGAGTTCTAATTCCCACTCAGTTACCCATTTAAATTATTTACTCTAGCAATTATAAATTGCTTTCGTAACATCCTCATATCCGTGACTTGATTTATTACCTATTCGAGTAATAAATCATTCGTTAAATTTCTTAATTTGAAATTAACGAAATTGGGGATGTTACAATCACCCCAACTTGAAAAATTTTGTCCTCAAAATTTGACAAACATACTTCAAGAGAACATATACGAATATCTAATCCGCATATCGTTCTTCAATTCCCACATAACATCATCGGTCGAAAAACGATTACAAACAACTTAAATAATCGTAATTGTTCTCGTCCGAAGTGTCTACTCTCCATGATCTAAGATATTACTTGGATATGGCTTAAATGATTTAATTAATCAAAGATCCATCCATTCTAACTCAACGGTTGTGAAATTCTTACAATACGGGATCATCGATTCAACACTCTTTGGTTTATTCCTTTTTGCCGACTCAGAGCTATTTCCAATTCTCAAGGCATACACAATAGATCCCTATTTAAAATCATGAGTCAGAGAATCCTTCTCATGAGGCTTCTCTTACGTGAAAGCATAAGCTATCTCTTGTTGATTCAAAGATCAAAACACCGCCTAAACTCTTCCCAAGGCCACCGAGCATTTGAAATCCTGGGGACAGATTCGGAAAGATAAAGATTGAAACAGAAATCAACCTGCCTTTCTACTCTAGAAACATTCTTCACCATTGAAATTTCATTCAAACGACTGACCTTTACGAGGTGACCAAATGAGTGAAATAACTACTGTGAGAATCTTCGGATAACCTACTATACAAACCAATTAGTTCTCCTAACTCCTTACTTCTGTAACCAACGATAGCTGCTCCAAATCCGATCATGACTTCTACTTTACTAGAATCCACAGTCACACTAGATTGGGATACCACATGTTTCTCCTTTATTGAAATCTATTGACACTCCTGACTGGGATCTCACAAGTTCCCAAAATTTTACTACAGACACTCATAATTCATACTTCTAGGGTTTAGCCTATCCCTTTCCTCACGAGTATATTGAGAACAACGCAGAGATGTAAATCACGATTCACAAAGTGATCTTAGTGTACACCAAAATGTTATCGGTGAGAATTTCAACAACTAGTCTAAGTACACGGTGAAAAACTCGGTTCATGTAATCCATGAATACCATAGGAGAATTAGTTAAGCGAAGGCATCACTACTCACTCGTAATGTCCATATCTAGTATGGAAAGTTGTCTTGAGCAACTAAAACCCTAACTTTTAATTAAAGATAACCCGACCTTAGACTAATCTTTGAAAACACTGTCGCGCTCTCGGCCGACACGCAAATCATCTATACTTGGCAAGGATACTTATTCCTAATAGTAACTTTGTCCATCTCAAGTAATCCATACCCGATCTCCTGCTCCCATCTTTCCATTCAACAAGTCACCCGGAACACCCCAACTTGTATTAAACTAGAGAGCATCACGTTAGATTTTTTATGGGATCTTGCACTATTAGAACTTGGGTTAAACTCATCCTACCATCGAGTTCATGATTATCTCACAAATGGGTAAAGGTTTTGTAAAAATTTTCTTGAAAACATTTGGATATGAAATAATTTTCCCACTTACCCATAGGAGTTTGTTTCTTTGCTAACCCGAAATACTAATAAGACATATTCACCCTCGTGCCTCAGTCTTTGAAGCTCAATTCCTAAATCCGGATAGTTTCAGAAACATGTATGGCTTTTCCGAACCTATAAGTCAGATGACTATTCCAACCAACCATTCCTTGAATGAAATCTACTATTCATTCACTGGATTCCATCAACAATAGTGATACAAGGATGCACCCATCTCAAATATCAAAATATTATTTGGATTAGGGACGATTAATAATATTATACAAATGTTACTAACTCAGTAATCATTAACGGTAGTAACTGATAACGATAAGAGTTGCTAATGTAGCTTATGAACCGAAAATCTCATGCATTGCGGATGGATTACGTCAAAGCCCTGGACTTTGTTTCATTGAATAGAGACGCAGTGAGAAAGTGAACCAACTATCTTCCATGCAAAGCAACATTTCTTGATCGATCGTTTGGAATAGCATCGTCATAAGTTACATTATCTATAGCTAAAGCTTCGTTAAAGTATCACAAACATTCCTCGTACTCTCCTTCAAATTTGCCGCACCATACGGTTTCGTTATAACTTATTACATACTTTGAAATTTCATTATCATGGTCCTTAAGATCATTAGCTAAGGTATGGATCATATGTCAAACGACTTTTCTAAAGTCAACCATTCTCTTGAATGGAGTCTAATACTCAATTACTCAAGCATAAGGGAATCTAACAACATAGATCCCTCGCTTGATACATACCCGCTTTACTAGCTAAGTAGGATTTACTCTTAGCGGAATGTTTATGTTTGGATTCATCACGGAGTTGAGTTAGTTATTATAACATCAAAGAAATAATCAAAATAGAAGGATTTTTCCACGGAATCAAACGGGCACAAAATAATGCTTCCAGCGTTGATCCCGAGAACAATTCTCACCATTTTATTTATTCCTTTGGTCCCACAACCCTCCAAACTCTACAAATCTCCAAACCTAACCATAACCCTAAAGTATCCATTAGGTAAGGAATGTGTTGCCTAACGGTGAATAAGGCAATTCACACTCAATTGATTCAGTCTTTCTATAGGACAACATTACTTCCAATACTTTTAAGTAATTGAAAGTTTTACTCTTGTGGCATAATGTTGAAATGGTTCATAGTTATTGGCTTTTAAAACTCTACTGATTTGTTGAAAGGCTATAGCTGCTATCCACCATTTCCGAGGAATAGGTCCATTGGAAGACTAGAATAATTATCATCCTAAACCAATGTCTAGGAATCTCATCTTAACAGCTGGAAGTTCTCTTTCCAATTCCCAAGCCTCTAATGGGTTTATGTTCTACAACCGCTTCAAGATTTAACAACTTAGGGTAAGGCAGAAGTACATTTCAGAATACCATTGAACAATTAGTTCAAATCCTACTCGGATGTGTAGACATTTTCGTTAGCTTTCCAACGCATCCCGGAACATAAAAATCGGAGTTCCGGATTAAAAGTTATGAATAAAATAAGTTGGAGAACTGACGAAAATTTCTCACAGATCGAGACCGGCTTGCTTCATACTATCTACCAATCGGCTTGAATATATTTTCCTCACATGTGACATCTCATTTTCCTTATCGCAGTCATTTCTTAAAATCAATTAACGGTCCATGAGTGCCATCCAAATTTATCGATTACCACGCCCATTCCATAACTAGGTTGGAAACGAAGTTTTCGGGAATAGATTAAAAAGATGTTCCTCAAGTTCCTCATCTAAAAGTTTAACAATATAATCCAATCTAGGTGCAGTCTTTCAATAAATAATCACTCTTTCAGAAATATTGCCGTAGCGGGAAAATGTTTGAATCCCAAAGACATGTCACCATCAAAGTCACCCATCGATCTTATCTTAATTGGGACTCGGTTCAAATCGTAATTAGACTAATTCGGTTAGCATTTGGTTCTGTAGCCAATACTGAGATTGCACTACAGCTTAATATCTCATCTTCATAGCATTTAGCAATGTGGCTTTAAGGAAAAAGGAGCCTGATCAAAACTTGCAGTTATCCGGAGAATGTCTCTAACTGCGATCTTAGTTGGGGTTACTCTAACCATAAGGTAAGATTAACTATGAAACAATGTTTCAAGACTGATAAACCGACTATCAACGATCGAGGATTTCAAGTGTCGATTACTCTTAACGGATCATACGGTGATTATCATTCTTATTGCCTAAAGGCTTTTCTTACTTGTAATTCCCTGCAGACCTACAATAGCTTCCATCGCAATTCTACAATTGCACTGGTTCATCGATTGAACATTCGCCCACGCTTTTCGAACCAATTTGGCCGCCCATCGCTTACTTGAGAACACCAATTGTAGCCCTTTGCTTTCATTTGCGTGCTCGATCAACCGAGAAGGCCGAATTCCTATGGTTTAGGGTTTGGACATTTTCGGAGTGAGGCGACTAATCGTCATAATTCTCAAGAACTCACATGAAACATTGAGTGGATCTCGACTCAATACTTCACATAATATCTTGAAAGGTTCGACATTTAATTGTCTAAGTCCCTACCGACTTATCTAACCTTCGACCAAACGGTCACTACGTCCGACTAGTCGAATCGCTTCGATACCAAAATGTAACACCCTAGTATTTCTAAACAATAGAAATACCAAAACATACATATTAGCTTACATCAGAGTATAAATTTCCTTACTTAGATATGAATCTCTACAAGGAAATCTGAAACCAATAAATAACTTAAACAAATTTAAGTCATAAACTAATACAAAAGTAATAAGGAAAACATAAAGACGGAAGGAAGACTAAATATTCAATCTTCTCATCTCGAGCATGCCACCTACTCGTGCCATACAACCTTCTTCTTCCTCGTTAACTGAAAAGCAACAACATTTGTAGGGTGAGATAACAAATCTCAAAGTGAGTCTTACCGTGACCCTCACCTATCACTCTGGCCTATTTATAAAACATTTGTTTACTTCGTGATTTAATTAGTAAACCACGCGACAATACCGATTGCACACACGATTGCTAAATACAAAGCGCACACACACAGTCTTTGATCGTCAAATGCACACACGAGTGCATTCATAACGCCCAACAATTGCACAATAGCAAGTGAACCCTATCATCGAGAGCAAATCGCTATGTACAATAATTCATCCGAGCATAACACCGATCGCACATCTCGCTAATCCGGTGAACCCTATCATTGAAGGCCTAGGTTTAGGGGCTCATGACTTCCCGCCTAGTATCTTTGCGAGCTCGGGTCGTCACCCGCCTCGAATCCTAATTCCGATATTGATCATATACCGAAATATCCTCTAATCACAAGACACCCGCATTGGGTAGTCTCATATACACGATATAATATATATATACTTGGATTAAGTCTCACACCATAATATGTTGCAATAACATATTATTATCCACATAAATTCTTAAAAATCCGTTTAGTCAACATTTAAGTTGTAAGTCATTTGGTTCCCACACACGCTTTATATTTTACGGTTTTGCCAAATACTCATAACATTAATCGTTATTTCAAAACCACTTTGAATTTGTATAAAAATTTCCAACGAAAATTCGAATGAGTTTCTCCGTAATACTGGACATCCCAAAAATAATAATCACCAAAAAAACCAGGTCAGGACATCAATTTGTTCAAAAATCATTAATTTTACACATATACAAAAATTTACGCTTTTTCCAATAGCTTTGAAAATTCAACCGAATCACACCAACGACTTTAAAACACATCCCAACAAACAAGATCCCACATAAATTCTTAGGGTGGTTAGGAAAAGGATTTAGAAGAAGTTTGAAGTTCGAACGGAAGCGTCGAAACGAAACATTGGATATTGGGAACATAGGAACTTCTCGACTTAACGCCCAATTCCGATTCGTTTCGCTTCTCCGATCGATCCCAAACCGCATTTCAATCCTAAACAACCACGTCATACCATACACACAAATATTCCAGCAAACAATAACAATTCAAAAATCAAAGCATTATGGTTTCGTTTTGAATTTTCAAACACGCGTCATTTTTTCGAAAATAAGCGTTTTTGATTTCTAAATTCTCAAACTCCGAATTTTGAAAAATCATTCGAACATAACTCAAAAACGATATTTAAATTCCTAAGCGAGTAAAACTCACCTCGTGTGATGAAAATCACACAAAACCGAAGCTCTCCGAAGCTCACGATTTCGAAACTTCACGTACACGCTCCGGATCCGCTCCAAACCCGGAACCGAACACTCCACATCAGTTGTTGAGCTTCCATTCATCAATACCAAGCTTCAATTTCACAAAAATCTCCATATTTTTCAAATTGGAGCTTCAAACCCATTAATGGTAACTTGAGTTAGAGAAGAAATTAGGGTGTGAAAGTGGTACCAATAGATAGAGGAAGAAAAATGGAAGAAAACGAGCTATAAAGCCCCTTACCCGGTGTTAAATGGAGGGAGATCTTCCCTTTTCTTTGTTTCTCCTCCACGCCTCCTTCCCCCTTTCTCTCACGGTTCTCTGTTTCTCTCTCTCACTCACGTTCTTGTTTTTCTTTCTTCTTTCTTCTATTATTTCTTTCATTTATTTCCTTTCTTTATTCCTTCTTTCACCCTTTGACTTTTCTTTTTTTTTTTCTTCTTTCATCCGTGTGCTCTCTCTCTCTCTCATTTCTTCTTTCTTACTTTACCTTCTTATTTCCACCAAGTGGGAATGAGAGAAAGTATTTGGATATTTTGAGTCTTGAAAATCATTTAACTAAGTGGTATAAATCTCGAAATACCCTTAGAGTTCTAATTCCCACTCGATTACCCATTTAAATTATTTCTCTCTAAAGAATTATAAATTGCTTTCGTAACATCCTCATATCCGTGACTTGATTTATTACCTATTCGAGTAATAAATCATTCGTTAAATTTCTTAATTTGAAATTAACGAAATTGGGGATGTTACATGTTCCTACTATCATTGAATGTATTAAGCCTCTCCTCTTGATGGATAATAGGATCAACTTTCACATTTATGTGTGTCACTACTGTTATAGCCATTTTTTTGAAACGTAAGTGGTAAAAATAAATTAATAGAGGATAACGAAAAAACTACTACTATGTATGGTAGCCAACAGATTATTGGTATAGGACTTGGAAGAGACAAAAGTTGTCGCACTATAGTTTTTTTTGTAAATGAAAATAAATATGGTTATGGGATTTTAGTTTGATTTCTATTATATGTACTTGATTTCTATTATTATCTTTAGATTGACTGAAGTTGATAATAATAATCATTTTCTTTGTCGTCTATTCATTCTTTCAAATGGAACCTTTAGACTACTCCGCTCTCTTTTTCATCTAATTAAAATAGTTCTATATTTATTAATAATTGGTACACAATTACCTATTGAATTTTGAATTTTGAATTTTTGTACAATTAATCATCAATTTTGTTTTTTGTTGTAGTTTTTACGCTAACTTTTGAAAAAAAAATAAAGAGAATTTGTTAACTAATAGTGGGAAATGAAACCATTGTATTCAAATTATTCATTATTTAAATGACATTACAATATTAACTCATGCATTAATCAAATTTTTAACATATATTTTCAGTTTAAATATCATTACAATTATTTTTATATATTTAGGGTTATGATTAAATTTATTATGAGTATACAAATGTTATAAATTCAGTTAAAAAGATAGTCTTCTCAATTTCATTTAAATAAATTAATATTTTCTTTAATAAATTGAATCATGTGTGCTTATATTATGCTAACCGAAGTTCATTTTTATTTATTAGCCAAACAATTATTCAAACCCAAAAATATTATATTAAGTGAATATGGTAAAAACAACTTAGGCGTTCAAAGATAAACTCCTTAGCATTATTTCTATAGTGTAAAAAAAACAATTTATTCACTTTTTTATAACTGTTATATAATTTTGTTTGTTTCTATTTGTAAATATTGTCTACTATTTTACATTTATATGGTACTTACTTATTTTTAATTTTTATAGAATAATTTATTCAAATGAAAGCCCACTCCTTTGAAAATATTAAAAGAAAGTTGTTTTAATATATAGATTAATTAGATAAGTATGTCGTAATTATATCCATGTTACTCTAAATTAGATAACATAAGTATTGACTAATTTGGTCTTTTGGAAGAGAGAATTGGTTGATAATTCATTGTAATTTTAAAATATTCTTATGAAAATGGTGAATAATCTAGGTTCTTTAAATTTCTATTTTCATTACCTTTTATCATTACAATATTTATGGTTCTTATAATATTTATTAACATCATATAATACTAAACTAAATTATATTAAATGGTATGAAAATTATTATTCCTTTCATTCTAATCATATGTATTTAAATTATATCTTTAGTATTTTCTAAAATAATATTTATATAAACCCGTGCATCGCACGGGGTTATCCCCTAGTAAATATCTAAAGGAAGCTTTTTTCCAAGCTCTAGGATGCTCCACATCATTTCCATTTATTTTTCAATAAATTTTTTAATTTTATTAATATTTATTTATAATTTACAATTAAATGAGACTTAAATTCATTATTACCACTAACTTATTATTATTAAATGCAACTCTTAGTGGAATAAAATATTTGGTGATGCCTATGAGCATTCTCAAGAAGAATAAAAACCTACGATTATGGATTGCTAATAGGAATTAAACATAAAATTATTCATAACACAATGAAGGGAAATGTTTATCTATATCTATATCTTATATACATATAAGTAAAAGAATCCCCAATGGAGCCTCCACAATAATTCTTGAATTTTTGCTTTTATTTTTGTCTATTAAAAAACTTCTCTTTTATTATTTATTAATTCCTACCTTTGTGTCCAACCCACTACTACTAATAAATTCCAACATAGTAATAAATTTACACATTATATTATATTTAATCATAATTTTTGTATAAATGAGACTTTGATTTTAATTTTTAATATATAATTAAATATAAAAAACAAGATTTTTTTTATATTAATCAATGTTCATTCTCAATTCATGAGACTTATGAGCTCAATTATGTGTTCATTCTAAACTCAATTTTATGTTCTTATATTAGTTACTTTTTATTGTTTTGTTTTTTATATTTATTATTATTTATTCTAAATGTTTTTTTAAATTATATATTTATTTACATAGAAATTATATTATTATTAGAATTGGTCAAAATTTAAATTAATTGAATTAATAAATATATTTATCAATTATAATAGTTTAGATGAAATAAGAAATAATAAGTTGACCTTTAAAATTCTTTTTTTATGTAACCATTATGCATTGAATGGGAGGGTTTCACATTTACATGAATTATTGCTTTAATTTACAATAAACTCATGAGTTAGTGGAATATGAGTGGAAGAAATAGAGTTTAAACTAATTATAACAAGAAATGACTATTTAAAGGAGAGATCTTTGGATGGTTAGGGTAGAGGTTTTGACAAAAAGAATCATATAAAAAATAAGAAGTAGAAGAAATGAGCAAGTTTCACAAGAAGGTGTAGAATGCACAAAAAGGGTAAAGATTTTTATGTTCTTAACAGTTTTAAGTTGACAAATAGGCAATGATTTTTTGTAAAGTTATAGACATTGAGAAATTATGTATATTTTAATATTAATTGTTCTTAAGAAAAATGTTTAATTTTTTGTATGATTGTATGATGTGTTAGATCTAAATGAGTTGCATATGTTCCACGAGCCTTCATAATCTTTGGTGTCACTTCTAAGAAGGAAATTACATTAGGTGCAAGAATCATATAGAAAACAAGGAGTAGAAGAAAGGAGCAAGTTGCACGAGATGTAGAATTCGCAAAAAGGATAAAGAATTTCATGTTCTTGATAGTTTGAAATAGACAACAATTTTTTGTAAAGCTATAGGCATTGAGAAATGATGTATAGTTTAATATTGTTCTTTAGAAAAATATTAAATTTTATAGTTTTGTAAAATTGTATGATGTGCTAGATCTAAATGAGTTGCATATGTTCCTTGAGCCTTCATAACCTTCAGTGTCACTTCTAAAAAGAAATTACATTAGGTGCAATAATCATATAAAAACAAGGAGTAGAAGAAAGGAGCAAGTTTCACAAGATGTAGAAATCACAAAAAGGGTAAAAGAATTTTGTGTTCTTGATAGTTTGAAGTTGACAAATAGGCAAACGATTTTTGTAAAGTTATAGGCATTAAGAAATGATGTATATTTTAATATTGTTCTTTATAAAAATGTTTAATTTTTTGTCAAAAAAAATGTTTAATTTCATAGTTTTGTAAAATTGTATGATTTGCTAGATCTAAATGAGTTGCATATGTTCCTTGAAACTTCATAACCTTTGGTGTCACTTCTAAGAAGGAAATTACATTAGGTGTCTCTTCTCTATATCACAAAGGAAAAAAATATCATTTTCTTCAACTATCATCATATCTAATGCCTTTAGTATATATTCTATCTAATACTTTTTATTTACAAATTCATATCTAAAATGGTTAATTTTAAATAAGAATAGTGCTTGAGGTAAAAACAACCAAATAAAGCTTCAGATTTAAATGTTTCAATTCTTTTACAAATATTATATGTTTACTCTCCACTTTATGTAGCTTATTTAGATTATAAGCTGCATAAAAAACAATTATAATAAAATAAATCTTTCATTTCATATTGTGAATAATGGCCATATATTTTTCATATCATTATAAAGAATAAAAATAAAGATTTGATTTTGATTGTTTTCTCTTTCTAAGTTTCCTATTAAATCTAAATTCCTTATTATCACTTTTGTTTTATGTTTCAAATTTATTTTAATTAATATTTATGAATTATTAATTGATGAATAAACAAAGAAATAAAGAAAAAATAAAATAAAGAGTAGTTACTTTGTAATTTCTATGATTTATATTTATTCATACACAACCATTAACTTATTTAATTTAAACTCATCCAAGCTTAATATAATAATAATATTTAGAGGATGTCACTGAAATTTGGAAGAAGAAAATAAAAATAGAATAACATTATAGGAGAAAAGCAAATGCGAGACGCACATTACAAATGTAAGTCACTTCCAAACATGTTTATCAATATATTATGATCACTTTCTTAGTATAACTTAGTTATTTTTATTCTAATGTTTTAAAAGAAATATAAAATCTCATTATTTTCATCCTTAAACTTTCACATATTAAACCATTATTTTTGTTTTTAAACAAAAAGAATTTTTTTTGCGTAGTGTTTATTTAGGCTATATGTTATATCAAAAAAATATTCTCATTAGTATTGATCTTCAATTATTATCATTATTATTTTTCTTCTTTGTCTTACACATATTAAAAAATGCTATATCAAAAATATTCTTATTATTTATATTATTTTTCACATGTCTTTATTATTAAAATTCATGCTCATAAATTCAAGATATTAAATAGAATGACATTTATTATTACTAAGTAAAATGAAGTTTAGTAAGATTTTATTTTCAACAATTAAGCTCACTAAAATTTGGACAATTGTGCATATTAAAAAACAATACACTATATAAGAATATGACATAAATAAAAATTCAACAATATATTAATGTAGTACTATATTTTTAAAATACATAATTTATATCGACAACTTATGTATATATTTGTATAAAATCTATATAAAATTAAAGGAAAAAAATTATATAACAACTCGTGCATCGCACGGGTATTCCCCTAGTAAATATCTAAAGGAAACTTTTTTCCAAGCCTCTAAGATGCTCCACATCATCCTCATTAATTTTTCAATTAGATTTTCAATTATTATTAATATCTTTTTTATAATTTACACATATAAGGAGACTTATATTAATGATTATATATTAAGGCTAAATTATTAAGACCCTTTATATTTTTTCAGTTATTATATAATTAAAGACAATAAGTGTATTGATATGAGTTGAATAAAAATAAAAAGACATAAAGTTTGATGACTAGGAGAATTGAGCATTATTTTATTATTTATAAAAATAAAAACCACATGAAACATAAAAAAAATGTAGACTTTAGCTTCATATCTTTTTAAGAAAAATTGTGTTCACTTCTATATTTATATTTATTTATAACTTTCATGGATTTTTTGTTGTAAGAATAGTGTATTTTCCTCTTTTATTTTTAGAAAGGAACAAAAAGTATTGGGCGATGGTTAATCTTTGGGTTACCTTTGGTCAAAAAGAAAACTTTTGGTTACTTTGGGTTTATTAATTTAAATTTTGTTTTAATAGTTCTCTTATACTTTATTTAGCTTATTTATTTATCTTTATCTATATATACCATCAATAAAAATATTTTTATATATATATATATTGATTTTTCGAATTTATATTTGTTTTAATTATTATTCATTCTAAACTAATGTCATAACTTTACTAAGTCACAAGAAAACAAAGTGTTACTATTTATATAATTTTTTTATGGAATAGCATTATGATGGAATAAAATTAATTCAATTTTTTTTACTATTTGGAAATAATTTTCATATAAATAGTACATCATATATATATATATATATAAATTTGTATATAAAAATTGAATATTTCTCATATAAAATATATTTTAATTTTATCTTTTATACAATTTAATATTAGACATCATTTTTATTTTTTTAAATAATCACTACTTATTTTAAATTCATGAGATGAAGGTTTTTTTTATTTCTTCTTTTTTGATTTCAAAGACATCTATATATTATGACAAATCTCATTAGACTATTTTACGATATACTTGCTTACAATGAAATTGTATTTTATTATTATTATTATTATTATTATCATTAAAATTGCTAGAAACCTAATTTAGTTGTCTTTAATCTAATTCCTTTTTGAAACAGAAAATAATTATTAGACCTTTTGAAATTCTTCATGATGTAACATTTATGCAATATTAAAAGGGAAGTATATAACATTAATATGAATTATTCCCTTAATTGACAATAAATTCATGAGTTAGTAAAATATTAGTGGAAGATGTAGAGTTTTAGTCGGTTATAATAAGAAATTACTATTTAAAGTGAACAATTTTGGAGGGTGAGAAGAGAGATCTTGGCAAAAAAAATTATAGTCAAAAACAATATTTACATATGAGTAGAAGAAATGAGTGAGTTTCACAAAGAAAAGACGAGATCTGCAAAAAAAATTGGTTTCGCATGTTTGGATCACTTAGTGAACAACGCAATTGATGCAACAATGTTTGGTAAAGCTATGGGAATTCGGAATCATGTTTAATTTTGATATTATTCTTTAGAAAAATATTTAGTTTTAGTAGCTTATGTGAAATTATATAATGTGCTAGGTCTACATGATTTTTATCTCTACTTAGAGAGCACATAGATGTGAAAAACAAGATGTACATATGAGTATAAGAAATGAGTGAGTTTCACAAGAAAAGACATGCAGGAAAAAAAATAGAAGGTTTCATGTTTGGACAACTTTGAAGTAGATAGAGTGTGCAATTGATGTAACGATGTTTTGTAAAGCCATGGGCATTCTGAAGTCATGTTTAATTTTGATATTGTTCTTTAGGCAAATATTTAGTTTTCATAGCTTATGTGAAATTATATAATGTGCTAGGTCTAAATGATTTGCTTATGCTCCTTTTATCTCTACTTAGAGAGTGCATGGATCAAATGTGGTGAATATAGCATTTTGTTTCTAATTTTAAATACTTTTTTAAACAACTTCTCTAACTTATGACTTCTCAAAATTTTCACAAAAATTAACATTAATCATGGTTACAATGTCAAATAATATATATTAGATGTAATGAAAAGTTACTATGAATGATACCTTTGTTGATTAAAATTAAAAAATAAAATGAATGATGCCTTTAAATACTCTTGAAGGAAATTTAACCACCATTACATTTAAAGCCAAGCAAATGAAAGGGTTTTTAATAATAATTTGTTAAGTAAAAAGAAAAATAAAATAAAATAAAATGAAAAAAATTGTGTTTAATATATTAAATATCTTTAGGACCCAACATGTATAAATGACCTATCGGTTTTTAAGTCCTTTGTAATATAGGACCAACTTACTATTTAATATATTAGTGGTCTTTAGAACCCAATTGTAATCTTAGTTAGATGCATGAATTTCAGTTTTTTATCCCTAATATGATGCTTTATTGAGAACTAATGACTAATGATATTCCATATAGCTCACATCTTATGGTTTTACCGTTAATCCATCTGATGGTTATACTTTATAGAATACCATATTTTGTAAAAGAAAAAAAGGATATCAAAGGTTTCTAAATTTACATGATCAAAATTGATATTTACATATATTAAGAAACCAATAGGTTATAATAATATTATCTATCTATATAAATATCTAAAGGAAGCTTTTTTCCAAGCTCTAGGATGCTCCACATCATCTTCATTTAATTTCCAACTTATATCTCAATATTCCTATTTTACTTAATTAATGTCCACTCAACCAATATGACATCCAATATTTAAAATGAATCTCACTTTCCCAATAATTATTAAATATCACAATATATTTTCAATTCATTTTTTACTGACTCCCTAAATATAATTTTAAAATTCAAATTAATATATTATTTAAATAAAATTATAAACATTAAAAATATGTTAAATTATTCTATTTATTTAAAATATTAAAAAGGTGTTAAATACTATATTGTGAAGTTTTGTAAACCAAATTTATTCTCTAATTTTCATAAGGGAAAAAAAATAGGAAGACATATTGTGCAATTAAGTATGTTTTTGTTGCTTCAAAAAGAAAAGTATGTTTTTGTTAACCTCTTTATCTCTTTTTACCACTTTATTTATCCTTATTTAGTAAGTATAATATTTGATATTAAATTTGATTGTTAAATGAATTGTAAATCTAATTTTAGATCCACTATGCATGCATTGCCTGTCACTCTTACAATCAGTTGTGATATATATCACCCGTTTATTATTGCATAGATAAATTGTCATTATAAGCCAATCGTATTCTTTTAACCTTCACACACTTACGGTTTTATAATCCCTTTAACTTCTCATTTTTACAATCCTTTGTAACATGTCACCCTATTTAATATTGAATATATAAATTGTCATTATAAGCCAATTGTAAATTGTCATTATATAATTTGAGGGAGAGCTTTACCGCCATTTGTGGTCCTACCCGCTCGAGGATTAGTCTCTCTGTGATTTGCGCATAGGATACCTACCAGTTTATACCAAAAAAAGTTTGTAACCTTCACACTCACGATTTATAATCTATTTATATAGAGACTTTTATTCCCCCGGCTTTATACACAGTACCCTTTTCATCTCATTTGTGCACCTTTCTCTTTTGCATCTTCAACCATTTCACCTACTAACACATTACGGTTTAGTCACACTATGATCATGACTACTAACAAGTAATTACTTCAACTGATCTCAAACCATTTTAATAGTCTACCCACAGACAACAAGTGTAACAAAGAGTGCCCTACATGCATGCAACAAATTGATAAGCAAATGATGCGTTGAAGGTAATTGGTGCATTGGATTGTCTATAAGAGAGAGTTGGAGGTTTTGGAGATTATAGGGGTATGCATGGAATTGGAGATCAGAGTCATTACATGTAGTAGTTTGAAGTTTTATTGGTAATTGGGGAAAGGTAATGTTGTATATATATTCAATCAAAGGAAATAAGTATGCTGAATCTATGAATAAAAAGGAATCCAAATTGTAAATGTTATGGTGTTTAAAAGGCATTTGTAAAATACTTGGATGCTAGGAAAACGATAAATTTTTTCATAAGTTTTAGTCTCTTATTAGTGAAATCTCACTAATTCTTTTTAACTTGCAAGTCAAACCTACTTTTGAAAGGTTAAAGTGTCTATTATTTGCTTTACAGAGTCAACGACATAGATAAAGTTAAATTGACTTTTAAATTTTTAAAATAAAATTAAACAAAATTACTTAATAAAAAACTTGCAATTTTATGGAAAAAATTTATTATGGAAATCGGATGTTAATTAATCAAATTTTACTAACAAATAACTAATGAAATTAAAGTAAATTTTTTTTAAGAAATTAAATCATGCGTGTGTTTATATTATGTTGCATACCTATGACATGAATAAAAACTTAAGAGGTATGAATGAAACATAAACTCCATTGTGTTTCTATTTTAAACATTGTCTACTAATTTGCATTCATATTGTGCTTACTTATTTTAAAATTTAATAGAATTCATTTAAAGCGTGCTCCTTTGTAAATATAAAAAAAATTGAATTTAATTTTTAGTTGTACTAATGTTAAAGTTAGATAAAACTTTTGAATAATATATTTAAACAATGAATTAGATAAGTATGCCAAAATTATATTCAAGTTGCTCTAAACTAAATAACATAACTATTGCCTAATTTAGTCTATTGCAAGAGAGAAGTAGTTAATATTTCATGATAATTCTAAAACATTAATATGAAAATGGTGAATAGTCTAAGTTCCTTAAATTTAATTTGCTTCAACTAATATCATTACAATATTTATAGTTCTTATTGGTATAATATTTATTAACATCATATAATACTAAACTAAAATATTTAAAAATTAATTTTCATTTTCTCTATGTTTGTTTAAAATTTAATATCTTAATAAATTGTATGAAAATTATTATTACTTTCTTTCTAATTATATGTAACATCCCTAATTTCGTTAATTTCAAATTAAGAAATTAACGAGTGATTTATTATCCGAATAAATAATAAATCAAGTTTCGGATAAGAGGCTGTTACGAAAGCAATTTATAATTGCCAGAGAAAATAATTTAAATGCATAACTGAGTGGAAATTAGTACTCTAAGGGTATTTTAGGATTTATACGACTTCCGTTAAATGATCTCCGAGACACAAAAAGTATCCAAAATACTCTCTCATTCCACACTTGTGATAAAATAAGAAAGAATTAAGAAAGAGAAGAAAACGTGGCAGAGAGAGAGAGAGAGAGATAAGAAGGAATTAAGAAAGGAATGAATAGTGAAATGAATAAAATAAAGGAAAGTGAAAGAAATAAGAAAGAAGCATGCGTGAGAGAGAGAGAGAAAAAAAAAAAGGACCGTGAGAAGAGAGGAGGGGGAAAACGAAGGAGAAGGAGAAAGAGGGGAGGAGATCTCCTCAATTTGGAACCAGGGTAAGGGCTTTTGGCCTTGTTTTCTTCCATTTTTCGTACTCTATCTATTGGTACCACTTTCACACCCTAATTTATTCTCTAACTCAAGTTGCCATTAATGGGTTTTGAAGCTCAAAATTGGGGATTTATGGATTTAAGCGAAATTGAAGCTTGGAATTGATGATTGGAAGCTCAACAACTGACGTGGAGTGTTCGGTTCGGGTTTGGAGCGGATCCGGCGTGTTCGTGTGTTATGTGTCGATCGAGCTTCGGAGAGTTTCGGTTGTTCGTGATTTTCATCACGATAGGTGAGTTTTACTCGCTTAGGGAATTTTAAACATCGTTTTTGAACCATGTTTGAATGATTTTCAAATTTCGAAGTTTCGAGAATTTTAGAGTCAAAAACGCTTATGTTCGAAAAATGACGCGTGTTTGAAAATTTAAAACGAAACCATAATGCTTTGATTTTTGAATTGATATGTTTGGACTGGATTATGTGGAATATTGTTTGTTTGAATGTGTTTTAAAGTCGTTGGTGTGATTCGTTGAATTTTCAAAGCTATTGGAAAACCGTAAATTTTTGTATATGTGTAAAATTAATGATTTTTGAACAAATTGATGTCTGGACTGGTTTTTGGTGATTATTATTTTTGGGATGTCCATATTTCAGAGGAAACTCACTGCGAATTTTCGTTAGAAATTTTGATACTGAGAACTCAAAGCGGTTTTGAATTAAAGCGGTTAATGTTACGAATATTTCAGTAAAACATAGTATACGTGTGAGAATCAAACTTTTGAATATAAAGTGATGATTGGACCGTGATATAGGTTCTTGATTGTTCTAGTATGGTATAATAACATATCATAGATATAATTATGTTTTCGGTATATGAATTATATCGAATATAGAAAATGGCCCAATGCGTGTATGATGTCTAAATTATATTGTGTATAGGAGACGGCCCAATGCGGGTATGATATTGAAATATATCGTTTATGGGTGACGACCCAAGAGGATAGTACACTAGGGAGAGGGAAGTCATGAGCCCTCGAGCTAGGCCCATATGAGGTTGTTCACTGTGAGTGGATTGGGTTCACCGCAAACCGAAGAAAAGAAAAATGGTTTAAGGTGTTGTACTAGATTAATAAAGAGGATAGTACATAGCCATCAAGAATTGGGCTATGAACTATAGATAAGTAATTTAAATTGTACATAGCCATCAAGAATTGGGTTATGAACTCTAATGTAATTTATTTACCGGATTACCATTGATTGATTGTGTATTGTAATTCATATTGAATTACTAATAAATGGGTGTACTTAGGTTGGAATGAAATTCTCAATGCTATTGACCAATTCGGCAAGGAATTGGGTGCGTCAAGGCGTACTTAGGTTGAGAAGAAACTTCCAACGCTATTGACCAATTCGGCGAGGGATTGGGTGCATCATAAATAATCTATTTGAAAGGATAAGTGTTTTATAAATGGACCGAGTGATAGGTGAGGGTCACGGTAAGACTCATCGAGATTTGTTATCTCACCCTACAAATGTTGTTGCTTTCAGATTAACGGGGAAGAAGAAGGTTGTATGGCACGAGTAGGTGGCATGCTCGCATGAGAAGATTGAATATTTAATCTTCCTTCTGTCTTTATGTTTTCCTTGTTACTTTTGTATTAGTTTATGACTTAAATTTGTTTAAGTTATTTATTGGTTTTCCGCTATTCTTGTAAGGATTGTAAATCTAAGCAAGGAAATTTATACTCTGTTGTAAGCTAATTTGTATGTTTTGGTATTTCTATTGATTAGAAATACTAGGGTGTTACATTTTGGTATCAGAGCGGTTCGACCTAGTCGGACGTAGAGACCTTATGGTCAAGAGATTAGATAGAGTCACTTAGGGACTGTGACAGGCAATTGTTAGAACCTTCCAGTATGTTATGTGAAGCTTTGAGCTTGATCAACTCAATTTTTCATGCAAGGTATCGGGAATGATAACGATTGGTTGCCTTAGCCCCGAAAATGTCCAAACCCTACACCATAGGAATTTCGCCTTCTCGGTTTATCGAGCACGGCCGAAAGCAAAGGGCTACGATTGGTGTTTTGAAGTAAGCAATGGGCGGCTAAATTGGTTCGAGGAAATTGTGGGCGAATGTTCAATCAAAGTGAACCAAGTGCGATTGTAGAATTGCAAAGTGGAAGTTATTGTAGGTCATACAAAGGAATAATGACGAGATCGTAAGATCTCGTTAAGATTAACGGACACCGGAATCCTAATTATTGATTAGCCGGTCTATCGCCATCGAAATATTGTTTTACAATAACCTTACCTTATGGTTAGAGTAAACCCCAACTTAGATCATGATTAGAGATATCCTTTTGGATAGTGCGAGTCTTGATCATGTTTCTTTTTCCTTTACGCCATATTGCGAAATGCTATGAAGCCGACCTAGTAGGTTGTAGTTCAATCTCTGTATTGGCTACGGAACCCAATGTTGATCGAGTTAGTTATGATCACGGTTTTTGAACCAAGTCTCAATCAAGATAAGCAAGCGAGAGGTGACTTGATGGTGACATGTATTGTATTTCAAACTATTCCCGATTATGGCAATATTTTAGAAAGAGTGATTCATGGATCAAAAGACTGCACCTATATTGGATGCTAATGTTAAACTTTCGGATGAGGAATTTGGAAGGGCATATTTTTAATCTATTCCCGAAAGCTCGTTTTCAATCAAGTTATAGAATGGGCATGGAAGACGATATTTGGATGGCACTCATGGACCGTTATTCGATTCTAAGAAATGACAAAGAGTGAGGAAAATGAGATGTCACATGTGAGGGAAATATATTCAAGATGATTGATATATATATATATATATTGAGGAAGTTAGTCTCGGTATGTGAGAAATTTTCGATAGTTCTCCGACTTGTTTTATTTATAACTTCTAATCCGGAACTCCGATTCTTATGTTCCGGGATGCGTTAAAAAGCTAACGAAAATGTCTACACATCTGAGTAGTTTGTGAATCAGTTGTTCAGTGGTATTCTGAACTGTTTCTCGGTAATATCCCAAGTTGTTTGGTACTAAAGCGGTTGTAGAACATAAACCTATTATAGGCCTGGGAAGTTGATAGAGGATTTTAAGTCATTAAGATGAGATTCCTAAACACTGTTTTAGGATGATACTCATTATAGTTTTCCAATGGTTTTATTCCCGGAAAAGGTTGTTAGTGACTATAGTTTTTCAACATCGGTGGAGCTTCCAAAAGCGATCGATTATGAGATATGCCGCCAGTATATCCAAGGGTGGAACATTCAATTTCTTAAAGTGTTGTTGTTCTATAGTAAGACGGAATCAAGTGAGCGTGAGACACCTTACTTATTGTTAAGCAAGACGTGTTCCATGCCAAATGGATACGTTAAAGAGGTTATGTTTATGTTTGAACGTTTGTGGAGCTGGAGAGTTGTGGGACCAAAGGAATGACTAAAGTGGTGAGAATTGTTCTCGGAATCAACGTTGGAAGCATTATCTTGTGCCCGTTTGATTCCGTAGAAGAATCCTTCCATTTTGATTAGTTCTTTGATGAGTATAATAACTGGTTTGATTTCGTGATGAATCCAAACATAAACGTTCCGCTTAGAGAAAGTCCTACTTAGCTAGGAAAGCGGTTATGTATCAAGCGAGGGATCTATGTGGTTAGATTCTTTTATGCTTGAGTATTTGAGTATTAGACTCCATTCAAGAGAATGGTTGGCTTGAGAAAAGTTGTTTGACATATGATCCATACCTTAGTTAATGACCCAAGGACCATGATGATGAAAGGTTGAAGTATATAATAGTTATAACGGGCATGCGGTCTTTGCAAATTTGAAGGAGAGTATGAGGAGTATTTATGGTACTTTTAACGAAGCTTTAACTACAAAAAAATGTAACTTAAGACTATGCTATTCCAAACAGATCAGTCAAGAAATGTTGTTTTGATTGGAAAGTGGCTAGTTCGGAAATTACTCATCTATATTCAATGAAATAAAGTCAAAGGACTTTGATCTGTAATCCATGTGTAATGCATGAAATTTTGGTTCACAAGTTAGATTTGCAACTCATCGTGATTAGTTCTTGAGTTAGTAACATTGGTATAATATTATTAATAGTCCCTAATCTAAAGAACATTTTGATATTTGGGATGGGTACGTCCTTGTATCACCATTGTTGATGGATTCTAAGTGAATGAATAGTAGATTTCAATTCAAGGGAATGATTGGTTGGAATAGTCATCTGACTTATAGGTTACGAAAGGCCGTCGTGTGTGTGAAAATATCCGGATTTAGGAATTGAGATTCAAAGACTGAGTCACAAGGTGAAAATACGTCTCATTAGTATGTCGGGTTAACAAAGAAACAAACTCCTATGGGTAAGTGGGAAGATTATTTCACATTCAAATGTTTCCAAGAAATTTTTTTTTACAAAACCGTTACCCATTTGTGAGATAGTCATGAACTCAGTAGTGACAGAGTTTAACCCGAAGTTCTAATAGTACAGTATTTCCAAGAAATCGGAACGTGATGTTACCTAGTTTTCCCACAAGTTGGGGTGCGCCTGTGTCACTTGTTGGAAAGAAAAGATGGGAGCAGGAGGTCGGGTATAAATTACCTCCAGTTGGATAAAGTTATGGTTAAGAATAAGAATCTATGCTTAGGTTGTTTAGCTTCAAGGTGAAGCAGTGATTTCGAAAGTGTGGTCTAAAGTCGGGTTATTTTTAATTAAAAGTTAGGACTTAGATATTAGAAGACAGCTTTTCTATACTAGATATGGACATTGCGAGTGAGTAGTGATGCTCTTCGGTCCAACTAATGTTCCTACGGTATTCATGGATTACATGAACCGAGTTTTTCACCCGTATTTAGATTTGTTGTTGAAATTTTCCCGATAACATTTTGGTATACATTAAGACCATGTGGATCGTGACTTACATCTCCGCATTGTCCGAATATACTTGAGTAAAGAAGTGATGGGCTAAACCTCGAAGTGCGATTTCGGGAGGTTTGAAGTAAAATGTCAAGGATATGTGGTATCCGATCTGTTATGGCGAAGAAATTCTAGTAAGGAGTTATTGGAACTAATTGATTTGTATAATAGGTCTATCGGAAGATTCTCACGATAGTTATTTCACTCATTCGGTTAACTTGTAAAGGTCGGCCGTTGAATGGGATTTCGATTGTGAGGAATAATTTTTAGAGTTGTATGAGGATTGACTGCTGTTTCAATCTTTATTCTTCCGAATCCATCCCGATTTCTAAATTTACAATGACGCCTTGGAAAGGGTTTAGTATGTGTTTTGATGTTGAATTAACAAGAAGTCTTGGTTTAAGTATTCATGCAAGAGAAGCCTCATGAAAAGGATTTTCCGACTCATGATTTGAAATGGAAAACTAATGGTTATGTAGGGAGAATTGAAGGTAACTCGAGTCGACAAAAAGGGTTATGTTGATGTAAGGAGTAGACTACGAGAGTTGGATCGATGATCTGTATTGTAAAAGTTACATCAACCATTGTTACTGGTAGAGTATTGCTGCTGAAGAACTCGGTTCTCGAGTGTATGGTGCTAGTGGAGTATTGTATAGTTTTATCTTGGGAATTGTTCAATTTAAATGAAGTGTTTCTTGTATCCTAATTGAGGAAAGACCTTCTAATCCGACCAATCGTGGAGTTAGAAACGATCGATCTTTGACTAATTCGTCATTTCAGCCAAATCCAAGTCATATCTAAGGTCATGAAGAGAAAATGCTTTTTGGACGAGAACAATTACAATTGCTTAAGGAGTTTGTAATCGTTTTTGGTTCAGAAGCTATTTGGGAATTAGAGGACGATATGTGGATTAGATATCCGTATATATACTCTTGAGGTATGTTTGTCAAATTTTGAGGACAAAATTTTTCAAGTTCAGTGATCAGAATATCTCTAATTTCGTTAATTTCAAATTAAGAAATTAACGAGTGATTTATTATCCGAATAAATAATAAATCAAGTTTTGGATAAGAGGTCATTGAAAGCAATTTATAATTGCCGGAGAAAATAATTTAAATGCATAATCGAGTGGAAATTAGTACTCTAAGGGTATTTTAGGATTTATACGACTTAGTTAAATGATCTCCGAGACACAAAAAGTATCCAAAATACTCTCTCATTCCACACTTGTGATAAAATAAGAAAGAATTAAGAAAGAGAAGAAAAGCGTGGCAGAGAGAGAGAGAGAGATAAGAAGGAATTAAGAAAGGAATGAATAGTGAAATGAATAAAATAAAGGAAAGTGAAAGAAATAAGAAAGAAGCATGCGTGAGAGACAGAGAGAAAAAAAAAAGGACCGTGAGAAGAGAAGAGAGGAGGGGGAAAACGAAGGAGAAGGAGAAAGAGGGAGGAGATCTCCTCAATTTGGAACCAGGGTAAGGGGCTTTTGGCCTTGTTTTCTTCCATTTTTCGTACTCTATCTATTGGTACCACTTTCACACCCTAATTTATTCTCTAACTCAAGTTGCCATTAATGGGTTTTGAAGCTCAAAATTGGGGATTTATGGATTTAAGCGAAATTGAAGCTTGGAATTGATGATTGGAAGCTCAACAACCGACGTGGAGTGTTCGGTTCGGGTTTGGAGCGGATCCGGCGTGTTCGTGTGTTATGTGTCGATCGAGCCGGAGAGTTTCGGTTGTTCGTGATTTTCATCACGATAGGTGAGTTTTACTCGCTTAGGGAATTTTAAACATCGTTTTTGAACCATGTTTGAATGATTTTCAAATTTCAAGTTTCGAGAATTTTAGAGTCAAAACGCGCTATGTTACGAAAATGACGCGTGTTTGAAAATTTAAAACGAAACCATAATGCTTTGATTTTTGAATTGATATGTTTGGACTGGATTATGTGGAATATTGTTTGTTTGAATGTGTTTTAAAGTCGTTGGTGTGATTCGTTGAATTTTCAAAGCTATTGGAAAAACCGTAAATTTTTGTATATGTGTAAAATTAATGATTTTTGAACAAATTGATGTCCGGACTGGTTTTTTGGTGATTATTATTTTTGGGATGTCCATATTTCAGAGGAAACTCTGCGAATTTTCGTTAGAAATTTTGATCTGAGAACTCAAAGCGGTTTTGAATTAAAGCGGTTAATGTTACGAATATTTCGTCAGAAACATAGTATACGTGTGAGAATCAAACTTTTGAATATAAAGTGATGATTGGACCGTGATATAGGTTCTTGATTGTTCTAGTATGGTATAATAACATATCATAGATATAATTATGTTTTGGTATATGAATTATATCGAATATAGAAAATGGCCCAATGCGTGTATGATGTCTAAATTATATTGTGTATAGGAGACGGCCCAATGCGGGTATGATATTGAAATATATCGTTTATGGGTGACGACCCAAGAGGATAGTACACTAGAGAGAGGAAGTCATGAGCCCTCGAGCTAGGCCCATATGAGGTTGTTCATTTGTGAGTGGATTGGGTTCACCGCAAACCGAAGAAAAGAAAAATGGTTTAAGGTGTTGTACTAGATTAATAAAGAGGATAGTACATAGCCATCAAGAATTGGGCTATGAACTATAGATAAGTAATTTAAATTGTACATAGCCATCAAGAATTGGGTTATGAACTCTAATGTAATTTATTTACCGGATTACCATTGATTGATTGTGTATTGTAATTCATATTGAATTACTAATAAATGGGTGTACTTAGGTTGGAATGAAATTCTCAATGCTATTGACCAATTCGGCAAGGAATTGGAGTGCGTCAAGCGCACTTAGGTTGAGAAGAAACTTCCAACGCTATTGACCAATTCGGCGAGGGATTGGGTGCATCATAAATAATCTATTTGAAAGGATAAGTGTTTTATAAATGGACCGAGTGATAGGTGAGGGGTCACGGTAAGACTCACTGAGATTTGTTATCTCACCCTACAAATGTTGTTGCTTTTCAGATTAACAGGGAAGAAGAAGGTTGTATGGCACGAGTAGGTGGCATGCTCGCATGTAAGATTGAATATTTAATCTTCCTTCGTCTTTTTATGTTTTCCTTGTTACTTTTGTATTAGTTTATGACTTAAATTTGTTTAAGTTATTTATTGGTTTTCCGCTATTCTTGTAAGGATTGTAAATCTAAGCAAGGAAATTTATACTCTGTTGTAAGCTAATTTGTATGTTTTGGTATTTCTATTGATTAGAAATACTAGGGTGTTACATTATACATATTTAAATTTATCTGTAACATTATTTTAAAAACAAATTTTTTGTATAAACCCGTGCATCGCACGGGATTAGCCCCTAGTTAATCTTTAAAGGAAGCTTTTTTCCAAGCTCTAGGATGCTCCACATCATCTTCATTTAATTTTCAACTTAATTATATCTCAACATTCCTTTTTCCTTAATTAAATATCCACTAAACCTATCATGACATCCAATCCAATATTTAAAACGAAAACTCACTTTACCAAAAATATGACAATATTTTTTCAATTCCTTTTACTGACCCACTAAATATTATTATCTATCTATCTATCTATCTATCTATCTAAATGAATCCCCAATGGAGCCTCCACAATTTTTCTCAATAATTTTATGTATTAAAATATTTAATTATAATCTACACCTAAATAAAACTTTGGTTTTAATGAAAATAAAATTGTCCACTATCTTATTAAATGATTCTCTTAATGGAATATTGTGAAAATGATGTTTTCTTATAAAAAAATAGAAATTAATAAAAACAATTAGCAATATATATATATATATATATATATATATATATAATGTAATATAAAATGATATAATATAATAAATGCATACCAACAAAAATGTAATATAATATATTATAATAGAATATAAAGACCACTACACTACAATAGAAATATATTCGACCATTTGTTTATGTGTTATACCTTTTTTTACAATAAAAGATTAATTGAAATTTGCATAGGTGTATTGATTCACTTTCCCAATGACATGTAACGAGTTTTTTTTGATATATATTGGCTCAAGTAGTTATTTAAGGTGAATTCCACTGATTACGTTTTTTTTATTTATAATTTTTATTAATTCTCCAATATTGATTGCTCATAATTTAGTAGTTTATGCTTTGATTTTTTCTGCCTTTTTGTGTCTCTAAATTATTATGAAAATATAGATTGGTTACAATCTTTTCATCTTCATTGACTTTAAATATTGAGTTAAAATCCATTTAACAAATCCTTTAATTTTTTATTATAAATGTCTAAATGAAAGAAAAAAAGTCATCAGATTTTCTTTTCATTTTTTGCATCACTCAATTTGACAACTAGAAGAAACAATCTAGACTTTCATTTCAAGTTTCATGTATTCATAAAAGAAAACAACTATCTTTTCTCGAAATGGAGTACACCTTCAATTACTAATAGAGTTTTATCATCAAAGGAAAAATGCTATAAACACGTTCAATCAAAGAAACAATGTGAATAAAAAGGTATCTCATTTGTAAACGTTATGTTGTTTCAAAGGCATTTGCAATCTACTTATATGCTTTAAAAAAAAGTGAAAAGTTTAGGATTTGATGTTGAGATTGTCACTCATGTGATGCGGTTGTTGTAATACACTTGTGATGTAAATTGGTCCTTCAAAACTACATAGTGGTTTCATAAAAGTATTTTATCATTAAGTAAAATAAAAAATAGATCGATTTTTAAGTAAAATAAAAATTATTGTTCGAGGTAAAACAACAAACAAAGCTTCAAATTTATATGTTGCCATTTATTTATTAAAATTGTACTCTTCACTCGAGCTTCCTTAAATTATATGCTAGATTAAAAATAATAATTTATTATAAGATTAATTTTTTATTGATATTGTGAGTAATACCATAAATTTGTTCAATTTATTATGCATATTATTATTAAAAATAAAAATAAAAATAAAATAACAGATTTAAAATTTATTATTTTCTCTATCTAATTTTCATGTCAATTCTAATTTCTTAATTTTCATTTTCATTTATTAGAACTTCCTTTTTATTACATTTAAATTTCTAAAATAATTGGTCAAGAGCAAAAGAAATAAAGAGTAGTGTCTTTCTATTTTCTATGATTATGTTTCTTCATACACATTCATTTGATTCATTTATAGAAATTGATGGTCATAAAACACTTTCCAAAGTTAATGTAATGATAAATTTTTAAAGAAGTCACTGAAATTTGGAAGGAAAAAATAATTCTTCTTTCAAACATACTTTGTCAAGATATTGTGATTAGTTTCTTCCTAATATATATTTTTCCTATAATAATTAAATTTTTCTAAGACATTTTTACGTCAAGGAATTACTTATGGTTGTGTGCTTCTCTAGAAAAGTCTCAAATCCATACCGAATCAAGTAAAAAATATGAAAAGGTTATTTTGATTAAAAAAACTTGAGCTCAAACATTAACATAAAATTTATACTCTTATCATTTTTATTATTTATATTCAATAATTATCAGTACCATCTTTATCCTTTTAACTTGCACATGTTCAACCATCGTTTTGGTTTTCAAATAAAACATATTGTGTATTATTTGCATTTAGATATTTCTCCAAATAAATTATATTAAAGTTCTTTAATTTCAATTTTTTTATAATTTCATTTATAATTTTGATTTTAATATTATAAGAATTATTAATTATTCATCAAAATAATAAAGAGTATTGAAATTTTGTTTGAGCCTCAATATAACATTTAATTGTCTCTATTATTAATATTCATACTCATAAATTTAATATGTTAAAACTCCTTCATTATATAATAATCACAACTAAATCTTTATATTATACTCTATTCTCTTAATATAGATAAATTATATTAACAATTTGAATATTTTATTATATCAACTCTAAAAAAATTAAAAAAAAATTTATAACAACCCGTGCAGCGCACAAACATTTTTCTAGTGAGTAACATATAAGAAACTACAATTTGTTATGTGGTATACATGAGCATCCAGCATAATTTATTGGTAGTTCAGGATTACATAATACAGGGGGAAGAAAGAGATAAAAACTAACCTCCAAGGGCAAAATTGGCGGCCAAGAGAAAGCACCAAATGAGCTTGAACGACAACGACAACAAACAAACGGCACCGACGAGTACTGAACGACGACGACAAACGAAGGTTGAAGGCACTGGGTGTGTTGTTCACTGTTCAACAATATTCTTCCTTTTCTCTATCAGTTTCCGTTTTTTGATCGTGTGACGCTAGGATACTGTTGTGAGCTTCTAACTTTTTTTAGGATTAAATATCATTTTTGTCCCTGTAAAATGAGTGGAAATCTATTTTAATGCCTACAAAAATATTTTTTTTAAAAAAAGGTCCCTACAAAATGTTTTTTGTAATTAATTTTAGTTCCTACATTGATTTTTAAGCTGATTTGACACATTTTAACACAGCTGACAATATTAATGTAGATGTTTTAGCACGCATGAACTACCATATCAATTAAAACCAATGTTAAATCTATATTATACCCACCAAACTTCAATTTGGGGATAACGTCAATTTAGAGCTAGGAATTTAACATTTGTGACATGACAGTCCACACGTGCTAAAACATTCACGTCAACATTTTCAGTGTGTTTTTTTTTTTGACAAATCATTTTCAGTGTGTTAAAATGTGTTAAATCAACTTAAAAATCAAGGTAGGGACCAAAATGAATTAATTTTTTTTTGCATTGACCTTTTTTAGAAATAAAAAAATTGCAGGGACTAAAATGGATTTTCGCTCATTTTGCAGGGATTAAAATGATATTTAAGCCTTTTTTTATACCGAAGATGATACGACATCGTTTTGCCTTAAGAAAACAAATCTGGAAAAAGAATCCCCTACAACATCAGAAAGCAATAACGGTCTTACAGAATTAGGACACTACTAATAAATAATCAAATCTTCCACTTGTCGACACCCAATGTTGGTCAACTCATGATCATCCGCGTAACGATTAGCCTCCCTGAGAATGTGCACTAACTAGATCACCCAAATAAGATTGAGAAACTTGCGAATTTCTCGTACAATGCTCCACCCCGAGATGCGAGCAATCTCTACACCAAGTATAACATCACGCACAACCTTTGCATCAATCTAGACAATCACGTTACCCCGGACCAGCCTCTAGGGCGATAAAGCTGCAAACTTGTGAGAACTCCCCAAAGCTTAGGAACTAAAGGATCACAATACCCAATCTATTTAGAAAAACCTAAAAACCACTGACCCTCAGAATTTCTCATTAAGCCTCCACAACCCACACGAACTTGTTAGAAGCTTTCACAACTCCATCACAATTAAGGCAAATCCACCCAAGTTCTGGAGGATCTCACTTAACTTCAATCCTCTCCACATTACGATGATGTGAAGAACGAGAGACGACCATAACAAATTGGTAATCCTGCACACAAGCACAAATAACAAACCAAGGCCTATGAGGCCTAGTAAATGTCACATCATGTTCTTATTTATTTTTCCAGCCCCATAGGAGGTGCGATGCAGCGGCCCACCAAACAGCCCAATCAATACCATCTATCTTCCAATTAGCTTCTATAAAATTGAACCGAAGCCATTGGTCAAGTTCCCCACCAAAAAAATTGTTGCGCATCTCCACTCTAACCAATCTTAGCCACATAGTAACTGCACGAGGACAATCACGTAGAGCATGTAGTGTAGTTTCTTTGAGTCGAACTGTAACACCCTAGTATTTCTAATCAATAGAAATACCAAAACATACAAATTAGCTTACAACAGAGTATAAATTTCCTTGCTTAGATTTACAATCCTTACAAGAATAGCGGAAAACCAATAAATAACTTAAACAAATTTAAGTCATAAACTAATACAAAAGTAACAAGGAAAACATAAAGACAGAAGGAAGATTAAATATTCAATCTTCTGTCTGAGCATGCCACCTACTCGTGCCATACAACCTTCTTCTTCCCTGTTAATCTGAAAAGCAACAACATTTGTAGGGTGAGATAACAAATCTCAGTGAGTCTTACCGTGACCCCTCACCTATCACTCGGTCCATTTATAAAACACTTATCCTTTCAAATAGATTATTTATGATGCACCCAATCCCTCGCCGAATTGGTCAATAGCGTTGGAAGTTTCTTCTCAACCTAAGTACGCCTTGACGCACTCCAATTCCTTGCCGAATTGGTCAATAGCATTGAGAATTTCATTCCAACCTAAGTACACCCATTTATTAGTAATTCAATATGAATTACAATACACAATCAATCAATGGTAATCCGGTAAATAAATTACATTAGAGTTCATAACCCAATTCTTGATGGCTATGTACAATTTAAATTACTTATCTATAGTTCATAGCCCAATTCTTGATGGCTATGCACTATCCTCTTTATTAATCTAGTACAACACCTTAAACCATTTTTCTTTTCTTGGTTTGCGGTGAACCCAATCCACTCACAAAGTGAACAACCTCATATGGGCCTAGCTCGAGGGCTCATGACTTCCTCTCCCTAGTGTACTATCCTCTCTTGGGTCGTCACCCATAAACGATATATTTCAATATCATACCCGCATTGGGCCGTCTCCTATACACAATATAATTTAGACATCATACACGCATTGGGCCATTTTCTATATTCGATATAATTCATATACCGAAAACATAATTATATCTATGATATGTTATTATACCATACTAGAACAATCAAGAACCTATATCACGGTCCAATCATCACTTTATATTCAAAAGTTTGATTCTCACACGTATACTATGTTTTACTGAAATATTCGTAACATTAACCGTTTAATTCAAAACCGCTTTGAGTTACAGATCAAAATTTCTAACGAAAATTCTGCAGAATTTCTCTCGTAATCTGGACATCCCAAAAATAATATTTACGAAAAACCAGTCGGACATCATTTTATTCCAAAATCATTAATTTCGTACATATACAAAATTCTACGGTTTTCCAATAGATTTGAAAATTCAACCGATTCACACCCAACTCTAAAACACATCCAAACAAACAATATTCCACATAATCCAGTCCAAACATATCAATTCAAAAATCAAAGCATTATGGTTTCGTTTTAAATTTTCAAACACACGCGTCATTTTCAGTAAAATAGCGTTTTTGACTCTAAAATTCTCGAAACTTGAAATTTGAAAATCATTCAAACATAGTTCAAAAACGATGTTTAAAATTCCCTAAGCAGTAAAACTCACCTATCGTGATGAAAATCACGAACAACCAAACTCTCCGAAACTCGATCGACACATAACACACGAACATGCTTCGGATCCGCTCCAAACCCGGAACCGAACACTCCACATCGGTTGTTGAGCTTCCAATCATCAATTCCAAGCTTCAATTTCGCTTAGATCCATAAATCCCCAATTTTGAGCTTCAAAACCCATTAATGGCAAACGAAAACGGAAAGAAATTAGAGTGTGAAAGTGGTACCAATAGATAGAGGACGAAAAATGGAAGAAAACGAGCTATAAATCCCTTACCAGGTGCTACGTGGAGGAGATCCTCTCCTCCTTCCTTCTTCTTCTCCTTCGCCATTCTTTTTCTTCACTCTCTCTCTCGGGTCTCCATTCTCTCTCTCTGTTTCACGTTTTTCTTTCTTCTTTCTTTCTTATTCTTTCCTTATTTAATTCCTTTCCTTCTTTCTTTCTTTTTCTTATTTTATTCATTTCTTATCTCTCTCTCTCTCTGTTCTGTTTCCTCTCTTTCCTTATTTCTTTCTTAATTTTATCACAAGTGTGGAATGAGAGAGTATTTTGGATACTTTTGATGTCTCGGAGATCATTTTGGGTGAGTGGCATAAATACTAAAATAGCCTTAGAGTACTAATTTCCACTCAGTTATGCACTTAAATTATTTTCTCTAGCAAATTTTAAATTGCTTTCGTAACAATCTCATATCCGAAACTTGATTTATTATTTATTCGGATAATAAATCACTCATTAATTTCTTAATTTGAAATTAACGAAATTAGGGATGTTACAGTCACCCCAACTTGAAAAAATTTTGTCCTCAAAATTTGACAAACATACCTCAAGAGTATATATACGGATATCTAATCCACATATCGTCCTCTAATTCCCAAATAGCTTCCTGAACCGAAAAACGATTACAAACTCCTTAAGCAATTGTAATTGTTCTCGTCCGAAGCATTTTCTCTTCATGACCTTAGATATGACTTGGATTTGGCTGAAATGACGAATTAGTCAAAGATCGATCGTTTCTAACTCCACAGTTGACTGGGATTAGAAGGTCTTTCCTCAATTAGGATACAAGAAACACTTCATTTAAATTGAACAATTCCCAAGATAAAACTATACAATACACTCGAGAACTGAGTTCCTTCGCCGGCAATGCTCTACCGGTAACAATGGTTGATGTAACTCTTACAATTCAGAATCATCAGATCCAACTCTAGTAGTCTACTCCTTTTGTCAACATAACCCTTTTTATCGACTCAGAGCTATCTTCAGTTTTTCACTATATACACAGAATTTGCCCATTACTAATCATGAGTTAGATAATTCTCCTCATGAGGCTTCTCTTACATGGGTGCACAACTACCTCTTGTTGATTCAAAGACCAAACACATACTAAACCCTTTCCAAGCGCCATTGTAAATTTAGAAATCGGGGATGGATTCGGAAGAATAAAGATTGAAACAAGTCAATCCTCATACAACTCTAAAAATTATTCCTCACAATCGAAATCCCATTCAACGGCCGACCTTTACAAGTTAACCGAATGAGTGAAATAACTATCGTGAGAATCTTCCGATAGACCTATTATACAAATCAATTAGTTCCAATAACTCCTTACTAGAATTTATCGCCATAACAGATGGATACCACATATCCTTGACATTTTACTTCAAACCTCCCGAAATCGCACTTCAGAGGTTTAGCCCATCACTTCTTTACTCAAGTATATTCGGACAATGCGGAGATGTAAGTCACGATCCACATGGTCTTAATGTATACCAAAATGTTATCGGGAAAATTTCAACAACAAATCTAAATACGGGTGAAAAACTCGGTTCATGTAATCCATGAATACCGTAGGAACATTAGTTAGACCAAGAGCATCACTACTCACTCGCAATGTCCATATCTAGTATAGAAAAGCTGTCTTCTTGAATATCTAAGTCCTAACTTTTAATTAAAAATAACCCGACTTTAGACCACACTTTGAAATCACTGCTTCACCTTGAAGCTAAACAACCTAAGCATAGATTCTTATTCTTAACCATAACTTTATCCAACTGGAGGTAATTTATACCCGACCTCCTGCTCCCATCTTTTCTTTCCAACAAGTGACACAGGCGCACCCCAACTTGTGGGAAAACTAGGTAACATCACGTTCCGATTTCTTGGAAATCTTTGTACTATTAGAACTTGGGTGAAACTCATCACCATCGAGTTCATGACTATCTCACAAATGGGTAACGGTTTTGTAAAAAAATTTCTTGGAAACATTTGAATGTGAAATAATCTTCCCACTTACCCATAGGAGTTTGTTTCTTTGTTAACCCGACATACTAATGAGACGTATTTTCACCTTGTGACTCGATCTTTGAATCTCAATTCCTAAATCCAGGATATTTTCACACACACGGACGGCCTTTCAGAACCTATAAGTCAGATGACTATTCCAACCAATCATTCCCTTGAATTGAAATCTATTATTCATTCACTTAGAATCCATCAACAATGGTGATACAAGGACGTACCCATCCCAAATATCAAAATGTTCTTTAGATTAGGGACTATTAATAATATTATACCAATGTTACTAACTCAAGAACTAATCACGATGAGTTGCAAATCTAACTTGTGAACCAAAATTTCATGCATTACACATGGATTACTGGATCAAAGTCCTTTGACTTTATTTCATTGAATATAGACGAGTAATTTCCGAACTAGCCACTTTCCAATCAAAACAACATTTCTTGACTGATCTGTTTGGAATAGCATAGTCTTAAATTACATTTTCTGTAGTTAAAACTTCGTTAAAAGTACCATAAATACTCCTCATACTCTCCTTCAAATTTGCAGCACCGTACAGTTCTCGTTATAACTATTATATACTTCAGCAGCCTCATCATCATGGTCCTTAGGGTCATTAACTAAGGTATGGATCATATGTCAAACAACTTTTCTCAAGCCAACCATTCTCTTGAATGGAGTCTAATACTCAAATACTCAAGCATAAAAGAATCTAACCACATAGATCCCTCGCTTGATACATAACCGCTTTCCTAGCTAAGTAGGACTTTCTCTAAGCGGAACGTTTATGTTTGGATTCATCACGAAATCAAACCAGTTATTATACTCATCAAAGAACTAATCAAAATGGAAGGATTCTTCTACGGAATCAAACGGGCACAAGATAATGCTTCCAACGTTGATTCCGAGAACAATTCTCACCACTTTAGTCATTCCTTTGGTCCCACAACTCTCCAGCTCCACAAACGTTCAAACATAAACATAACCTCTTTAACGTATCCATTTGGCATGGAACACGTCTTGCTTAACAATAAGTAAGGTGTCTCACGCTCACTTGATTCCGTCTTACTATAGAACAACAACACTTTAAGAAATTGAATGTTCCACCCTTGGATATACTGGCGGCATATCTCATAATCGATCGCTTTTGGAAGCTCCACCGATCGTTGAAAAGCTATAGTCGCTAACAACCTTTTCCGGGAATAAAACCATTGGAAAACTATAATGAGTATCATCCTAAAAGCAGTGTTTAGGAATCTCATCTTAATGACTTAAAATCCTCTTTCAACTTCCTGTGCCTATAATAGGTTTATGTTCTACAACCGCTTTAGTACCAAACAACTTGGGATATTACCGAGATACAGTTCAGAATACCACTGAACAACTGATTCACAAACTACTCAGATGTGTAGACATTTTCGTTAGCTTTTCAACGCATCCCGGAACATAAGAATCGGAGTTCGGATTAGAAGTTATAAATAAAACAAGTCGGAGAACTATCGAAAATTTCTCACATACCGAGACTAGCTTCCTCATAATATATATATCAATCATCTTGAATATATTTCCCTCACATGTGACATCTCATTTTCCTCACTGCTTTGTCATTTCTTAGAATCGAATAACGGTCCATGAGTGCCATCCGCCTATCGTCTTCCATGCCCATTCTATAACTTGATTGAAAACGAGCTTTCGGGAATAGATTAAAAATATGCCCTTCCAAATTCCTCATCCGAAAGTTTAACATTAGCATCCAATATAGGTGCAGTCTTTGATCCATGAATCACTCTTTCTAAAATATTGCCATAAGCGGGAATAGTTTGAAATCTGATACATGTCACCATCAAGTCACCTATCGCTCTTATCTTGATTGAGACTTTGTTCAAAAACCGTGATCATAACTAACTCGATCAACATTGGGTTCCGTAGCCAATACTGAGAGATTGAACTACAACCTACTAGGTCGGCTTCATAGCATTTCGCAATATGGCGTAAAGGAAAAAGAAACATGATCAAGACTCGCATGACTATCCAAAATGATATCTCTAATCTGCGATCTAAGTTGGGGTTTACTCTAACCATAAGGTAAGGTTATTGTAAAACAATATTTCAGAATCGATAGACCGGCTAATCAATAATTAGGATTAGGGGTGTCAGTTAATCTTAATGAGATCTTACGATCATGCATTATTCCCGCCTAAAGGCTTTTCTTAATTGTAGCTCTTTGTATGACCTACAATAACTTCCATCGCAATTCTACAATCGCACTTGGTTCATCGATTGAACATTCGCCCACAATTTCCTCGAACCAATTTAGCCGCCCATTGCTTACTTCAAAACACCAATCGTAGCCCTTTGCTTTCATTTGCGTGCTCGATAAACCGAGAAGGCGAATTCCTATGGTGTAGGGTTTGGACATTTTCGGGGCTAAGGCAACCAATCGTTATCATTCCCGAGTACCTTGCATGAAAAATTGAGTTGATCAAGCTCAAAGCTTCACATAACATACTTTGGAAGGTTCTAACAATTGCTGCCACACAGTTCCTAAGTGACTCTATCTAATCTCTTGACCATAAGGTCTCTACGTCCGACTAGGTCGAACCGCTCTCGATACCAAAATGTAACACCCTAGTATTTCTAATCAATAGAAATACCAAAACATACAAATTAGCTTACAACAGAGTATAAATTTCCTTGCTTAGATTTACAATCCTTACAAGAATAGCGGAAAACCAATAAATAACTTAAACAAATTTAAGTCATAAACTAATACAAAAGTAACAAGGAAAACATAAAGACGAAGGAAGATTAAATATTCAATCTTCTCATGCGAGCATGCCACCTACTCGTGCCATACAACCTTCTTCTTCCTCGTTAATCGAAAAGCAACAACATTTGTAGGGTGAGATAACAAATCTCGATTGAGTCTTACCGTGACCCTCACCTATCACTCGGTCCATTTATAAAACACTTATCCTTTCAAATAGATTATTTATGATGCACCCAATCCTCGCCGAATTGGTCAATAGCGTTGGAAGTTTCTTCTCAACCTAAGTACGCTGACGCACTCCAATTCCTTGCGAATTGGTCAATAGCATTGAGAATTTCATTCCAACCTAAGTACACCCATTTATTAGTAATTCAATATGAATTACAATACACAATCAATCAATGGTAATCCGGTAAATAAATTACATTAGAGTTCATAACCCAATTCTTGATGGCTATGTACAATTTAAATTACTTATCTATAGTTCATAGCCCAATTCTTGATGGCTATGCACTATCCTCTTTATTAATCTAGTACAACACCTTAAACCATTTTTCTTTTCTTCGGTTTGCGGTGAACCCAATCCACTCACAAATGAACAACCTCATATGGGCCTAGCTCGAGGGCTCATGACTTCCCTCTCCCTAGTGTACTATCCTCTTGGGTCGTCACCCATAAACGATATATTTCAATATCATACCCGCATTGGGCCGTCTCCTATACACAATATAATTTAGACATCATACACGCATTGGGCCATTTTCTATATTCGATATAATTCATATACCGAAAACATAATTATATCTATGATATGTTATTATACCATACTAGAACAATCAAGAACCTATATCACGGTCCAATCATCACTTTATATTCAAAAGTTTGATTCTCACACGTATACTATGTTTTACGAAATATTCGTAACATTAACCGTTTAATTCAAAACCGCTTTGAGTTCTGTATCAAAATTTCTAACGAAAATTCGGCAGAGTTTCCTCTGTAATACGGACATCCCAAAAATAATATTTACCTGAAAAACCAGTCCAGACATCATTTTATTCCAAAATCATTAATTTCGTACATATACAAAATTCTACGGTTTTCCAATAGATTTGAAAATTCAACCGATTCACACCCAACTCTAAAACACATCCAAACAAACAATATTCCACATAATCCAGTCCAAACATATCAATTCAAAAATCAAAGCATTATGGTTTCGTTTTAAATTTTCAAACACGCGTCATTTTAAGTAAAATAGCGTTTTTGACTCTAAAATTCTCGAAACTTCGAAATTTGAAAATCATTCAAACATAGTTCAAAAACGATGTTTAAAATTCCCTAAGCGAGTAAAACTCACCTATCGTGATGAAAATCACGAACAACCGAAACTCTCCGAAACTCGATCGACACATAACACACGAACATGCTTCGGATCCGCTCCAAACAGGAACCGAACACTCCACATCAGTTGTTGAGCTTCCAATCATCAATTCCAAGCTTCAATTTCGCTTAGATCCATAAATCCCCAATTTTGAGCTTCAAAACCCATTAATGGCAAAACGAAAACGGAAAGAAATTAGAGTGTGAAAGTGGTACCAATAGATAGAGGACGAAAAATGGAAGAAAACGAGCTATAAATCCCCTTACCCGGTGCTACGTGGAGGGAGATCCTCCCCTCCTTCCCTTCTTCTCCTTCGCCATTCCTTTCTTCACTCTCTCTCTCGGGTCTCCATTCTCTCTCTCTGTTTCACGTTTTTCTTTCTTCTTTCTTTCTTATTCTTTCCTTATTTAATTCCTTTCCTTCTTTCTTTCTTTTTCTTATTTTATTCATTTCTTATCTCTCTCTCTCTCTGTTCCGTTCCCTTCTTTCCTTATTTCTTTCTTAATTTTATCACAAGTGTGGAATGAGAGAGTATTTTGGATACTTTTGATGTCTCGGAGATCATTTTGGGTGAGTGGCATAAATACTAAAATAGCCTTAGAGTACTAATTTCCACTCAGTTATGCACTTAAATTATTTTCTCTAGCAAATTTTAAATTGCTTTCGTAACAATCTCATATCCGAAACTTGATTTATTATTTATTCGGATAATAAATCACTCATTAATTTCTTAATTTGAAATTAACGAAATTAGGGATGTTACACGAACCACAGTGATACAATTTGCATTCCCCAACCCCATGACACTTTTCCTGTTATTTGTCAATAGCCTGCCATGAACAAGCATCCAAATGAAGGCACTATCCCTCTATGGAGTCATGCCTCTTCCACAACTTAGACCAGAGAAAACTAGGTTCAGAGGCCTCAAAGCACGAAAGTAAAGCATAATTACTGGTTATCGAGATTTCTCCAAGACTGCTACCAGGCCACAAGGCCAAATCATCACCATAGGCCGGCCTTGGAGGCAACAAGTCACATATTATAGACAACAAGTCGGGAGGAATATGAGTTGTTATATCTTGCAAATTCCAAGAGCCATCAACACCAACTAAGTGACACATCTTCAAACTAGTGAGCCTGGAAGGGATATGTTCAATCACACTAGTAAGTTTACATACAGGCATGATCCAAGCATCATCCTAAACGAAAATCTTCATCCCATTTCCTATATTCTAGAAACAAAGATCCTAGGCCAAACTCTAGCCATCTGCTTCTAAATAGGGGAATCTGAGGGTTTAAACTAACCCATTATCATTTGAGCCATTTTTAGCATACTTACCACGAAGAACTTGACACCAAAGTTTGTCGTAGCAAAAAATCTTTTTAAGGACGTAGCTATATACAATTGAATGATGATGACAAATAACTGTGCATATAAATTAATTTTTTTTAATTTATTATAGATATTGACCTTTTTTTTTGTTAACCACGACATCTTTTGCGCGCACAATTGCAGATACTAATCTTTCAAGGTACTGAGATCCATTTAAGGGGTTGACGTCTCCCACAATATGTATTTTTCATACGCACCGGTCGGGGATCGAACCTTTGACCAAATACTCCATCCATTCCTAATCTTTGGTACTTTTAACTTGTTACACACAAATTAATACAAATTAAAGTACCATTAATTTGTGTTCGTTAAGTACTAAAATACCATTTTTATAGTTGTCTTGAAATAATTGAAATCAAATTAAAGGAGTATTGAGACAATTAATTCATGTTTTGTAACTCTAAAAGATTCAACAAATATAGAACGTATATTTGGAAAAAAATTGATAAATTGTGTATTGTGTTTTTAAATAACCATTATTTTTGAACAAAATAAAAGACTAAAAATACCGAAGATTAGGAACGATGGAGTAAAATAAAAAGTCTAAGTATCTATCGCTTGTGTTATACCATGTTGATGACCAATTTTTTATTAATTAGGTAGCGTGTTTGATTTTCAATTTTAGAAAATACCACCGGTCATCAACTTTTTTTAAAAAAAATCCAGTTATTTTATTATTATTATTATTATTTATTATTATTATTATAAAAAAAGAATCCCATATATCCAGGCTGGACATTGAAAAACAATCAATATCTTGGATTAGATTAGATTATCTATTTTTTTCTTTCTTTTTTTTGAGATTAATCTTTTTTTTTTTTACGTACGCGAAATGCGGCATTCTCAGCATATGAAATTAAAAGTTGATTGTTTAAGATATGTGTGAGTCAAATATTTTTTCAACGTAGAAGAAGCAGAAGTCTCTCAAACTCAAAGTGTGCCGCTTGAATTTTTATTTTTATTTTTATTTTTATTGAATTAAAATTTAATTTTCCGAACATAGTGTGAGTGGGGGAGTACGATGATGTTCCATTAGGCAGCCCACAACCCCACTCCTACCTTTCTTCTCAAAGCAAATTTCTCTTCTCTTCCCCTATTCTTTCCTTTCCCAAGATTCTTGTTTCGTCTTTATTTTGATTGATTGATGATTCATCATTCATTCTAAATACAATACAACGGAAAACGGAAGTCTTCTTTTTTGTCTTTCTGTCTTCTATTCTATTTTGCCGCCTTTCTGCTCTCGCTTCTTCACTGATCGACGAGATTACACATGATGAAGCCTTTCAATTCTGTAACGGTAACCTCTCTTTCTCCCTCTCTATTGCTCTAATCTTCCACATCCCTCGCATTGTTTTTTCTTTCTTTCAAAATTTCCTCTTCCATCATTTAATTTAATTTAATTTAATTGCATGCCTTGCTTGCTTAGTTGACAGATGGATACTCACCAAACCCAAATACAATTACAATCACTTTTTTAGGGTCTTGTTGTTTTCCTTCCATGCCCAACCTTTACTTTTATTATTATATGTTCCAGAACCACTATACTTTAATAATTTTGTGATGATTCCTTTGCAAGGAATTCAACATCAGATTCTAACAAGTAATGTCTATTGTCTGTCTAGTTTAATTTATCAACTTGTCCCTTTTTCAGGTCTTGCCGGACCCAAAGAATAGGTTGTTCCTTTGGACCTCACTCATTCTCATTTCTTTGATTTGTGCCGCTTATTTCGTTACTAATACATTCTCTGCAAACGAATACAAACAAGTACGTTTTTCTATCCTACACTTTTTCATTTTAATTGACATACATGTTTGCTTGGGCCTTGGGGTTCAAGGTTCCTAATTGAACTTACACAATTCCCCTCTCCCCTCCCTCCCGCATAAAGTTGTTAATTTGCTGATGATAGACGATAGTTCTGTATCTTTTTGCACTACCAAATGGTTCTCAGTTTTGTTTTGGGATTTTATTGATTTAACTTAATTTTAAATTTAAATTAATTATATATTTTTCCTGTAATATTTTATGGAACAATTAGTTTGAAATTTTGATCTTTGATTACTTAAAAATACTTCTGCGCATTATACATTACTTGCAGAGAATAGCACGTTGGCGACTAATTTATTCAGCGCCGGGTACAAAATCCAGTACATGCAAGGTTTGTTGTTTTGTGGGAAACCATTTTACATGACTTGTAAGTTGTAACTACTCGGAATTGGAATTATCTCTGATTCTCTTCTTGTTTCCATTTCCCTAGAGACAATGCTGGCCTTCTGGAAGTGAGGCATTGCCTGAAGGAATTGTTGCTGGAACTTCTAACTTTGAAACACGGCCATTATGGGACTCTGGTATTAATGATGTATGTAATTGTGTTCAAAATTCCAATCCTTCATTTATTGAGTACAAGTTCACTTAATACCCTAATACTGTTAGTTCTAACTTCTAAGCTTTCACTTAAGAAAATGTTGTCAATCAATTGTATGATCCAGTCCACCGATGAAGTATTTGTTTCCACTTAGAAGTTGGTTAATTGGAGTTTAATCTTGAACCAGTAATCTGATATCTAGATTTAGTATTCCAAATTTATACAATTAATTCTATTTAATTGTATATAATAACTATGTTCTTACTTCAGAGAATTGTGGCTATTTCAGTAATTTGCTCTTACTTTTCTTTTTCAAAATTTTTGCTTCAGAGAATTTCAAAGCACCCATTGAACTTGCTGGCTATTGCAGTAGGAGTTAAGCAGAAAGAAATTGTGGATAAAATCGTCAAAAAGGTGACCGTTGCTTCACTTGAATAATTTGACTTTGATTTGATCTAAGGTCATACATGCTGACTCCATATTACTTGTGGCAGTTCCCATCAAGTGATTTTGTTGTGATGCTTTTTCATTATGATGGTTTTGTTGATGGATGGAAGAATTTAGCATGGAGTAGTCGTGCCATACATGTGTCTGCTATCAACCAAACAAAATGGTACAATCAGCTCAGCTCATATGTGATTTTGTTTTCCCTAATTGTTTCTGTCTACACTGAAGATTAAAGATTAAATTCAATTCGTGTATAATTATTAAACAAATAATTTCTATATGATGGCATAGGTGGTTTGCTAAACGGTTTTTGCATCCAGACATAGTTGCTGACTACAATTATATATTTCTCTGGGATGAGGACCTTCTTGTGGATAATTTCGACCCGAAAAGGTGAGGATAAAACTTACACACAGTGTCGTAGACATTGTTGATTCTGTTCTTCACTGAATAAATAAGGTAACTTCCTTAAATAGTTTCAAAGGGTGTGAAAAAACCTGCTTACTTTAGCAGTGTTTTCCATGAGCGGCTATAGCATAGTGGAATTTGAACAAACCGCTACTATCCCCGATCCACGATATGCCCATAGATGCTGTCAAATATAGCTGTGGACCTGTGGTGGTGATATAGCTCTATACCATAGCGAGGGAATTTGAACAACCTGCTATTTCCCACGATTTGCGATAGACAATGTTATTATTTTTTTAATAAAAAAACTGTATATTTGTGAGAGGAGGAACAATAAGAACAGTACCCATAGTATTCTACCTTAGTTTAGTTTAAAGCTAACCCACTTGTGTGTGTCTTCTAAAACTTAACAGTTTCTTTTTTGTAGATATATATACACTTAGAAATAAAATTCTTACTTTTTATATTATATATTGTTAGGATTTACGCAGCAGAAAACCTGCAAACCAATGGAACATTACACGGCTTGCAGTCAAAAACCAGAAATGATTCAATCTTGTTTAAACAATGTTACAGATTCGGGCTTTCAATCAAGATCAATCCTATATCATCCAACGAGTAAAAAGCACAAAGATTTAGAGGCCAATTTCACTCGGATTGTGAAATTGATCTTAAATCCCCAATTTCAAACCGATGAACCCTAAAATCCAATTAAGAACCCTAAAACCAAAATTGAACGAATTGCAGTGAAATTAAAGGACACAGGGAACGTGTTTACCCAGTTCAGCATCAGTGTGATGCCTACATCTGGGGGACCAAGCCAAATTGCTTGTCCATTTGCATTGAATCAAAGTATCAAGATTACACAATTGTGAAGAAACTCCCAATGGTGTTTTCCCCCTCAGTACCAGATTTCCCACGTTTCCCAATCTCTCCACACAGTCCCAATTCTGTTCTTGTTGTTACAATCATACAAAGCTAGCTATTTAAAGCATGACAAGTTTTGGCGCCTAACTTACAATGCAAGTAACCAACTAACTAACTTTCAAAACCGAAAGTAACTAACATGAGGAAGTTGATTCTGGTGTGCTGATATTTGATCTGTATTGCCACGTAGGATCCACCTCAGGTGTGAGCTAACCAATAGAAGTGCCACATATACTACATATATAAACTCATGAACTAATGCTGATATTTTTTGTTAAAGAATTCTCTCATTCCGTGTTTCATAATTGGTGAATAAAGTGAATTTCTTTGCTAAGCTCATTGGTTAAAAGTATGTTGCTGAGACCTTGCAAGCCACACATCATGTCCTTTTCTGAATTGTTATTTTTTGGCCAACATCGCAATTTTCTGAATTAAACTCAGTTTTCAGTTGACTATAGTAGATAAGGTTATTATTATTTTTTATTTAAAAATGGTGACTGTTTTATGCCACATGTCTTGACTTGTTGATTAACGGGGATGTAGGTATTTATTGATTGTTAAAGAAGAAGGACTTGAGATATCACAGCCTGCACTGGATCGTGGTAAATCAGAAGTTCATCATCCACTGACAGTTCGTAAAGAAGGATCAAAAGTGCACAGGTTAAACTCATTTCCTCCCACCTCTAGCAACAGTGTTTGATTGGTAGATTTAGATGCTTCATATACTGCATCGGATTTCTTGTAGTAGTCAATATTTGTTTTCAAAATTGCTAAAGTTGCTGTTGGTATCACGATTTCCCTATACAGAAGGTATTACAAGTTCAAAGGTGGTGGAAGGTGTGATGGCAATAGCATTGCTCCTCCTTGCTTAGGGTAAACTTGTGCACACTATCTTCTGTTATTTTCTAGTAACTCCGTTTTCTAACTCATTACATCATTTTTGCTTCTAAATAGAATTTTGTAATTTGATTTGTAAAGAACTAATTTGCAGGTGGGTGGAAATGATGGCACCAGTGTTTTCTAAAAAATCTTGGCAGTGCGTATGGCATATGGTCCAGGTATAGATAAGAAAAACCAAGTCAACTTGTTATGAACCATATTGTGAAAATTATGATAAACCATTTCTGGTTGAGAGCATGATATATATAATGAGAGGAGTTCTATAAATGTAAACAAAATGGCTTGTACAGTCTTTCGGTTTGGCTTGGTTTTTTCCATATTCAACTAATCATCTTTCTATCTCAACAGAATGACTTAATCCATGCGTGGGGCCTGGATAGGCAGCTTGGTTATTGTGCACAGGTAACTTGCTTGTACCATACTAGGCAGCATATTCATTTCATACTAAATCAATCCTTCCAGTGTGGTTGTTATTCATCTCTCACTCGGGCAATATTTCAGGGTGATCGAATGAGAAATGTCGGTGTGGTGGATTCTGAGTACATAGTTCATCTGGGTCTGCCCACTCTCGGGGGCTCTAATGTCAATGAGGCAAGTCATTTCATTTTTTTATGTAGTGTAACAACAATGACACAGTTTTTGCCTCGTTTAAATGTCAATTGTAGTATATTAAATTAAATTGATGCACATTTTTCATTAAACTTCTTCACCATGTTGAAGCTTTGAGATCCTAATAATGTAATGACTTGGTTTAGTTAAAGTTGACAACATATCAACTTGAAATGTTTGATAATGTGTGGTCATGCAGGTTAGTTTACTTGTGTTTTAACTGACAGTCTAATAATAAAAGGTTTATGTTTTGGGTTGCAGGCACCACCAGATTCTCGTAGAGATAGTGATAGAGCTAAAGTGAGGATGCAGTCGTACATTGAAATGCAGGTTTTTGAGAGAAGATGGAAAGATGCTGTAAAGAAAGATCAATGTTGGATTGATCCATATGAACAACAACAGGCAAATCAGACTAGCCATTAGGTTTTTTGAACTGAAAAACGTGTGATAGGTTTTATGATTTTGATATCTGATAGAGTTTACAGGAACATACATTGTGATTATTGGACGATGTATTGTACCTCCTCTGTTTTGTGATTAAGCGATTCATTCCCTTTGTACATAAGAGTGGAGTAGATGTGTTCATTCATCATAGGACAAGAGAAAATTGTTAGATATCATAGATTTTTATTTTTAATTTTAATAATTAATTTCCCCGTGAAGGTCAATGTAAATATCAAATGTTAACTTTGGGATGATTAAATCTTGTATATATCTTGCTGCTATTTGTGGATAGAACCATTCAATGAGTCGAATAAAATAGCAGTTATCAGAGATGGAGTTAAAGATGATTGGCTGACTGACTGGTAGTGGGAGATTTAAATGACATTACTATTACTAAGGGAAGAGCGACGTTGGCAAAGCTGGATCAACAGATGCAAGTTGTTGTGACGAATTGTGTGAGGGATACTGTTTACTTAGAGGGAGGGGAGGATCAGTTTTCTAATATTGTAAGTATGTCTAAGCTACAGAAGTAGTACTGTAGATTGCATCTCAAGTAATGAATGTTGTGAAGGAAGCTATGATGAATGATGTGAAGGAAGCTATAATGATGTTAGGTCCTCATCGATGTGAAGGAAGCTATAATGACTTGAGTAATATCAACACAAACCTCTTCGTGTTGGTCCAAAGTGGACAAGCCTCTTCGTATTGTATTGCCGATTTCTTCTACTTTTACATGCAAATTTATATGGTAGAGCCATAGGAAAGGGAAGACAAATAGGCGGACTTTTTTTCGTTCACAAAATAGTAGCAACTTTTTCAAAAAAAAATGAAGATATAATTGTGTCAAGTCTCTTTTTATTTATTTTTCTTTAGGTGGCCCTTGCATAATTAAGATGATAGCAACACTGCTACACAAGACAATGCTGCACTTGATAATGAAGCTATAATACCACAACCACCCCCTCCTCCCCCTCCCACCATCCCATAACCATAATTGTCTCCCACACATGAAGTTGGCAGTACCCAGATTTGACGGCCCTGGTGCATTGGGCTGGATTTTTAAGATTTCTCAATTTTTCGCTTCCTTCTACATGGATGGTGCTGCCCTTAGTTGGTTCCAGTGGATGACAAAAACGACATGATTATCACCTGGAATGACTTCCTCATCGTCCTGGAAACTTGTTTTGCTCCATCGTTCTATGACGATTTTTGTGGTGCGCTTTTTAAGTTGACTCAGCATGGCTCCGTAGCTCAATACTTGGCGGAGTTCAAATGATTAGCCAACCGAATCGTGGGCCTTCCCCCTTTTTTCCTTCTAAGTTGTTTTATCTCCGTTTTTCCCCCGGAAATCTGTCGTGAGTTGCAGGCTTTCACAACCATGAATTTGCCCCATACAACAACATTAGCTCGCATCAAGGGGGATAAGATCGAGGATTGCCGTCGCAATTACAAAACCAAACCCTCACACACCAACACCACCGTCCAAACAACAACCAGTGCAACTAACCCAACCCCCACAAACACTGTAACCGCTGGTCCCACCACACCAACTACGCCCACACCCAAAACCCATTTTCACAAACTTACCCAAGACGAAATGGCCTCACGCCGTGAACGTGGCCTCTGCTTTAATTATGAGGACCACTTTGGCCCTGGTCGTCGTTGCAAGGGCTCCTTCTTTCTTCTTTGTGTTGATGATGAAATTGAGGAACCACCCACTAAGTTGTTGGTCATCGATGATACCATTCTTCCTCTGGTCACAAAGACCGCCACTGACGCCAAATTAAGTCTCCACACCATGTCTCAATCTTCATCGCACGAGACTTTTCGCATAATGGGAACCCTAGCAAGCATCGTGTTTCAATCCTTGTTGATGGTGAAAGTACACACAATTTTGTGCAAGACAGAGTCGCGAGATTTTTGGGGCTACCTTCTTCTCTGGTTGCCTCGCCGTTGAAGGTTATGGTTGGAAGTGGAGAGAACTTACTCTGTTCTCGCAAGTGTTCAAGATATCTCTATTAATCCAGGGTCACACATTCATTGTTGACTTCTATATTTTCTCCTTGGGAGGCATCAAAGTAGTTCTTAGGGTGCCTTGGTTACTCACTCTCCAATTCATTAAATTGGACCAACCTATTACCATCATTGCTGATTCAACCTCCCAGCCCAATACACTATCGCTAGCCCAAGTGAACCACTGTGTCCATACCCACTATGTTTCTCAGTTTTAAATTCCATATCCATATTACCCAACCTGACCCATCAATACACCCTAATCCCAGCCAACCCCCCTCAAATTACGCTAGCTCTGAAACTTCACCACTCCCACACGAGTTTCAAACCCTCCTCGACCAATACCCTGCCATCTTCACTACACTAACCCAATTACCACCTTATACCCTCCGCAACCCCCATCAATGTCCAGCCCTATCGATAACCTTCCAAAAAACAGAGATCGAGAAGTAGATAGTTGAAATGACCAGTTCTGGTATGATTCAGACTAGTCGAAGCCCATATTCTTCTCTCGTTTTGTTAGCGAAGAAGAAAGACAAGACATGGAGGTGTTGTGTTGACTATCAAGCACTCAATGTCGTAACAATTAGGTGGTGCTTCATGGTTCTCCAATTGGATTTGCGCCAAGGGTTTCACCAGATTCAAATGCATGAAGATGACATTGCCAAAACAACGTTCTGAAACACCGCGGCCACTATGAAAATAGGGTTATGCCCTTCATCCTCTATAACGCTCCATCAACGTTCTAGGCAGCCATGACTGAATTGCTCAATCATTACTCCGTAAGTTTGTCGCTGTTTTCTTTGACGATATACTTGTATATAGCATTTCTTTCCCTGAGCACCTCCACCACTTGGAGTTAGTTTTCATCAAAATTATTGAGGGAAAATTATTTATAAAGTATTTTTTAAAGCAAAAGAAAGGGTTATGGAGCATCGTTAAAACCTCTTGGAGAAAAACCCTCCTTAGGGAAAAAGCATCCAGAAGGAAAGAGTACCCCCTACAATTTATTGATAAAAAAGTAAAAAGATACAAAAGACATGGGGGACTAGACCAAAACCCATGAACAAAACCACAATACAACCTGTAGCGACCGAAAAATCCGGGAAAGGATTATTCGAAAGGTTCTTAGGAAGCCGCCACCAAATTTTAGTTTAAGGGCAAATTCGGAAAATCCCTTTATGTTTAGGACAAGGCATTGTTAGGGTTCGGGAGTCGTTATGTGTGGGGAAGGTATTAGCACCCCACGACATCCATTGTCTAATTAATTTAAGATTTATCTAATTATTACCCTTTTATTTGTAGAGAAAATGACTTATTTAGGTTTTTATTTTTTAGTGCTTGACAAGAGTTGAGTCTTGCTCCTACGTACCTCCAGATGCAATGGAGGAATCAAAGCTACGTAGTTCTTCCTGAAAAAGGTTTATGGGTTGGTGTTTTTTAGTGTAGGGGTCCTAGGATTCCTTGAACTGTACAGCTCACTGATTCCTAGGACGCTGACTAACCCGATTGTACAACCGACTTAGTCCCCTACCTTTTGAAAATGATTTTTGAATTTTTGAAAAGAGTTGTGAGATGGGTTGATTTTAGAATAGGTATTCTAGAACTCTGAACTGCATGACCCATTAGTTCTAGAACGCCGACTAACCTTGGTTGTACAACCGACTTAGTCCCCTATTTATGGAAAAATGATTTATTTATATTTTATTAAGTTTTTGTAGGATTACCGAATCATGCATGTACTCATTGGTCCTAAATGATGACTAACCTTGGTTGTACAACCGACTTAGCCGCTTATTTTTAGAGAGAAATAGTCTTTTTGTTTTTAATGAAGTTTTGGTGGTCTTTGAATCAGCATGTACTCATTGGCCCTAAAATAGTGACTAACCCGGTTGTACAACCGACTTAGCCGTTTATTTAATTTCGCGAGAAAAATTATTTATATTATTATTAAAAAGTGAAATAGGGGGTGCAGATTGCAAATTTGGGTTTTACTAATAGCAGGGTGTCGTATAATTAATAGAAAAGTGAAAAAAGAAAGCCCATTTGATAGAGAGCCCAAAGATACTAAACCGGGCTTAAGTGGGGGGACGCGTACGCGTGAATTGGAGGGGTGTAACTAATAATCTGAATACTAAAAAATTAAAAAGGTAAAAGACACTACATACAAGCCCAATCCAAAAAACCTAATTTCCAAATCCCTCCTCCTTCCCTGCAAGAAATTGCCTTGTGCAAATTTCTAAATGGAAAGAGCGAGATTTCTGGCGAGGTCTTCGGAGGAAAGATTTCTTGCTCTATTTTTCGTTTCTTGGTTCTAGTCTCTTCTACTCATCTCTATTTTTCTTCCACTTTTAATTTTGGATTGATTTTGCTTAAACTTTAATCTCACTCGTTTTTCACTAAGCCTAAAAACAAACTGATCTGTAATTACTCATTTGAAAAAATAGGAGTTTGCAATTCCTGGTGCTCAGAATACTACTGTGCTTGTTGTTGGTGCCACTAGTCGTATTGGTCGAATTCTTGTTCGTAAGCTCATGCTTAGATTACGCTGTTAAGGTCTTTTCTAAATCTTCCCCCTTTCTAATTTATCCGTTTAAACAGAATGATTCTCAAACCATGGTTTGAAATTTGACTGTTCCATATTTCATAATTAAATTAAATCAAATTACATAGACCCTTAACAATAGCTTCAATTTTCTAAACAACACATATTCTGATCTCATATTTAAGAAGCTAACTAAAACCCCAATTTTGACACTAATAAACTCATACTGCCTACATGTTTACAGTTGTTCTTTGTACATGTTATGGAAAAAACACATTCTATATTACGGCTATGAATACATGTATTTCTATATTTCGATCCTAAAACATAAAATAAAATAAAGGACACCAACCTTTTTTCCAGCCTCTGTTAGGTCTCCAAGACTGTTGATTGTTTGCGATTATTGCTGCTGCTGTATTCCCTTCGAACTGCTTCTGCTGTCACTATCTTCCAACTCAGAATTTTAGAACTGTGTTCAGTGGATTAGGGTTTCGATGTGAAACCCTAATCCTATTCTTTGGGTGATTTTAGCAGTAGTTTTCTGCCTTGGTTTCTGTGTGTTTTAGACTCTAGGCTAGCCGCTTATTTATAGGTAGAAATTAGGTTTTAGCATTAATGGCTGTTTTTGGGCTTTTGCAGATCTGATAATGTGGGCCTGCTGAGTAGTCTTGGAGAGCAAGAACAGACACTCAGAGATTACATCGATGCCGCTCCTTTTATTTAATTTTCGTTTTTATATTCTTTGTATTTTTATATTATCATTTTTTGTATTTTTTGACTTTTTGGACTATTAAGTGCTCTTAAATTGTAAATTAAACTAAATAGAATTTTTTTGACATTTTTGAGCTGTATACATGCTTAAATAAATTAAATAAACAAAATACGAATAAAATAATAAGAAAAAGGAGTCAGGCCAAATACAAAGACGAGGACGGGCCGGACTCGACAAATACGCTAAAACTAAACCAAAAATGGGCGTGTTGACTACAAACCCCACAATTAACTCGGAATCGCATTAGTCCGAATTTAAACCAAATTTTGAGAAAAATGACTTTAAGTGGATCTCGCTCACATACGACTAAACTCAAATACGAGATAATTAAATTGAAGAATGCACGAGAAGATCGATCATTCGCAAGCATACCTAATTTAAACAATGGTATTTCGAGTTTAGTGAACTGAGTGACTAGAATTGGTTTGGATTGGTAACCGAGACTCTACACTGATAATTCTTGTAATCATGCGACTCTGAAACACGCCGTTACTAAAAATAAACGACTAAAGCGAGAAAAAGAAGACGGACAAAATTGGGGTATAACAGCTTGCTCTCTTTATTAATATTTTACTAGAAAGTCTTTGAGCTCTAGAACTTTCGTAGTAGAAATAGGAATAAAGATAAGATAGACGCTAATTTTGTCCGTTTAAGGGGTAAGTGGAAGGTTTGAGAGATAAGAGTGAGTGGTTAATACTTGGCGCATTAACCGAGAGTAATGAAGGGTCAACAAGGACCTGAAGGAGCACTAAGGCTCTGAAGGACCACTCAGGGTCTGAAGGAGCGATAAGGCTCTCACGAAGGACCACTTAAGGTCCGGAAGGTCGCTAAGCCTTAATTGAAGGACCATCGTGGTCTGAAGGAGCGCAATTAGCTACGGTACTAATTAAACGGTCTGAGGGGGCCTTTATACTCGAGCGGCCATGATGGGTCAAGATCAGGTCTAGAACTGATATGTTGACCACGAAGGACGACACCGCGTGTCTTAGGCCGACACAACTAGTCCGCGACCACGCGGGGTCTGGAAGGTCCCGCCGCTCGACTCCGGCGTTTGCGACCGGGCCACTTAGGCATCGAGCGAGCGTAGGCTCGAAAGACCACTCGGGGTCTGGGATCAGCTCGGTGATCTGTGATGCGATACGAGATCAACGCTTAGAGCTTTGATCTTAGAGGAACAAAATATGGGTATCGACACTTGAAGTCGAATCAGAGGCCGTACATCATGTAATGGACATACAACGCCAACAATACATGCACATGCAACAAGTGATTTTTGGTGGGGTGATGGATGAAATAGGTGATTCCTTTCTCTTTTTGTTTTTTTACTTTTTGCTTTTATCTGATGGATGCATGAAGTATGAATGTTAATATGATGCAAATGAAATGTTTGAATGCAAATGCTATGGTGTGATGATATGAAATGACTGATTGAGTGCAGAAACATTTTTTTGTGATGATGAGATGTGAGACTTTGGATGCGAGAGGCGGAGATGAATATTGATAATTCTTTGGAAAGATTAGATTTGATTCAAACTTCGGCAATCTCAAGGTTGTTATTTACAGACACTGATGCGAAAAAGTACTTGCAAGCTCGCTTCTTTTTCTCTTCCATTTTGATGCCCCATGATGACCGAAGTTTTGGCCCACACAGCTAAGTAAGTGGATTTCTAACATCATATGATCAACTTGTGTTTTCTCTCTCTAAAGCATTGTTTTGTGAAGATGTATAGTAGTGTGAATATAGATGAATGAGTCGGTTAACTTGGGGTTCTAAAGACCTAGGGTGTGGACATTTGTGGCACATGAAGGGGTGAATGACTGACCGGTCTTTGTCAAGATCATGAAAGGTAGGTTTTCCCAAGCCAAGGAATGCAGGATTGCCCCAATTTAGATTTGATGATTGTGAGTGAATAACTTGCCCCTGTCTAGTGCTAACAAGCTAGAGGTGTAGAAAATGATGACTGGGGAATGCATTGGCCTTGGAATGAAAGGCGGAAAGCAAGAGACTTTGTCTCAACCCAAAGAGTTTGGTGTTGCCCCATTTATGGCAAGGACAAGATTGCCCTGGATAGAGTAGAAACATTTAGGATAGTGAGTTGAGAAATTGCCCCGGTATTTTTTTTTTTTTTTTTTTTTGGCTGTGAATATGGCAAGGGGATGAGATGGGTGTCGGGTGAATTTCCCCATTTGTAGGTGGAGTGAAGAATGACAGGATTGCCCCACTTGGAATGGTGTTTCGAATGGTTGCCTTTAGTGAGATTGGGAAAGGTGACAGAGTTAGGGTTATGGGTTTTTGGAGATGGTCGAATGAGGTTGTATGGACTGGGAGTGGCATGGGATGGATACTGGACAAATTTCCCCAAGTTCAAATGGAATAGATGGTGAAAGGGGTGCCCCACTTTAGAATCTAGGTGACGATCCTAGCATAAACTTTTGGTCCTCTATAAAATGACTCCTAGACTATGATAGTCTTGAGTTTTTGTTATGATGACAACACCACTTGGTGATCACTAAACTTTGCCTTGGTATAATTGTAACTTGAATGAATCTTGTGGTGCAAACCTTTTGATTTTTCTTTTCTTTTGAGTTTTTTTTTTTTCTTTTTTTTTTCTAGAGATTATTTTTTTGAGCAAACATATTGTAAATAAATAAACTTATTTGTCCTAAGATTAAAACTTTGAGAAAACGAAAGCAATCAGTCATTGATCGGAATGTGGTCGGTGGTTTAGTGATTTATGAGGGAAATGATAATTGGGCTCAAAGAGGTGTTTGAGGATTGATGGAACAGATGATTTTTATTGGTGGTATGATTTGGCTAATGGTTAATGGTTTGTGGTTTGTGAAAGAAGGGGTTATTAGACTCAATGAAGTGTTTGATGATCGATGGGATAAATGATTTGGTGATGTAACTTGGCTAATGGGTGATGATTTATGAAGGAAATGGTTGTTAGGCTCAAAGGAGTGTTTGAGGTTTTATTGATATGTCTCATGGTAGGATGGACTTGTTTAGGATTGTAACGTGGCTAAGGGTTTATGGAGGATATTGAGGTTAAAGGAAGTGTTTGAGGTTTGTTTTAGACAAGGATCTCTTATGCTTTAATTGTGTGAAGCAACAGCTCACGACTTGTACTACTCTTGTCTTTGTTTTTTTCTAATTTGTTTTTTTTGGGATTTTTTAATCCTTTTTTTTTTACTTCACTCTTTTGTGATTTTTGTTTCTCTTTCTTTTGAGCTGAGTGAGCAGATAAAACTAATGCACCATTTTTTTTGATGCGGAATCGATCCTTGTCTGGGGTTTGGGATTTTTGGCTTAAGGTGGGTAGCACAGGTTTTTTTCGAGGGTGTGGGAAGATGGTCAAATTTCGTTTCAAATCATGATTGCTTGTTTTCTCAAAAATTAACTTAAGGACAATAATTTATTTACTATTTGCTCTTTTTCTTTATTTCTCTTTTTTTTATGCCATAATTTTTGCTTAGGCCGCTCTTACGAGTTTTCAACCTAACGGGCCTTTTTGATTTTTTTGTAAAGGACTTGCACCAAGGGAATACAATGTTGACAAGGTATTTTGGAGATCACAAATTTGCCCCAGTGTGAGGGTCTCAAGTGTTATTTCAATAGTGAGAACAAACCAAAAAGTCGACTAGTTAGGGGAGTATGTACTTTATGGTGGTCGTGGTGGGATAAGACTTGGACGGGGGATGATGACAATGTAGGGACATTAACTGACTCAAACAAGAATGAAGACACATATGACACACAAATCACTACACGAATGCTTCATAGAGAGTTAACATCAGTTTTAACATGAAAGAAATTTTTGGTGGACCATTTCGTTCATTCATCATGGGGTGGATGAAATGCAACACTTTGTTGAAAAAAATGTGTGAACGAGCTGTTAATTTGAAAAAAAAAAAAATTGAGTGTCTTGAAACACCTTGAGCTCACAACTAAGTATGGCTAAATTTCCCAAAGAAGAATGATTTATTTCTCACAAACGCCTCATCTCTCATCAAAGTTTTTTTTGGAATAAGAATTATGCTCACTTTTTGATGCATGATGTAAGTATGCGAATGAATGAATGTACATGAAATGAGAATGCGAATGAATGAAATGCGCATGATATGAGAATGAGAGTGAATGAATATGAAAGTGCGGTTTATCTATCGCGTCAGGGAATTATAAGCTTTTTATTTGGAGAGTAAAGTACAAAGTTTGATTTTGACTTTAGCATGCATGGCTTCTCTCCAAAATAAAGTTTTTAACTCTCAGCGGTCATAAAATGCATGCAACATAAGATGTTTATTTTATTTATTTTTTGTAGTGCAAAGAAAAAGAAAAATGCATGTAGTATATTTTCTAAAAATGTAGTAAATAATGGTTTTTGGTTTTTTTAATTTTTTTTATAAAAGATGGTATGCATAAATATTTGTTTGAATGCAAGAGTATGAAGCTCCTTTGTGACCCTAAAAAGGTATCTTACGGAGTGGGTCTAAGGTTTCTTTTATAGTGCCTCACAAGGGTAGTTCTAAAGAATCCTACACAAGGTTCCTAGAGCCAAGGACCACAGTCAAGAATACTGACCCCAACAATAGGCAAGCTATTAGAAGGGATAGCATCCTCAAAAGGAATCAAACTCTAGGTGAGATTTTCGTGACCACCCAACGAGACGTACGTCCCGCAGGCCATCACTACACAATCTCGTTTTAACTTAGGTTTGCACTCTAGTCCGGGTAGAGGACCTTTTCTCTGTGTGTGTGATGTGTAGAGGTGCGGTGTGTGTGTAGGAGCGCTTTAAAATAAACCCAAAGTCTGCAAACAAAACAAACATTCATACAAATATCGTCTTCTATCCTATGGTTTATATATCACATAAAAATAAAACATGCAAAAATAAATAAATAAATAAATAAATAAATAAATAAATAAATAAATAAGGGAAGGGTAAAAATTAAATCCTACAACTAATTAGACTAGGTTTTGACTCTCTAAAACGTTAAGTCCCCAGTGAAGTCGCCAGCTGTAGCGACCGAAAAATCCGGGAAAGGATTATTCGAAAGGTTCTTAGGAAGCCGCCACCAAATTTTAGTTTAAGGGCAAATTCGGAAAATCCCTTTATGTTTAGGACAAGGCATTGTTAGGGTTCGGGAGTCGTTATGTGTGGGGAAGGTATTAGCACCCCACGACATCCATTGTCTAATTAATTTAAGATTTATCTAATTATTACCCTTTTATTTGTAGAGAAAATGACTTATTTAGGTTTTTATTTTTTAGTGCTTGACAAGAGTTGAGTCTTGCTCCTACGTACCTCCAGATGCAATGGAGGAATCAAAGCTACGTAGTTCTTCCTGAAAAAGGTTTATGGGTTGGTGTTTTTTAGTGTAGGGGTCCTAGGATTCCTTGAACTGTACAGCTCACTGATTCCTAGGACGCTGACTAACCCGATTGTACAACCGACTTAGTCCCCTACCTTTTGAAAATGATTTTTGAATTTTTGAAAAGAGTTGTGAGATGGGTTGATTTTAGAATAGGTATTCTAGAACTCCTGAACTGTACAGCCCATTAGTTCTAGAACGCTGACTAACCCGGTTGTACAACCGACTTAGTCCCCTATTTATGGAAAAATGATTTATTTATATTTTATTAAGTTTTTGTAGGATTACTGAACTGTACAGCTCATTGGTCCTAAAATGATGACTAACCCGGTTGTACAACCGACTTAGCCGTTTATTTTTAGAGAGAAATAGTCTTTTTTGTTTTTAATGAAGTTTAGTGGGTTATCGAACTGCATATGACTACTCATTGGGTCCTAAAATAGTGACTAACCCGGTTGTACAACCGACTTAGCCGTTTATTTAATTTCGCGAGAAAAATTATTTATATTATTATTAAAAAGTGAAATAGGGGGTGCAGATTGCAAATTTGGGTTTTACTAATAGCAGGGTGTCGTATAATTAATAGGGGGTGCAGAAAAAGAAAGCCCAGTTTGCATAGGAGAGCCCAGTATACGAAACTGGGCTTAAGTGGGGGGAGGCGTACGCGTGAATTGGAGGGGTGTAACTAATAATCTGAATACTAAAAAATAAAAAAGGTAAAAGACACTACATACAAGCCCAATCCAAAAAACCTAATTTCCAAATCCCTCCTCCTTCCCTGCAGCTGCGCCGCGCAGCTCTAAATGGAAAGAGCGAGATTTCTGGCGAGGTCTTCGGAGGAAAGATTTCTTGCTCTATTTTTCGTTTCTTGGTTCTAGTCTCTTCTACTCATCTCTATTTTTCTTCCACTTTTAATTTTGGATTGATTTTGCTTAAACTTTAATCTCACTCGTTTTTCACTAAGCCTAAAAACAAACTGATCTGTAATTACTCATTTGAAAAAATAGGAGTTTGCAATTCCTGGTGCTCAGAATACTACTGTGCTTGTTGTTGGTGCCACTAGTCGTATTGGTCGAATTCTTGTTCGTAAGCTCATGCTTAGATTACGCTGTTAAGGTCTTTTCTAAATCTTCCCCCTTTCTAATTTATCCGTTTAAACAGAATGATTCTCAAACCATGGTTTGAAATTTGACTGTTCCATATTTCATAATTAAATTAAATCAAATTACATAGACCCTTAACAATAGCTTCAATTTTCTAAACAACACATATTCTGATCTCATATTTAAGAAGCTAACTAAAACCCCAATTTTGACACTAATAAACTCATACTGCCTACATGTTTACAGTTGTTCTTTGTACATGTTATGGAAAAAACACATTCTATATTACGGCTATGAATACATGTATTTCTATATTTCGATCCTAAAACATAAAATAAAATAAAGGACACCAACCTTTTTTCCAGCCTCTGTTAGGTCTCCAAGACTGTTGATTGTTTGCGATTATTGCTGCTGCTGTATTCCCTTCGAACTGCTTCTGCTGTCACTATCTTCCAACTCAGAATTTTAGAACTGTGTTCAGTGGATTAGGGTTTCGATGTGAAACCCTAATCCTATTCTTTGGGTGATTTTAGCAGTAGTTTTCTGCCTTGGTTTCTGTGTGTTTTAGACTCTAGGCTAGCCGCTTATTTATAGGTAGAAATTAGGTTTTAGCATTAATGGCTGTTTTTGGGCTTTTGCAGATCTGATAATGTGGGCCTGCTGAGTAGTCTTGGAGAGCAAGAACAGACCCCAGAGATTACTGATGCCGCTCCTTTTATTTAATTTTCGTTTTTTATATTCTTTGTATTTTTTATATTATCATTTTTTTGTATTTTTTGACTTTTTGGACTATTAAGTGCTCTTAAATTGTAAATTAAACTAAATAGAATTTTTTTGACATTTTTGAGCTGTATACATGCTTAAATAAATTAAATAAACAAAATACGAATAAAATAATAAGAAAAAGGAGTCAGGCCAAATACAAAGACGAGGACGGGCCGGACTCGACAAATACGCTAAAACTAAACCAAAAATGGGCGTGTTGACTACAAACCCCACAATTAACTCGGAATCGCATTAGTCTGAATTTAAACCAAATTTTGAGAAAAATGACTTTAAGTGGATCTGCTCACATACGACTAAACTCAAATACAGATAATTAAATTGAAGAATGCACGAGAAGATCGATCATTCGCGCGCATACCTAATTTAAACAATGGTATTTCGAGTTTAGCTGAACGGAGTGACTAGAATTGGTTTGGATTGGTAACCGAGACTCTACACTGATAATTCTTGTAATCATGCGACTCTGAAACACGCCCTTACTAAAAATAAACGACTAAAGCGAGAAAAAGAAGACGGACAAAATTGGGGTATAACACAACCAAAAGGAAAAAATAGCAATCCTATTACCAAAAGGAAAAAATCACAATTCTAAAGTAGTCTAAGTGATTATTGGGCCAATGTAAACTTGAATACTTGGGGCATATAACTTCTCAACATGGTTGCAAGCTGGTCCTGAGAAAACCAAGGCAATGGTTATATGGCCAACTCCCACTTCTGCACGGCCCTTCGCGGTTTCCTTGGTTTGACAAGGTTCTATCGTAAGTTTATTTGGGTTATGCTTCAATTGTTTCCCCTCTAACACAATTTCTCTGTAAAGATGCCTTTATGTGGATTGATGGAGTTCAGGCCGCATTCGAAGCACTGGAAGTTTCTATGACTGAGGCCCCAATACTGGTGTTACTTGATTTCTCAATCCCATTTGTTTTAGAGACAGCCACTTCAGGCTTAGCAATGGGTGCAACACTTATGCAAAATAGCCACCTAATAGCATTCTTTAGCAAGCCCTTTTGGCCTCGTCTAGTCTGTTCATCCACATACATTAGGGAGCTTGATGTTATTAGTATTGTAGTCAAGAAATGGAGATAACACTTACTTGGCCATCCCTTCATCATCTTCGCTGACCACAAGAGATTGAAGGAGCTCATTGCTCAGGTAATTCAAACACTTGAGCAACATGTATATCTCTCAAAACTCCTTGGTTATGATTTTACTATCCAATATAAGACAGGCAAGACTAATGTAGTTGATGACGCACTATCTCGCATTGATATCCCTACTGATAATTGCTTAGTGCTACCTATGCCACAATTTGTTTTTTAGATGATTTGAGGGTAGCCTTGTAGTCAAGTCCTGTTTTTATCCCTCACCCAACAAATACAAAATGATCCCTCCTCCCTCCCTTCCTATAAAACCTACTAGGGGCTTATATTCTAGAGAAATGCTAGCAACACTCTCTTTTAGACACTCTCTTCAACACTCACTCTATAATGGGTTAAAATTCATGTGGGCCCACCACTTTGGAATTGGTACCCACTAATTTAGTGGGACCACATGAAATCCAACCAATCATAGAGTGAGTGAGTGTTTAAGAGAGTGTCTAAAAGAGAGTGTTGCTAGCACTTCTCTATATTCTATGCGGGTAAAATTTGAGTAGATGCTAATTTTCCATTTAAGACTCATTTGTTGGAGGAATTCCATAAGTCACCCATTAATGGTTATATGGGTATCGACAAAACTCTTAGTCGTCTTCAAAGAAAAATTTTCTGGAAGGGCATGCATAGGGTTGTCATAGACTTCGAAGCCAAATGTGGAGTCTATCAAGCTACAAAATATGTCACTAAGAAACTTGTTGGTTTGTTACAACCATTACCCATTCCCTCAGCACACTTGTCGCTTGATTTTATCACCGGTCTCCCTTTGTCTCATGGTTATTCTGTTATCCTTGTTGTGGTTGATAGATTCTCTAAAGTTGCCCATTTTGGTGTTTTTCCTACACATTTCACAGCTTATAAAGTGACTCTCTTATTTCTAGATATTATTTGCAAATTTCATGGTCTGCCACATAGCTTGGTGTCTGTCAAGGACCCCGTTTTCATTAGCCGATTTTGGCGTGAGCTCTTCAAATTGTGTGGCCCCCAAACTTCGTTTGAGCACCGCATACCATCTCGAGATGGATGGCCAGACTGAAGTCCTTAATTGTGTGTTGGGGCAATATTTAAGAGCATTTGTACACAACAAACCAGTAATTTAGTTCAAGTTTCTTGCCTTAGAAGAATGGTTCTACATCACATCTATCCATACCAGTTACTGGTTTGTCTCCATTTGAAGTAACTTTTAGCAAATCCCCTCCCTCAGTTCCTTAGTATTTACTTGGTGACTCCTCTATTGAAGTTGTGGATGCTCTCTTATCTTCAAGGTAGGTTGTGCTTGAGTTACTAAAGCGCAAGCTGCTTAGCGCTCAATCATAAATGAAACACTTTGTTGATCAACAGAGGAGGGATGTTTCCTATGCTATTGGTGGTTGTGTGTATGTGAAGCTTCGACCGTATAGACAAACTTCAGCCACTGGTCGATCTTACAACAAGTTGCAAAAACACTTTTATAGCCCTTATAAGATAATTGACAAATTTACAAAGACTGCCTTCAAGCTCCAAAATTCACCATGTTTTCCACTGTTCCCTCATGAAGCCTCATCACGACCCATTTACTACTACTCTTGACCCTCTGCTACCAACTGCCACAAACAACAATCCTATAAATTGAGCCACTGGTCATTTTGGACAGCAAGCTTGACACTACTTTTGATCCTTCAAAGGAGATGGTGTTTGTTCAGTGGTGCGGCCTTTAACTTGAGGATGCTAGCTGGGAACCATGAGATGTTCTCTCTACTACTTATCACCATGAGGACAAGGTGTTTTCCAATGGGGGTGGCAATGATAGCAATACTGCTACACTATACAATGTTGCACTTGATAATGTAGCTATGGGAAATAGAGGAATGCTACCGTCAGTCGTTTTGACAGTCGCCTTCTAACACTCGAGCATCCATTCAACCACGTCATGTTATTTTAAAACCCGATTACCTGTTTACGGGTTTAGCAAGTAAATACTTTTATTTATTTATTATTATTTTTATTATTAGCATCTCAAACCTCTCTTTCTCCTCTTTGATCAAAAACCTCTCTTTCTCCTCAAACCAGTTCAGATTCAAGTTCACATTCTCAATCTCTAGTTCCCTACCTTCTGTTGTCTTTCTTCAGCTACATCACCTAGAATTTTCCTTCAGCCAATAATAACACTACTTCAAATCACCCATCACAGAACCATGAGAGACACACAACCAATTAAGAAATATGAGGCGGTGGGAGTGATATCAGAAATTAGGGAGTTCCATCGACGAAGCTCAACGGTCGAGACGGAGGAGGATCGCAGGAAACTCAAATTATGAAGACCAATCATTGTTGGCGGAGAGTGCCGCAAATCACATCTGCTCAGTGGCGGTGAGTAGTCGCTCGCACCTCAGATCTGCACAGTGGCAAGGTGGTTCTGAACGCCACAACTGCAAAAGGTTTATCATGGTGGTAACTTATGGGATAAAGAAGTGGCGATTAAATTGATTATCGAACGAAGTTAAAAATAAAAAATGAAATAAGAACAAAAACCTTTCAACCTGTTTAAGAGGTCACCTAGTGAGGCTTTAAAAAAGTTAGTGACGTGGCCAAATGAACATGCGAGTGTTGAGTAGCGATTGTAAAAGCGCCCGTTCTTAGCATTCCTCATGGGAAATATAGTAGCAAGGTGTGACAAGAGAGTCGTTAAAAGAGCTGAGGCTTACATCACTAAACATTTTGCTTAGTGATGATCACTAAATTTATATTAGTCGTTGGATGATAAATATATTACTTAAATTGTATCCAATGGTTGTTTTATAGGAGGGTAATTTAGTACTATCAAATATTCTTTATAATAATGAATAATTAATTAAATATAAATAACTAATAAAACCATTATTTCCTATGTTTAAAGTCATTAATTCCGACGGTTACACAATTCCAAAGTTAATGACTAATTAATCAGAACCCACATAAAAGCTAATATTAAATTATTATTTTTTCTTAATTGTTAAATTACATTTGTATCTCTTTAGTGACTATCACTAAATGTCTCATTTAGTGATGTAAACCGGACTCGACTCACCCATTTCAAATATTTTAGGCTTAATTGCAGTTTGATCCCCCTATTTTCACGATTTTGGTCCCCTACTTTTTATTTCACGAATTTAGTCATCTTATTTTCCCAATTTCTAAAAATTAAAGTCCCCCATCGATTTGGTTAAACCTATTGCTGAGTTGTCACTCACTTATCCTACATGGTAGGCCACACAGACATGCCAAGGTGGATTTTAAATTAAAAATTCTTATTTTTATTTTAACAAATGTTTTTGAAATCATTCACGAAGCCTAACCAACAGCTCCAGAATCGTTCATATCAATGGAAAATCAAATGACTTTCCAGTTATCACAACAACAACAACAACAACAAAAATCTGCCATGCTCTCATAAGCAAATCTCCAATTATCACAACAACAAAAAAGTCAAATCTCAAATTCCCTTCATATCTTCACTGATCACCATCACTTCACATATCTTCACCAAGCAGATTTTTCTTTCCTTTCATATCTTCACCTTCATTCCCGAGCCCGACCCACAAGGCTCCGACCTAAAGAATTCCACTGCCACTTACAAGTAAATGTTATTCGAAAACGGTGGCGGCGGTGGTGTCATGAGGTACCGCGGCGTACGGAGAAGGCTATAGGGCCATTATGCCTCACGCCTGATATCCATCTATGTAGCGATTTCCCTCTCCTCTCACATCCCCAAGCCCTCAACCATTTCAGTCCAACAACAAACAAAGTGGATCAAAGGCATGCAACAGAAGAAGACAGGGAGATCTGGCAACCCACACATCCAGTTCCAAATCCAATCCCAGCAGAAGTCGCAGATCCAAAAGCTTCTTTTGCATATGAAACCCATGAAGGCCATAACAATCAGATTTAGATTTGAGAAGAATGGGTTAGGTTTTGCGAGATTTTCAAAGAAGAATGAATGTGTTGGGTTTCGATTTCTCTCCCTCTTTCAATTTCTGGTTAGGTTTTGCGAGATTTTGTTGTTGGATGAAGAACACAGAGTGTTTCTGGGTTGTTGTTGTTGGAAGAAGAAAATATGTTTTTGTTTCGAGGGAGTATTTCTGGGTTCAAAAATGGAAGAACATATCTCTATTTTACAATCAAGCACATATGTGTTTGTACCAAAAAATAAAAGGGTTTTATTTTCGGTACCCCCCTCATTCCCTCCCACACCCCCATAATGTCCCAAATGGACAAAAATACCCCTGAAAATTTACAAAAATTACATGGTTTTGTTAAAAAAAAAAAAAAAAAATTACAAATTTGAATTACTCTAAAATTTTGAATTACCTCTCAAAAAATAATGGAATTTGGTTTTACTGTAATTAGAAAGATTTTCGGACTACTCAGAAATGAGAGTAATCTAGGTTCACAAATTGTGAACCGAAATTACCTATTTCGAGGTAATTCAAAATTTAATTTTTTTTTCGAACGAATAATTTAGGCTAAAAAATCTTTTTGGACAAAATACTCGGATCGTAATGAAACCACAACCATTAGAAGTTTAAATAAATCAAGAATCAAGACTCCCGTAGAAGGGACTTCTTACGGGATAAATGTACCTCAAAATCCCAAATTCCATCGTTTATTATTTTTTACGATTTTTTTAATTTTTCATAGTCTCCAAAAATCTTTAAAAAATTTATATAGCCTTATTTTGGTTTTGTTAGATTTTTAGTGGTGTTTTTATATTTTTTAGAGTAGTTTTGACTATTTTTAGTAGCCTTTTAGTAATAAAAATTAAAACAAATCGTATATATACGCATCGCTGGCGTCTGGATGGATTGGCGGGATGCCCTAGATGTCGCCCATTCACCTACTTCACGCGTGCTTATTTTCATCGTTTTAGACATTTTGGACCCATAGTTGTATTTGTACTCCTATTTTATGTTGGTCATTTTATATATTTTGACGTATTGTTATTAAATCGTAAATCGTTCGTATCATATTTCCAATAAAACGCGTTTAAATCTTAAGACCAAAATACAAACTTTTTTTAAAAAAAAAAATTACAAATTTCGGAATTACCTTTTTTAGAGGTAATTCCGAAATTTTTTTTTGAAGGAATTACCTTTTTTGAGGTAATTCCGAAAATTTAATTTTTTTTTTTTTTTTTTTAAAAACGCAGGGGTATTATTGGCATTTTTGGTATTATGGGGGTGTGGGTGATAATGAGGGGGGTACGTAAATTAACAACCAAAATAAAAATCAAGAACATATGTGTTTCTAATTTATTTTCCAACTTGTTAAAATAAAAATAAAAAATTTAAATTTAAATTCCAATTTGGCATGTCCATGTGTCACGCTATGTAAGATAAGTGAGTGACAACTCAATAATAGGTTTGACTAAATCAATGGGGGACTTAGATTTTACAAATTGGAAAAATAGGAGGACTAAATTCAGAGAAAAAAAGTTTGAGACCAAAATCGTAAGTTGGTGAAAATAGAAGAACCAAAATTGTAATTAAACCAATATTTTATTTAGATTCCCATCTAGAAAGAAATCTGTTGCCTTGCTGGCAGTGGCTTTTATTTCGGTTATTTGCTAAATCTTTTGTTAAGTTCTGCTGTATTGTGAGCCCTTGCTTTGGTATGCTTATCATTAGGAGTGTTCAAAATCGAACTAAACCAATAGAAAACCGTAATCCGAACCAAACTAAATTGAAAATCGCAAAAAATCGCTTCTTATTGGTTTGGTTTGGTTTCTTTTTTCATTACACCGTGCGATTCAGTTTGGTTTGCGGTTTTGATTAGAGAAACCAAACCAAACCAAACCGCAAGTAACACTAAGGCTAATTGACTTACAACCTTTCTTACTAAACTAACCCAAATGCAACTAAAACCCAACTCTCACTCACTTACTAACCTAAATCCAATTAATTCTTTGACTCACTTACAAACAATCCATATATGTTAAGCTATATTTAAAAATTACAATAAAGTATTTAATTCAAATTATTTTAAATATTGTCTTAACTAGGGGTGTTCGCGGTGCGGTTTGGTTTTGAGATAAAAAGTGAACCGAACCGCAAGGTAAAATTACATGCGGTTTGGTTTGGTTCGGTTGGCTTCCTAAAATAAAACCAAACCAAACCAATGCGGTTTGGATTGGTTTGGTTGGTTCGGTTTTTTCCAAGACAAAAATAATTTAAAACGGAGTTAAAATTAACTAACATAAAAAAGACTAACATAAATCTTTAAGAAAAATCTATTCAAATATATGTAGTGTATAAATCACTCTCTTTTAATTTTTTTTTCAAATAGCTAAGACAATGTTTAAAATAATTTGCATTAAATATTTTGTTGTAATTTTTAAATATAGCATAACAATATGGATTGTTTGTAAGTGAGTCAAAGAAATAATTGGATTTGGGCTAGTAAGTGAGTGAGAGTTGGGTTGTAGTTGCATTTGGGTTAATAAATTAGTAAGGAAGGTTGTAATTCAACAAGTCTTAATGTTACTTGCGTTTTGGTTTGGTTTGGTTCAGAAATCAAAACCGCGAACCGAACTGAACCGCACGGTGCAATGAAAAAAAGAACCGAATAAAACTGATCAAAAACAGTTTTTTTGCGGTTTTCGGTTTGGTTCAGTTTGCGGTTTCCTATTGGTTTGGTTCGGTTTTGAACACCCCTAGTCTTAACTATCTTAAAAAAGAGAGTAATTTATATACTACATATATTTGAGTTGATTTTTTCTTAAAGATTTATATTAGTCATTTTTTTATATTAGTTAATTAAATTATGTTTTGTCTTGGAAAAAACCGAACCAACCGTTGGATTGGTTTGGTTTTATTTTTTCAGTACATTTCCCCTACATCTGTTGTGCTCCTTATTTTTTCAGTACATTTCCTTGGAAGAACAATCCACTGACGAGGAATAGCATAACCTTGCTTCTTTTACTCAAATTGAAGACCCAACAATTTTTAAAGAGGCAGTAAAGAGCAACAAATGGAGATACTAGATATTATAGAACAGAGTTGGTTGCAAAAGGATATTCTCAAAAACACATTATTAGCTATGGCCTATGGTGAAGTCTCTGCACTAGTGGAAAGCTGGGATACCATTGGGAAAGTCATTGCCTTGGCAGCTATTAAAGGTTGATGTGAATATCAATTAGATGTGAAAAGTGTGTTCTTATGTGGAGAAATAAGTGAGACAATCTATGTTGAACAGTGGGTATAACAAACAGCCTTAGGGGTATTTGAAGAAGGGTGAAGAGGATAAGGCGTACCAATTAAAAAATGCATTGTATGGGTTGAAGCAAGGCCCATGCTTGGTACAACAAAATATAATCATAATCTCAAAAAAAATAAAAATATAATCATATTTAGGGAAATGTTGCTCGGAACAAACACTGTTTAAGTAGATGACTTGATATTCACCGGAAAAAGCAAAAACATGTTTTTCAAATTCAAAGAATCTATGAAAATAAAATTCAACATGACAGATTTGGGGAAAACGAGCTATTTCATTGGAGTTGAAGCTTATATAGAATAAGGAAGACATCTTCATCCACCAAACTAGACATGCAAAGAAAATACTTGAAAGTTTTGGTATGAAGAATATTAAGTGAGTCTTATTATTCTTGATTGTAAATTGTCTAAAAGCAAGGAAGTGGAGCTGAAGTTGAACCTACTCAATACAAGCAAATGGTTGGAAGTTTGATATACTTGACAGCCACGATATCAGACTTGATGTTTGGAGTTTGTCTAATCAGTGTATACATGGAGAAGCCTACTATTATCCACTTGCAAGCAATGAAGAAAATTATGAGACACTAAGAGGAACTATTGACTTTGGGATCCTGTAAAGCAGGAAAGGATGAGCTAATAGCATACACTAACAATAACTATGTCGGAGATGTGAATGATAGGAAAAAGAAAATACACTCAGCCATATTTTCATGCTTGGTGCAAGTGTTAACTCATGGTCCTCAAAGAAACCGTCGGTGGTTATTTTCTCTACTACTGAAGTTTAATTTAAAGTATGAGCCAAACAGTTTAGCTCAGAAGAGTTCTTGAAAGATTGAGACATTCACAGAATCACAGCACTGTGATTTATTGGAGTAATAGTTCCACAACTATTAAACTATCCAAAAATCCACTTATCCATGGTAGAAGCAAGTATATAGATGTAAAGTTTCATTTCGTGAGAAACCTTATATAGCATAAGAAGTAATTGCGCTTGTTCACTGCAGCACTTAACATCAAGTAGCAGACATTATGATCCAGCCATTGAAAAGGGATGCCATTGACTTTGAGAAACTGTGTCGAACATGGTGCATCGGCAGATCTTCCTTGTGATGTGACATTCTATACATATTGTAGTGTTAAGCATAATGATGCCACTACAGAATTCATGTCACAAGTTCCCAATTATGTTTTTATAATATAATATATATTCTAGTTTACAATTCGATTCCTTCAAAACAACTGGTCAAGCTCCACCAGTTACTATAGGTCTTGTATCATCAAATAAAGAGCAGTAGGGCAAGTCATAAATACAAAAGAAGAGCTGTGAGGTATCCAAGTTGCCAAGAGTCATCATCACTAAAAATAAAAACTAACGTCTAGGGAGAAGTAGATTATTGAATGCTTTTTTCCATGCTTGTTGAGGACAGATTTTTTAATAAGAATGTGTAAGACTAACAATTGCTTATTACACATAAAAAAGCTGCAAAGCTTAACAAATTCATTAACAAAGCCATGAACGTTTATTTTTTAGTCTCATTATATAATCTGAATATTAATTTATCAGAGGGCAACTAACTGTATACTCTCTTCCAGCATTGGAAGCTGAAGATATGATCCTAAAACAAGTTCCTATCTATCTCGTGCCAACATAAACCAGAAGAAATTGAGTGTCGGGAAAAAAAAAATTCTGTATTGATAGAATCCTTCCTTGTTTGAAAGAATATAAAATACAGCTAGCTCGTTTCTGCAAGAAGATGCTTCCAACAATAATAATAATACCTGTACAGAGCTATATGAATGCAAAATAATAGTATTTGCGTATGGAATTACCTACCAAAATCTAAATACCTGGTGAGGTGAGGTGATGTGATGTCTTGTACATTAATTTAAGAAAGAAAATCAAAAGTTCATGACTTGTAAGGAGAGGTCAAGCAAGGGCTGGAGTGCAGTAGGATCAAACTTGCGAGCAAAGAGGTAACAAATAGAGGTCATCTCAGAATTATAGCGACAAAGGGAACCACTGTTGCGTATAGCCTGTATAAAAGCGACGGTTATATTATCTCTGCCATAAGTAGCGGGATGAGGACCAAGCATGGACCAGTCGACCCAGGTAATGGTTCTATTGGAATTGAGGGGACCATGGAACATGTTGATGAAGGTTGGAAGGTAATGTTCATCAGGGTAGCAAGCAGGCTTACAGTACTTACGAAAGAGGGAATAGTATAGGGTGTCGGAGACTATATAAACGGCGAGAGGGCGGCTGAGCTCGAACCACTGAGAGCCTTTACGCCAGTGTTTAAGGTGAATATGAGGAAGCATGCTGCGGCTGTAGCGGCCACGGCCATAACGGGAAGGTTCATCGTATGAGTCAACGAAGCTGTGGGCAGAGTCGGTGAGGTATCTGTAAACAGTAGGGAAGTTGTAGACAGGGATGCAGCTCTCTGAAAGGAGAACAAAACGATCGTTTGAAAAGTCGAGCAGTGCGTTGGCTAAAAGACGCCTCTCAGCATCTGCCAGCGTAACTGTTCCCCAAGAAACAGCCTGAATGGAATGGAACACATACATACAATAGTAGATATATAAATGAAACAACATCATAAATAATAATAATAATCAGATATGAATGAATGAATGAAACGTACGTACCTGACTTGGGATGTTGCGTGCGTAAAATGGGGAAGAAAGTGAGACATTGAGAAAGTAACCGGGAGGGGCGTGGATGTAGATGTTGAAGAGATTGGAGTGGCCTTGGAAGAATCTCTCCCAGAGGGGAATGAAGGGCAAGGGTCCTCTTGTGAGGAACATGAAGGCCACTTTGGGTATTCGAGTGTAGGGGTATTCCTCTTTGTTGGGGACCAAAGAAGCCCTCCAGAAAAGCTCGTCGTCGGAGAGGGTGTGTGTGATGTTGGAGGGATGCAAAAACGCTTCCATCATATCTTCAACCTCCTCCTCCAATTCATGATGAGTTGTGGTTGCGGAGGAGGATGATGATGTGCAGTTGTTGCAATTACTACAATCAGAAGAGGAGTCGATGGTGTATTGGAATTGGGCGTATGGCTGTGAAAGAATATGGAGTTTGTTAATGTGAGAACTGGTCACTAGACCCATCACCACGCCGCCAGCAAACACCACCAAAAGCGTCACTGTTTGGGCCAATCTCACCAATCCACCCTGCTTCTCTTTCTCTTTCTCTCCTCCCTCTTCCCCTCCTCCTCCTCGCATCCTCCCCATCCAATCCAATCCAATCCAATCCAAATCCGATTCTCTCACTCACCCACTCACACCAATCATCAATTGAATCCAATTATTACTCCACAACCACAATAACAACGCTCGCTTCAACTGGATCCGGATCGGTATGAAGAAGACAGATTTGCAGAGGCTGCCGGATCCGACCAGAAAACACCACGCCAAGGGAACAAACAAACCAAACACTATTAGTATTTGAGAATGGATCGGTAGTAGTAGTAGTAGAAGTGAAAGGAACAGAGCACACGGACGCGGAGGAGGACAATCGCAAACCTTCCACTTCTCTCTCTCTCTCTCTCTCTCTCTCTCTCGTCCCTCGTCAGGCAAAGGCGAACCAAAGCGCTTGTCTTGTCGCACTCACGCTGCCACGCTCCCTTTTACAATTTTTGTTCAACCTATTAAATTTAAATTTTTATTCTACCTATCCCAAGTAGGTAGGTAGGTTAATAATTCTCTGAGGCCAGAAGGAGTCTGATAAATGAGTCTGAAGAAGGAGATCTAGAATTCATGTTTCGGGAACTAACATTTCCCCCACCCCACTAACAATTGCCTATCTAAAAAATTCAATTCAATTGCAACTCGCTTATCTCTCTCTCTCAAACCATTACACGTTCATTTCAATCGGAGTCCCTACTAACGAGGTTATACCTTATATAGTCTCTGATTTTTCAAAAATGTTCAATTTGATTCTTAATATTTCAAATATTTCAATTTAGTCCCCAACATTTACAAATGAGTGTCAATTTAGTCATTTCGTCATACGTGGTTAGTTAACACTATCGACGGAGCTGACATGGCAAATGTCAAAGACCAAATTAAAAACGCAAAAATAAAAAACATGTCAGCCTGCCACGTCACATAAATATTGGGGACTAAATTGATACTCGTTTTTTTAAATAATGGGTTGTATTCGTAGGTACCAAATTGATACTAAGTTATATAAGTCAGGGACCTAACTGATATTTAGTAATAAAAACTAGGAACCAAAGTGTTATTGCTTTTTTATTCATATATGGTACTATTTCAATATTGGAGACCCAAAATTCTTTTTGCAATTGGTAGTTGTGTTGGAATTTTACTTAAACTAGATGATACAACAAGCAAAAGTTCATTTGATAGATATTTTGGTCACTCGCGTCCTGGTTGATATAGACCTGAAATCAGATCTTAGGAATCACATCCCAGTTGAGAGGCCGGGCTATGCTTTCTCAGTTGGCATCGAATATGAAAACTTGCCTTCCTTTTGTTCAATTGCAATACAGTTGGTCACACCACTAGTGCTTGTAAAGGAATGACTCTTCAGGTAAAACAAGTTTATGTCCCTAAGCATAAGGCTCTTAATAATGAGCAACCTCAGACGCAAGGGGATTCCTCTATTCAGGTAAACCATATTTATGTCCCTAAGCGTAAGGCTCTTAACAATGAGCAATCTCAGCAGCAAGGGGATTCCTCTTTTAATGAGCAACGCTCCCAGACTCATCAGCAGCAAGGGAACTATTCTAATTATGAGCAACCTTCTCAAATACATCAACAACAAGGGGATTCTCCTCCGATTGAGACTAGAGAAAATGTCACGTATTCTACCGATGAATCAATTATCCCAGCCTCGGTTACTGCGGATCTTGGTAAGCCTTTGACCTAGCAGATGGATGAGTTTTCTGTCCTCCAGAAGTCAGCTAGCACATCTGAAGCTAGCCGAACTGATAGTGGTTCCAGTCAACCTCCCACCACCAGACTTGACTCGCGTTTTGCCTCAGAGTCTGATCCTTCAGACATGAACATTTTGGGGAAGCATTGGGGGGATGTGTCAGACGATGCGAATGACCATATGACCCTTGAATCTGTCGCGGATAGGTCCAGTCAGGTGGTATCCACATCTCGAAAAAAGAAGAAACACAAAAAGAGTTCGACACGAAAACAACATGGTATAACACTCGCTCAAAGACTAATTCTGTCTTTGCTTCTTTTTGATCTGATTAGAGGATTATTGGATCTTCTGAGTATCTTCTTCTAGGCCAACGCTTGGTTGGGTTTTCCGTTCTCTATTATTGTTTATCTATCTTTTGTTAGTTAGATTGGTTTTTAGGTTTTTTGTCTAGCATGTAGACTACAATGTTTTAGGGGCTTTCTATTATTGTTTGATTTTCTCTGATGGCAAGGGTTTCGGTCTAGTCCCCCCTTCGTTTTTCTCTGTATTTTTCCTTTTTTCCTTTTTTAATAAATTCAGACATTCTGCCTGTTGTTTAAAAAAAATTCTACATTCAACACGGTGTATATTAATTACATTAAAACGACACCTTCAAATTAAGTACGATACGATCCATCAATAAAACTATCATGTTTTGATTAAAGTTGACAAATTTGTGTTTCCTGCAGATGAGGCACTCCATGAATGAGTTGCCTTTGGCGCCAAGTAGCTCAGCCACTTGGTCAAATGTGATTGATGGGAAGCTTCACCAACTAAGAAGGGAGGTCCAATAACCTTATGCCAAGTGTATTTGTGAAGATCCAACTTGTTGGTGAGATGCATGAACTTGAAGCCACATCTTTGCCACTTGTGCAACTTGCACTTGCAACTTGACATGTTGACGTCATCATCAAATGCTTGGAGCAATGAGTGAGAGTTGTGTTGCTGGTGCATGATTCTGTCTCTGCTTGAATCTCTATTTCTTTGGTGCTATGATTCTTTGGATGCATTGCAGTGCAAAGTGGTTCTTGCCGCTCTATTGCAGTGTGCGAGTGTTTCCGCAAAGAATTGAATAAACACATCAAAAATACCACAAGTCATAGAAATAAAAGCCTATGCAATTCAAAGCAAGAGATATGTGAAATTGCTTTTCATTATCTTATTTGGCAATGCAAAACTACTCAATTACATTCGATAATTCAATTTTAAGAGCTAAATAAATCTATATATCATAGAGTTATCAGGTGTTCCTTAGCATCAAAGATCCCAAATTTTTTACTAGTGTCACTAAATTTGCAGCTTTGTTATTTTCCGCAATAACTGTTTCAGACACCCTTTGAGTTTCAACAATAGTAGTTGCACTGAAAATGCGAGTATTTGGAATATTAGGATTTTCTGCTTCTTGGCCAAGTAGTTGGTTTGATCTCTGGGCTTGCATCTGATTAACTGCAGTGTTTAACTGTCCAACTATTATCTCCAACTGCATAAGTGTGGAATCTGTTGTTTGTTGGAATTGGAGATTTTGAATAGCCATATGTTTAATGAGATCCTCTAGTGAAAGTTCATATCTAGCAACCATATTTTAGTCAACAGAACCATGAACAAAGATGATCAGCAAATCAGAACAGTATTCAGAATAAATGGAACAAATCAGAAAATTCCAACTATGTCCTAAGCACTAAAATAGAGGGGAAATTAAGAAAACGTATCAAATAAAATCTAAAAAAAATAAAACTAACACTACAAATCTAATAAATTCTAAATAAAGATATGCGAATTTTTTTGGATTTGTTTGAGGATATAAAAAATTAAAATAATTAAAAAGAAAATGCAAAAGAAGGAAATTTTAGATTTTTCGGCCTTAGCTCCCAAAGGGAGTCCTACTCCTTGAATTTTTTGTGATTTTATGACCAATTTTCGGAGCAATATGAGAAATTTGCCTGAAAACTTTTTTTCTTCTTCTTCTCCTATTCAATGATAGAACTGAAAGAAGCCGAAACCGATAGAACCTACAAGAGCAAGAAACAAAACTAAAAAAACAAAGGTTAGTGGTTAGTGAGGTTCTTAAGCCAGTAATTCCTAATCAGAGATCCCCGGCAACGGCGCCAATTTGATCAGCGGTTGTACGCGGGTAAAAATAATTAAAAAGAATTTAAAATATAGTATCAAGGTAAGAGACCTTGGTTGTCTCACGGGGACCTCTAATTCTGAAATTACCAAAATCAATAGCAAAGTTAACAATAAAAATGGGGGTTTTGTGAAAAACAAATTCAGTTTATGAAGAAAATCAATTCACCAGTTTTGGGATGTGCTTCTTGGATTCATCATAGGTTCAAAAGGATAACGTCTCTAAGGATTTCTGAATCTTCATTGCATAAACTAACTAAAACAAGCGTCAATTAGTTTGCAAGAATTCACTGTTTTAAAGCAAGCGCCGCTTAAAGCATAACCAATATCATAACAGAATCCATACCAATCCTCTCTATCAATTTCTAGTTGAATCAAATAATTTAAACAATCAAATAATTCAAATAATCAAAAGTTACGAAACAAATTGCATACAAGCAAGCGCCTACACAAACGAATCGCGTTTTGCAAAAACCGAATATGAGTAAATCAAGCGAAACACGAAAATCAGAAATTGCAAACATTAAGAGTGAAAACGAAATTGATAGAGATTAATTCAGAAACTAAGACAAAATAATATTAAACATTCAAGCACTGAACCTCAAAATCCGTAAACAACAACACTCTTTCACCGATGAATCGATCTAGGGGCTTAGGCTTCCATGGAGGTTACGGTACAAAGTTCTCAATTGTATGATAATGCCTAAGATGGTGAAAGACGGCTGCTCCAGTAAAGTCTAGAAACTTGCTAAGAATTAAATATTAGTTACAGAGCACAAATAAAAACACCAAATGCAAAGCTATAAAGAGTGCATTAAAATGCACGGATCAAAGATCCAACTTGTTGGTGAGATGCATGAACTTGGTGCCACATTCTTGCCACTTGTGCAACTTGCACTTGCAACTTGACATGCTGACATCATCATCAAATGCTTGGAGCAATGAGTGAGAATTGGCTTGCTAGTGCATGATTCTGTCTCTGCTTGAAGTGCTATGATTGCTGGATGCATTGTAGGTGCAATGGTTGCTGGCTCTATTGCAGGAGCAATGATTGCTGGCAGCAATTGAACAAACACATCAAAAATACCAAAGTCATAGAAATTAATGCTTATGCAATTCAAAGCAAGAGATATGTGTAATTGCCCTTCATTCTCTTATTTGACAATGCAAAACTACAGAGTTACATTCAATAATTCAATTTTAAGAGTTAAATAACTCTATATATTGTAGAGTTATCAGGTGGGTGAGCCAGGCGCTCTCAAAACGAAAAGGTTTCTCCCTCCTATCATTGATGTTACCATCAAGGCAAACCAGGATCGGATGATGATCAGAGAAATCAATACAAGGAAAAACTTATACAAAAGAGTTTGGGAAAGCCACCCTCCATCTATCATTGCAAAGGGCTCTATCAAGACGGGTAAACTTGCGCTCAATAATACCACAAAGTGGACCTTTCCACGTAAATCTAGGTCCAACCGAACCAAAATCCAAAAGGTGGCACCTGTTGATATGATCCTTGAAGAGTTGACACTTGCGAAAACTAGCTGGTGCCCCACCCTTATGCTCACTGGCTTCAGAAACATCATTTAAATCTCCAACAATTAGCCATTAACTAACCATATCTCTGCTCATGTGATGGAAACTATTCCAAAGATCACTTCTCAAATCATCATAAGGGCTTGCATAGGTGGGCGTAAAAAACCAAGACCAACCCCCCATACATGGTTACTATTAAGAGTGAAACTCTATCTATGAATTGAATATAAATTTCATTCAAATGAATGGTGAAGTAAAAACTTAGTACAATATGAAGAGGTGATCACTATATATAGTGCACCTTCTAGTGAAAGTAAATACAAAAATCCAACTAACTAACTAACTAAGAAAAGTAGTTACAATGAAAACTAGTTTAACTAACTTTCTAATACTCCCCCTCAAGTTGGAAGAGAGATGTCAAGATCTTCCAACTTGGAGATGAGATGCTAAAATAAAGCTTTCATACATCTTGCACTATTGACCAACCAAAAATTCAAATACACAAGCCACATGAATATAAAGTCCATCCAGCAACCATTGTAGACACTTTAGGAAACTTAGGAAATTGAAATCTCATTCTACAAGGCCAAACATCAGTGTTACTATGTTGATGGCAATTGAAAACTTGCAAGAAACCACATGTCGACAAAAGAACATTGAGCAGTCTTCAAAAAACCCCATACAAAAATGTGGATCCAAGAAATCAATCCAAGAATCCAACAAGAAAACAAGATGAAATACAACCAAACGGTGAATTCGTTATCAAACATAGCAAACCTTGAATTCTATGGAAAGGAGAAAGGCTAAGAATAGTAGGAGCAAATCCTAAAATGTACCAAACATATCTGAAAGACCATTCCCATGGTGGCGCCGATGATGGAAAAAACACAACCAAATGTTGAACGGATTTTTAATTTGCAAAAATGAACAATAGTTCTGGCAAAAAATTGGGTTGTTAGATATATGAGTTGAAAAAGATTTCATTTGCTGGTTCATTCGCTCTTCCATAGCTACACAGCTTGACTAGGAAGAAACAAGAGACAGAAACACAACAATGATGATGAAGCTGGCTCGAGGGATAATCGGCGAATAAACTTCAATGAACTTCTTGAACACACGCAAGAAGGGATAAAGAAAGCGAAACATCGCTTCTTTCGAGGAAAAAAAGTTGTTTCATTAGTTCTTCCAGGCTACGCAGTTGGACCGCGAAGAAACAAGAGACAAACACAGTAAAGATGATGAAGCGGGCTCGAGGGATGATCGAGGAAGTAGCTTCAAAGAACTTCTTGAATACACGCAAGAATTGACGGAGATGTTGAGATACCAACACAAGAGCGGAATTATCTGAAGGATGGAGGTATAACGCGTCAGCATGGTTCTGTGGAGGATTTGCCATGGCAGAGATGAGTTGAACAACAACGAAGCAGGTCAAAGAACAAAGGAAGAATGATGAACGCGGAGAATCTCAAAGAACATATGGAAGAAAAAATCAAGAAATGTAAATTTCTTTTGATACCACGATGAACACAATTGTTCATGAATCACAAAGCAAAAGAAGAAATTTGCGAGAAGACAATGGAGGAATCACCGATGAGAGATGAACGCGGAAGCTACATAATCGCTCCTGATACCATATTAAGAGTGAAACTCTATCTATGAATTGAATATAAATTTCATTCAAATGAATGGTGAAGTAAAAACTTAGTACAATATGAAGAGGTGATCACTATATATAGTGCACCTTCTAGTAAAAGTAAATACAAAAATCCAACTAACTAACTAACTAAGAAAAGTAGTTACAATGAAAACTAGTTTAACTAACTTTCTAATAGTTACTTTGAAGTGAATGAACTGAAAGTTATTGTCAAGTTCCAAGAGATCCACCAAGTTATGTTTCCAACCAACAACAATGCCCAGCAAAGCCCCTATCCTCAGCATAGGTGTAACTATCAAACCCCAACATATTTTTGTCGGAAAAAAACCCCAACATATTGAAGTGCGCTTCAAATGAGTCAAATGAGATCTAGTCTCCATCAGGACAAAAACCTTCGGTCCGTGAACATCAACATATTGTTTACAATTCCGAAACAAGTCCGGACAACTCCACGCCAATTCCAAAGCATAATTTTGTGAATATTCATTAAGACACTAATTATGCAAGAAGCTTGAAAACACGAGATAAAATCACAAGTTGCCGAAGATGGGGTCTCCATAACAACCTCCATCCCAGTCTCATCACCAGTAAGATTACCTTGATCATGGGCATCCATAAATTCCTCAATATCCACCATCCATGTATCAACGGTAGGGGAAATTGACACTGGGGGGTGTGGGGAACAACTGGTCTAGTTAAATCTGGTGGTCTAGTGGAATGGTACAAGGCTGCCCCAAAATGGCTCATATCCACATGATAATTTGGGCTCACTTCTTCGCTGGCACCAATGAGAGCAGACTGAGGGAGAGGGAGAGGGAGCATCAGAAATTTGTGGGACCCCCTGGCAGTTGTGCCGCCTGTCACGCGCATAGCGAACAACGACGTTTTGTCCTTGTAGCACAACTTTAGCATGATTACTCGTACCTACAACTGTCGAGTTGACTTGTGGGTCCCTTGTTGATTGATTGTCATTGATGTCATTCTCCGCGTGGGATCCTTGATTTTGACCAGTTTTCTTTTTTCCACGTGTGGCAGTAGCTGGAGCCAAGGTGTCCTCATTAATAGCAACAACCGTTAAGCGCTCCTTTCCCTGAATTTCGCCAGAATTTTCACAATGCTTATTATTGGGAGTTAATTCCTCCTGATTAGTCGCTTCATTTTCCAAAATTTCGAACTCGAAAGAAGCAGCGCGCAAAGAAATTTCTAATTGATTCTCGGCAAAATACGGCCGCCTTCAAAGAATCGTGGTGGAACCACCTTGTCATTCCCCCTCTTTTGCCACTTTGGCTTCTGGACCATCATCCAAGGACCCTCGCTTTTTTCAGGAGCTTGGGAACTACTGCCAGAGGGAACATTCGCCCGATGGTTATGATTGGCATCCCTGTTACCTTCTGGTTTCTTAAATGTGCATCCTTCCTTGTAATGTCCAAATTTGCCACACGTTCTACAGAGGAGATGAAGCCCGTCATACTCCACTCTATAGATATGTTGTTTAATTTCAAACATGGGCAAAAGAGGCTTGTCCAGATCTATTTCAACACAGATATGTGTGTATTTCCCCCGTTCAATGGCCATGGTATTCTTATCAACTTTGATGGTTCAACCAATCTGATTCCCAACAAAGTGTAGAAAATCAGAGTCATAATACTCAATAGGGAGTTCTCGGATTCTCACCCAAACGACAACCCTGTCGATCGTGCCTCTCTCCAAAAATTAGGAGACCACTCCCTCACAATCAAATGATGATCGTAAATCAGCTATGGACCATCAGTGAGAGCCTTTTGCTAGGTCTTCCTCATGCGAAAGATACCCCAAGAAGTAGTTGTTGCTAGGATCAACAAGATTGACAGTACCCTTCCACACCCACATCTGTTGGAGTCTATTTTCTAAGGCTTTGTAACCAATCTTGTGACCCAATAATTTGACGATCAACCCTTTTCTCTAGGGATGACAAATCCTAGCTTCTTCCCTCGGTGGTATGACTATTTCAGGACAGTCATAGTCACCATGCTTCTTCTCAATAATACTCAGCCGCATAGAAAGATGATCATAACTCATGTCATCATCTGATGCTTCTGAATCATCTTCATCAGTAGCACCTTCCATATCAACCCCAATAGAATCTTCTTGTCCTAGCACTGCGTTCTTGTACAATGCCTTGGTCACAACCAGAACATCAGCAACTGCGGGATTGACGAGATCATTGTATCTCACAGGACCAAATGTTGTCCCTGTGAAAGCCTGATCGACACCCTTTATTTTCTTTTTACTTCTTGTCATGAGATCAATCTCCTCCGGCGAGAGTTGCTTCTCCTCCGCTGCCATAACTAAACCGAATCAGAGTGGATCAGAGAGAGAAAGGGTTTTTTGTGTGATTATACCTTCGACGACGACGTGTTGTTATGAATGAAAAATAGGGTTGAAAAGGACAAGCAAGGAGATGGTTTTGTCTGAATTAATTTATCATAGATTTTGCTTGTGTATTAAATTGCCATTCAATAATTAATAGATTTTGCACGTTATCAATGAAATATTGCATTATTGATAATAGAAAGTTGGAACTCATGGCAACGGAAGAATCTCAGCAACAAGTGTTGGTGAACAGGAATTAATAGATTTTGCCCGTTATCAATTTATAGAGTTTTTTCATTATGCCCCGCAAACTCGAAAGGAAACAGAAATGATTATTTAAATTAGTATTTTAAAATTAGATGCATGTCATATTCTTTAATTATAAGGTTGACTAAGCACAAAATCTATGTTAAAATCTAAAGTCATAACTAGTCTATCGCATATTTTTATCCAACTTAATAGCAAGTCCGGCCCCTCAAATTTCAAAAATGTTCAATTTAATCTTTGACATTATCAATATTCCTAATCAGTCCATGAGATTTTCAAACGTTATTTAGTTTAATCTCCCAAATTCTAGTTGTCATGGTTCATCCTAAACTTTTACAACTTAATATCACTAAAGTCCCTAACTTTTACAACCTAGTACTCCCCCCATTTCAAATTAAGTGTCACTTTTAGAATTTAACACATTAAGAAAAATTTGTAAAATGAAGAACGAGAAGAATTTTACAAAATTAACCTCATTAGTAATAAGTGTATTCACCATTATCATAAATACATAGTAGATGATAATGCCTTGGAACTGATGTTCATAATATTAATTAGAGATAATATTGATAAAAGGCTAATTAAAAATAGAACGTGACACTTATTTAATTCGAAATGAATGGAGTATCAATTTGGCGCCTGATATTAGGTAAAGTTAGATGCCTAATTTATACTCCCTCCGTTCCTAAACTTTGGTCCTTTTGGCCTCTCTTTTTTTTCCAAAACTTTGGTCTTTTTGAGATACCAATATACAATTTACCTAAAAGGACCAAAGTTTAGGAACGGAGAGAGTATTAATTTATAAAAGTCAAGGACCAAACGAATATCGAGAATTTGAGAGACTAAAGTGAATAACATTCGAAAATGTCAAGTACTAAATTGAATTTTTCTATAATTAGAGACCAAAATAACTATCAACTCATTTTTATCCCCTAGACAACAAATAATCTCCTTTCCTATTTACTTCAACATCCAAATAAGAAGAAAAAACCCACCGTATATCCTTCCTATCATTCACACCCCGTTCCATGTCTGACATATAGGACATAAAATCATCAAAAGCTTAGTAACAAAAAGTGAAACCAACTAAAATTCCACTCCCCTAGAATTGGCTAAATTCACGAATAGAGGATGGGAATAAAGGACTGAAAATAGAGATACACCAATGAGAAACCTAATCACTTGAGCATTAAAATTCCACCATCCAATTGCTAAGTTCTAATCTTTATCGCAATTAAAATGACAACTTGCTTTGCTTGTATAAATTTATCAGAAACATCATGCAAAATATTCTCAATTGGTCACTTTATGCTACAGAAATGGAGACTCAGGATACTATTCCTAATTCCGAGTAAATAAAGTGGAGTACAAGAAAGTTACTGCCTCAACGATTTATTGGAGTGTGCATACGCTCAACGATTCTGTTCACAGCATCTCGGGACATCACCAAAGTGTCGTGCAACAAAATACTGTAGACATTTAAGCCCTACAAAAAAATGTCAAATACATTATATAGAAGCAAAGGAAATTCCTACACACACTATCTGGAGTGCTAATGAAATTCGCTAAACAATAATTGAAATTCGCTAAACAATAATTGATAAAAAGCTGAAAGCAATGCTTAATCATATATAGTGGACACAAGATGCAAGTGCGCATTGAGGGTGTAACATCCCAATTTTTCTAGGTTCTTTGATTTCTTATGTGTTTGGATGTCTGATGCTGTGATGTAAGCTTCAATCAGGGTTTGTAGTCTTGGAGTGTAGAGAGACTAAAACCAAAATTTAGCTTTAGTGTTTAGTGTGGGTCGCATCATTGTCGCGACACAACTGATGAGTCATATCTCTAGTTGATGTGGGACTTCAACACCCCCCTCATGCTCAGGTGTGGTCAACTGAAGCGTAGACTGATACGGGAGGAATAACAGGGATCTCAACACACCCCTTGACACCCAGGACTAGACATTTGGAGTGTGGACAAATGGGTGGAATAATAGAAATCTTGGCCCAATAAGAGATTTAGGATAGACTCGAATATCATCTTAAATTTGGGCTTAGGGCCTAACTCATTCCCACAAAACCGACTTGTAAGTAAGGATTGCCAAAGCCTTATAAGGATTACTTAGGCTATATCACTAGTTGATGTGAACTTTAGCAATAATTATTGCAAGTACTTATTGTACTCATCCAAGAGCTTGTGCCTCGATGCATTCTTTTAGTGAATGATATGGTCAACAGAAGGAGTAAATCTAAGTAAAATGATAGGTACCAGAATTAATGAGACTCTTCATCACTCAATTAGAACATAGAAAATGTATATTAATGGTGGAAAACTGAAAATACAAGAGAATATGAAGATGAAAGTAACCTAAGGCACTATAGAGGCCTAATCTCTCCCAAAGACCCTAGGTCTATTCTCAATTCTTGCTTACCTTCTAATTTCCCTCCCACTACTATTTATAGCACTCACTAATGCTCACATTTTCCCTCCACTTTGCCACATAAGCAAGTGGTTACAACAAACTCTCATTTCCCTCCCCTTACATTTTATTTAATTATTTAATATCCTATCATAAAATTTTACCAAGAAGCTTTCGAATCAACAGGTATTCAATGGACCACATTCTAAATGGTTTTACTAAAAATTGGTTTTTGATGGAGCTGAATGATTGTTGATTCATGTGACCGACTCCAACTAGTATAAGACTTGCTGTTAGGGTTAGAAATGTGTTGCCTCTTGAAAACATACTAAAGGCTTCAAAGGATATCTCCTATGCAGAGATATATTTATCACTTCCATCTGAGCTGAGAGCAACGTGGATATAAGAGAAACTTACAATGGACGGAAGTATGTTAACATAATGCAGGTTTTGCGTAAATAGTATAAGACTTGCTGTTAGGGTTAGAAATGTATGGACTCTTGAAAACATACTAAAGGCTTCAAAGGATGTCTACTATGCAGAGATATAATTATCACTTCCATCTGAGCTGAGAGCAACGTGGATATAACAGAAACTTACAATGGACGGAATTATGTTAACATAATGCAGGTTTTGCGTAGCTAATTTCAACTTTTCATTTATGGGGCCGTCATCTACAAGCAGTAGTTTCTTGGTGTCCTCCATTTGTTTGAAGTAATTCACAATGTTCTTGGTTTTATGTGTGGGAACCTCCAGATCCTCAAACACAAGAAGCTGTATAAATACAATTCCCCGAAGATTAGTATACACAAGACAGGCACAAACTATTGTTTAACATTTAATGCAATAAGAACACCTTATCTACAAAAAAAGCCGCAACAATAAACAATCTTAAATACCCAACCAAAATTGTAATAAGACATTTTGGTAATGTAAATTATAGAATATATACACAACCATATAAGTCACAAAAAAGTAAGTAGTCAAAGGACACTAGGACAGCTGATGCAAGAGCTGCTTTTATTAAGTCATTTCTGAGTTATTTTCTATTTTTTGTGTTTCCCATTATGTTTATATATACATGGTTTTCCCGTATTAAGTGGTCATGTAATTAGCAACTCACCTTTATTGACCATACTTTAGAGCTCTCACTGAATTTAGAGAGGGCTGTATTCTGGGAAGCTGTTAGCATGGCACAGTTGACCCAGTATAAATGGTCCCTAGGACTTATCAACTGCAATATGATATACTCTAAAACCATAATTCTTTTTTCCTACTTCAATTTCCCTACACCCAGCCACAATTATGTGATGGCGTTGCATTCTATTTCTGTTTCTACAAACAAATGAGGTGCTCATTTAAGAGAACAACCTGCATTGGTTACTTTTATACATGAATTATGAAATACAAACATTAAATGATGTAATTTTATGCCCCAAACAGTGTTGTTAAATGGCGGCGCCGTGGTAGAATGTCGTGGCAATTTTTGTGCCAACTGTCATAGGCAATTTGTGGAGGGAGGACCGCCATGGCAGCACAATGGGCCGTAATGCCATGTTTATATGGCAGAACTTTGGCCTTCAGCCATCCTCCATTGATAACACTGGGCCCAAAAAGGAATAAAAACAATAACATTGGTATTCAAGAACTGAGGCTGAGAAAATTCACACGTCAACAAAGAGGCCTGTAAAATAAATAAGAATCATCTATCTTCCCAGTTTGGCTGCTAAACCATTAAACAATATAATTACATTAAATGAAATCTTCCATAAGTGAAAAATTCAGTATATTGAGCATAAGCAAGAATGTACACTCATGAAGCAGACAGAATAATTTAGAGATGTCTTTTTTAACTTTGATTTCTAGGAGAAGTCAAGGACAAGGGTAGAGGAGGAAACTTGCCTTTCCTTCTGCTGCACGAGCTGACAAAGCAATCTTCAGCCCAAGACGCCGAACCTTCTTATTGAGTTTGAAAGCATGGCTTCGGGGCTTAGGGCCGTGCTTGGTTGCACCACCCCTGAACTGTTACCATTCATTAAATTTATTAACTGCCAATGCAGAATATATGTGTGGGTGAAGGGAGAACAGGAAAGTGTGAAGAAACAGATAATAAAGGCAGGCTGAATGTTATTAAAAGAATGTTCCACTACCTGGGGTCCACGCAATGTCCCATGCCTTGCTAATCCAAGTCCCTTTTGCTTCCAAGGTTTTTTCCCAGTCCCACTGACCTCGCTGATAGTTTTTGTTGAGTGGGTTCCCTGTTGGCCAAATCAATGAGCAAACACGCGACATTCCCATGGAAAAATTTCATAGCTAACAGTTTGGATCCAAACTACTAGATAACTTTTATATACAATGTCATGATGCATCATGTATGTTGATGCCTGCTTATTACCAGAGTCTATGAGAGGATAAATAAAGGAAGAGGGAGTGGGTTAAGGACTCAAGTGAGCAAGAGAAGTGGGGTAAAGGGAATACACACACACGCACACGGAGCAGTATCTTATAACTACCTTGACATATGGCAGAAGCGGAGAGAATATATGCGAGTTCTTTTAAAGACAATGTTAAAAGCAGACAGCAAAATAGAGGGAAGGCAGGTAGACTTTGGAGAGAGAGGTTTTGGGTGGGGATGGAGCCCCTCTATTATGTAACTTTTCCTTCTAGAATTCTGTGCTAGTGAAAGGAGCTGGTCTTTCCTTTCTCTACTAGTGAAACTGAGTTCCCTTCATTCATACGCCCAGTACAAGAAAACATGAAATTATCAAAACATCTAACCCAATAAACGATAAAGAATCAATTGAAACATTTTACCCTTAAACATCAGATTGGGCATGCCAAACCATAGTCATTGTGTCCAAAATATAAATGCTTGTTGTGACCATGGTTGTCAGAATCGTGATACACACCGTAACATCGCACGATTCCACGACTATGCTTCCCTTCTCCGTGCTGGATTCGGGGCAGAATCAGAAATTTGTAGTATTGGGTAGAATCGCCATCTAAAATCGTACAATCAGTAGTGTCGCGATTTAAATCGTTTGAGAGAATCACCATTTAATCTGCCGGGTCGGGTCTGTGACCCGATTCTGAAGCACGACCCAGTTGAGATTCAGCGTGGAAACGCTTCGTTTCTCGCACAGTCAGCTTCAAATTAAATTCTCATCTTCCCCATAGTCATCAATTCATTCCTCATTCAGATTCACTCATTCAAATTCATTCCTCATTCAGATTCATTCCCCATTTATTTTTCATTCATTAAACAATGATTCATTCTTCATTCAGATTCACGCAACCCATGATTATTAGAAAATCAGAAGGAAAATCAGAAGCCTTCCCCATAATAATCATTAAACAATTTCCATCTTCCCCATAATCAATTAATCATCAGAAAATCAACCATGATTATTAGAATTATGCCTATAAATTATGTGAGTTTTTTAAGTATTTTTACATATATATGAATCTTTATGCTTCAATACATAATTTTGAAAAATTGGTAGAATCTTACGATTCGTGTTACGATTCTCCGATTGACGATATGTGACCCCTCTCCGATCTTACTTAGAATCTCGATCCTGACAACCTTGGTTGTGACCCATCCCAACCCCCTATTCCACTCGCTCGTCACATCAATTGCCAATGTAATTCTAAATGATGAAAGTAAAAATGATCGAGTGTTTCCAGCAGTCAACAACAGAATACATCAATAAAGTGTTAGGCCAATATAGATAAATAATCACCAATGTAGACTAAGATTTATAGCATTTCCTCGGGATCAAATGTCCAATGAAACAAGCTTCAGATTCCAAAACTGTTAGGTTCCTAGCCTAACAGGCTAACAGCAATTATCAAAAACAAAAACATTATGCAGTCAATACCTGTTGTCGTTTTGCAAGCTGCCACCTAACAACACGATGGATAATATCTTTCCGGATAGGCAAATCAAAAACATCTCCAGCTAAAACGATAAAGCCCTTGTTTTCATTATGAAAGTTGGTAACTGGAATTAAAAGATCCTGACAAAGCCCTACATCATATTGAAATGTATTAATAACACACTTCAATCTTATTGAAACAGAAAACTTTTATTGAAACAGAAAACTCCCGCCTTTATCAAGACTAGATGAGTTGACGTGATAGATAGTAGATTGTAGAAAGAAAAAAACAAGGAATATAGTCAACGTTTCACTCAAAACTTCAGTTTGCAATATTGGGCTTAAAGCGATGCTTTGTTGTCATTCACTTGTTCTTGGATAGAGCATATGCTGATGTAAAAGAAGGTAGGAGCACTACTACATGCAATCAAGATCTACAGAAAGTGCTTCCTAACCAACATAGGATACTAATAAATAAAAAATAAAATTCCAATTAATGATTTGGGTAGAAGACACAACAGTTAAACTATGGCCACCAATTCCTTCAATTTCAGAGCAGCAGATAGCATGATATCATTAAGGATCCCCAGAACATTAAGATCTCTGAGATACAGGACACAATGATGAGTCATATCTAATTTTAGGTATAAACAGATTCTTAGAAAAATGTATACAGTAAATTTTGACGTGTAATATAAAAAGAAATGCATTCAGCTAGTTGCAGATGATCTTTGGGAGAAAAATTAGGCATCTTTAACCTTTTCATCTGAATACTACCAAAATGTATAATTAAAAAAAAAAAAAAAAACAAACAAACAAGAGAGAAACATTTACATGGAAAATATTCAGCTGCAAAATGGACAGCAAGACTTATCTCTTACCACTAACTATCAGAATAATATAAAGCACATTAGAATTCATGTTTAGCAGTAGAATAATCTTTACCTTAAAAAATAAATATCAGAAGAACCACAACAAAAGCACTAGCAACAGCATATTCATGTACTACAAAATGCTTCTAACTAGCCTTCATACCTATATCACGCTCAGATGTTGCCAGAGGCTTTGGGGACAACAAGTCAGATGGAATTGCACCTTCATCAGGCCGCGGAGTTAAAATAGAAGTAGAAAACAGTTGGGTCATGGATCCGGCCTACATTTAAAGACACCACACCGCATATTAAACAAATAATCAGTAAGCAACCAGCATTAGAGAGGGCTGCATTGACTAAATATCATTCTTAGATATAGGATAAAAATTAAATGCAATGGCAATTTACCAAGAGACGTTGTGCAGAAGTCGATTTCTTCCCAGATAAACTGCTGCTGCATAAGCCTTCGGAAGCAAAAAAAACAATAAAAAGAAGAGCACATATAAAGATATAATAAAAGCTGAAATAATTAAATACAAATTGAATTGAGAGCCAAATGCAGGGGTTCACAGTTAGGATTAGAGAAACGTCTTACCATGTGATTTATAAACGGAATCAAACCCATTATTAGGTGAATCGAAGCAACGTCGTCCTAGTGAAAGCACTGACCCAGAAGAACGTAGCAGCCTTTTGAAGATCAAAGCCGCCATAATTGAAAAAACAATTTACAATTCAATTGGAAAGCAAGTGAATTTAACCTGCCGATTAGAAGTTCATAGCAAAAACAACGCGGTGAGAGGTGAATGAAGGGAGACATTTCATGGAATACGTAGTAAGCAAACAGCATCTAATAACATCCTTGATATCGTACAGCATACAAGATGAAGGCAAACCATGTATAACAACACAGGTCGCGTACAAGAAGTTAAAGTCACGACGGTAAGGGAGGCGGCGGGCCGCCGAGGGTTTGCATTTCGCAGCGGCGGCGGTCCATCATCTTCTTCTTCCTTTTGTTTTAATAGGGCACAAAGAATAAAAATCACAACCAAGGATGTGGTTGAGTAGAGTACCTTGCTAGTGGAGTAAGTAGAGAATATGGTGGAAGCAGCTTCCTCTGCGTGGAGAGGGAGAAGCGACGGCCAAAGAAGACGCCTCTCTGTTGCTCGAACGTGAGAGAAGGGAGAACAAACTAATGTGAAAAGAAAAGAAAAAGTAAGGGCATCACTTTCCTCACTCCCCTCTACTCAAACACTCCCCTTAAAACCTAATACCCCAAATTACCCCTAATTTAAAAAACCCAAAAATGAGAGGTTTAAATATATTTTTAGTCCCTTTAAATATGGGATCATTTGATTTTAGTCCTCACAATTTTATTTTTTTAAAATAGTCCTGCAAAATCAACTTTTTTCATATAAATTCTTCTGTTAGTTCTCCGTTACAAAAATTGCTGAGTTGGCTGACAGAATTTTTATGTGTCACTTAATATTAATTTTTGTTTATTTTAAATGCCTATTTAGCATGCCAAGTCATTATTAATATAATTTTTTCATTATTCCTCATTATTCTCCATCTTCTCCATTCTCCATCCGTGGCGGATACATGGTTATAGGTATGGGGGCATTTGACCCCATGAGATAAAAATAATTTACATACATGTGCTTAATAAAAATATTTTAGCCCCCATTAAAAAAGAGGAGTTGTCTCCATATAAGTTAATTACTTTTTAAATGTTTGTATAAAATAATAGCAGATATAAGAGAGAATAATTGATACTAATTTTATTCTTTTATTCTTCTAATTTTTATTGTTCTAGTCTCTTCAAACACTAAATAAACACATGAATAGCTTAAGTACCTCTCTAAGAAATGAATAGTATCAATTTGACCATTAAAAAAATTAATACTAGTAAAACTAATCTCTCATGAGGACTAAAATATTCTTAAAATTATTTTAAAAGGATCAAATAGATACTTCTCATTATTTTCAAATTATGTAAGTCTCGATTTTTTTGTCTCAGCTTGAATATCTACTCTTTTCTATCGTGAGTAAATTTACTTTGTAAATACTTATATTATTTTTTTAAAAAATGTTTGATTGTTATTTGCCCCTACCATCAAAAATTTCTGGATCCGTCACTGATCTCCATTACCATCTTCAACCAAATTTCAGCCACAACCCAGAAAGACAAAAGCGACCCTTCACACACTGTGGACAGCGTATCCATGAAGAACAAGTTCTTTGAAACCAGAACAGAACAAATAGTTCAAATTCCCTATTTTAGCAAAAAAATATTTTCTTGCAAAATAGAATAGGGATTCAATGATTTCGATCGAACTTGCAAAATTAGCAAAAAAAAAACTTTTGTTGGAGTGAAGGGGATAAGAAATGAACATTTACTTGATAAGGTTCACTTGATAAACCTATTTAAAGCCCACTCCCTTTTTAATTGTGGAATGCAGTTTTGGTTTGACCTTGAGTGGTGATTGTGGGTGAGAGAGAAAGAAGAGGGCGGTGATGGCTCGCTATGTTTTTTTTTTCCACTTTCTGGGTTGTGGGGGTTGAAGATGGGTAGTGGAGATGGAGAATGATGAAAAATAATGAGAAATAAAAAATAATGACTTGGCATGCTAATTAGACATTTAAAATAAATAAAAAATAATATTAAGTGACACATAAGAAGTCTGTCAGCCAACTCAGCAATTTTTGTAACAAAGTACTAACAGAAGGACCTATATGAAAAAAGTTAATTTTGCAGGGACTATTTTAAAAAAAAATATTGCAAGGACTAAAATCAAACGACCCCATATTTGCAGGGACTAAAAACATATTTAAACACTCCCCCTCCCCTAACTCCTTCACACCCCTACACTCCCCTCACTCCTCTCACCCACCCGTCTCTCTCCCTCTCACTCATCTCCTCCAAACTCTCACTCATCTCCTCCAATCTCTCACTTATCCCCTCCTCTAACACCCTCACTCAACGAGGGTTTTGTTCGCCTCCTCAACCACTCTCTAATCGTTCCATAAAACTGAAGGTAAGACTCGCGTCCTTGCTTGCATTTCCATTTTTTCCTGCGTAAATGCTCAGTTAGGATGCTCGCATACGAACCAATGAAGACGAAGGCGTTCGAACAAGGGCATTCGAACGCATTCGAATGGGGGCATACGAACGTAGGGTGTTTTGACTTGTGAAACTGAATACAAACGGAATAAATAGGGGGTTCGGATATGCCTATGTGAACCTGTTCGATTGGTGTCATACGAACCTGTTCAATTTCGCACAAGAGGGTGTGCGCCAATATTTAACACACTCGGATGATTATGTTCGATCGGGTTTGAATGCCCCGTTTTCGAACCGGTGTAATTTTTTGGAAAATAAAGACGCTGTGGCCATTTCATTAGTGGCCTTTTGGTCTTTTCCCATGGTTATGGGGTGTGTTTTAGGTAGGAGGGGGAGTGGGAAAAGCAGTGCCAAAAAATTAATGAGCTGAGCCACAACCCACTAAAAATTGGCTGATGATTTTTGTACATACTGCTGGATGTCATACCCTCCCCCCTTCTTTACATAAATACCCAACTTGGTCTAAGACTTTTTGACCAAGAGTAAAATAAATATTATTAATACATAAAACAACATATTTTGCTAATGTAATATAGTTTTTATTAATTTGTTAATTTGTTTTTGATTTAAAAAACAAAATGACACATCATTTAATCATAATCCACCTCAATTTGACACTTAAGACGTCACGTCAACAGTTAACTGTCAGCATAGTGTCTGTTAAAAATAATGGACAGAAAACACTAAAAGGGATCAAAATGAAACGGAAATAGAAGATGAGACCAAAATGGAACCAAAAAAGATAAAGACCAAAACGAAACCTATAGCAAAGATAAATGACCAAAAGTGCTTAAGTTAACAATCCTGAAGAGAATTTTCTCCAAGCACATATAACAATTAGTATTATAAAGGGAATAATATACTTTATTGTAAAAAAAAAGATATACTTTATTGCAAAAAAAAAGATATACTTTATTATAAAAATAAAAATAAAAAGAATGAAATATTGAGTCATACAGTCAAGATTATACAAGAGTTCCTTTTAGAGTACTACTAGTAGGATACTCGTGCATACGCACGGGTGCTGTCATGTTCTTTTCATATCAAAACACAGCCAGAGTTATCTTAGAGCGAGTGTTATACGCTGCTGTTTTCTGAGCCGATTTCTTTCTGTGATTCTTCTTTCGAGAGGTGGATACCACCTGACTTGGCTTATTCGTCACACTGTGTTCATCCGCATCATCTGACACATCACCCCAGTGCTTCCTAGAAATGCTCATGTCGGAACCAACCATTGGATTAGACTCTAAGGCAAGGGCAGGTACATCCACATCGTTAGAATGGGTTGAAGAAGATTGAACCTCCTCGAAAGAGTTATTTGAGGAATCAAGCGGGGTGGTGGGTGGAATCACTACCAGTGCGGCTAGTTACAGATGTGCTAGCCGACTTCTCAGAATCCATCTGCTGGGTCAAAGGCTTACCAACATCAGCAGTAACCGAGACATGTTTAGTTCAATCATGTTCTTTTCATGATTGAATTTAGACAGTATTTAAATAGTTTGAACATCATCCCGTTAAAATAAAGACAAATTTAAAGTAGATAAAAATGACTTTCAAATAAAAAATAGATAAATAATAATTGAAATCTAAAAATGTAAAAGTATATCATTTAAAAACAATTGTAGATTTATCCCGTATTTTTTATAAAAGCAGTCTGATGTTTTTATATGTCGATGTTGTTATCCAGTGTTTATATATATATATATATATATATATATATATATATATATATATATATATATATATATATATATATATATATATATATATATATATATATATATATATATATCATCATGCTTGATTATCCCATATTTTTTTATATATCAATGCAACTATCCCGTGTTTTTTATGTATCACTGCAGTTATCCCATAGTAGGTTTATAGTAGTATTCAAAAATTATAATTATCAATGGCAAATATTAATCCCGTGTTTTTCTACATATTGCTGCAATTATCCCGTGTTTTTTTTTTACATATCAGTGCAATTATCTCGTAGTTTAAATTGATTATTTTAGTTGATTAGTATATTATAGTAGATAGTAAAAGAGAGATAGTAAATTATCAATAAGAAACATATTTGTATTAAATTTTAATCATTAGTTTAAATTGTCATTAAATATTCTTGTTTTTTTATATATCAGTGCAGTTATCCCGTGTTTTTTTATATATCAGTGACAATTATTTGTCACATGTGTTTTAAATATTAATAAGTTTAAATAGTCATTAAGCCTTCTTGTTTTTTTAGATAGTAAGCTTATTGTAGTCTTCAAAAATTATAATTATCTTTCGTCAAAAAAATTATAATTATCAATTACAAATATTCATCTCGTGTTTATTTATATATCACTGCAATTATACCTTGTTTTTTATATATCAGTGCAGTTACCTCGTAGTTTCAATTGATTATTTTAATTGATTAGTATATTATAGTAGATAGTAAAATATAGATAGTAGATCATCAATAAGAGTGTAAACAAATTTCGAATAGAAAAAAGAAGATAATTTAATAAAATAAAGTTTGTATAAATTTAGAAATTTAGGTAAAAAACTAAAGTGAAGTGATAAGAGAAATAGAAGAATTGTTTATGTGAAAAATAAAAGTAAAGTAAAAAGAAAAAAATGAAGAAAGAGAGTGTTAGAGAAAAGTGAAAAGGAGAAAAGAGATAGTAAGAAGAAAGAGAAAAAAGTAAGAAAGAGAGTGTAAGAAAATGTGGGAAGAGTAAATAAATTTACATTTATGCCCTCAAATATTTGACATGTCTTTTAGATAGAATGAGGGTATTGGTAAAATCATAAATGGTTTAGATGTATAAATATAGTGCAGATGAATTTTCCGTCTAACCAACAACACAATCAAAACTAAATTAAACATTGTAACTACTCTGCTATGACTGTAATAATTTTTCCAGCAGAAAAATAAAATAAAAATTCAAATTATTGATGTAAAAAATAGTAACTATCACCACCAGATCGTGCACAAGTGTTGTTAACGAAAAAAAAATGGCTCGATATACATACAGTAAATACTAAATAGGTTTCAAAATAAAGCTATATACAGAAATGAGACGCATCACATCAAGGGAATTACAAAAGAACAAAAAAACCAAATTCATGCTTTAGAAGAATTAAAAAACCATAACACCCGAACCGTCTCTTTCAAGGTAGATCAAACGGTATTATACATCAAAACCAGACCCCATTGGGTACTGTCACGAATCATGATGCTCCAGCATACATGCAGAATAAACCAGTGATTTGCTCCTATTGACCATGATGAAGTGCTTGCCAGGTTCGATCCCTCACATTCTACATCCTATTCTCATGCCCTTATTTATTTTATATAACAATTGGTGTGCTGGAAGACCAAGGAGTATTAGCAACCAGGCCCCACAATTGATGACTGGTCCTCAGGATTGACAACTGCTTCTGAATCCAGTTTGCATGGTTTACCTTCGTTGATTGTAAGGCCTATTTTAGGTGAAAGCTTCTTCACCTCCTCTACTGTGTAGATGAAAATTTTCCTCACAACGCTACAAAATTCACTACAGTACAACAACAAGACAGAATTCAATATAGAATGTATAAAATTGAAAAATAGTATGCCACTGACGATAGTGTCCAAATAAATAAATGTTAGTATCAAATGATCTTACAGCCATGGATCATCTCCAACCATCATCATATCATCTTCATTGTCGGTGTAGACAACCTGCCAATTTTTTGTTGATCCACAGAGCTCACCCTTGATGTCAAACATCTCTTCCAATTTCCTAAGAAGATCCTCATATCCATCAAATCGTGCTAAATCCACAGCCCTTCCAACAGCCATACCTTGCATGTGAACCTAAAACAATATTAAACTTGGATGATAAATAACCTCATCACACAATGCAGGCACTTCCCTCTTCTAAAATCCATATAACGGGCTAAAATCAACCAACATTTTTGTAAAAGGAAGATTCATTATATAGCTGCAATGCAGTCAACTAAATTAGTGCATAGGAAAAATATGCCAAGAATATTGCAGGGTTATAAATGTTAACAGGGGGAGGGTGTAGTGCGTATAATACCAACATTAGAAGCAGTTATGCTACCTTTGTGCAACTTCTTATTTGCCTGCTTTGTGAGTCCTGCGGAGACCGTAGGCATGATTTGTCAGCATCATAACTCACCGAAGGAATATTAGATCGATTGACATTTGATGGTTCAGAATGCTGGTCAGACTCAGCATCCAAAGATGGTATAGAACTATCATCACCCACCCTTCCCGACAATGGAACTGTTTGCAGACTTTCTTGTGCATTAGAATTCTCAAGTAACTGAATCCCAAAGATCCTACAGCCATTTCCACTTCCTTGTTTATTTTCTCCAGATTCTTTAAATGCTATAAGTGAAAAAGGTTCTGTAGAGTTTTCCATCCTACTAGACCAATATATTGACTTGTTAGAAGCAGGGCTGTTTCCGCCAAAACCAAGAAAGCTGGTTGCAGTAGAACAGAATTTGGGTGATGGATAGAGGTCTCTTCCATGTAGAGGGTCACGATATGGGAGATGTGGAGATTCAACTGGCGAATTCCATATGCCTGATGCACAAAGAAAAATGAAATTATGTAGAAAGCGGCATGGATAACAGATTATATAACAGAATTGTCTATGATAAAATCACCTTGCAGAGAAGAATCAGGTATTGTTGAAGGTAGAACAGGAGGCCGTGATCTCTTGTTTCTTTGGGTTGGTTGGGAGTTTGAAGGAGGGGTAGACACAAGCGGCTCCAATTCCCAAGGAGAAACTCTATCCGGACGCAGAATTGATGATGGTTCATCCCATTGAACCTGATGTACATTACAGATCATATGAGAAAAGCGAACAAAAAGCTGCTATCTATATTTCAAATCCTAGAGAAAGGAAGTGTTACATGCTGCCTTTTGTACATATCATTTATACCAAATCTTAGCCACTTCGTAGCACCTAAGTCTATTTTTATGAACTTTTGACATTACTCCAATAGGCCCAGTTAATGAGTCCATTGCTGAATTTTCAACCACCTAAGAAACAATCGCATTCTAGATGGCTCCATAAACAAAGCATTGACCTTCATAGACCAACTTAAAGAGATACAAAAATAACCTCTAAACTGGACATTTTTGGAATTTATAAAAGTTTAAATCCTACTGAATGCAAACTATAAAAAAAAGCACCGGAAGTGTAAGTAAAACCATGAATACTAACCTTTAATGATCGCCATTCAGAATCAGCCCAGACTGATGATTGATTATCTTCGACACCCACAATTGTGCCACTGAACCTGTTTTCAGGGGGTGAGGAACATTTATCAAAGTGAACAATGTGCTATAATGAAAATATCAACTTCAAGCAACCACTCGAGCACCTTCTTTCAGGGACTTCATCGCCCTCAAATCTCATTTTGAATCGCATCCCAACAGAAAGTTTATGATTTTGAGCTTCTAGATACTTGTTGACGCTCACAATAAACTCTGACCGGCTTGTTCTAAGATAAATATTGATAAGTCAGCAGAAAACCTCAACTATATAAAGCAACCAAACCAAACTCAGATATCATCCCAGTCAAATTATTTCACAGAAAAATAAAAAGATCTTTAATTGCATGAAAGCAGGGAGGCGTGTGTACAAATACAAAGAAAACACAGTTCTCTGCATATTAAACGTACCAAATACAAATCAACAGCAAAAGTCGACAAGTTGGAGACACCAACGTCATGAACTAAAGTCAACTAATAACTTTGTATTGTAGTGTTAAATTCAATACCTGGGCTTGTAAAAAACAGAAAACAACGTTCCTGTGGAAATGGCATGAGATGCAGTGGCTAGAACGCCAAGATGCATGCTGTGACTAGATATAACAGAAGATGGCATGTTGCTTTGCTGTCTCATAAGCCTCCTAACTCCAACTCGGAGCTCTCCATTTTCACCCCTAGAATATTGCATGCAATAAAAAACCAACCACAGCCACTAACAACATTAAGAAACAAAAGCAATGGAAAAAACACATACAGAGTACTTTTTCTTTCCCCCTGGAGGAAGGCATAATACTTTAACTGAACAAGTTACCTTAAGAATATAAATGCGTCACCAGCGACTAACTTTTTGGAACTGACAAAGACACTCCACCCAGTGGTTAGTAAGTGGCGTCTGGGTTGCCCTGCAAAATTATTCTGCATAATCAGTAACCTACTGAAAGTATGAACATCAAATTCTTGCATTAAACAAGTAAACAACATAATAACAGAGTGCACGTGGGAACCCACAAATTTATGAATCCTTCAGGATTTACTTAACAAAACCATTAACTAAAAACCGAAAAATGAGTACTAAATTTGAACAGTCTAACTGGCTATGTCCATAAAAGATTAAATGCCCAAGTAAACCCTAAAATGTTAACACTGTAAACACCCAAATTATCAATACCTGAAATCCGCTCTGTTCTGCCAGCAAGAAAACTTAAAGTTAAATAGCTATAGGTTGACTCAGGGCATGGAAAAGAGGTGAGCACATGCGTTTATAGCATAAAATATTGATATCATAAAAAGGAAACTTATCCCTTTCAAAGAACAACTCTGCACAAATTGTTTCCATTAAACATGATTGGGATTACAAGTACAGTCCTAAAATTTGCTTTACTTTGACACAATTGCCATCCATTCCACAAGGACTGCGATAGTGTTTGTTCAGCATATTCAACAAAATAAGCAGCAGAAACACAACACTCCAATCTAAACTGCAGCAGAATCTTCATTGATATAAACGTTTTTCATCAAGCAAACACTTCAGAGAAATAAAATGATTACACCCTTTATCATGTATGCCAGTGTTAACAATCCCGGATAGCGAAGCAGAGCGGCAGACCCCAAAAACACTGTAGAGGGATGGCAGTTAGCGGGATGCCCGATATTCTTACAGTTTATGTAATCTATACTATAGAAATAGAAACTCAAGAACTAGTTGAGACTGACCAATGAGGAGGGTGAAATGACAGCAGGAGTGAGAAGAGAAGCTCTAATGCAGGTCTGGTATTTTTTAATTGCAAAATTCCTAAAAAAGCAAACAAAAAGCCCTAATGTTTAAATTTAAGGTTTTTTTTGGAATGTCCAATCTCATTATGAGGTGAGGCGCTAATCTATACTATAGAAATAGAAACTCAAGAACTAGTTGTGACTGTCCAATGAGGAGGGTGAAATAACAGCAGGAGTGAGAAGAGAAGAGCTAATGCAGGTCTGGTATTTTTTAATTGCAAAATTCCTAAAAAAAAAACAAACAAAAAGCCCTAATGTTTAAATTTAAGGTTTTTTTTGGAATGTCCAATCTCATTCTGAGGTGAGGCCCTATTTTACACGACAGCACTACCTTAAACTTCTCCGCTGCTGCATGTCCTGTAGCATCCAGGGGCTGCACTGCTATGCCACTGTAGCGTCTTATTCACAACACGGATGTATGCATGATATAAACAAGGTTGAAGGGAAGCCTCGGTGCAACAGTTGGAGTTACTTCTATTCCACAAGGAGGTCACAAGTTTGAGTTAATGTATCAGCCTCTTGGAAATGCAAGGTAAGGCTATCTACAACCCACCAACAATGGATCCAAATCCCCATCCTTCTCCAAGTACATCATATAAGGAGGTTTACAACTTCTGGTTGCTATTAAATCATAAAACAAAGTTTAGGGTGTGAATGGTTGAGAAGAAAAGAGAGAAAGGTGAAAGAGAGCGAGAAGAGAGAAAGGGGTGAGAAATATAGTAGATTTAGAGTATTGTTTGGTATAAGAGAAAGAGAGGAGACAGATAACAGAGAAATGTGTGGAGGGCTTTGAGGGAGGAGGGGAGTGGAAAAGGAAAATGAGAGAAAAATTTCTGAGAGAGTATATTTGTAGAGAGGTGAAAGAAAATGCTTGACCAAAATATTTTTAGAGAGTATTATAACAAGATGGAATGGATTTGAAGATTTTTGAGTTCCCCCATTTTGGAGGGTTTCAGAATTGTGAATAAAAAAAAATTGCATTCTAGGTGGGGGGACTACCCTTCCTCCTTCTTGCCTTTCTTCCTTCCTTTATCCCAAACCCTCCCCTCCCTTCCCCTCCAAAACTCCCAACATAGCCTTATATTATTAATTGCTAAGTCAGTTATTCTTGAAGTTGGGTGAAGGTAAAATTGGAAAGAGAAATGAGAGAGGGGTTCTCTACCCAGTTTCTTCGCATGTATAGAAACAATTTTTGTTGCGACCCACACACTTTTAGTCTCTCTCTCTCTCTCTCACTCTCATCATCCAAACCAAGGAAATCACATCTCTCTCGCATATGTTTCTCGCCTGCTTTTCTTTCGTCTCAAACTCTTGCTAACAATTACACCATTAAAGATAAAGGCAAAAAAAGCCAACCAACTTGCCTCGAAATATATGTCGAAAATGCCATTCATTCCCATGTAAATCAGTTGCAACCAACTCTTGCCATGGTGGCTGTTGAGTCATATCCTGAACAAAACAAAGGAATTATAAAGTGTAAATAACAACTAAAGACGGGCACGATCAGGTGTCTTTATTGATTTTTTAAAAGAGAAGAGTTTCTAACCAGTGGTGGAAGACAATCATCTGCATGCCTTCGAAGAACAGAGAAACCTCCATGAGTGCTAGTGTCAGAAGCAGTAAGTGTTTTGCAAAATGAATGGACTGTGCACTTTGGAGGTTCAGGCAGAGGGTCGTCTGGGCTTGTCACCTTACTTTGCTAAAGCAACAAGACAAAGAAAAATAAGACGTGCATAAAATGAGATTAAACGAGAGAGAAACCATATAGGCATGAAACAAAGATGACTGGAAAATGAGTTGTTGAGACATAAATCAAAAGAATAGAAAAGTTTTAAATGTAACAAGTAACAACCATGCCAAAAAAAAAACATACTCACATCTGCTTCAGGAAGCAAAGTTATCTGTGCGTATACTTCATCAGTTTCAGGTTCGGCCTACACAAGCAAGATCAATTTAACAACAGAATGATGAACATATTAAAAAGCACTGCAAATTTTCCAAATAAGTGATTCATGATAAAAATAAATATAAATATCCAATACAGTTCTGGAGAAAACTGACTAACCCGAAGATGAATATTGACAACTTTACATAATATTTTAGAAGGAAGATTAAAGGAAGGAATTTGCTGCTCTAATCCTTGATTCATAGATGCCTCAAGCTATATAATAAAGCACAGGTAAGATATATAACAAATTTCAAAACTTCACGATATACAAAAAACATAATATACTCAACACAGGAATTGTCAGGTATTATTAGGGATCATTTAAAATGCAATGATGATAGAAATTGATACACGAGAATGTAATAACTGGAAGTGCATGCATAAACAGTCCAACAGAAAACAGAACATAAAAATGAATGCAACCAGACACAAGTTGTACAGTTTTAAAATCTCAACAACTAACGTGTCATAAATGATAAAACAGACATCTCTCACAAGAAAGAAAGCCAGGTCAAGAGAAACAAATACTTTTCAGATAAAGTTGTTATGAGAAAAAGCCGGAAGGTTAGAACATGTCAATATCAATAAGACCTTACACCATTGAAAACGGAACAATTAAGCTATATAATCCAAACTTGAAGCAACATTAAGAACTAACAGCACAAGCACCTCCATACAATTGAAGTTAGAAATAAAGAACCCATGTCGACTCAACCTGTACCTGTTCCATGTGACCTTGGGGAAAGTAATAAACTCTCTCTCCTTCACGAGGAAGAGTGACAAGGGGTCCAGCACAGGCATGCCACAGTTCCTTGTATAAAGCATCATTGGTTTCCCCTATAAAAAAAACACACACATTAAAAGGCCATGAATGACACAAATTAAGAAACGAAAAACAAAACAAAAAATACAAGCTACTTTATACTGCATGCGATACAATTAATGAAAAGGATTATGTCCTTCTAGAAATAGAAAAAATTGCTACAAATTCTTTTTGATAGGATGACAACATTTAATTCAAGCTGTAGCCTGTAGCTATATGTGCCGGTATTTCTTCTAAGAGAAGAGAACTTCGGGTGATTGAAGGGAGACTCTCTTCATTCAAAGCAAAGGCAAACCACAAATTTCAGCAAGGATTTAAGAGAACTTCGAGTGATTGAAGGGAGACTCTCTTCATTCCAAAGCAAAGGCAAACCACAAATTTCAGCAAGGATTTAAGGTTGGATTACCATTTCGCCGACCAAAGGAGAAATCCAGGTCACACAGTTGCCATGAGCTGACTGGGTGAGCCAATCCCAGTCAGCACCTATGTGCTAGCAAAGACTACTGGAATGTACTGCATTTGGGGGGGAAGGGATGAAATTGGTGGAGAAATCATATCCAGTCCAACTAGCACTAGCAACTAGGGTTCCCATTCACTCTTAATAAGATACTAGACGGTTAGTGAAAGCAGGTCTAGATAAGAAGTTGTAAGAAGAGCATTTGATATTATTAATACCAAAACAGAATAAGGCCATTGTTAATGGTCGTGTCTCATAAGCACTTGGGAGATTTGTAATTGTAACTGTATTTTATTTGTTTTAGTAACAGGGAGCACGAAAACATGACGGAATTTGTAATGAAAACTGTGTGAAGCGAAAGGATAAAGTGAAACCTGCACGGTTTGTGGCTGACATGTGATTTGAACCCATGTGAGTGTTGAAGAGAGCGGAGAATGTATGATTGCTACAAACGAAAACAACATCGTTCATTAACTAGTTTACCAACAAGAGAAAATCCATTAACTACAACACAATCAATCAATCAATTAATAATTAACAAAAAAGGCTTATTGTGACTGCGTGCCCTTACTAAAGAAAGATGAGGTAGAGCAATGCCCACAGGATGGATCCGGCAAATTGGAGGACAATTGCGACGAACCAGAATCAGAATCAGAATTCCAAACTGAAAAAATGAAGCTCCGGGTTGAAATTGACGCTGACGCGGGTGGCTAGGGTTTGTGGAAGGGGAAGGAAAAAACGCAGAATAGATCGATCTGATAAGGTCGTGTTTGGTTGAAGCCGACACGACTTGTTCCCCCCGATTCCTCTTTTTCTTTCTCTCTTTCTACAATAAGCCATTATACTATTATTTTTTTGTCTATTAAGCCATTATTAAGCCATTACTAGACTCTCACAGCACGGGATGATCGACTACGGTAAATTCAATTGTTCATATGAAAAATACTCCTTCTGTATCATATTATATGTCATTTAAGGTTGTGACCCAGGAATTAAAAAAAATTATTAATTTTGTATGGAAAAGAGAGATTGTGAGTTAGTTTACCAAATTGTCCTTCATTAATAGCATTGGAAACATAACAAGTTTCTGTAAGAAGAGATACATTAAATAATGAAGGGTATGACTGAAAAAGAAAAATTAATGTTGCATTGGTATTGTAAAAAGTCATGTATTATGGGACAAATTTTTTTGCCTTCAAAGTCATATAATATGGGACGAAGGGAGTACATATGTACTGTAAACAAATAGTGAAATAAGAGACACGGAAGATGTCATCAACGAAAATATATAGAAGCAAGTAGTGGTGGAGCTTTGAAAAATTATTTAGGGGTACCGAATCAAAATATATATTTACTTTTTGAGCACATGACAAGATTTTTAAATTAGTCCGATAGTAAAGACCTTATAAAGAGTCATCAGGACTCAAGTTCGACTCCCTCCTTAAACTATTCATGTCGCTATTTTTTTAAATTTAAATATTAAAAAAAGGGAAAGTAAGAGTCAAACTCGCGACCTTATGTTGGTTGCAAAACACAAGCCTTCACCGCTACACTCGAGTTGATACTATTATATATTTTAGAAGAATTTTATATATACATAGATTATTTCTATATTACATTATGTATTAAAAAATTTAAAATAATTTGGGGGTACCGTGGCATCCTCCGGCCCCTAAGAAGCTCCGCCCCTAGAAGTAAGTGAAACACCTGATAAGGGTTCAACGAAGAGGAAAATAATTTCTTTAAGTAGGTGATCTCCTTGATATTTTGACTTCTATAAAAGTGGTCGTGGTCTAATGCTAGCAAAATAACATTCATAGACATCTTAAAATTTTGTCATTTGGCAAAAAATAAGGGTAATTTAGTAAATTTAGCACTAAAAGACAAATTCTGCAGCTTTTTCAGCTTTTTTGCTGCGTGTTAGTGTCACTTTATGTTTTTTTTATTTTTTTTTCAAAAAATTGTTTTACTTTTAATTTTAAAAACTGATTTTGTTTTCAAAAAAAAACTGCTTTTTCTTTTTAAATAACTGTTATTTTAAAAACTGTTTTAAAAAAAAAAATTCACAATTTTTTTGACCAGTTTTTTTGGGGTGATTCTAGGGTGAAAGAGCAAATCAAATCTTTCACCGGTGAAACACTAAAATTGATCGTTGGATATTGTTTAAAATGCCATGAATGGTTAAGATTGAATCAACTCATATTAAATCTCAACCATTGATGAATTTTTATACTACATCCAATGGTCAATTTTAGTGTTTCACCGGTGAAAGATTTGATTTGCTCTTTCACCCTAGAAAGACCCGTTTTTTTGTCATAAAAATTAAATTTTTTTACCTCTTTTTTACTAAAAATACTTAGTCACTATTTTTAAATTTACTTTTTTTTACAACGGTTAAATTAATCATTTTAACCACTAGCCATTGTCAAGAAAAGACGTACCTGTAACAAAAATTTAAACTTAAGTTTTTTATATAAACTCATATGGAATAAAAAAGAAGTCATAATATGTGGCAATAGGAGCGGCAACGTGAATGCATATTTTAAAAAATACTATTTCTTTTTTCTTCACTTTTACTCTATCTAGAATTTATTATTTTCTATAATCTCTCTTTTAACACTATTAAGTTCAATCAATTTTTTTTGAAGCAAGATCAATCAATTCAATCACTATGAATTGTAAAAAAAAAATAGCTACTCCCAAATATTACAAAATAACTTACTTATAAAAATATGGCAATGCGAACGACAACGAAAGACTAACAATGGGAGTGACAACGGGACTAACAACGAGAGAGGTAATGAAATCTCCAACGGGAGAGCCAACGAGGATGCATCTTTTACCTCTAATGTCCAAATACATTATTATGGATCAATATAATTCAGATTGTCAACGGGGATGCATATTCCACTTTGAATTTCAAATCATATATTTTGGACATTGTTTATAACTTATGAATATCTTCCAAATTATTATTATGACTTCATAGCAATACACCGACCATACAGTATCACCCATGTGTATGCACGGGTAAAATACTAGTAAAAAGTAAAAAAGAAACTATCAATGAGAAGTTTTTTTTATAAGCAATGAATTCATTGATAAAAGCACTAGAAGTGCTCAAATTGGCCATCTCCCCTCTAAAAAGAAGATTATTTCGAGCTAGCCAATGAGAAGTTAAATAACCGCTATTGAGAAATAGTTGAAAACTTGAAATAAGGATACTATTGGAAGAAAACTAGGAAATCATTATTATTATTAATTTGGTTTTTTTTAACACTTTATCATTATTATTATTATTATAAAAAGTTTTACATAGAACTTTGGGGCAAATTACAATAGAGGTTCTTTAAGTCATTTTTTTGTAATAAGTTGGTCATTTATACTTTTTCGTACCAACTTTGTCTTTTTTGGTCAAGAATGTGTGATAATATATAGACTATCGTTAGTCCTTTTAGGTTTTCCATCACAAAAAGGCGCACATGGTGCTAATGGGTCATGTCAAATCCAAATAAATTTTAAATTAAGACTTAAATATATGTTACTCCCTGCAAATATACTCATTATTCATTTACCCCTTTAAAAATAAAACTTTTAAAAAAGACCTTGCAAATATAAAATGTTTACAGTTACCCCCTGCTATTAGATTATGTTGATAGCGTTAAGTGTAAATATATGTTACCCCCTGCAAATATATTCATTATCCATTCACCCTCTGCGTAAATATATATTTACCCCGAAAATACTTTCATTATCCATTTAACCCTCGCAAATACGCCATTATCCATTTTTTTCTCTCTGCGAATAATAAGTGTTTGTTTCAAAGATACACTTATTTGTTAACATAATCTAACGATGGGAGAAGAATTGTAAACATTTATTATTTCGTAGTCTTTTTAAGAATTTTATTTTTTGCATATGTAAATGAATAATAATGTGTATATATTTATGAGAACCTATATTTAAGCCTTAAATTAATAATTATATTTTTTAATTAGTCTTCTATTAAAAAAACCCAAATTGAGAAACCCACGAACTCATCATGTTCCTCTTCCTCTCTTCCAACACCACCTAAATTTCCCATCATCTTCCTCTTCCTCTCTTCCAATATTCACAGATTTGAGGATTATATTATACTCGTAAAACCCAAGTGCTTTGAATCAATTTTATAACAATACACCAACTCAACGAAGATACGAACGCTTAATCAATTTTATAGCATGATTTCTTTTTCCTCGGCATATCTGTTAAATTTATTTAAAAGAATCAAAACAAACATCAAGAAATCATGCTTTGTGTAATAATTAAAGAGTGATTTAAGCGGTGTGCCCTGATCACACCTGTTTAAGGTTTACTTAAATTAGACATTAGACAAGACCTAACTCATGATAAAGAATTTCGGCGAAATGAGAATTTGGGGTTTTTGGATATGGCGTTTTTAGATTTGAAGAAACCATAATGAGAAACAACAAGACCTACTGATTCTTTATCTTCTTTATTGGGTTGGGGTTGAAGATGAAGATGAGATTGAGGTTAAAGATAAACAATTTCTGGGTTTGGGGGTTGAAGATGAGTTTGGGTTAAAGATGAAGGTGAGTTTGGGGTTGAACATGGACAATTCATGGTTTTGGGTTGAAGATGCCACGTAGGATTTCGTTAGGGACACATCAACGCCGTTAGTGATCTTGTAGGAGATGACAATTACATTTGTTTTAGTAGTCCTTCCGGTAGTTTAAGACTTCCAATTGTTGTTGATATAATGCGACTCTCTACTGCTCGTTTAATTACTGTGTAATCTCTCTCTAGACTATTATACTCATTAATCTATTAAATATACAATTCAGAATGATTCTCAATGCTCCTTTTCTGATGTGTCGATTTAATAAGACTGTCCACATAGGATTAATGAAAAATTGGCTTACATGTACATTCATATAATTACATGGCAATCCAATCATATACAAGCAATATCACTATTTTTTCAAATTTGAATTAAAAAACGACATTAATTTGTAAAAACCTATTTAATACCATTTTGATTACACAGGCAAAACATGTGGTGTACATTTTGTTAATCTATATTTATATCTATATATAATACATTCACGAATATACTATTTGCTGAGTCACCAATGAAAAAACAATCTGATTGGTCCACCTATTTTAATCAGATCAAACGCTACAATTCTATTGGTCCATGGTGCATGGAAATCACATACACTTGTGTGCAAGTATACACTGTCTAAAAACAAGTAGTAAAAAGATCGAACCCACAGAGATTGAAAAACCCACTTTTAAAATCAATATAAAGTAATAAAGTGTAAAGTAACAAAGTAACAAAATAATTTTGGATTTTGTTTGATGATCACAACTAAGTTAGAAAGCAAAGTAAAAAATGTTGATAGTGTAAAAGAGAAAAGCTAGTTGGAATGTCTTCATCAAGTAATTTACTTATAAGTGTTTGATGCAAGTTATATGTGATGCATTGCACATTTGAATCTTTGTTGCAGATTAGCTATGTGCCTTTTCGGTCCACTTTCTTGAGATCATTTACAAACTCTTATAACCCTTGTTCTATGCAGTAAAGAAATGGGTGTCAATGTCAATCTTGCCTCCTAACAATTATCCAATTTGCTTAAATAAATTCACTCTTGTATTTTAAGTACCCACAATTATCCTATGGACTATACTATCCTATCTCTAGGACTTAGCATGGTTTTCACAAAGTTTTCTTTATGTAAAACACTCACCCATATTAGTTCTTGAGTTCTTAATTGTAAGCCATTTCTGGTCATTTACAAATCTTACTTATTCTAAGTGATTAAGTTTAAAATAAGTTTGGAAAGATTATCAAGCAAGAACTAAAGTACAAACATACATACATTCAACATACTTACTTAAAAGCTCATTAAATGATTAGAACATTCCAACTAAGAAAGGTTTAGCTAACAAGAGACATTGCAAAATATATATAAACTGAATAGACCATGTTTATATATATAGAAATCACGAAAGAGAACAACAAGAGCAAAGTTACAAATGTTGAAACACTTTGTATGAAATCTTCTAGCAATGCACTAGCATTACTCCTTAGCACTATACAAACACTATGAAAACAGGTTAAGGAGGATTTATCAATTCCTTCCTCTTCCTCTAAAAATATAAAAACTAACTATGTATATTGAAATTTTGATCTAACTTATGGATTGTGATATATTTCCAAATGAAGATGTGAGGTCCTTTTATAGCCTTCAAGTGAGGTGCTTCCTTCCTTCATGTTGAAGTAATCTTGAGTGGATCATAGTTTGTAGTTGCTTTTTCGAGAGGTTGATCCCAAGTTGAAATCTTTGACTTAATACATAGGGCGGTTCCATGGTGGTAGAACATGTGTCCCTATGTTGGTGACTCTTCAAAGTTATGCCTATAGCTATGTGTGAATGGTAGCGCGCTACTATACAAGGTGGGATGGCATCGAGAGAACCAGGCAGAGGTCATCAATTGCAAGTGGATGCATATGAAACAGATCGCTTATTCATCAAGTAGTGCAAATTTGATGCGAGGATCGGTCACGAGAGCATTTGATGCGATTAGCATTGAGATCCTGATCGAACAAAAACATCAAACATACCACAATATATCCAAAATGGCCTATAAATAACTATAACCATTCAAATCACTTAAGATATCATATATCACACTAAATACTATATAAACTCTTTATTATTACTTGAAAGAGAACAAATACTAAGTTTAAACATATGAAATACTCTATATAAAATAGAGTTATCACACCCCCAAACTTAAACCATTGCTTATCCGCAAGTAATGACAAAGACAAACTATAAAAACTAATATTTCTAGAAGATAGATCAGCTTGATTTTTGTTTTTTTCATGAGGAGTTTCCTATGAACTTCATTTAACAATTTTTCTTGTGCCTTTATTTCTTCAAAACTACCAAAGCTATTCAAACTCTTTTGTGTGTGTGTGAACCTACTGAGTTGAGATTGGTTCCAAGACTAAGTGAAAAATTTCCTCCTAGCTTTTGAAAGGATTGGTTCATCTTTGGTCATACCAAAATATTTTTCAAAAGAGAGATTAGACTCACAAAATTTTCTCAAGTGTTGGGGAGTTCTAAAATCAAAGGGATTGATTGAATCTTTCAAAGCTTTTGAGCCAATGCAATTTTTCTATTTTTTTTGTGGATCTTTTTTTTTTTTTTTGCAAATGCAATACTTCTTTGAAGTGTTTTTGTGCATTGATTTTTTTCTGCATTTTTCTTTTTCTTCAGTGCAGTTTGCATTGATGCTTCTGCACTGATGATGCTTTTTCTTTTTCTAGCTCATATTACCTTCCTCACTGACCTCCAGATGCAAATGCACTTTGGCACATGTCTTTGACCTCCAGATGCATATATTTTTTCTTTGCACTTTGGCACATGTTCAGTTTTTGAACTATCCTCCAGATACATTTATTCCTGCATGGCACAGGTCTTTGACCTCCAGATGCATTCATGTACTTAGGCACATGTATAGTTTCAAAAGATTCAGGATATGGCTTTGTCCACATTTTTGTATTCTTTTTCTACATTGTTTACTCTTTACACTTTTGAAATTCAGCCTTTGTTTTCATAAAACACCCCCAAACTTAATTCTTTAAGTTCTTCTATCTTTTTAGTAAAGCTTTGTTTTGACCTAAGCTTACCAAAAATTCCCCTTGCATCAGATTGATTTTTTAAATAGCAAGGTTCTTTTCACAAACTCAGTTTTGAAGTGTTGAAGTAAAAATAATTTTGGGTTTTCTAAGAAATAAGGCTTCTTTTTCTCTTTTTCATCATTGAAATTCCATCCATAGGGCTTTCACCATATTTTTGAAAAACTGATCTTTTCTACTAAAAATATTTAGATACTACTTTATTAATTACATCTAATATTTAAACACACAACATACTAGATAAAAACAAACATAATTAAACATAACATGCAAATCCCCCCCCCCCCAAACTTAAGGGGTAGCAGTGTCCTCATTGCTAAATTGTTCAGAAAATACAAACCATTTGTTCCAAACAGGGGAGTGGGATTAAAAACAACCAGGGAAATAGTTTAAACAGAATTAACACAAGCTATAGTAGTAGTAGGTGAAAGCTTGTAAATGATACTCATTTCTTGGCTCCACTCCTAATTCTGGTGCTTTGTCTGGATGGAGGAGTGTGTTTCACCTTCTGCTTCTTCTCCTTGGGTGGCTTGCTTGGTGTTTCTTTCAGAGGTGCGAGATGCACCTCCTACTTCAGTGTAGTTGCGGGAATTATTTCTTGAACCGATGCAGTGCATCGATCATCGATCGCATCAGTTTCTTCCTCTTTGGTGTTAATTTTCCCGCCGCCGCGCAGTTGCCAAGAACTTTCGAGTGTTGTGCATTGCATCCTCTTCGTTGAGCCATTTGTTCCGAACAAGTTTGATTGTTGCTTCATCATGCATAGTTGTTTGTCTGTTGTGATGCAAAGAAGAAGTGATGCTGAGAGCATCACTCTGCATCTCAACAGTTTGAGCTACTGAGGCTCTGTGCGGATGATTCTTCTCCTTTGTCTTGCTTGTTGAGTCATTCTTCTTCTCTTTCCTGCACAAACTCTTTCTCAAGAGCAGAAATAACATTAGTAGTAATGTTGCTTGGGCTAGAAGGTACTTCTTGTTCTGTTGGCATAACAGGGGTTGGTTCTTCTGTGTGAGTTGTTTTCTGTGGTTCATTTCTTGGAGAGGGTGGTGGAGGGGTTGTTTGTGGTGGTGATAGGACTGGTGGGTCATTGAGTGAGGGTAATGGTGATTTTGGAATGGAAGATGATTCTTGGTTTGGTGAGATGATGGGTGTTTTGGTAACTGGTGATGTGATAGGGGTTTCTTGCTGGGCTTGTGGTGTTTGTTTGGCATATTTCTGCCTAGCTATTTCTTCTAGGATTACTCCCCTAGCCTGCTCCCCTCTTCTACATCAACTTCCTCATCACTCTCTTCTTCTTCTTCAACTTCTTCTATTTCCTCATCCATTTGTTTCTCTAATTCCTCATCCTCAGAGTCAGAATCATATAAATCCTCAATCACAGGTTCTACCACAACATTCTTCTTACCTTTTGATTGTTTCCTAGCTACCTTCTTTTTAGTACTAGGCTCTTCCTCTACCTTCTCTTTACCTTTCCCTTCTTCTTCAGCCTCTTTCTCTTCTTCTTCCTCTCCTTCAACTCTTAATACCCAATTTGGAAATTCAGGGGCATTCACTTGGCCCACAAGATCAAATATCTTGTCAAACACCAATTGAAGCCAATCATGTTGGTCATTCATAAATTTCCACACTGCCCTCTGCTTCTGCATGTAATGCTCTTGCATTGCAGGTGCAGGGCCTCTCACATTTCTCAATTTCTCTTTCAATTCAAAGACTCAAATTACTGTGGGGAAATTTCCTTTGTTCATTAGCGCACTATTGGGACACCTTCTTTCATGCATAGTTCAAGAATGAGACAAGGGAAAAACAGAAATCCCTTTGATTTTGTTGAGCATGCAAGAATTTCCCTAGCTATCAATCTACCTATGTCAACATGTCCTCGGGAGAGAATTGTATCTAGCAAGATCAATCTCTCTTTGGTCATTGCATATGTGTGTGATGTAAAGCAGAATTGAAGTGGCTATGAACAAATGCCAATTACCTAATGCATCTATCAAATAATTACTTCTAAGCTTGATTTCATGGGGAAAATTTCTCCCAAACAGGACACGGTATAGCAATTCTACTTCTCAGTTCTTCCATTTCTTTCTTAAAGGACTTGGCCACTTTGTTTTCAAAATCATTTCCATTATACTTCAGCATATAATGTTCATTCAATTTCTTGGCATGGAAGTGTACAAGTTTACCTCTCACCATGGAAGTGTAGGAGTGTTCTGTCCTTCTTGTGGGGTGATTCCAACATAAAACTCTCTCACTATGTCTTCAATGTAGCCTCCTCTTGGTAGCACAAAGTGGTCCCAATTGAGATTGGCCACTGTTGACATGAATGATGGGCTTGCCTTCTTCAAATCATACCCTCTCTCGGGTAGCAAATGCATGTTCCAGAAATGCATGTTGTCATCATTTCTTGATGTTGATTCCTTGGTTTTGCCTTTGTTGATGATCCTGCATGCATGGCTTTCTTTTCCTTCTGAGGAGTTTTGGCCTGCTTGCCTGATGATTTCTGTGCTGATTGCTTTTTCACCATTTTGATTGCTTTGAATTTCTAGGTTTTTGATTGTTTGTGTTATTGAGAAAAATTGGGGATGAGAATGTGAAGGGTGGTTTGTGTTTCAGATGAGAGAAATTTGTGAGATTTGCGAATGAAAGGGTAACGGTAACAAACTTAAGGCTTTATGTTTCAGGGAGAAGGAAGTTAGTTGAGTTATTAGGTAGCCGTTAGCAATGCGTGCTGCGCAAGCATCATGCCATGTGTCTTGCTTGGCTATCTACACTTCAATAATCTTGCTTAACCTCCCTTTGATCTTCCTGAAGCCTTATGATTCACACTTAACGAATTTTCTTCAAGTTTAAAATTTCTGATGAAGGGCACATTTTCCTTCAATGCAGGTGCATTTGATGCAGCTGCATTAGTTTCCTGCATTTCTGCAAAACAACTAAAAACATAAAATTGCACAAAAATAATTAAAAACAATGGGTTGCCTCCCCTTAAGCACTTGTTTTAAGAGTCTTGTCAGCCTGACTACCTCTTTTCACTTAGAGATTTTGCAAATGAGTGGTGGTTTTATCTCTCACCACATGTTCACCGTAGTACATCTTAACTCTCTGACCATTCACTTTGAAGACAGTATTTGAGGTTTTATCAAATAAATCAACTGCTCCATGTGGATAAACCTTTATCAACTTATATGGTCCTGACCACCTTGATCTAAGTTTACCAGGAAATAGCTTTAACCTAGAGTTATATAGCAGAATTAGTCCTCCTTCTTTTAATTCTCTTCTGTGAATTTTCTTGTCATGCCATTTCTTAGTCTTAGCTTTGTAGATTTCAACATTCTCATAAGAGGTTTGCCTAATTTCTTCTAACTCATCAAGCTCTAACATTCTCTTTTTACCTGCCTTGTTCAGATTGAAATTGAGCTTCTTGATAGCCCAATAAGATTTGTTTTCCAATTCCACAGGTAAATGGCATGCTTTTCCATAGACTAATTTGTAAGGGGACATTCCTAAGGGTGTTTTGAATGCTGTTCTATTGTCCATAAAGCATCATCCAAATGTAAAGACCAATCTTTTCTATTTGGACTTACCATTTTTTCTAGCATTCTCTTAATTTCCCTATTGGATAATTCTGCTTGTCCACTAGTTTGAGGATGGTAGGCTGTAGCTATCTTATGCTTAACTCCATACTTAGCTAGAAGGTTTTCTATGATCTTATTGCAAAAGTGTGAACCTTCATCATTAATGATAGCTCTAGGAGTTCCAAATCTAGTGAATATATTTCTTTGCAGAAACTTACTCACTGATTTAGCATCATTATTAGGTAATGCTACTGCCTCTACCCATTTGGACACATAATCAACAACTACTAAGATATATAAATTGCCAAAAGAAGGTGGAAAAGGTCCCATGAAATCCATGCCCCAAACATCAAATAATTCAATTTCTAAAATATTGGTTCTAGGCATTTCATGCTTATCAGAGATATTCCCTGCTCTTTGACATTTATCACAGTATTTGACCATAAAATAAGCATCTTTAAATAAAGTAGGCCAAAAATAACCAGATCAGTAATACCTTATTTCTTTGTTCTAGTGGTTCCAAAGTGTCCTCCATAAGGTGCGAGAATGGCAATGCGAAATAATCGCTTGTTGCTCCTCTTCGGTATGCATTTCCTCATTAATTGATCGGGCACATCTTGTAAAGGAATGAATCATCCCAATAGTATTGCTTGACTATGTGGAAGAATTTTCTCCTTTGTTGATATGTCATATTCATCGGGTACTACTTTGCTTGCAAGGAAATTTACTATATCAAAGAAACCATGGTGTTGCATTAGATGTTCTGCATTGCTTATAGCAAATGCGCTTTCATGTTTTGCATTGACTGTGATTGCCAATAGTTTTTCATCTGGAAAACTCTCCTTGATTTCTTCTCCTTGTGTACCAAGTGATTCTCCTTCAATCCTTGATAAATGGTCTGCTACCTGATTTTCTACTCCGTTTTTGTCTCTAATTTCAAGATCAAATTCTTGTAGGAGTAGAATCCACCTTATCAGCCTTGGTTTTGCATCCTTCTTTGAAATTAGATACTTAATGGCAGAGTGATCAGTATAGACAATAATTTTAGTGCCAACTAAGTAAGATCTAAATTTTTCAAATGCAAATACCACAGCTAATAATTATTTTTCTGTAACTGTGTAGTTCACTTGAGCTTCAATTAATGTCTTGCTAGCATAATAAATGGAATGAAAAACCTTGTCATACCTTTTCCCTAGGACTGCTCCTACTGCAAAGTCACTAGCATCATGATAACTCATATTTATATGAGTTATTTATGCCTCTAATCATTAAATTAAGTAAGTTCTCAAGTAATATTAGTAGCGTATTTATTGTATTTCTGTTGATATTAGGTAAGGAAGGGCTAAACACTGCTTTGCTATGAAATTGGCACATTTGGTGCCCTTGTGATTGTTTTGATGTATTTTGTGAAGTAGTGCGGTGTTTAGCGCTATAGCGCCTAACGCTATATAAGCGTCGAAGCAAAGCACAATTTGAGCATCTAAAGGAAAAGTGAAATTTTGGCGCCAAGCTCATTAATCCATGTTCCATATCTTGTGTCCACAGTGTTTGCTGACATGTGCGGATTTTATTGGATTTGTGTGGACACTTGTCATTGCATGAGTAAAGGAATAGTGGAGTTGGTGAAAAAGCAAACATCACCTTTCTTGACTTTTGGAGGAGAGTTGTACCTCATGCTAGATATACTAGAGATGCTGATTTCCCTTCCCATATACCTTAGGATTTCAGAGTTAGAGAGAGTATTGGTAGAGAGAGAGAACGTGACATTTTCTTCTTCTCCATTGATGCACTTTTGAAGCTTTTTGCATTTTATTTTCTTCCTTTGTAATTTCTGTATTTTTCTCACGGAGTAAGGCTGATGATGATGTACCATCTATGCGTGGATGATTAGGAGATTTCAAGCTTGTATCTTTTGCACTTGTATTCCCTTCTTACTACACAGAATGCAAGTCTTAGTATTTGTGTTATTTTGATGATGCTCAATATGAGCTAAACTCTTTGAGTTGGGTTGCTGTAAGCTTGTAATGAACCATTAATATTACGTATATAATTTCTCACGTTTTGTGTTTTAATCCTTGTGTTATAATTCTTTCAATCTTGTTTTATATTTGGCCACGTAAAGCAAGAACTTCTATGGATTCAGACATGAACCATAGAAAGAACTCAAGGGTTAATATAAACGAGAAGGTTGGTTAAAGACATTTAGCCAACTTTTGCTTCCTCTAGACATAGAAGTTGCAATAGTTTATAAAGCTTAAGCTGTGGGATCTTGAATATACAGGGGTGAACTTATTTAGAACCTAGACATAGGCATCTTGTAATGAAACCCTGGCGCTAGTGACTGAAAAGCACAAAATATTTGCAACAGCGCTTAACGCTATAGCGTGTGACGTTATAGCGTCTTGTTTCTGGGAATTTACATAGTGAAGGCAATCCAACTTATTTCTCTTATATTTTAACTCACTGTTAACTAGTTACCTTGACAACCTTTGTTCAACTGAAACTTTGTTACTCAACTTATTTGCTACTTGTTCCTCTAAAGTGTAATTCCTTTCTAAACTCTAAAATTAATACCAATCCTTGTGGAGACGATCTTACTTATCATTATATTACTTGTTGCGATTGTGTATACTTGCACAACTCCTTTTCGCACAACACATCACACATTAATTCAAATGGCCTACTCCAATCTGGAGTTACTATTACTGGTGCAGTCACCAATTCCTTTTTAAGCTTGTCAAAAGCTTCTATACAAGAGTCATCAAAGATAAACTCTACATCATGTTGCAAAAGCATGCATAATGGTTTTGAGATTTTTGAAAAATCTTTGATAAACCTTCTATAGAAACCAGCATGGCCTAAGAAGCTCCTGATACCTTTAATTGTATTGGGTGGTGGTAAATTCTCAATGACATCAACCTTAGCTTTGTCTACCTCTAGACCTTTCTTTGAAATTCTATGTCCTAGCACAATGCCCTCTTGTACCATGAAATGGCACTTTTCCCAGTTTAAGACTAAATTTGTTTCTTCACATCTCTTGAGAATTTGTTCCAAGTTTGTTAGGCAAACTTGAAATGTTTCTCCAAAGATAGAGAAATCATCCATGAATACTTCCATTGATTGCTCAATGAAATCTGAGAATATAGACATCATGCATCTTTGGAATGTAGCAGGTGCATTACATAAGCCAAATGGTATTCTTCTAAAAGCAAAGGTTCCATAAGGGCATGTAAAGGTGGTTTTGTGTTGATCCTTAGGCTCAATGGCTATTTGATTATAGCCGAGAGTAGCCATCTAGGAAACAATAAAATTCTTTCCCCGCTAGTCTATCTAACATTTGGTCTATGAATGGTAAAGGAAAGTGATCCTTTTTGGTAGCTTTGTTGAGTTTTTCGTAATCCATACTGATTCTCCACCTTGTGTGATTCTAGTTGGTATCAACTCATTCTTTTCATTGGCTATTCTTTGTCACACCCCCTTTCTTTGGTACATATTGGACAGGACATACCCAAGCACTGTCTGATATGGGGTATATGATTCCAGCATCTAGCCACTTAATGATTTCTTTTTTCACAACCTCTTTCATAATAGGATTTAGTCTTCTTTGACTCTCTATGCTGTTTTTGGAATTTTCTTCCAAAATAACTCTATGCATGCATATAGAAGGACTAATTCCTTTGATATCTGCCATTTGCCAACCTATAGCTTTGGTATGCTTCTTTAAAGTACTAATGAGATCACTCTCCTGTTTTGATGTTAAATCAGAAGCAATAATAACAGGTAAAGTCTCATTTGTTCCTAAGAATGCATACTTAAGGTGTTCAGGCAGTATCTTCAATTCTAACTTAGGAGGTTGTTCTATTGCGGGTAAATTCTTCTTGAGAATTGGATCCTCAAGATTGAGTGGTTCATAAGTCCTAACCCATATTTCCTTACAAGAGTTTTCTATTGGCAGACTCTCTTTTTCTAGTATTTCATCATCTAGTAATGCAGCTGCATCTAATGCATCTGCATTGGCTAAGTGATCATACTGCTTGTAAAACTATTTTTCTACCAATTGATCTAGAGAGAATAAGGATGAACACTCTTCTGTATCCTCTGCAGGATACTTCATGGCATTCATTACATTGAATTTTATCTCTTGATCATTCACTCTCATAGTGAGTTCACCTTTCTGCACATCAATTATGGTTTTACCAGTTGCTAAAAATGGTCTACCTAAGATAATAGGCACTTCCTTATCTGCATCAAAGTCAAGGATAACAAAATCTACAGGGAATACAAATTTATCTACCTTGACTAGGATGTCTTCTATGATACCTTCAGGATAGGCTATTGATCTGTCAGCTAATTGAAGTGTCATAGTGGTTGGTTTTGCATTTCCAATTTCTAACTGGTCAAAAATAGATTTAGGCATCAAGTTGATGCTTGCACCTAAATCACATAAAGCTTTACCAGTATAGGATTTTCCTATAGAAAATGGAATTGTAAAACTACCTGGATCCTTCAATTTCCTAGGAATCTTATTTTGCATAAGCAAACTACAATCTTCTGTCATGGAAACTGTTTCAAACTCTCCTAATCTTCTTCTCTTAGTAAGCACATCCTTCATAAACTTTGCATAGTTTGGCATTTGTTGGAGTGCTTCTACTAAGGGAACATTGATGTGTAATTGTTTTAGTACCTCTAAGAATTTACCAAACCTATTTTCTCCTCATGTGCTTTTTTGGTCTTTGAGGATAAGGAGGAGGAGGGTATTCAGGTACTAACTTAGGTAGTGGACTTTGAACTTCTTGTGATGCAGGAGCACTAGGTGCTTCTGCATTGTTTTCTTTTTGATTTTTGGCTTTTTCTCCCTTTTCTACACTTTCCTTCTCAGTTAACTCTACCAGATCCTTACCACTTCTTAATGAAATAGCCTTAACCTGCTCCTTTCCTTTGTTTTAGGAAGGAGTAGCTTCTGTATTTGAAGGTAAGGCACCTTGTGGCCTTTGATACAGAGCTGTGGCTAATTGACCAACTTGATTATCTAAGTTCTTAATGGAAGCATCTTGAGTTTGTCTAGCAGTTCTAGATTCACCTATGAATGCTTTGAGCATGGATTCTAGAGAATTCTCAGTGGTAGGTTGAGAGTTTCTTTGGTTATTCTAAGCTGGGAATCCTGGTGGTGTAGTTGGTGTAGTTGGTGCAGTTCTAGGTGCAGGTGCACTATTATTGCTCCATCTAAAATTTGGGTGATCTTTCCAACCAGGATTATAAGTGTTGGAATAAGGGTTGTTATTCCTATTATAATCTACATAATTTACAGAGATAGGGTTGCTAGAACACTCCTCATACAAGTGACCTCCTCCACAGTACACACAACTAGGTGTGCCTGGAGGTACTTGTTCTCATCACAGAATGTGGTGATGTCTGGTGATGCAGCTGCATTAGATGCAGTAGCATTGCCAGAAGTGAAGTTTTTCATCAAATTAGCTAGAGTGGCTACTTGAGCAGATAGAGCAGATATATCATTAACTTCATGTACCCCTGATGGTTTCTTTTGGGCACTTACCCTCTCAGTAGGCCAACTAGAGCTATTAGCTGCTATTCTATCAATTAATTCACATGCTTCATTGTATGATGTGATTTAATAACACTCCACCGGATGATGCATCAAGCATTATTCTAGTTTGAGGTTCTAAACCATTATAAAATGTTTCCATTTGAATAATAACAGGTAAACCATGATGAAGACATTTTCTTAAAAGTTCCTTCCATCTTTCCCATGCTTCAAATAAAGACTCAAACTCTTTTTGTCTAAAAGATGTAATATCATTTCTTAACCTGGCATTTTTGATAGGTGGGAAATATTTTCCTAAATTTTTTTCAGCCATTTCATTCCATGAATGGATAGAGTTAGGCTCTAAAGAATTTAGCCAAGCCTTAGCTCTATCTTTCAAAGAATATGGAAATAACCTTAATCTAAATGCATTTTCACTAACACGTGTATAATAAAATTACTACATACTTCTAGAAATTGCCTTAAATGCAAATGAGGATCTTCATGAGGAGATCCTCCAAATTGACCAATAGTTTGAAGCATTTGAAACATCATAGGCTTAAATTCTAAATGCATGGCATCAATATGAGGTCTATTTATGCTATAGTTTGCATGTTTTGATGATCAAACTGAGCATAATCCCTCATAGGTCTATCTCTATCATTAATCATACCTATGTGATCCATGTGGATGAGATTTTCTCTATGAACTTCTTCTTCAAGTAGCATGTCAGGAACCTGGGCCTCCTCTCACCGAGTGTGGCCTTGAGCTTTGTTCTTCACTGAATGACATGTTGCTAGCTTGTTGATTACATTTTCGAGTCTTAGCAATCTCCCGAATCTTCTTTCTATTTCGGATCTAAACTATATTCGGTGTTCATTTGCAGTTTCAGTACATATACTAAGTACCATGTACTTTTGTTGTGTGAAACTTTTAAAGACCAGAATTTATATACAACACTAAATTACTATATATCAGAATTTTAAAAAGAATTTACTTCAATCCCCGGCAACGACGCCAAAAACTTGGTGCATGGAAATCACATACACTTGTGTGCAAGTATACACTGTCCAAAAACAAGTAGTAAAAAGATCGAACCCACATAGATTGAAAAACTCACTTTTAAAATCAATATAAAGTAATAAAGTGTAAAGTAACAAAGTAACAAAATAAATTTGGATTTTGTTTGATGATCACAACTAAGTTAGAAAGCAAAGTAAAAAATGTTGATAGTGTAAAAGAGAAAAGCTAGTTGGAATGTCTTCATCAAGTAATTTACTTATAAGTGTTTGATGCGAAGATGTGATGCGTTTGACCATTGAATCTTTGTTGCATTAGCTATGTGCCTTTCGGTCACTTTCTCCAGAGTATCATTACCGACTCTTATGATCCTTGTTCTATGCGGTAAAAAAAAAGGGTGTCAATGCCAATCTTGCCTCCTAACAATTATCCAATTTGCTTAAATAAATTCACTATTGTATTTTAAGTACCCACAATTATCCTATGGACTATACTATCCTATCTCTAGGACTTAGCATGGTTTTCACAAAGTTTTCTTTATGTAAAACACTCACCCATATTAGTTCTTGAGTTCTTAATTGTAAGCCATTTTACGGTCATTTACAAATCTTACTTATTCTAAGTGATTAAGTTTAAAATAAGTTTGGAAAGATTATCAAGCAAGAACTAAAGTACAAACATACATACATGCAACATACTTACTTAAAAGCTCATTAAATGATTAGAACATTCCAACTAAGAAAGGTTTAGCTAACAAGAGACATTGCAAAATATATATAAACCTGAATAGACCATGTTTATATATATAAATATATATATATATATATATATATATATATATATATATATATATATATATATATATATATATATATATATATATATATATATATATATATATATATATATATATATAGAAATCACGAAAAGAGAACAACAAGAGCAAAGTTACAAATGTTGAAACACTTTGTATGAAATCTTCTAGCAATGCACTAACATTACTCCTTAGCACTATACAAACACTATGAAAATAGGTTAAGGAGGATTTATCAATTCCTTCCTCTTCCTCTAAAAATATAAAAACTAACTATGTATATTGAAATTTTGATCTAACTTATGGATTGTGATATATTTCCAAATGAAGATGTGAGGTCCTTTTATAGCCTTCAAGTGAGGTGCTTCCTTCCTCCATGTTGAAGTAATCTTGAGTGGATCATAGCTGTAGTTGCTTTCCAGAGGTTGATCCCAAGTTGAAATCTTTGACTTAATACATAGGGCGGTTCCATGGTGCTAGAACATGTGTCCCTATGTTGGTGACTCTTCAAAGCTATGCCTATAGCTATGTGTGAATGGTAGGCGCATACTATACAAGGTGGGATGGCATCAGAGAACCAGACAGGAGGTCATCAATTGCAAGTGGATGCATATGAAACAGACTGCTTATTCATCAAGTAGTGCAGATTTGATGGAGGATCAGTGCATGAGCATTTGATGCAGTTAGCATTGAGACTGCACTGAACAAAAACATCAAACATACCACAATATATCCAAAATGGCCTATAAATAACTATAACCATTCAAATCACTTAAGATATCATAAATCACACTAAATACTATATAAACTCTTTATTATTACTTGAAAGAGAGCAAATACTAAGTTTAAACATATGAAATACTCTATATAAAATAGAGTTATCAGTGCACCTCTTTTAATGAAATCCAATGTGTAATACTCAGCCTACCAAATCCATATACCTTAAAAGTAACGTAATTATGCTATTTAATTTTCTTCCATGATGCACATCGCGATCCGCATATTTCTCATTATAATTAATAATAATTCAGTTTCAAATTATCAAATCCTTTTTCCATAACAAACTAATTATATTTCTAATAAACCGTTCACAAACATGGGACAATAAAAAAATGCCATCAATAATATAATTAATGGCATTAACCAACATTTATATGCAACCTATCCTTTTAAAATTTAAACCGAAACAGTCCATAGTAATAAAAAATTGTATTCTAATGATGATTTTTACACAAAAATAAATCCATGTAAGTTTTTTTATAAGCAATAAGTCCATACACATTTTTACTCTTTTAACCCATTTAAAACTTCATGTATAATGTTCTCATATGCAATTTGTATATCTAACTTCTCTTGGGTATACTATGTTGTAGTCAGTCGTTTTTAAATAGACATTCATCTTTTTCCACATCAATCTTTCTCCACTCATCTGTAAATCTTCTCTTCCCTTTCTCAGTTACGATTTTTTCTATAGTTTCCATTCTGGACTTGGCTAACTTTTTTTTTATTGCAGATTTTGAGGTCCGCACACCTTGGTTGTTAAATTTCCAATTCCACGTTCATTTTTGGTAAGCAGTTTGGTTGCCTTTTTAATTTTTTTAATGAAAATATTCTACTATATATTGGGTTCTTTGCACATTAATAACCTTCCACGGTTTTCCCTTTGTAGGATATACTATATTCTATATTTGCACATTCTCAATCTTCTAAAGGATATTATTGTTACTTTACAATAAGCCTCTAAGGTTAATATACATCATAAGAATGAAGGTGGATGTGGAAGAGAAAGGAAGAAGGAAAAAATAGTGAAAAGTTTGGTTTACATTAAGTTACAAAGAAACATGTGCATAATTTGGTCATTGATACGTACATTATTTATCTCATTAAATCTACTTGCTATAGATTCAATTGTTTTTGACACTTAAGGTTTTCTTTGTTTTTGTCACTTGTGGGTTTCTTAGAGCCATATTTTCTCAAGAGCGGGTTTTATTTATATATATATATATATATATATATATATATATATATATATATATATATATATATATATATATATATTCTTAGATATATTTGATTTTGACTCTTAAGAGTTCTTAGATATGTGTTAATTACTAAATTGAACATAATCTAATGACTTTCATCTTTTCTAAAGCATATCAATTCTCTTGCTGCACAATTCCTAAAGTTCTCAAAGGTTTATTTGAATCAGGTTAGCAATGATACAACTTCTAGATATTAATTACACTGAGATTTCCAATATTTATATGATTATGCAAATCAGTTATTTGTTGGTACATTTTGTAAAATTTTGCCTCTTTGAGAACCTTTATATTTGTATTAATTTTGTTGACCATTTCTAGAAATATATCACGGTCTTCTTATGAGCAATGAAAAAAAAATGGTCTTCTGGTTTCGTTTTGAGCATTTTCTTATCTTTTGTTATCCTGCATTTAATTATAATTATAAGTGATAATTAACTCTCTTTTTATTAATGGAAACCGTCGGTTTTCATTCAAACAAAATATAATGTTGATCACTGATATAATACAAAAACTAGGCCAGATTCATTTTTCCTCTTTCACCTATTTATATTTTTTTGAGTTTCAATTTTAATTCACATAAGACAAACATCCCTGCACATCTCCACCATTAAATTGCCCAAGAATTACTAGTTAGACTTAATTAGTATATGAAAAGTTTTTGAATTTTCAAATTTGAATTTTCAATTTGAATTCACAGAAGACAAACCTTCAGACCTAATTGCTTGATTTTTTGCATTCGCCTCTTACCTTTTCATTTTTGGTTGTGATTTCAGACATTGTTGTTTATAAGTATGTTCCATATCTTCATATTCAACATATGATAATCTTTTTCCAGTTGCTTGCTTTAAAAATAGAGCAATTAGATATAATTGTTAAAAATTTGGCGCAACCCCTATGATCGATATAATAAATGTTTTGGTTCTGCTTTAGTGTCATCACAGTTTAAAAACTGATTTAAGTTAATAGGAAATTACGCATAATGAACAATTTCTATACAAAATATTTTAATCTGTTTTCTACTTGGTTATTGATTAATTTGTTTTCATTTTATTACATAAAAACAATTGCCTTGCAAGATACTTTGCCCGTGGCCCATCTATCCTACACCATGTTGGACATATTTTACTCCAATTGAATACATAATACCAAAAGGCCAGGATGTATCATATTTGCAGATGATCTCTTTCATTTATCTATAAATGCTACACAGAGGATGTACATGTCATTGGTAATGCTATTTAGAATATCCCAATGTGTGAGTTTCTTGATATCTGAAAACCAATTGGTTGTAATGGAGATTTAGTAAAATCGGTTATTAAATCACAAATTTAGTAAAATTGGTTAAAAAACAATATTGTTTCTAGAAATTGCTCATTTGGCTCTTGCCCTTTGCATTTTAATACATTAGTCATCCCATGCTATTTTTTGTTTTAAAAATTCAGTTATTAATATTCAATGCTCTACGTATTTTTTTTTTGCCTAACAAAATAGAGTTGGACTTGAGGAGTTGATTCAGAGGAGTAAATAAGGTACCAATATAAGTCAGCTTCTTGACTCCACTATGAGTTCTGGGATTGCAAATGTAAACTTTATGCTGGTATTTCTTCATTTTATTTTCATGTTTTTTGTAGTTATATGACATATTTTTTTAATTTTATGTACATAGCGAAATTCTCAATAATTCATTATTTATATCTATTGAAGTAAGCCTTTAAACTTAGTGAACTCACAGGGGTGCCTTCACGAGCAAACAAGAAGACTATAATCTACATCATTTGCATCTCACTACTATTTTTCGTTAATTTTGTTCTTGACAGATATGCTTAGGATGATTATGCGGATTGTGGGAGCAAATAGTTTTATTGAGATGATATGCTATTGCAGACATAAACCCCAAATCTATTTCATTAACAGATGTAATGAGTGTACTACATTCTTAACCGATGCAAAGCAACAATGAAACTTGAAAATGGTGATTTCAAATTTAAAAGTCAATACAAAACTTGATTATGCAACTTTATGTTATTTGTCCTCGATATTAGACCTATGCCTCTTTTCGGTTTATTCTTTTCTTTGGTGTTTCTTTTATTCCAATAGTTTTTTTAATAGAAGGCACACAGCTATATTGGATAAGAAGTTTATAATTACATTTAACATTTCATTAGTTGAATGAATATATTTTTAAACTTTTCGACACTGCTTACTCTTTTGCAACAGAGATATTCTCAAGTTAAATTTTTGTTTTATACTTTTTTGGTATAAACTCGATCCTCTGCGCGCAACTGTAGAGACTAATTCTTCGAATTAGATAGGACCACTATGGGAGGCAAAACCATAGTAACAATGTCAATGTGTATTAAAAATTCTATTTTCTAAATTATAACCGAAACAATTTCTAAGTTGTGGTCCATTTTTTTAATCTATTTTAGACATTCAGTAAAATACTTTGAATTGTAGAATTATAGATAATTTATGACTTTGTAATTACTGAACTTACGACTTCTTTTACTTGACTCTTAGTATGTATAAAATAATTAATAGTCCTTAATTTTTTTTTACAGGAGTCCTTAAAATTTATGAAATCAGAGTGTAATGTATACCCGTGCATTGCACGGGTCAAGCTCACTAGTTCATCCATATATATGACAAGTTATTCTTTAACCGTTACAATAATATTAATGGTCAAAGTATTCCAAATTTGCAAAGATGTATGCAGCCTACAATCATGGATATCTTTTGAATTTTAAACTAACTTTTAATACATTCCATATCACTTTATACATAATGAAATCTTTTTTATTTGACAAATCATAATTGCATAATTTTGTTTGGTATTGATAATTGCATAATTTGTAACGTTTACTAATCAATAGAATTCATTTCTTCGTTAAAAAAAATAGAATTCATTTCCATATTTCTAGCAACTTATAATTGCATATCAGAAGAGAATTAATTTAATAAAATAAAACCGATTAATATCCATATTAGCAAATATTTAGACCCATGTCTCTGGCACATACTAAGGAAAAAAGGAAATTAAAAACGTGTCTAATCTTAAAAATGTAAACACAACATCTGCCTCATTTCCTCTTGCTTATAAACACTTCTCTATTTGATTATTCGTTTGCTCCCTTCTTTTTGTTTCACTTTCATCAATTGTTACTTTTTTTCTAATTCCTAATCTTTTTATTTGTTGTCTGGTTCCTTTTTCAGGATATTTGATTCTCTTCCTTCTACACTACATATTTTTTATTTTGGATAGTAAAAATGAAGAAGGAAAACTAAAGAGAATGAGGCAATGGCAAATTGGCAATGACATGTACACGAGGATGATGATTTTGTCAGCAATAGTGACTTACGTATTTTATTTCGTTGTCCTATTTTTTTAACTCTTTATCTCTTTTTCCCCCTCTTATTATAGTGAAATGTAGTTACCAAACCAAAAACATGAAAGCAGTGTCTAAATAATTCCAACTTATTACTGATCTTGCTCATTTTTATGTACTTATTATTAATTGATTATTTCTACCATTCTTCCTGGTGTAAATTCTCCCTGATATAAGTTACTCGAGATATGATCCAAATATAAGTTATTCCATCCCCAAAATAAATGCAATTTTCTGTACTTATTTTATTTAGTAATTGTATTATTTTCCACACCAAATTAGTTAACTATTGAAAATATTTCCATGTGTTTCTTTCGTTTTTTTTTTGTTGACATAGTCTATTGTTTATGAAGAAAAAGAAGAAAGGAAGAATGCATGTAGGTAGTTTGCCTTTGGTGTACTAATTGAGATTCCACTCCAAGGCCCTATACAGTGAAATTTTTTAAGGTCAGGTAGGTAATAGACTCTTTTCATTTGCAAACAATTTATTTTTCAATGAATTCACTTCATGTTCATAATATATAAGAAAAGGACAACTTCTATCATGCTGAAAATCCACAGTTAAGGTAATGGATTTCTTTACTTTGGAGAACCCATGGCAATTTTTTTAAAATAATTTATATATTTTTAAGGATGAAAAATTATGATTGTTATGACTAATTTGATGGATGCCATGCATGAGATTACTGTGACAATACTATTAAATTCTGTAAATAGCTACAGGTATTGGGAAAAAGTTTATATTTTTTTTTTGACGAAAAAATAAATAAATGATAAATGTTAGGAAAAAAGTCATGAAAATTATAATAATACTTAGGAAAAAAGTTTATACAAAAAAAGTCATGAAAATAAATAAAAGATAAATGTTATGATAAATGTCAATACTTTTTTTCGAATGAAAATGATGATAAGGTCCAAATCATGACAATAAGGTATTTTTTTTAAAATAAAAAAGATGTCGGGGGAGAGGGATCTTTTCTCTATTGTGAGTGAAAACAAAAAAATTATAAATAATAATTAAATTTAATAAATAATCAAAAATATATCATATGGAGATACATGTTTGACATGAAAGTATATTAAAACTTATTATATGAGTCAATATTTTATAATAGGACTTATGGGTCAATATAAGTTATGAAGTTAGCACTAGTAAAAAAAGAGTCTATATGAGTCAATATTTTTCCCCCAATATGTATTATGTTGAGAATGAACCATCATAATATATAAAATATCATAAAATCTATTAATAATACAAAGAAAATATGATGCTCATAGTTCAAAATACCAGATATCTCACTAAGAGCATTTTGTATAAAATACATTTACTGCACGTCTTAAGTGGCATAACAACGAGTGTTTATTTGGCACACCTCATCACTTTGAGCACACATCACCTTAAATAAAATCAAATAAGCTAATTTGGTACGTACACGTGGATGATGAAAATTGGATGATATAACTATATTCAGAACAACACTAAATTCGTATTTTTATATTTACCATAAATAAGAGTCTAACCATTATACAAATTAGGAATCTTTTATGACAATAATAATTCTGGGTACATTCAAATTTCGAATTCCACATGCTGGTATTTAAAATTTGTTCATTCAAATTCAGAGGTACCGATTTCAAACTACATTTAATCAAATTTGAATTCAAAATCACCGATTTCAAACTATTTATGGCAATCAGCATTCGATCACATTTCAAAACCAACAAACTTCACGTTCTTTTGCTCTTTTGGTGGTTGTTTTTTCCAATTCCAACTTCCTTATTTCCTATTACGTATTAGCCATATATGCCACTAAGCTGACACAGTTAGCCACTAATTTGCTAATATTGCAAAAAAGTTCCATACGCTGAACCTTAAACTCTAATTCAAAAAAGCATTTCTATATATAAGGGACTACATTTCATTAGTCACAGGTATCTATCGTTTACCCTAATTATTAAGAGTTCAAAGCAATTCCTTCTTACATATGTTAAGGGATTATGGCCACGAATCACACTATGCGAACTAATGTTGTTCACAAGGACCAAATTTTCATTATGATTGTTAGAACAATTCATTTGTTGCATTTGGCTGACTTGACTAAAGGGAAAACTCCTTTCTAAAAGGAGATCTCTCTTTGTCACTCTCATTTGCGAGATGTATTATTTTTGTTACTCATGTAATTTGTTCTCCATATACAACGTTCAAAATATCTTTTTACAAACTAAGTCTTAGTTACTAAAAAACTTATTTAGAAATTAATTGGAACAATATTATATAGACTATATTCTTATTTAACATACCACTACCGTATTCAATTATAATTACATACACTTTTCATTATTTCGATTTTTTGTTATTATGTTATTTTAAAACAATTCCATTTTTAAAAAATTTAAGCTTGCATGAATCAAATTTAAATAATGGTATTGTAAAATATTTTATTTACTATTTTCTGTTTTTATATTATTTTTATTTGTTATATCCTTATTTTACAATAAATTTATATTTATATTAGAGTTAAATGGTGATATCAATCAAAGTGAAGCTCCTTCAACACCTCAAATTTCTTTATCAAGTTATCTACGTGACATAGGTATATTTTTGTGACAATTATTATTTAGAATAATTTTTCTATTATTATTATTACTATTGTAATTTTTTAAAAATATTCTCCAATGTGTAGAAGAAAATACTATGGATGAAGTGGCAAGTCTTGAATTGCCAGAAGCACCAAGAAGCAACTCTCAACAAGAAATTTTTTGCCTAATGATGAAAGAAGAGCCATATATGAGTCTCTCTTGGAGAAGAGTATTGATGGAAGATTGAAAAAAGGGGTGACTAAATTAGTGGCATCGCAATTTTCAGTAACTATGCGTACGGTTCAACGCATTTGGAAACGAGGAAAAGAAAGTGGCGCTCATGCTGATGTATCCCATAGAATGACAAAAAATTGTGGCCACAAAAGAATTCAAGTTGATGTTGCTCGAATTCGTGAGATTCCTTTGGCTCAAAGAACAACTATTAGATCTCTTGCATGTGCATTGAATATGAGTCAGGCCACAATACATCGGTGTCTAAAGTCAGGTGTCATACGAAGGCATTCAAACCCTTGAAGGCCTTCTCTAAGTGAAGAGAACAAAATAGCTAGATTGCGCTTTTGTATATCAATGCTTTATCAGCCCAGTTTACCGCATGATCCAGTTTTCTCAGGGATGTATAACATCATACATATCGATGAGAAATGGTTTTACATGACAAAGAAGTCTGAGAATTACTACTTACTACAAGATGAAGAAGACCCGATACACACTTGTAGAAGTAAAAATTTCATTGGAAAAGTCATGTTCTTAGTAGCAATAGCTCGTCCAAGGTTTGATGCACTAGGAATTGAATACTTTGATGGAAAAATTGGTGTATTTCTTCTTATCACACAAGAGCCGGCTAAAAGGTCTAGTGTTAATAGAGCTGCAGGAACACTAGAGACGAAACCAATAACTTCGGTTACTAAACAAGTTATAAAAGCATTCTTGCTTGAAAAAGTCATACCTGCCACATCAAGGAAAAATGGCCAAGAGAGGATATTGGTCAACCAATATTTATCCAACAAGATAATGCAAGAACTCACATTGACTGTGATGATGAAAATTTTCACAGAGTGGCTTCACAAGATGGATTTGATATCCGAATGATGTGCCAACCCGCAAATTCTCCAGATCTAAATGTTTTAGATCTTGGATTTTTTAGCGCTATTCAGTCCTTACAGTACAAGAAATCACCCAAATCCATTGATGATCTTTTGAATACAGTTCAGAAATCATTTGGAGAGTTTTCAACAATGAAGTCAAATAGTATATTTTTAAGTTTGTAGTCGTGCATGATTGAAATCATGAAAGCAAGAGGTTGCTTCAAGTATAAGATTCCTCATTTGAAAAAAGAAATGTTTGAACGTCAAGGAGAGTACTAGTGCAGAAAAGACTTTTAGTATCGGTTATTTTGCATTTTTAGTATCTGTTATCTGTCGATACTAATTCGACCGATACTAAATGTCTGACATTTAGTATCAGTTAAATAACCGATACTAAATGTGACTTTTAGCATCGAATTTTCAAAAAACCGATACTAAATGACGTTTTTTTGGTGTTTTTTATGTCTTGAAAACATACTATTAGTATCGGTTATTTAAATAACCGATACTAAATGTCACTTTTAGTATCGGTTATTTAAAAAACCGATGCTAAATGTCTTTTCAACATTGTGTTTGCTGTCTAAAAATGACATTTAGTATCGGTTTTTAAAGAACCGATACTAAAAGTGACATTTAGTATCGGTTAATTTAAATAACCGATACGAAATGTCATTTCAACATTGTGTTTGCTGTCTAAAAAATGACATTTAGTATCGGTTTTTTAAATTAACCGATACTAAATGTGACATTTAGTATCGGTTATTTAAAAAACCGATACTAAATGTCATTTCAACATTGTGTTTTCTGTCTAAAAAATGACATTTAGTATCGGTTAATTTAAAAAACCGATACTAAATGTCATTTCTTTGGTGTTTTTTAGGACTTTTAGCAACGGTTATCCTTAATAACCGATGCTAAATGTCTATTTTTTAAAAAAAAAAAATTAATTGGCACTATTAATAGATATCAATTGCCAATTTATAAAATCCTGATATACAAAGTTATTTCCAGACAGTAATAAATTCATAAAAGTACTTCAAATTCTATTGCAATTTAATATCATACAATACAAGTTATTAATCCTATAACATCTACAAGTTTCTTACAAAAAATCTACAAATATTGTTATAACTGAAAGACTTAGCAGCTAGATTCTAGAGTACTTAGTAAACTTATACAAGATCACTAGTAAGAGCTCATGTTGAGTCTTTGAGCTATTGCAAGGAGTAACACAATGTCCATATACACCAACCCACCGACTACCATCATTTAATCCAAGAACAAAAGCTCCTGCAACACCAAAACTAACAAGTCGAGAATCCTTTTAAAAATCGAACCGAACCGTCACGATTAAAGCTGGTTGAACCTTGAATCAACCTTAAACCATGACTCGGTGGTCTCATTAGTTCGACATTCAGTTATATTTTGAAAGCATTGATATATAGACAATAATTTACCTAAACTTGGCATCAGAACTGATAACACAGCTATGCAAGCAATCTTAAGTGGCACACCAACTTATTGAACTATGCAAGCAATCAGAACTGATAACACAGCTATTATAGAAATACTAGAAACACGTTTAAAGACATCTCCCTATTATAAAATTGATTGGCAATGTTCACCGTATGAAAGTGCCAAAGTGGTGGACCTCTCACCAATGTTCACCATATTAAACAACGATGTAAATAGAATTGGAAGAACTTTAAAGTGTCCTATAGTAGCAATGAGGAAACCAAGAAACAAACAGAACAAGCTACATACCAAACACTTTTCTATTTCTTTGGGAAGTACATCATGGATTATCCTTACAAATATGGATTTATTACTCTCCTAACCTAACTACTTCAAAGAACATGAATCTGTTCTTATATGAAATTATCTTTTGACATTAAAATTTATTACTTACTTCTTTCCTTCAACATCAACACCATGAACGAAACTCATCAAAGACAAAGTTGGCAAGAAAGCGCATTACTTCAAAGATTAAGTAACACGCCACCGAATTTACGCCATCTATCGCTGACAATTGCATATTCACCTTCCTGAGCACTGGAAACCATAAGTGCTTAAAAATAAATGCCCAATTAAATGGTCAAAATCAAATGCATTGAAAGTATTAGGAGTCTAGGACCCTTAGTGAGGACACTACTCTTGAAGACCCCCCATGCATATTAATGTGCTTTTCTTGCCACTTAGATCAAGATTGAAGACCCCCCATGCATATTAATGTGCTTTTCTTTCCACTTGACAATATGTATGGTTCTTTTCTTGATAAACACGTCTCTAAATGTTTTTTTATTTATAAAAAAAGATTGGTCTATCACCCACCTCATGAAGTAGTCTTGCTACATACAAAGCAGACAATGGTGTATCGCTCACTGCTTTGAGAACAACGAGAATTGCCACACAGGCCAATGCAGTCCCACCTTCCAAGCAAACATGAGAAGAGGAAGTTCCATGGAATGATCGACCAAAGAACACCAATGGGTTCATGCAATGTTTGCACATGATATGGTCCATCATTTGGAATCGTAAGACTATCCTTTTCGTGTACATATGAAAATTAAACTATCCTTTCGTGTAAATTCTCACCAACCCCGCCGGTTAAACACTACACTAGTCTTAGAAAGCCTATTAACCACAACTACTTTCATTGATCAACTACAAGTTAATTAGAGTGAAATTTTACACATCATGCTTCGTAATCACACGATCAAGAACTAGATTTACCTAATTAATATCGGTGAAATCCACCATCTCACGAAATTGATTAGTGCAAAGAGATTATATGATTCCACTAAAGTGTGTTTGAGAATCTTACCCCTGTGGCTCCACTTGCATAGAATTTATATCCATGTCATGGGCCTTCTCCTTCTTGAGAGCGACTTGCACAGAGGACCATCAACTCCGCCATAAGCAAGCAAAGATGCGCTCGGTCAAATTTAACATGTTTCTTAATAGATTGATATGCATCTACAATATACAAAGATACAAAATTATTTAAGAAATACTTTTACTGTTTCATCGTTATTTTCCTCCTAAACCATATATTCTTATACAAGTTTGAATTTTTTAGGAGCTTGGAAGTGGAATTAAGTAGAGTGCAGAATTGGCAGTGGCTTAAGTATGGTGTGGAATTGAATGGTGATGGTCTTGGAGTTAAAGTTAGCAAAGAACGTTTTGGTTGAGTTGTTGAAGAAGAGATGGCGAGGATTGAAAAGGAAGTTGGGAAATAGAAGTTTATGAAGGGAATGTATAAGGAGGCTTGTAAGATCTTCACTAGACAATGCACTTCACAGATACTTGATGATTTTTTGCCTCTTGTCTTTTCTTCATTTTTTTTCTGGACCATTTATCTTTTCATAGCTATGGAATGACATAGTTTCGTATATTATGCATAAGAGAAAAGAATAAACTTAATGATTGTAGCAGCTATTTTGAATGATATATGCACTTATGATTTATTGGATAACCAATAAGTAGATGTATTGGATAACCAATAAGGCATACAATCATTATTATCCCGATCCTGCATGAATGTTTTAAGTAATACCATGTGAAACATTACGAAAGTAACCACTAGTCCCAAATTTGATTGTTGTTAGTCATATGAAACAACCTTTTCAAACATAAAGGACACGAAATAGAAAATCGAACATTTGTTGTGAGAAAATTCATTTTAAATGATGAAAAACATATAATGAACATTCCACACACAAAACAGACATAAAACATCACCTCAATGTTGTCACCATAATCAGTACTAGGAATGGTCCCCATGATGTGTCCATTCTTATGCCACAAAGAGATCCTTTTATCATCTCCGGCACTAGCGAAAACCAAATCTGCGAAGAAACAATAGTTAACGGAATCAAAGAGAAACACCAATTGCTAAAACTCAAGAAAGATCATTTTTTGGCTAACTATTCAATGAAAGATATTACTGAAGAGATGAAAGAAAGAAAGAAACTTCCATTTAAAACTCAAAAGCTCTTCTAACTATTCTACTACCCACAGTTATCAAGAAATATATTACTTAAGAGCATGCTAATTTTGAAAACATGAGGCAAAAGTAAATATGAGCCCTCAAATGTTACCATTGAAGTTCAATAATGCAACAAGCTAGAGGAAAATAATATACTTAATTGTCACTTTCGGAACAAAAGATATAGATAGAAAAAAGCTCATTTAATTGGTTTAAAGCAATCTACATACAAAAGTTCATACACGTTGCAAGGAAGGATAAAGGACTATGTATAATAAAGTCGAGTAAAAGAACAAACCATATGAAAATGTGCATGACTCATGTTGCTGCTTGAAAAAACCGATGAAAGCACTCTCTCCCACCTATTGCAAAATTTGCAATGTCTATGAAGAGTATGGTTTCGCATACATTTTAGAATCTCAGTTCATTCATTCATTCACTAGCATATGACATGTTTATAACAATGTCTCATAAGTTAACAAACTCTACTTTCTACTTTCAATAGCATATACAATAAAGAAAGCCATAAACAAAAAGACATCAACAACAAATATTACATTAAAAAATCAACTGTAACACTCTAAATCAACATTCAACTTGGAGCCCCCCTTTGCAAAACCTTAAGCAATCTCATCATGACCTGAAAGCATACAATCCAGTTAACTGACAAGTTTTGAGATTCAAGATAACAGTTTGTGGACTAAACAATACCTGGAAGACATTTTTCAAAAGAGGCTTATTTGCAGCTTGCTCACGACCAATGTCATGGCACCACCTTTAGCATGGCAGACAGAGAAAAATTAGTTGCATAACGAAAGAAGATTCAAACTGAACTAGAAAAATGCCAAAACAAGAAGTACAACTACAAACAACTAAACAAACTTCAAATTTTCTGAAATTAGTTAGAATTGAAGATATTTTAATGATGAAGAGGGGTAAAAACTCACATTAAAATCTAAGAAGACCAAAACAAAATCAGAATCAATATCAATATCAAAATCTAAATCTTAACCCTAACCTTATATAAATCATAAGAAAAACAAAAATTGAAGTTAGGGTTTTGATTCAAAAATGGAGGGGGTTATGGTTGAATGCTGCAAAATTGGGGGTTAGGGTTTCCATTTAAGCAACAATGGAGGCATTTCTGTAAAATAGAAGTAGAGAAGAAGAAAAAACCCAAACCTTTTAAGAAGATGAAGAGAGGACATCGATTGAGAAAACCTTCGTCATCGTGGTGGTGGTGCAGCGATTGAGAAACACCCAACAGAGAGGACATCGATTGAGAAATCTGGAGCAAGGTGGGATGTGAGGCGGAGGTGACTGAGGTGGTGCGAGAAGGGTGGTGCGAGACGGCAGTGAGTGAGAGAGAGGCAACTGAGGGTGAGAGATAGTCGAGAGAATGAGTGAGAGAGAGGCGACTGAGGGTGAGTGACTTCACAGAACGCGTTTAGAAAGAAAAAAAATGGGCCATTTAGTATCGGTTCTTAAGAAACCCGATACTAAATGTGTTTGAAGAGAAGGAGATAACGCGTTTACAAAAATTAAACGTCCCATGTAAGACTTTTAGCATCGGTTGTTTAAACAACCGATACTAAATGTAAGCGTGAAAATTGAAAACTTCCATTTAATTTCAAAATTGCCACCGCGTCTACATTTAGTATCGGTTGTTTAAACAACCGATGCTAAATGGTGCTTTCTAAAGTCATTTTTGCACTAGTTCATCAATTAAAATGTGATGCTACATTGGTGCAAGATGTTCTTAACTATTTAGACTCAATATTGGATCCGCCGGAAATGCAAAGAAATCCGCCGAAAGTGTTTTGTTGGATAAAATCCCTCGAAAAAAATAGAATTCCGCCGAAAAATTTCTGGCGGATTTAAATCCGCCGAAAAGTCACGCCTTGTAATTCCAGTTTTTCTTGTAGTGAATCCAAACATGAATTTGTATTTTGTATGACTCATTTTAGTTGTATCTCTCTCATTTAAGCCTATGCAAATTGTCTTTGTAATAGTGAATGCTTTCCATTCTCAATGTAAAGTACTCCATCAAGTCCAGTACCATGAAAATAACACATGCTTTCCATTCTCAACGAAAAATAAATAGTGGATGCTTTCCATTAGATGAGGAACTAAAGGCAAAATTGTTGCTAGTGCATTAGATCATAAAATTTATAATAGAAGCATCGCAAACTAAAGACTGAAACATGAAAGATATCAAAATGTCATAGAAGTAAGAAAGAACACAAACACAAACACAAGTAAGAACATTTGACAAACAAAAAAAAGAAGGAATTAGATGAAATAAGAAAGAACACAAATACAAGTCCAGTACCATGAAAAACACACATGCAGAACTCCATCAAAATCTTAACAAAAGCACAATCTAAGTGTCTAAGACTTCACATTGGTGTCTAAATAATACATGCAGCATTATAGACTTAAGGTGTTGATGTGTTTTTAATAAAATCTTGGAAGATAAATTTTTAACATGGTCTTCACTATCTCTCTTTTTCCTTTTCCTTTTTCTTCTTCTGTTAAACCTCCATATTCTTCCTCTCCAACTCCATCAATATTTGGTTCCAGCTCATTTCCTCCATTTTCTACCTCTCCAACTCCATAAATATATGGTTCCAACTCATTTTTGTTGAATTTTTACACATTTAACTCTTATTTGCTCTTGCAGGGGTATCAACAACTGAGGGGAGGTGCAACTAATACAAAACCCAGCTTCTATTAGCCCAACCCAGTGATTTGTTGAAGTGCTGCCAAACAAAGATTATTGGTGGGTATTGCGCACCCGAACCCGAACCGATTGGGTGACGCGCGGATCCTAACTGACCCGAAGTATTTATTCTTTCTTCTACTCTCTCTCTCAGAAAAACAAGATTCACTTCCTCTCTCTTGTTTCTCCGTTCACCTTCTTCTCTCTTCTCTCTCTACCACCAGAACTTAGGGTTTCTGTAGCTCTCACCTTCGCCGGTGATCGAAGCTGCAAACACCCTTCGCTTCACTGTCAATGATGATTATTGTTGATGATGAACAAAAACCCCTCAAAGATTTTGTTCTGAAACACGAACTGAGACCTTTGATTGACACTTCTCACCTCGCGATGTTGAACTTTTACTTAACCTCTGAAACTACACTTGATTTTTACAATCAAGGTTGAATCGAAGGTAAACAACACTCTTCTTCACTCTATTCACGGTTTAATTTCTTTTAATTTCACTTGAATCAAGATCTGGTTTGAAACCCTAACCCTAATTCCTCTTTATGCAGATATCAGGTACAGAAACTCAAACTCAAGGTTCTGAACGCTTCAATCAGGTAAAAATCACAACTCTCTGTGATTTTTCCCTTAATCTCTTAGCAATTTCACCAAACCCTAATTTTGTTTCTTTATCTGTTTTACTGCATGCACTCTTGCTGATTTCTTGAGATGAACCAAGCACCAACACTACTCATAAATCTCTCTCAGATTTCCACCAAAGGTAAATCCACTTTTCCCAGACTCTTTCCTTTTCTTCCTTTTGTTTCAGTCACAGAAACTTCTCTTACTAACACTGTTCTTTCTTGTTTGCGAGGTACAGTCACCCTTTGATTGCACAACAGAAACCAGAAACTATGGTAGAAGATGAAGATAAGGAGCGCACGTATAAAGGGAGTAAAGTAGAATAGCAGTAGAATAGAATTCTTAGAGTAAAAAGTAAACTTCAAATTTTATTCATTGTAATGTTTGATTCTATACATTGTGTATATATACATTGACTGGAATATAGCTGCTAGAAATAGTTTGTTGCTACTCAACAAACTAAGTTTGTTACAATAACAAACTAGAGGTAGTTAGTTAGTTACAACTTTCCACATTGTTTGTTTTTGTAACTACCAACGGTGCTATTTAAACAATATAGCCGTTGGAGGTTTATTTAATTAAGCTTAGGGTTGAACTTGATTATAAATCCAACCATTTTCTCCATCTTCTTCCTCTCCAACTCCATCAATATATGGTTCCAACTCATTTCCTCCATCTTCTTCCTCATTTCCTTCATCTTCATCTATAACTTCTTCAAAATGTAGTTCATCTTCTTCATCTTCAACCCCCTCAAAGTCTAGAGAATCTTCAACTATTTGCAACTGTGTGTCTTCATCTTCTTCCTTTAGAGAGTCCTCCACTCTTTCCATTGAGTCCTCCACTCTTTCCATTGAGTCTTCAACTCTTTCCATTTCAACTAAGCGTTGTTGGAGAAGAGTTCAACTAAGTGCAGGTTTAGTATAATTATAGAGTGACTGAGAGAGATATGGAAAGAGGCGTAGGTAACATTAATGAAAAAACATTTCACGAAGAGAGTTTGCATGGCTCAAGGTGTACAGTAATTATCACAAAACTGAACACATGGTATTGAAAACTGAAAAGTTGGAGAAAAAAAAATGTTTCAACCTAAGGGTAAAGTTGGATTTTTTTTTACTTTCACTTGGAAAAGTGAGAACGACTATTATTCTGAAAATTTACTCTCTTCCTTAAACGTCAATATTTTTGATACAGAGGGAGTACAAATTTACAGGAAAAGCTGGGTTTTTATTGCAGGAAAAGCTGCGAATATTTTTTCACAGGAAAAAGCGGCGTCTGTTTTGCAGTGCATTGCAGTTTTTGCAGGAAAAAGCTCCATTTTTTATTTTGTAGGAAAAATCTGTATTTTCTTAAAAAATAGAACTTTTTTGTCATTTTGCTGTAAATTTACTAAAATACCCTAATATTTGGACAAATGGCAAAAATCTAAGATGTCTAATTTAGACATTTTGCTGGCACTTGATTTTATTATGTTGTAGTATTTTGTAGGAAAAATCTGTGTTTTCTTAAAAAACAGAATTTTTTTGCCATTTTGCTGTAAATTTACTAAAATACCCTAATATTTGGACAAATGGCAAAAATCTAAGATGTCTAATTTAGACAGATTACTGGCACTTGATTTTATTATGACAAATGGCAAAAATCTAAGATGTCTAATTTAGACATTTTACTTGCACTTGATTTTATTATGTTGTAGTATTTTGCAGGAAAAATCTGTGTTTTCTTAAAAAACAGAACTTTTTTGCCATTTTGCTGTAAATTTACTAAAATACCATAATATTTGGACAAATGGCAAAAATCTAAGATGTCTAATTTTTATGTTGTAGTAGATTTTACGGGCAGTTGATTTTATTATGTTGTAGTAGATATATAGATTATGTTGTAGTAGATAGATAGATTTCCTTCATCTTGCAAAAAGTGAAAATGAGTTTTTCTTTTTCCTCTAAAAGATTTAATATTTATCTGGGTCAAGAATGAGATACAGTTGTTGCTCAAATCTAGATTTCACTCATGTATATTTACACGTGACACTAGATTAATGGTTTGCCGGCAGATACGCAATGTCCAATGTTATGGTGGACATTTTGAAGGGTGTGTGTGAGTCTGTGTGTGGGCTGTGGAGTAGGATGTGCTGAGAACAAAGCGGGAGACAAGTGGAGACAATGAATCCTAAGCGGATCCCATAAACATATATTCCTTTTTTTTTTTGACCAAATATACCTATTCCTATAATACCTATAAATAAGAAATTAAGAAAAAATAGCTAGACTTCAGATTCAGATAACTTATTTTCAAAACTTGACGTCTTCCTGGCATATATTTATGTCGGAATTTACTCAGCTTCTAATCATATATAGCATAGTGGTAGAGAGTAACTATTGTTTCCTTCCCATCAAAACACACAACAAATGGTTAGAATATACGTGCTAATTATAGAACATAATGTGAGAATATTAACAAATAGAAAGACATTTTAACAACGAACAAAATATAAAGACATTTCTAATAATTTATTTTCAGCGATGTCTAATTTATCCGATTTTGGTTCTATTATTTCCTGTTGTAATTCTTTACTATCAAACTTACCAAGCTATAGGATTAGTTTTATTAGGAAAAGTCGAATCAGATACTCACTTCTCTCTTGCGAGGCATCGAGAAGTTATCTGCTACTCATGATTCATTATATTGCTCCATTTTGTATTACAAACATTCTTAATGGTGAAATGATATCAGTTTGCTTTGGTCAATTTTTTTTTATATTTATGTTATTAAAAAAAGGCTAAATTTCATTTTTAGTCATTTATCTTTGACGAAAGTTCATTTTGGTAATTTATCTTTTTCTTCACTTTGGTCATTTATCTTTCATATTTGTGTCAGTGTGGTCCTTTATAATTTTTCCTCACTTTGGTCATTTATCTTTCATATTTGTTTCTACTTGGTTCTTTAAAACAAAAACACAAAAAATGAAGAACACAAAGACCACTTCAATTTCTTGTTTATTGAATAACTTATGCAATACACGACTAAATTGAATGAAATTGGACTCTAGCTTGAATAAAATTTTGCAAGGAATTGAATGGAACCAAAATTAAGCTTAGAAAAGTGTTTTGCTCAAAATCACTTTTGGGATCGAAAACTTGAAACTGAAGTCCAAAAAACATTCAATCTCAACAATGACGATTTTGCTATAGAGCACCAAATTGAACGATTATTAAGCCTAAAATGCTCGAAATTCAACAAATAATTAGAAATTCAGCAAAGAACAATTCTTGTTCAGAAAAGCGCTTAAAATGCATACACTGTGAATAAACAATTCGCATATACAAATGAAACAGTTACTGAAATCTCTCGAGGAATGTACTTCTCAAAGCTATTGAGATTTATCTTCTAATAAATACCGCCCAGCCAATCAACCAGTACATATGAGGCACTAAATGCTAATAACAATATATGAACTTGCAAGAACATTTACCACAGAAAATCTGTTCCTTTAATAATGAAAAGACGAGATCACGAACATTGATATTTTTATGGCAAAATTGCTCTCGAAGTCCTCTAATTTAATTTCAATTTTTGATTTCATTTTTTTAAGTTTTTTTCAGATAGAATTCAATTAGTTCACGAATACAATGATAAATTATGAGATTTCATGTCAAATTAGCAATTTACATCAAGAGAAACTACATATATTTGGCGCAATTACAATAAAATTTTCAAGTTGATAAGAAATGAAGTTTCATAACTTAGATATTTGCTTCAATTGACATGTTTTATCGTTAGGTACTCACCAATTCTTTAGTAATAATGTAGCTCCCGTTGCAATAAATATACTGAATATATTAAAAGGTGTAATTCAAGCCGAATATAAAATCAAGATTTTATAATATCTTCTCAGTGATGAAGTTATACCAAAGGTGTACTTATTTTATATTCTGGTTTTACACAATATTTGGTTTTACCCTAATATTTTTCAAATAATTATTTTAACGTGTCTGTTTTTACCCTAAACTAGATCGAATGCATTATTTGGTTTTACCCTAAACTAGAATGCATTATTTGGTTTTACCCTAACATTTTTCCCCTGCAACTCAAAACCAGAATATAAATGATTATTTTAACAATGTGTAACGTTCCACCAAATAGTCTATTTTTTTTTATAAATTATATGACACCTAATATTCTAAAGTTATATTTGAATAAAAAATAAATTATATAACACCAAATGTTATGAAATTATACCAACAAGATGTAATTTGTACCCATTGAAACAGAAAAACAAAATATAACAAATAATTATTTAACAACATCTAATGTTTTCTCACTGAGATTCAAAAGCAAAATAATGAGTTATAAAAAGAATAAAATAATCTATTATGAAGAAATAAAGAAAGAAAGACAGACAGATAAATAGATAGACAAGCAGATTGATAGAGAGATGAATGGACAGATAGATAGATGGACAGGTATTGTTATAAAAATTTGTATTGTTAGATAGATGGACAGGTAGATAAATAGATAGACAATCAGATTGATAGAGAGATGGACAAATAGATGGACAAATAGATAGACAGATAGAGAGATAAACAGATATACAGATAGAGAGAGATAGACAGAGAGATAGATAAATAGATAGATAGATAGATAGATAGATAGATAGTGTTCCAGATCAAGCTCGAGTTCAACCTGGCTTAGCGACAACCTCTTCGAAACCCGACATAACCCCGATGGCGCTAGAGCCATTGGCTGACCAAGAAACGTTCTACCGTCTAAAGCATTGATCGTGGCCCGTGTGATACCGGTATCAAAGGCCAAGATCGTCCATCCCAATCCAATGGCACAAAACGACATAAGAACACTTACGACGTCTATAAATACCCTGATGGCCATCACACTAGGTACGCTCTCATAATCCATACCTCCCACATACTTCTCTCTACTAACTTGAACGTCGGAGTGTGTGCAGGCACCCCACCCACGTCGGTCCACCACTGATAAGACTTTTACGCAATTCGTCTTACAATCATCCTAATACAATGTATCAGGTATCGTATCCACAGAGATTTGGTAATACTAATGATCCGTTCAACTAATATTATGCCTAAGTGAAGTGTAAAAAGAATATAGTTTTGTTGTTTGCTTAAGAACATAAACTAGAAATTTGTAATTAAAAAGGATTGTGATTCAAATACTTAAAAGCATTGGAATTGGATTTCATTAACTTCATTTCATGACATCACAAGATTTCAAGGCTGAATCTATATCAATTCTTATTTTAGTTTATCTTACCAATCATCCAACTAAGTTAATTCCTTAATCAAAGTTGAAACATATATTGATTAATATAAATGAAGATTCCTCTACCATTTAATATATCAATAGCATTAAGCTTAGGTAAAACAAGACTATAACACTTAATCTACTCCTAGATGTTTGTTGTTGTAGATGTCTCTATCTAGTTCAGATTTTATAATCAGTTTCCCAACCAATTACATCATCCATAATCATTCAATAAGTGATCAATTGATCAAAAGCATGAAGTTCAAGACAAAATCATTAAACCAAACAAAATATTGATCATAGATTCATATAGAAACTTTAGATATACATGAAAGTGAAGTCAATTACATCCAATCCCAATAAGAAAAGAGCTAGCTATCCATTTCCATGGAAGCTTTACAAAGATACAAGAGGAAGAGATAAAGAACAACCAATAGTTACCACTTTTCCAAGCTTCCCTATGATGAATCTTCACTCCTTTCTTGATTTCCTTTGTGCCCAATGCCTTTCCTCTTTTAAGATCTCAGAATATGTGAAAAAGAACAAAGTGAATAAATCTGTAACCTTCTTAAGACAGTGTGCTGGACACCAGTTTCGTTGCTGGACGAGCCCTTTGTATTTCAACTTTCCTGCTCATGAAGAAACCTCAGCTTGTTGGACACAATATAGCTTGCTGGACAAGGGAGGATTTCCTGCACTTGATGAGTTTCTGTCCCTCATATTGCTGGACACTGTTTGGCTTGCTAGACAAGGGAAGATTTCCTGCACTTGATGAGGTTTTGTCCCTCATCTTGCTGGACAAGACCTATTCTTGCTGGACAAGATGTGCCTTCTTTTCTCATGATGAACTTTACTCTTCCTTCTTATCTCAACTTTCTTTGTATTCTTTTCACAATTCTTCCACTTCAATTTTCATCTATTTAACACAACAAAAAGGGATTAAAATGCAACACAAACTCTTAAATCTAAACCCATAGTTGCTAAATTCAAATTTGGTGAAATCAAACTCTTTTTGGGGTAAAACATATTCAATTTATATCAAATGATTTAATAAGTGCCAATATTTTAAATTGAAAATTAAGCATCATCGGCACTTATCAACCACATGGGGACACAACTCGGAGGGCAAGTATCGACAGCAAACCTACTACAACTCGGGTCCGACCTCCTGACATTGGCGATCACTATCGAAGAGTCAACCCCACGTCCATTCCCTTCATTAAGCCGATGTGACCTTTGATGATATGCCACCTCGCGGTAAACCTCCGTCGAGGCCACGCATCCCAAGTGCAGTCGAAGTATCGGGTCAACCTCTCCCCGTCTTAGAGGAAGCTATCCCGATCCCAATGCCACCGACTCAGGAATCAGTCGAGTCGGTTCAAGTCCTGACAGGTGCGTCACCTACATCGCAGACCATATTGTCAAGATGCCATCAATCTCCACCTAGACGTCGTTGCCACCCTCGCCAAATCCCCCAATGAGGAGGAGGTAGGTCGGGGACACCCCCACGCTCTCTGCCATCTTCTCCAGGTTTCACCTATCGACCTGACTGATCCTCGAACCATGGGTCATCGCGCGCCTCCTCTCCCCGCCGGTCCCCTCGACGCTGGGGCAGGTCGCAACAAGAAAGATCCCACAAAACCAGAGGTGACGAAACTAGGTCTCGCCGAACTCACGGCAGTCACGAGCACTGACGTCCAGAAACATCCCAGTGAGGCCTTTTCACCAGGAAGATTGACGACTTTCCCATCCCTAGGTCGTTGGAAAATTCGTCGACCTTGAATAAGTACGACGGGGTTGGGGACCCCTGATAACCACCTAGATTACTTCGACCAGATGCTATAGTATCACAGTACCAGTGAGGCAGTGAAATGTAAAATCTTCCCCTTAACCCTCTCCAAGGAAGCCCTCACGTGGTGTAGGGAATGTTGTGCGAAAAGTAGTTGTGCAAGTATACACAATCGCAACAAGTAATATAGTAATAAAAGTAGAGATCGTCTCCACAGGGATTGATGTTAATTTTAAAGTTTAATTTACACAAACACTAGTGAAACAAGTAACAAATATATATGGTCACAAATAACAGTAAAGAGGGTGTTTGAATAGAACAGTAAAAGAGTAGTTCAAATATGAGATAGATAAGTTGGACTGCTCGTTGCTAAGTAAATTCCCAAAAGCGACACGTTATAACGCAAAACGCTATAGCGTCATATTATGCCTTTCAGTCACTAACGCCAGGGTTTTGTTACAAGACTCCTATGTCTAGGTTCTAAATAAGTCCACCCTTGTATAATAAAGAACCCACAGCTTTTGCCCTATGAACTATTGCTCTTCTATTTCTAGACGAAGCAAACATTGTTTAAGTGTCTTTAAACAACCTTTCATTCATATCAATCTTTGAGTTAGATTCATGGACCATTTCTGTACCCATGAATGTACCCATTTTAAGTGGCCAACCCTAAAACAAGTTTGAAAGAATTAAAATGCAAAGATTGAAATGCAAAACGTTAAACATTATAAAGGTTCATTACAAAGCTTAAAGCAATCCAACTACAAATGTTTAGCTCATGTTGAGCATCATCAACAAAATACAAGCTATGAAACTCATATTACCGTTAACAAGAAGAAGGGAGACAGTTGCAAAAGATACAAACCGTAAACTTCAACTCATCAACAATGACAGCGCTATAACGTCGACTTCACAGCGCTAAAAATGATAAACTATAACTTAAAACTAAAAGCTTGAAAGGTGTGTAAAATGGAGGAGAAGGGTGTCAAGATTTTCTTCCAAAAACTCTCTCTAGCTTCGGATATGGGAGTGAAGTGTGGTTGAGAAGAAGATATCTTTGGAGTATTCCCATAAAGTGGCTTTATGCAAAAGGTGATTGACACATCTCACCAACCAAGGTTATTCTCCACTCTCCAAGTGCCAAGTGTCCTACGCTAGCCAATTAAATCTTGCGCCCGTCAGTGTGTACAGCTAGCACAGTGTACGATGACTTGACTTAAAGTGCTTAGCGCCAAAAATGAACTTTTATCTTTGATACTCAGCTGTCCCTGCAATTCAACTTAATTTATAACGCTTGACGTTGTAACACTAGCAAACACATTAAAACAATCACAAGGGCACCAGATGTGCCAGATAAATACCAAAACAACATCTAACTCTTCTTTATCCTAAATAAGCAGAATATAATAGAAAAGACACACATAGCTATAGGCATAGCTTTGAAGAGTCACCAACATAGGGACACATGTTCTATCATCATGGAACCGCCCTATGTAATTAGTCAAAGATTTCAACTTGGGATCAACCTCTGAAAAGCAACTACAGCTATGAACCACTCAAGATTACTTCAACATGAAGGAAGGAAGCACCTCTCTTGAAGGCTATAAAAGGACCTCACATCTCATTTGGAAGTATATCACAATCGATAAGTTAGATCAAAATTTCAATATACATAGTTAGTTTCTATTTTATAAGAGGGAAAGGAAGGAATTGACAAATCCTCCTTAACTCGATTTCATAGTGTTTGTATAGTGCTAAGGAGTAATGCTAGTGCATTGCTACAAGATTTCATACAAAGGGTTTCAGCATTTGTAACTTTTATCTTGTTGTTTCTCTTTTGTGATTTCTATTATATAAACATGGTCTATTCAGTTTATATATATCTTGCAATGTCTATTGTTAGCTAAACCTCTCTTAGTTGGAATGTTCTAATCATTTAATGAGCTTTTAAGTAAGTATGATGCATGTATGTATGTTTGTACTTTAGTTCTTGCTTGATAATCTTTTCAAAACTTATTTTGAACTTGATCACTTAGAATAAGTAGATTTGTAAGAGCATACATGGCTTACAATTAAGAACTCAAGAACTAATATGGGTGAGTGTTTTACATAAAGGAAACTTTGTGAAAACCATGCTAAGTCCTAGATATAGGATAGTATAGTCCATAGGGTGATACTGTGGGTACTTAAAAGGCAAGAGTGAACTTATTTAAAGCATGCCTAGACATAGGAGCTTATAATGAAACTCTGAAGAAAAGTGACTGAAAGACACATAACTAATGCAACAGCATTCAGTGCCGCTGCATCACATACTGCATCAAACATTTAAAAGTAAATTACTTGATGAAGACATTCCAACTAGCTTTTCTCATTTGCACTATCAAAATTTTTTACTTTGCTTTCTTTCTAACTTAGTTGTGATCACATAAACACCAAAATTATTTTGTTACTTATTACTTTACACTTTATTACTTTATATTGATTTTAAAAGTGAGTTTTTCAATCTCTGTGGGTTCGATCTTTTTACTACTTGTTTTTGGACTGTGTATACTTGCACACAAGTGTTGTTTTTTCATACACCAAGTTTTTGGCGCCGTTGCCGGGGATTGAAGTAAATTCTTTTTAAAATTCTGATATATAGTAATTTTGTGTTGTATATAATTCTGGTATTTATAGTTTCTGTCATACAGAAGTACATGGTACTTAGTATATGTACGTAACTGTAAAAGCAGAACACGAATATAGTTTAGATCCAGAAATAGAAAGAAGATTCAGGAGATTGCTAAGACTCCAAAAGCAGAATCAACAAGCTTGCAACATGACTTACAGTGAAGAACAAAGCTCAAGGCCACACTCAGTGAGAGGAGGCCCTGGTTCACAGCATGCTACTGAAGAAGAAGTTCATAGAGAAAATCTCATCCACATGGATCACATAGGTATGATTAATGATAGAGATAGACCTATGAGGATTATGCTCGATTTGATCATCAAAACATGCAAACTAGCATAAATAGACCTCATATTGATGCCATGCATTTTGAATTTAAGCCTATGATGTTTCAAATGCTTCAAACTATTGGTCAATTTGGAGGATCTCCTCATGAAGATCCTCATTTGCATTTAAGACAATTTCTAGAAGTATGTAGTAATTTTATCATACCTGGTGTTAGTGAAAATGCATTTAGATTAAGGTTATTTCCATATTCTTTGAAAGATAGAGCCAAGGCTTGGCTAAATTCTTTAGAGCCTAACTCTATCCATTCATGGAATGAAATGGCTGAAAAATTTTTAGGAAAATATTTCCCACCTATCAAAAATGCCAGGTTAAGAAATGATATTACATCTTTTAGACAAAAAGAGTTTGAGTCTTTATTTGAAGCATGGGAAAGATGGAAGGAACTTTTAAGAAAATGTCCTCATCATGGTTTACCTGTTATTATTCAAATGAAACATTTTATAATGGTTTAGAACCTCAAACTAGAATAATGCTTGATGCATCATCTGGTGGAGTGTTATTAAATTTGTCATACAATGAAGCATGTGAATTAATTGATAGAATAGCAGCTAATAGCTCTAGTTGGCCTACTGAGAGGGTAAGTGCCCAAAAGAAACCATCAGGGGTACATGAAGTTAATGATATATCTGCCCTGTATGCTCAAGTAGCCACTCTAGCTAATTTAATGAAAAACTTCACTTCTGGCAATGCTATCGCATCTAATGCAGCTGCATCACCAGACAGTACTGTTGTAGTAGTAGAACAAGTACCTCCAGGCACACCTAGTTGTGTGTACTGTGGAGGAGGTCTCTTGTATGAGGAGTGTTCTAGCAACCCTATCTCTGTAAATTATGTAGGTTATAATAGGAATAACAACCCTTATTCCAACACTTATAATCCTGGTTGGAAAGACCACCCAAATTTTAGATGGAGCAATAATAGTGCACCTGCACCAACTACACCAACTACACCACCAGGATTCCCAGCTCAGAATAACCAAAGAAACTCTTAACCTACCACTGAGAATTCTCTAGAATCCATGCTTAAAGCATTCATAGGTGAATCTAGAACTGCTAGACAAACTCAAGATGCTTCCATTAAGAACTTAGAGAATCAAGTTGGTCAATTAGCCGCAGCTCTGTATCAAAGGCCACAAGGTGCCTTACCCTCAAATACAGAAGCTACTCCTTCCCAAACCAAAGGAAAGGAGCAGGTTAAGGCTATTTCATTGAGAAGTGGTAAGGATCTGGTAGAATTAACTGAGAAGGAAAGTGTAGAAAAGGGAGAAAAAGCAAAAAATCAAAAAGAAACCAATGCAGAAGCATCTAGTGCTCCTGCATCACAAGAAGTTCAAAGTCCACTACCTAAGTTAGTACCTGAATACCCTCCTCCTCCTTATCCTCAAAGACTGAAAAAAGCACATGAGGAGAAACAGTTTGGTAAATTCTTAGAGGTACTAAAACAATTACACATCAATGTTCCCTTAGTAGAAGCACTCCAACAAATGCCAAACTATGCAAAGTTTATGAAGGATGTGCTTACTAAGAGAAGAAGATTAGGAGAGTTTCAAACAGTTTCCATGACAGAAGATTGTAGTTTGCTTATGCAAAATAAGATTCCTAGGAAATTGAAGGATCGAGTAGTTTTACAATTCCATTTTCTATAGGAAAATCCTATATTTAGTAAAGCTTTATGTGATTTAGGTGCAAGCATCAACTTGATGCCTAAATCTATTTTTGACCGATTAGAAATTGGAAATGCAAAACCAACCACTATGACACTTCAATTAGGTGATGTGTCAATAGCCTATCTGAAGGTATCATAGAAGACATCCTAGTCAAGGTAGATAAATTTGTATTCCCTATAGATTTTGTTATCCTTGACTTTGATGCAGATAAGGAAGTGCCTATTATCTTAGGTAGACCATTTTTAGCAACTGGTAAAACCATAATTGATGTGCAGAAAGGTGAACTCACTATGAGAGTGAATGATCAAGAGATCAAATTCAATGTAATGAATGCCATGAAGTATCCTGCAGAGGATACAGAAGAGTGTTCATCCTTATTCTCTCTAGATCAATTGGTAGAAAAACAGTTTTACAAGCAGTATGATCACTTAGCCAATGCAGATGCATTAGATGCAGCTGCATTGCTAGATGATGAAATACTAGAAAAAGAAAATCTGCCAATAGAAAACTCTTGTAAGGAGGTATGGGCTAGAACTTATGAACCACTCAATCTTGAGGATCCAATTCTCAAGAAAAATTTACCCTCAATAGAACAACCTCCTAAGTTAGAATTGAAAATACTGCCTGAACACCTTAAGTATGCCTTCTTAGGAACAAATGAGACTTTACCTGTTATCATTGCTTCTGATTTAACATCTGTTATACCCCAATTTTGTCCGTATTCCTTTTTGTTTTAGTCATTTATTTTAGTTAGGGCGCGTTTCGGAGTCACATTGTTACGAGAATTATTGGGGAGATTCTCGGTTACCAACTCAAGCCAGTTCCAGTCGCTTCGTTCAAACTAACTCGAAATACCGTTTTAAATTAAACACGCCCGCGAATGATCGATCTTTTCGTGCGTTTTTCGATTTAATACCTGTATTCGAGCTTAGTCGTACGTGAATAGGTCGACCCGAATTCATTTTTCTCAAAGCCGGCTTGAATTCAGACTTAAGGATGTGATTCCGAGTTAATTCTTTTTAACGCGCCCATTTTTCTATTTTTTGGTCTAGTCTTAGTGCGGTTGTCAAATCCAGTCCGTTCTCGTCGTTATATTTAGTTTTTTTTTATTATTACTTGTTATACCCCAATTTTGTCCGAGTTCTTTTAATAGTTTTTAATTTAGATTTTTTCAACCATTTTATTTTGGACTTTTTCTGAAAATTACATAAAATAGTAGTTTTTTGCGTATTTTCGGGCGTTAGTTTTTAGCAGCTATTTCGAAGGCAATTTCTCTCTCCTTGGACCTCGTTTTTACGATCTGAACGATGAAAATGAAGACATATTTCCCACGAACCCGCTGTAAAAAAATGAAAACGATCCCCACTCGAAGAATGCATTGCCAAAACAACACTTCCAAGTGTCAACAACACAATAGAATTAACCGAATACGCCGTGAACTTATGCTTCACAAGAAGGAAAGCAAACACAGCCGTGAAAGCAAGGTGAGAAGCTTGAATTAACGAAAAGGTTGTCACCGGAAGACGAGCTACACCGCACGCGTAAAGGTAGTCGTCGAAACCGGTCAGGATACCGATTACCGCGGAAGCAAAGAACAAAGGTTGTTTCATGGAGATGATGTTGTTAACGTTGTTGGGGTTTTTTATTTTTAAGGTGGTTGTGGATATGAGAGATTGTTAGGGGAAGGAGAATTATGGGGAAGCCACTGGTTTCTAAGAAGCTTGAGAGCCATACACGTTTACCGCCGTGGATGAAGTATAGACGCATTACTAGTGGGCCACTGGAAGTTCCTATGGCTAAGAGGATGGAGTTTATGACTAGAAGGAGTTTTCTCTTCTTACTTCTTTTTGTTTCTTGTTGATGTTGTAGTTGTTCTATTATTTCTTCATCTTCAACCATGGCTGAGCTTCAAGGCATGTAATTGGTTTTGTCTCTTCCACATGTTTAAAGAATGTAATTCATAATTCCATCATTATTCTGATTACTTGAGGAACAAAGACGCCATGATATAAGATCTTTGCAGTAGAATCGCATCAGGGAATGGGTATTGAGCTTGGGTTTGGAAATTTGAATTATATTATTAGTCCCACATCGAGAGTCTTAGAACAAATAGTGTGGAGTTCGGATTATAAAAGAAGTGTTGGTCCAACTCAAAAAGGGAGGAGATCATTGGCGGGTTAAGTGATCTTTTGGGTCAAAGCGATAGCGGCCCATTTCACTAAAAGCCTGTCTTTGATCATTTGGACGTTTTGAGTCGACTTTCCGATTCTCAAAGCGGTTCTTGCGGTCTTGGAGTCAAAATGGACCAGATAGGAGTCCGCTTTGCTTAGTCCGGTTCGGCACTCGTCGAGTCCAGGTTAGTTTTGTATTTATTTTGTTTACTTTTATGTACATATTTATTTATCATTTATTTATAATATAGTCTATTTATTTATTTATTTATTTGTTTATGTATATATCTATTCATATTTATTTATGTATATAGTTATTTATTTGTTTATTTATTATATTTTTTAGCCTAGTCTTTATTAATTATCGCTTTTTGTCTTTTTATGTACAAATTAGTTTATTTCTTTAAAAATCAAATAAAAGACTAAGTCGGTTTGTACAACCTAGGTTAGTCATCATCCTAGGACCAATGAAACATGCAGATTCAATAATCCTAAAAATTTATAAAAATATAAATAAATCATTTCTCCCAAAAATAAAAGACTAAGTCGGTTGTACAACCAGGTTAGTCATCATCCTAGGACCAATGAGTACATGCATGATAGTCCAAGTAATCCTAAAAACTTATAAGTAAATAAATAAATCACTTTTCCTAAAAATAGGGGACTAAGTCGGTTGTACAACCAAGGTTAGTCGCGTTCTAGAACTAATGAGTCATGCAGATTCGGGAGTTCTAGAATACCTATTCTAAAACCAACCCACCTCACATCAATCCAATTTTTCTCAAAAACTTTTAATCATTTTCAAAAAGTAGGGGACTATGTCGGTTGTACAATCGGGTTAGTCAGCGTCTTAGGATCAGTGAGCTGTACAGTTCAAAGAGTCCTAGGACCCCTACACTAAAAAACACCAACCAACAAACCTTTTCAGGAAGAACTACGTAGCTTTGATTCCTCCATTGCATCCGGAGGTACGTAGGAGCGAGACTCAACCCTCGTCAAGCACTAAAAACCAAAAACATAAATAAGTCTTTCTTTTTCTACAAATAAAAGGGTAACTATTTAATAAATCTTAAATTAATTAGACAATAGGATGTCGTGGGGTGCTAATATCTTCCCCACACATAACGACTCCCGAACCCTAACAACGCCTTATCTTAAAACTCAAAGGGATTTTCCGAATTTGCCCTTAAACTAAAATTTGGTGGCGGCTTCCTAAAGAACCTTTCGAAGAATCCTTTCCCGGATTTTTCGGTCGCTACATTACTATTTTAGTCTCACTTTGCTTATTTAATTTATTTAAGCACTTAATAAGTCTAAAAATGTCAAAAACTCAATTTAGTTTAATTTACAATGTTTAAGAGTCCAACATGTCTAAATAGTGTCAAAAAATTCTATTAATTTTAATTTACAATTTAGGAGTTGTTTAAGAGTCAAATAAGTCCAAAAATGTCAAAAAATGGTATTTAGTTTAATTTACAAATTAAAAGCACTTAATAGTCCAAAGAGTCCAAAAATACAAAAAAATCATAATACTAAAAAATACATAAAAATGGAATCCGAAAATAATATAAAAAAAAATGCAAGAAATATGGGGGTGCAAGTAGGACTTTTCAGCTGCTCTCCAACTGATGGTTCGGGCTGCAGATCTGAAAAAAGCAAATAGGGTCAAAGTCAGTCAAAGCCCAAGGAACAGAATTAAATGCTAAACCTAGAATTTTTAGTATAAAAACAGGGTTAGACCACAGTCAAAGACACGAATTTCGAGGAAGGAATCACGACCAAAAAAGATTAGGGTTTTACACTGAAACCCTAATCCCTTAAACACCTGATTTTCGATCTGAGAAGGGGAAAATCGAGTAGAGCCGCAGACAACACCAGAATCAAGTAGACCAAAGGAGCAGTAACAAAAAAAATAGCTACAGATCCGTTTCTTAATTTCAGAAAACCAGGTTGGTGTTTTTTTTTATATACCACAGATTCAGAAATACGAACGTATATAGATATAGATCCGACATGCTTATGCTTATTTAGATCTTTATATGGTAAAAACTATGTAAATCTGAAGTGGCTATCGGTGCATTCTTGTTCTTTTATATATTTGTTTAGTGCTATATGCATGTTTCCAGTAAAAGAATGTAAGATCTAAAAAGAAAAACGAACGCAGATTCGTTTCTTTAGTGTAAAAAGGTTAGATCTGAACGGTACATGTTCTCTTTCGAATGTTTGCTCAAAACGAAATTATAGTGCCATGAAACATCTTTGTTGCGGATCGGTGATCTATAGTATGGGGTTGAGAACAAAAGGAAATGTATTAAAGGTGTAGGGTGAAACCAGATTATAGTATTTTCGTTTTAGTAAATCGATCACGTAAAGAAAATGGTCCATATATCCAGATCAGAAACTAAAAAAATGAAATAGGATTAATTTAGCCCAAGTTCATGCCGGTTCAGAGTTAGAGGGTGTGGTTTGGTCCAAAAAATTAGGGAGGTGAGAATCGATTTAGGAGGAGAAGAGAGGAGACCGAAAAAAAAGCAGAACAAGGAATGAAGAAAAAAAATGCGAAAGAAAAGTAACGAACCTGGATCTCCCTCTTCGAAATTTCCGCCTCCTCCCACGGCGGAATAGTCGCCGGAAGTCCCATTTCTCTCTCTACAGGAGAGAGTAGCGGCGCAAGGAGAGTGGGGTGGATTTAGGGTTATGATGATAATTGTGGGATGGGTATTTATACCCCCCACGTTTTCTGCCATCTTCCCTTTTTTTTTTATTTTATTTAACTTATGTATTTAATTATTCATTTACTCATGGATCAGATTATTTTGTAAACATCCCAGATTGAACCCAACGAGCATACCCCACCCTGTCGCTTCACTACACCCTTTTGGGTTTATTATTATTTTTTTTTTTATTTTCCTTATTTTTCTTGTTCTCCTCCTTTTTCATAACGAATAAATTATTTCTCTAAAAATAAAGCAATTTAAATCGGTTTCTGGCCAAGGTTAAGTAGTATTATTATTATCAGAAAGCCAATGAATTTATCTGATTCAATAACCCTACAAACCTAACGAATAAATTATTTCTCTAAAAAAAAAGCGGCTAAGTCGGTTGTACAAAAGGGCTAGTCATTATTTAGAGTGGCCAATGAGTATCTGATTCGATAACCCTACAAACTTAACAAATACGAATAAACCGTTTTCCTAAAAATAGGGATTAAAGTCGGTACATCTGATCGGGTTGGTCGTTCTAGAACTAATGGTCATGCAGATTCGGGAGTTCTAGAATGCCTATTCTAAAACGAACCCACCTCACACCAAACCACTTTTTCAAGAACCCTAAAACTATTTTCAAAAGTAGGGGCTAAGTCGGTTGTACAATCGGGTTAGCTTGAGCGTCTAGGAATCGATGAGTCATGCAGTTCAAGGAATCCTAGGATCCCTACATTAAAAACACCAACCCACAAACATTTTTCGGGAAGAACTACGTGGCTTTGATTCCTCCATTGCATCCGGAGTGCGTAGGAGCGAGACTCACCCCTCGTCAAGCATAAAAACAAAAATCTAAATAAGTCATTTTCTTTACAAATAAAAGGGTAACAATTAAATAAATCCTAAATTAATTAGACAATAGGATGTCGTGGGGTGCTAATACCTTCCCACACATAACGACTCCGAACCCTAACAACGCCTTACCTAAAATTTAAAAGGGATTTTCCGAATTTGCCCTTAAACTAAAATTTGGTGGCGGCTTCCTAAAGAACCATTTGAAGAATCCTTTCCGGATTTTTTTTGATCGCTCTGTTGGCGACTTCACTGGGGACTTTATATATTTTTAGAGAGTCAAAACCTAGTTTAATTAATTTAGGATTAAATTTAATTTTACCCTTTTATTTATCCATTTATTTATTTACTTGTTGCAATAATTATGTTATTTGTTTGTGTAAACCCTAGGGTAGAGGCAGCGATATTTTGTATGTATGTTTGTTTTGTTTTATGACTTTGGGTTTATTTTGCTCCTACACACACCTTGCACTTCTACACTTCACACACGTGAGAAAAGTCCTGCATGCCGGACTCGAGCATAAACCTAAGTTAGAACGAGATCGCGTAGTGATGGCCTGCGGGACGTACGTCTCGTTGGGTGGTCACGAAAATCTCACCTAGAGTTTGATCCCTTTTGAGGATGCTATCCCTTCTAATAGCTTGCCTATTGTGTGGGTCGATGTTCTTGGTGGGGTCCTTGGCTCTAGGAACCATGTGTAGGATCCTTTAGAACCACCCTTGTGAGGTTCATGTAAAGAAAGCCTTAGACCCATTTCCATAAGATACCTCCTAGGTTCACAAAGGAGCTTAACACCCTTGCATTCAAAACAAACATTAGTGCATGTCGTCTTTTCACAAACAAGAAAACACAAAAAATCAAAAAAAAACAAGAAAAATCAAATTTGTTATTTTTTCCGCAAAACGTATGCACTTTTTTTTTCTTTTACATCATATGAAAAATACAGAAAATATATATCACATGCATACAAAATATACCACATTACATGCATTTTTTTTTTTCCTTACATGCATTGTTTTTAATTTGCTGTCAGGGAATTGTAAGCCTTTTTGACAAAAAAAAAATGGATCAAAGCATCAAGAAAACTGTGAAATTGAAAATCAGACAACCAGACATAAAAAGCTTGCTTGACCTAAGCGACAAGATGCCATCGGGACGACGTGATTCCTTCTCCAACAAATATGGGAATATTCTGAGCCTCCTAAAAATCAATGTGCAAGCAGAGGCCCTATCGCTCTAGCCCGGTTCTATGATCTACAACTCCGGTGCTTTACTTTCCAAGACTATCAGTTGGCTCCAACCTTGGAAGAGTTCGAACAGATTCTGCAATTCCCTGCTGAGAACAATAAGCCCTACCGGTATGCTGAAAACAACTCTTGGGTTAAAAGTTTGGCCGGTATCCTCAAAGTCAATGCATCAAGTTTAGCTAAGGAAGTGGTGGTAAAAGAGAAAATGGAAGGTCTGCCTAGAGAATACTTGGAAGAAGTGGCTTCGGTTTTAGCTGGTAAAAATGATTGGGTTGCCTTCGGTGATGTTCTAGCACTCCTCATCTATGGGATAGTTTTGTTCCCTTATGTTCCTGACTTTGTGGACTACACTGCCATTGACGTCTTTCTAGCCTTCAAAACTCGAGGACAGAATCCTACCTCAGTTATCCTTGCTGACATATATTACGCTCTCCATGATCGCCATGACAAGAAAGCAGGTGTGCTCATATGTTGCTTACATGTGCTGTATCGTTGGTTTATCTCCCACATCTTCAAAAGTAACTATCACATTGAAGCTAAAAGTAAATCTGACTGGAAGCAGTACATCACCAACCTCAGGGGAAGCGACATAACATGGTGTTCCCTTGCTCGAGACACAAATGAGTTTATTTACCAATGTGAGGGTTTCCCAAATGTCCCTCTCATAGGAACTAAGGGTTGCATCAATTACAATCCCGCACTTGCCTTGAGACAACTGGGTTATCCGATGCTGCATCCGCCTCCAACAGAATCTTTGACCGCCTTTGTACTAGGCGTAAGAAGAGGTTCGAAGATCTTAGTATCTTTGAGAAGAATCATCGAGCATGGGACAGAGTACTCAAGAAAGGTCGCCTTGACTTGGGTCGCGGGGAACTAATGTAGGGAAAGTTACCTTCAATGGGTTCAACTCGAGTCCAAGAGGTCAAACTACCCTTCCGTCCCCGCACTTCCGCATGAACTAAGTTCCCGAACCTACTCCTATCCTTAATGAAGAAGTTGAGAAACTCAAGAGCTCCTTGGCAAAATCGAACAAGAGAAAGCTGAATTACAAGCTCAGTTAGAAAGAGCTCTTCAAGAAAAGAGGAACATGCGGCAAGAGAATGCTCTCAAAGATAAGCGCATCGCTGACTATGTTAAGGAGTTGAGCGCGGGCAGTAAAAAACTCTTTGATGTGCAAAAATGTCTCAAAGGCGCTAATGATGAACTCAAGGCACGTAACCAAGATAGAGATAGAGCTATTGACAACGCCTATGCATTTGAAACACAACTAAACAGATCCAGAGCAGCTGAGAAGGACTTGCAAGGTCAACTAGAAAGAATGAGAGCTCACTTGGAGGAGTTAGTCATGAGTACGAGGTAAACTTGGGGTTGAAAGGAAGGCTAAGGGAGTAGTCTTTGGGAAGGCTTGAAGAATGTCAAGCGACCCCTACAACAATTCAGAGAGATACCACCGAGGCAAAGAGTTTCGCGAATCATCGTGAGTTGCTTTGCAAGCAGATCAAGATGCCCTTGCTCACCTTAAGTCCGAATACGAAGTTGGACAATCATTGCACATACTTTGGAAAGAAAGGTTCTCATGCTTGGCGGATGGGTAATGAAGCTATCGAGAGAAGTTCCAGAGCGCCTCAGCGGTGAACTCGTTATGACTAGAGAAAACACTCCCACTAAAGTTGTTAGATTTGTTAAGTTCTCAGAGGAATCTTATTGAAGTGCTCCAAATTAAGGCGCGTGTGCCGATGAAAAGAAAAGGAAAAGAGCTTGAATGTAGTTGTCGATTATCAAACATTATGTTTTCACGTTTTATTAATGAATGAACTCCTTTTATTTTTGATCTAAGTTTGCGTTTTATTTGTCGAAACAATGGCTTACACAATCCCCGATGCGATACATTCCATCATACATTCGCAATTCATGCATACTCATACTCACGTCATACATTTTGAAAAAAACCGAAAAAAGGCAAACTGGTTCATCAACATCGTTATTGGACCCGTTCTCAAGCAAGACAGATAATTGAAATTCAAGACAACCAGCACTAAAGGATGAGATTGAGAAAGTGAAGGAGCAGAGATGACCGAAATCTTTGGGCACGAAAGACCCGGATGGCCAAAATGATGGAGCTTCGCCAAGAAGAACGACGAAGAAGGGGTTTCACTGAAACGCCGGAACTGTGCCACAAACGTATCCCGTCCTCCTAACCCCAACGCTCAGGGTGTGCAATGGCCTCAATGGGGTTTACCACAGGGTTACACGCCTCCAACAGCAGATGCTGTCTATGGAGGAGATACTTCTGAGCTTGTTGCACAGTATCAAGATGAAATAGCGGGAAACAATGTGGTGATGAGGCAGAACAAGCTCAACACAAGGCCTCTGCGCGCGCCCACGGATTTTCTCAAATCCCGAACTCGACTTCAAGAATCATACTCGCCTGCCGTGGTTCCGGTTCCTCATCCCTACCACAATGCGGTGGCCTTTCTCATGGCTACCAAGCGAAGATCCTCAAGCAAAAGATAAGTGCAAATACTAGAAGAGCGTCAAGAGGCGTGGAAGGGTCCAATGTGGGAGTGGGGATGCATATGACTTATGCCTCGTTCCCAATGTGATCATCCTCATAAATTCAAAGTCTGGGACTTCGACAAATATCGAGGGCAACTTGTCCTCGTAGTCACCGATCATGTGCTGCAGAGAAAGATGGCTCGGCTTGCACGCATAACGATAAACTTACGATCCACTACTTCCGGGCGGCTTAATTTGGGAGCAAACATCAAGCCGTATATATGCAACCGAGCGCACTCACATTCGGTGCTGGAAAGACCTAGCTGACGCTTTTTTAAAGCAGTATAAGTATAACATTGATATGGCTCCGGATCGGACGCAACTTCAGAACATGACCAAAAGAGACAATGAGTCGTTCAAGGAATATGCCCAGCGCTGGAGAGGTTTAGCTGCACAGGTAGCACCACCCCTGTTAGAGAAAGAAATGGTTGCCATGTTCATGGAGACTCTTCCATCACCCTACTTTGACAAGCTGATCGGAGGAGTATCTTCAAACTTCTCAGACATGGTTACCATAGGGGAGAGGATAGAAAGTGCAATGAAAAATGGAAAGATTGCCCATAGCTCCACAGGAACCTACAACCAGAAAAAGCCTTTCTCCGGATATCCCAAAAAGAAAGAAGGAGAAACAAATGCCATCACAAAAGCCCCCTATAATACCCCTTCACCAACCTTTCAACTTCCTGCCCAAACACAACAAGCTCCACCTCCCTACCAAAATTACAGAACCCAAAATTACCCAGAAAGAAAACACATCAACTTTGACCCCATACCCATGTCTCACACAGACCTCTTCAATCACCTCATTAACAATAACCTAATCACTCCCCGACCAATGAGACCACTCCAGCCTCCTTTCCCAAGAGGTTATGATTCTAACGCTGCCTGTGGATTCCACGCTGGGGCAATAGGTCATTCAACTGAAAACTGCAAGGCGTTTAAATATGTAGTACAAGAGCTAATCGACTCCAAGATGTTGAACTTCAAAGAAGACGGTCCGAATGTGGCCACAAATCCTCTACCAGGGCATGCAAATCCATCGTCAAATGCTGTTGAAGGAGAATTCTTGATCAAAAAGGTGGGAGACATCAGGACACCTTTGGATACCATACATGCTCAATTGTGTCATTTCGGAGTCATCATGAAAGGATGCACCGACAAAAATATGTGCACTGACCCTCACTGTACTGGATCTTGTGAATCATTCAAACAGGTTCTTCAAGACCTACTAGACCAGAATATAGTGCAGATGGGTTAGAAGAAGGAGAAGGTGTGTATACTCTCGATCAAGCAATGTCCGTGACCACTAGAGATCCGCTACAAAATCGACACAAAATTGGCACTTTGTCTATGCCAAGGCCCATCACTATTCAAGTGCCAGCTCCTTTCCCTTTCAAAAGTACCAGGGCGGTCCCCTGGAATTACGACGTTCAAGTTCAAGTGAAAGGGCTACCAAGCAACCCTGATGTCACTAATATCTCAGGGACTAGTGGTATGACCCGAAGTGGGCGCATCTATACTCTGAAGAGCTCGGTAGGGAAAAGTCAAGGGAAGAAGAAGAAAAAGAGTCCGCAAAGGCAAAAGCAAAGAGCCGGGTTTCATGAAGGAAGCACAAGCAAGAAGGTGTTATTCGAGCAAGAAGCCGATGAATTCTTGAAACTCATGAGGCGAGAGCGAGTACCAAGTGGTGGACCAAGCTGAACCACACTCCCGCCAAGATATCTTTGCTATCCTCGCGCTACTCAATTCTCAAGCTCACCGTCTTTGCACTAATGAAAGTACTCAACGAAGCACGCGTCGCTCAAGACATCCTTTGTTTGCCGGCTAGACGGGATAGTGGGGAATATCGTTGCAAGCAACTACCTCACTTTCACTGCAGGCAGCGAGATCCCGAGTAGAAGGAAGAGGGCACATGGGGCCTTACATATTTCCGTGAAATGTGGGGAGTATGTCCTCGCCCGAGTGCTTATCGACAACGGTTCTTCCCTGAATGTCCTGCCTAAGTCCACCATGGAAAGGCTAGCTGTGGATTGTTCCTATATGAAGCCTAGCTCTACACTAGTTAGGGCCTTTGATGGGTCAAAGAGAGAAGTCATTGGAGAGATGGAGTTGCTCATGCTGGTAGGTCCGTAACTCTTCATAGTGGTCTTCCAAGTCATGGACATCCTCCTCCTATAGTTTGTCTCTGGGAGGCCATGGATCCATTCTGCTGGAGCTGTTCCCTCATCGTTACATCAGAAGCTCAAGTTTGTTGTGAATGGCAAGTTAGTAGTGGTTTTTGGCGAAGAGGAGGCTGGCGATCAATAAGTCATCCTCCACCCGCTACATCGAGGCGGTGAGAGTCATTTGAAACCGCTTTCCAAGCCCTCGAAATCGCCAACACCACCTTTGTTGGAGAAGGAACCCGATGCCTAAACCAAGATTGTCCAAGGCCGCCATGATGGTTGCCAAGGTCATGCTTGACCAATGGGTTCAAAGGCGGAAGCGGCCTAGGGAAGATCGAGCAAGGGATTGACGATCCAATTATCGACAACAAGAACGGATATGGAATAGGATCTTGGCACTGGTCGCAAGGATAAAGATAGGTCTACAAAGAAAAGAAAGAGAAGAGGATGGCAAGGCTCGGCGAGAGAGCCAAGGGTGAAGAAGTTGCTCATTTGTGATATCAACCAAAGCTTTTGAAGCGCGCAGAATTCTAAATCCTAACCAGATTGCTGCAGTTGAAGATGATCCAAGTGCGGAGGACGGTGTCGTCAACCTTGTACGCCGGTGCCCCGCAGATGAAAGGCTGAAGAACTGGGAGATTGTCGATTTTCCTGTAGTTTTCAATTCAAAGTAATTTTTTTACGTAATGCAAATCCTCCTCCGCTCGCCCAAGGCCTTAGGATAACTCAATAAGGGCACGCATGTTTTATTCAGTATCAAGTATCAATAAAATAACGTTTTGAATTCTTCAATAATTTTCTTCGTTTCTTATTTATTCGTTTCGCTCCTTCTTCCACCTGTTTTCATTCCGTCAATTTTCGCTAATGCAGATCTAAAAATTTTGTCTTTGAAAATAACAATGTCGGTAATCCATATCATAACTTTGATCATCCCATTAATCAAACCGAAGAAGATGTTGAAAATGACTGGGAAACCCCTCCAGAGTTAATGAGAATGATGGAACAAGAGGACAAAGTGATTCAGCCCCACGAGGAATCAATTGAAACAATCAACTTGGGTACAGATGAGGACAGAAAGGAGATTAAGATCGGAACGACGATGCCAGATGCTGAGCGTGAGAAACTGGTTAAGCTCCTATTTGACTATGCCGATATTTTTGCATGGACATACAAAGACATGCCTGGACTAGACACCAACATAGTCGAGCATAAACTGCCGGTGAAGCCTGAATGCCCACCAGTGAAACAGAAACTGAGAAGGATGAAGCCGGAAATGTCATTGAAAATCAGGGATGAGGTTAAGAAGCAATTCGATGCCGGATTTCTAGCAGTGTCCAAATATCCTCAATGGGTGGCCAATATTGTCCCAGTCCCGAAAAAGGATGGGAAGGTCCGAATGTGTGTCGACTACCGGGATTTGAACAGAGCCAGCCCTAAAGATGACTTCCTCCGCCTCACATTGATGTCTTGGTAGATAGCACAAAGACAACACTCTCTCTTCTCCTTTATGGATGGATACTCAGGATATAATCGGATCAAGATGGCCCTCGAAGATATGGAGAAAACCACTTTCATCACTCTATGGGAACCTTACATTACAAAGTCATGCCATTTGGGTTGAAGAACGCTGGCGCCACATACCGAGAGAGCAATGGTAGCACTATTCCACGATATGATGCATAAAGAAATAGAAGTTTATGTGGATGATATGATCGCAAAATCCAAAATCGATGAAGAGCATATCGTTAATCTGACAAACTCTTTGAACGTCTAAGGAAGTTCAAGCTCGGACTAAATCCGACCAAATGCACTTTCGGAGTAAGATCGGGGAAGTTGTTAGGATTCATAGTCGTCAAAGAGGAATAGAGGTAGATCCGCCAAAGTCACGAGCAATTCTTGAAATGCCGACACCTAAAAGCGAGAAGGAGGTTCGTGGTTTCCTCGGAAGATTGAATTACATTTCGTGTTCATATCGGCTAACATTCACTGTGAGCCAATCTTCAAGCTATTGTGCAAGAATCAAGAGGCAAAGTGGAATGACAATCGTCAAGAAGCCTTTGAGAAAATCAAGAGGTATCTCGAGAACCCGCCAATCTTAATGCCACTGCGTGCGAGAGGGACCTCTCATCATGTATTTATGATTCTAGACAATTCGATGGGTTGTGTGGGCAACAGGACGAGTCCGAGAAAGAAGGAATACGCCATCTACTATCCGAGCAAAAAGTTCAGAGTGCGAGACCGGATACTCATTCTTTGGAGAAAGCGTGTTGCGCTTTAGCTTTGGGCTGCCGCGTCGACTAAGGCAATACATGCTAAGCCACACGACTTGGTTGGTGTCTAAAATGGACCCGATCAAGTACATCTTGAAAAGCCCGCACTCACGGGAGAATTGCTCGGTGGCAAATGCTCTTGTCCGAATACGACCTTTTGTATGTCACTCGAGAAAGCAATCAAAGGTAGTACATTGGCGAGTACTTGGCACATCACCTATTGAAGACTACCAATCAATGCAAGTGTGATTTCCCGGATGAGGATATAATGGCCTGTTGGAAGAAGGAAAGTCTCGGACGATGAAAGATGGACCATGTCATTTGATGGTGCTTCAAATATGTGGGGGCACGGGGTAGGTCTTTGTGTTAATTTCCCCGCACAATCGCTTCATACCATTCACACGACCGAGAGTTTCTATTGCACCAACAATATCATTGAATATGAAGCATGTACTTTAGGCATTCAGCGCCCTCGAGTGGAAAGTTAAAAGACTCGATATATACGGAGACTCGGCTTTGGTCATCCATCAACTAAGAGGCGATTGGGAAACAAGAGATTCCAAATTAATCCCTTATCGCGATCACATCCTAGAATTGGCCGAGAAATTTGAGGAAATCTCCTTTCACTATTTCCCTCGGGAAGAAAATCAATTGGCTGATGCCTTAGCAACTCTGTCGTCGATGTTCAATATCATGGATAACAAAAGTCTCACATTCCTGAAGATACAAAATCGTGAGCTACCAGCACATCATTGCCACGCAATCGAAGAAGAACCCGACAGTAAGCCTTGGTATTATGACATCAAACAATATATCACAAACAGAGAATATCCTCCTGGTGCCTCGGAAAATGATAAAAGAACACTAAGAAGGTTATCAATGGGTTTCTTTTTGAATGGTGAAGTGCTTTACAAAAGGAATCATGACATGGTCCTCCTCAGATGTGTAGCAAAAGAAGAAGCAGAAAGAATTATGAAAGATGTCCATGAGGGATCCTTCGGAACTCATTCTAACGGGCACACTATGGCAAGGAAGATCTTGAGGGCTGGCTATTACTGGTCGACAATGGAAACAGACTGTTTCAGTTATGTGAGGAAATGCCACAAATGTCAAGTTTACGCCGACAACATCCATGTACCACCAGCATCTCTGAATGTTCTGTCGGCTCCCTGGCCGTTCTCAATGTGGGGAATGGATGTCATCGGCCCCATTGAGCCTAAAGCATCAAACGGGCACCGCTTCATACTGGTTGCTATCGATTATTTCACCAAATGGGTTGAAGCCGCTTCTTATACAAGTGTGACAAGGGCTGTGGTTGTCAAGTTCATAAAAAGAGATCTGATCTGTCGTTACGGTCTCCCAAATAGAATCATCACAGATAATGGGACCAACTTGAACAACAAAATGATGAAAGAATTGTGCGACGACTTCAAGATACAACACCATAACTCCTCCCCGTACCGGCCAAAGATGAATGGGGCAGTCGAAGCGGCAAATAAAAATATCAAGAAGATTGTGCGAGAAGATGGTAGTGACTTTCAAAGGCGGCATGAAATGCTCCTTTTGCTTTACATGGGTACCGAACCTCGATCGCACACCGGCGGGGGCAACACCGTTTCGCTAGTGTATGGGATGGAAGCAAGATACTACCCATCGAAGTTGAAATACCCTCACTACGGGTACTGATGGAGACAGAACTAGAAGAGGCAGAATGGGTTCAGGCTCGCCTAGACCAGTTGAACCTCATCGATGAGAAGAGGCTAGTTGCGTTGTGTCATGGGCAGTTGTATCAACAAAGGATGAAGAGAGCCTACGATAAAAAGGTTCGTCCTAGGCAATTTCAAGAGGGAGACCTGGTGCTCAAGAAGATCTTACCTATCCAAAAGGATTCACGTGGGAAATGGACCCCGAACTACGAAGGGCCTTATGTGGTGAAGAAGTCATTCTCTGGAGGATCCCTAATTCTCACAAATATGGACGGCGAAGACCTCCATCTCCCAGTCAACTCTGATGCAGTCAAGAAATACTATGCCTAAAGAAATTATATGAAAAAAGAGAAAAATGAGCCAAGCAAGAATAAGCTCGCTAGGTCGAAAACCCGAAAGTGGCGGCGCCAGCAAAAGTTAGAAGCGACGGTGGATTGAAAACCCAAAAGGGCAATCCAGGCAAAAATTAGGGTCGAGAAGTTGGACCAAAATACTGAGGCAGACAACATTTCTGAAAGTTGAATGACGGTTGGTCAAAGGCTTGAATATGGGTATCCGACAAAGTTATTTCAAGGGATATTAGCCACCAATAAATCTGCTTAGTATTCTAGTTTTTTCGTTTCTTTCAATTCGGTTACTGATGTAATCTTTCGGTCAGTGTGCCTTCTGCATACTTGGCTTCCAATATTAATATCAAACACTTTCCATTCTCTTTCATTCTCCCTCATTTTGAAATGATGTTTTTTTTGGTAAATGATACTGAATTGCGAAACATGTGCCATAATCATAAGCATTGCGATCATTACGAAATTCTTGAAAATCACAGAAAGGATATGATCTCTCATAAAAGCAGTCACAAAATGAACAAATGCACCCACAGTCACTTCAAATGAATCACAACACGCCCCAGCATGTCAATCTCGCGATACGAATATACCAGATGATTTCGTATCTCACGCCAGAAATCCCGCGAGTTGATAGAACCAGTAAAAAAAAGGGACGCCAAAAAAAAAAAAAAAAAAAAAAAAAAAAAAAAAAAAAAAAAAAAAAAAAGAAGAAGAAGACGAGAAAAGCATCATTCCACATCTCATGCATCATCCCGCCAAATACCATTCATCAAACACCTTACAATACACTCATGTGCCATGCACCGCATCATTAAAGGTTTCACTCAAGCGCACACCCTCACTAGGGGCATCCAAACATAATCCCACACTATATAACAGATCACCGAGATCCCTCAGACCCCGAGTGGTCCTTCAGAGCACTACGCTCCTTCGGTGCCCTAAGGGCCCGGTCGCAACGTCGAGTCGAGCCGAGCGGACCTTCGCGACCCGAGTGGTCTTCTCGCACGATCGTGTCGGCCTAAGACACGGTGCACGTCCTTCATGGTCAACATATCGATTCGGATCGATCTTGACCCATCATGGCGCTTCGAGTATAAAGGCCCCCTCGGGCCGTTTAATTAGTACCGTAGCTAGCTAGTTGCGCTCCTTGAGACACACGACGGTCCTTCAATTAAGGCCTAAGCAGCCTTCCGGACCTTAAGTGGTCCTTGAGCCTTATCGCTCCTTCGGACCACGAGTGGTCCCTCGAGTCTTAGCGCTCCTTCAGGTCTTGATGACCCTTCATTTAAATTCGGTTAATATACCGAGTGTTAACCCTTCCTTGCTCCTCTCAAACTTTCACTTCCCCTTAAAGCGGACAAAATTAGCGTCTATCTTATCTTTATTCCTATTTCTACTACGAAAGTTCTAGAGCTAAGCACTTCCGGTAAAATATTAATAAAGAGGCAGTTGTGTTATACCCCAATTTTGTCCGTATTCCTTTTGTTTTAGTCATTTATTTTAGTTAGGCGCGTTTGAGTCACATTGTTACGAGAATTATTGGGAGATTCTCGGTTACCAACTCAAAGCAGTTCGATCGCCGCGTTCAAACTAACTCGAAATACCGTTTTAAATTAAACACGCCCGCGAATGATCGATCTTTTCGTGCGTTTTTCGATTTAATACCTGTATTCGAGCTTAGTCGTACGTGAATAGGTCGACCCGAATTCATTTTTCTCAAAGCCGGCTTGAATTCGGACTTAAGGATGTGATTCCGAGAGTTAATTCTTTTAACGCGCCCATTTTTCTATTTTTGGTCTAGTCTTAGTGCGGTTGTCAAATCCAGTCCGTTCTCGTCGTTATATTTAGTTTTTTTTATTATTACTATTTTAGTCTCACTTTGCTTATTTAATTTATTTAAGCACTTAATAAGTCTAAAAATGTCAAAAACTCAATTTAGTTTAATTTACAATGTTTAAGAGTCCAACATGTCTAAATAGTGTCAAAAAATTCTATTAATTTTAATTTACAATTTAGGAGTTGTTTAAGAGTCAAATAAGTCCAAAAATGTCAAAAAATGGTATTTAGTTTAATTTACAAATTAAAAGCACTTAATAGTCCAAAGAGTCCAAAAATACAAAAAAATCATAATACTAAAAAATACATAAAAATGGAATCCGAAAATAATATAAAAAAATGCAAGAAATATAGGGGTGCAAGTAGGACTTTTCATTTGCTCTCCAACCGATGGTTGAGTGCATGAGATCTGAAAAAAGCAAATAGGGTCAAAGTCAGTCAAAGCCCAAGGAACAGAATTAAATGCTAAACCTAGAATTTTTAGTATAAAAACAGGGTTAGACCACAGTCAAAGACACGAATTTCGAGGAAGGAATCACGACCAAAAAGATTAGGGTTTTACATTTGAAACCCTAATCCCTTAAACACGATTTTCGATCCGAGAAGGGGAAAATCGAGTAGAGCATGAGACAACACACGAGAATCAAGTAGACCAAAGGAGCAGTAACAAAAAAAAATAGCTACAGATCCGTTTCTTAATTTCAGAAAACCAGGTTGGTGTTTTTTTTTATATACCACAGATTCAGAAATACGAACGTATATAGATATAGATCCGACATGCTTATGCTTATTTAGATCTTTATATGGTAAAAACTATGTAAATACAGTGGCTATCAGTGCATTCTTGTTCTTTTATATATTTGTTTAGTGCTATATGCATGTTTCCAGTAAAAGAATGTAAGATCTAAAAAGAAAAACGAACGCAGATTCGTTTCTTTAGTGTAAAAAGGTTAGATCTGAACGGTACATGTTCTCTTTCGAATGTTTGCTCAAAACGAAATTATAGTGCCATGAAACATGCTGTTGCAGATCGGTGATCTATAGTATGGGGTTCAGAACAAAAGGAAATGTATTAAAGGTGTAGGGTGAAACCAGATTATAGTATTTTCGTTTTAGTAAATCTGATACGTAAAGAAAATGGTCCATATATCCAGATCAGAAACTAAAAAAATGAAATAGGATTAATTTAGCCCAAGTTCATGCCGGTTCAGAGTTAGAGGGTGTGGTTTGGTCCAAAAAATTAGGGAGGTGAGAATCGATTTAGGAGGAGAAGAGAGGGAGACCGAAAAAAAAACAGAACAAGGAATGAAGAAAAAAAATGCGAAGAAAAAGTAACGAACCTGGATCTCCCTCTTCCGAAATTTCCGCCTCCTCCCACGGCGGAATAGTCGCCGGAAGTCCCATTTCTCTCTCTACAGGAGAGAGTAGCGGCGCAAGGAGAGTGGGGTGGATTTAGGGTTATGATGATAATTGTGGGATGGGTATTTATACCCCCCACGTTTTCTGCCATCTTCCCTTTTTTTTTTTTTATTTTATTTAACTTATGTATTTAATTATTCATTTACTCATGGATCAGATTATTTTGTAAACATCCCAGATTGAACCCAACGAGCATACCCCACCCTGTCGCTTCACTACACCCTTTTGGGTTTATTATTATTTTTTTATTTTCCTTATTTTTCTTGTTCTCCTCCTTTTTCATAACGAATAAATTATTTCTCTAAAAATAAAGCAATGTAAATCGGTTTAGACAACCCAAGGTTAGTATTATTGTAAGGCCAATGAAATATATCTGATTCGAAGAACCCTACAAACCTAACGAATAAATTATTTCTCTAAAAATAAAGCGGCTAAGTCGGTTGTACAACCAAATTTAGTCATTATTTTAGAGCCAATGAATTTATCTGATTCGGTAACCCTACAAACTTAACAAATACGAATAAACCGTTTTCCTAAAAATAGGGATTAAGTCTACTGCATATCTGATCGGGTTGGTGGTCGTTCTAGAACTAATGGTACATGCTGATTCGGGAGTTCTAGAATGCCTATTCTAAAACGAACCCACCTCACACCAAACCACTTTTTCAAGAACCCTAAAACTATTTTCAAAAGTAGGGGGCTAAGTCGGTTGTACAATCGGGTTAGCCAGCGTCCTAGGAATCAGTGAGCTGTACAGTTCAAGGAATCCTAGGATCCCTACATTAAAAAACACCAACCCACAAACATTTTTGGGAAGAACTACGTGGCTTTGATTCCTCCATTGCATCCGGAGTGCGTAGGAGCGAGACTCAACCCTCGTCAAGCATAAAAAACAAAAATCTAAATAAGTCATTTTCTTTACAAATAAAAGGGTAACAATTAAATAAATCCTAAATTAATTAGACAATAGGATGTCGTGGGGTGCTAATACCTTCCCCACACATAACGACTCCCGAACCCTAACAACGCCTTACCTAAAATTTAAAAGGGATTTTCCGAATTTGCCCTTAAACTAAAATTTGGTGGCGGCTTCCTAAAGAACCATTTCGAAGAATCCTTTCCCGGATTTTTCGGTCGCTACAACATCAAAACAGGAGAATGATCTCATTAGTACTCTAAAGAAGCATACCAAAGCTATAGGTTGGCAAATGGCAGATATCAAAGGAATTAGTCCTTCTATATGCATGCATAGAGTCATTTTGGAAGAAAATTCCAAAAACAGCATAGAGAGTCAAAGAAGACTAAATCCTATTATGAAAGAGGTTGTGAAAAAGGAAATCATAAAGTGGCTAGATCTTTGGAATCATATACCCCATATCGCATGCGGTGCTTGGGTAAGCCCCGTCCAATGTGTACCAAAGAAAGGGGGTGTGACAGTTATAGCCAATGAAAAGAATGAATTGATACCAACTAGAACTGTCATAGGGTAGAGAATCTGTATGGATTACAGAAAACTCAACAAAGCTACCAAAAATGATCACTTTCCTTTACCATTCATAGACCAAATGTTAGATAGACTAGCAGGGAAAGAATTTTATTGTTTCTTAGATGACTACTCAGGCTATAATCAAATAGACATTGAGCCTAAGGATCAACACAAAACCGCCTTTACATGCCCTTTGCTTTTAGAAGGATGCCATTGGCTTATGTAATGCACCTGCTACATTCCAAAGATGCATGATGTCTATATTCTCAGATTTCATTGAGCAATCAATGGAGGTATTCATGAATGATTTCTCTATCTTTGGAGAAACATTTCAAGTTTGCTTAACAAACTTGAAACAAATTCTCAAGAGATGTGAAGAAACAAATTTAGTATTAAACTGGGAAAAGTGCCATTTCATGGTACAAGAAGGCATTGTACTAGGACATAGGATTTCAAAGAAAGGTCCAGAGGTAGATAAAGCTAAGGTTGATGTCATTGAGAATTTACCACCACCAAATACAGTCAAAGGTATCAGGAGCTTCTTAGGCCATGCTGGTTTTTATAGAAGGTTTATCAAAGATTTTTCAAAAATCTCAAAACCATTATGTATGCTTCTGCAACATGATGTAGAATTCAACTTTGATGAGTCTTGTATAGAAGCTTTTGACAAGCTTAGAAAGGCATTGGTGACAGCACCAATTATAGTAACACCAGATTGGAGCAGGCCATTTGAATTAATGTGTGATGCTAGTGACTTTGCAGTAGGAGCAGTCCTGGGGCAAAGGTATGACAAGGTGTTTCATTCCATTTATTATGCTAGCAAGACATTAATTGAAGCTCAAGTGAACTACACAGTTACTGAAAATGAATTATTAGCTGTGGTCTTTGCATTTGAAAAATTTAGATCTTACTTAGTTGGCACTAAGATTATTGTCTATACTGATCACTCTGCCATTAAGTATCTAATTTCAAAGAAGGATGCAAAACCAAGGCTGATAAGGTGGATTTTACTCCTACAAGAATTTGATTTAGAAATAAGAGACAAAAAAGGAGTAGAAAACCAAGTAGCAGACCATTTATCAAGGATTGAAGGAGAATCACTTGGTACATAAGGAGAAGAAATCAAGGAGAGCTTTCCAGATGAAAAACTATTGACAATCACAGTCAATGCAAAACATGAAACTGCATTTGCTATAAGCAATGCAGGAGCATCAAATGCATCTGCACCATGGTTTGCTGATATTGTAAATTTCCTTGCAAGCAAAGTAGTACCAGTGAATATGACATATCAACAAAGGAGAAGATTCTTCCACATAGTCAAGCAATACTATTGGGATGATCCATTCCTTTACAAAATGTGCCCTGATCAATTAATAAGGAAATGCATCCCTGAAGAGGAGCAACAATCAGTGCTTTTGCATTGTCATTCTGCACCTTATGGAGGACACTTTGGAAGCACTAGAACAACAGCTAAGGTATTACAGTCTGGTTATTTTTGGCCTACTTTATTTAAAGATGCTTATTTTATGGTCAAATACTGTGATAAATGTCAAAAAGCAGGGAATATCTCTGATAAGCATGAAATGCCTAGAACTAATATTTTAGAAATTGAATTATTTGATGCTTGGGGCATGGATTTCATGGGACCTTTTCCACCTTCTTTTGGCAATTTATATATCTTAGTAGCTACTGATTATGTGTCCAAATGGGTAGAGGCAGTAGCATTACCTAATAATGATGCTAAGTCAGTGAGTAAGTTTCTTCAAAGAAATATATTCACTAGATTTGGAACTCCTAGAGCTATCATTAATGATGAAGGTTCACACTTTTGCAATAAGATCATAGAAAACCTTCTAGCTAAGTATGGAGTTAAGCATAAAATAGCTACAGCATACCATCCTCAAACTAGTGGACAAGAAGAATTATCCAATAGGGAAATTAAGAGAATGCTAGAAAAAATGGCGAGTCTAAATAGAAAAGATTGGTCTTTACATTTGGATGATGCTTTGTGGGCATATAGAACATCATTCAAAACACCCTTAGGAATGTCCCCTTACAAATTAGTCTATGGAAAAGCATGCCATTTACCTGTGGAATTGGAAAACAAATCCTATTGGGCTATCAAGAAGCTCAATTTCAACCTAAACAAGGCAGGTAAAAAGAGAATGTTAAAGCTAAGACTACAAAGCTAAGACTAAGATAAGGCATGACAAGAAAATTCACAGAAGAGAATTGAAAGAAGGAGGACTAGTTCTGTTCTGCTATACAACTCTAGGTTGAAGCTATTTCCTGGTAAACTCAGATCAAGGTGGTCAGGACCATTTAAGTTGATAAAGGTTTATCCACATGGAGCAGTAGACTTATTAGATAAAACATCAAATACTGTCTTCAAAGTGACTGGTCAGAGAGTTAAAATGTACTATGGTGAACATGTGGTGAGAGACAAAATCACCACCCATTTGGACAAGACTCTTAAAACAAGCGCTTAATGGGAGGCAACCCATTGTTTTTAATTATTTTTGTGCAATTTTATGTTTTTAGTTGTTTTGCAGAAATGCAGGATACTAATGCAGCTGCATCAAGTGCACCTGCATTGCAGAAGAAATTGCCCTGCAGCAAAAATCTCAAAAATTTGAAGAATGTGATTAAGTGTGAGTCATAAGGCTTTAGGAAGATCAAAGGGAAGTTAAGCAAGATTAATGAAGTGTTAATAGCCAAGGATGACACATGGCGTGATGCATGCACAACACGCAAGGCATAACTGTAACGCCCAAAATAATTTAATTATTTATTTAATTAAGTTATTTAAGGCTTGCAATATTTAATTAAGTTAATTAATTAGTTGGGTTTAATTTATCAAAAAGGGGTCTAATTTATTGAGTGTAATAATTAAGTTAGAGTTTATTTTAATTTCAGGGGGTATCTAAATAAGTAGAAAGGGTGGTGCTAATAAAGGGCCCAAGTCAATTAGTGACCCAAGCCCAATTGCCTAAAACCCCTAAAACCCTAAGGAAGGGTCTCATTACCCACATTTGAAAGAAAGAAACGAAAGAATAGAGAGGAGGAGGAGGAGGAGGGCCGACGCAAGGGAGAGGGAGAAAAGGAGAAGGCTTTCTCTTGAGTTTTGTGTGGTAAGTGGAGTTCTTTAGTCCATTATGTCCCATTTTCTTTCCTCTTTCTAGTGTGACAACCTTTAACCCCTCATTCCCATTTTTGTTGATTTTTCATTTTCACCCAAGGAGAGGGAGAATTCGGTTTCAGCTGGAAAAGGAGGGTGGGGTGCTTCATTTGGTTAGTTTTTGGTGTTGGAGTGAAGTCCTAGCTCATTCAAGGTTAGGGGATTCTCATTTACATCTATAATAAGTTGTATGATATGTGTTATGTGTGGAATAGCCCTAGGAATGTTTGATTGTGTGAATCTTGTGTTAATCATATGTTTGTTGTTGTATTTGATGTTTAACTTGGTGATATTATGATGCTTGATGTTGGAGATACATGTGTTGTGGAATATGCATGTCATGTGTTTGATTAAATGCTTCAATGTGAAGGAATATGAGAACATGTGAATTTCATGAATGTAATTAAATGTTTAAATGTGTGACGTTAAAGTGAGAACTGAATTGTTGGGTAAAGTTGTACTTGAGTTTGTTTTTAGTTGGGTGTGTGAGAGGGGCGCCAAATGCACAAGAGAATGGCGCCTATGTCAACTTTTGGTTCGGTGTGGGGCTGTGCTGAGAAGAGGGGGCGCCATTTGCTGGGCAAAATGGCGCCAGGTCCTTGTTGTGTGGTTGGCGAGGAAGATGGGGTGGCGGGCGCCAATTCCACAGGAATTTGGCGCTGGAGAGTGTCTGCAGGCAGGTGGGTGTGGCACGGTGTGCGGCGCCAATTCCACGGAATTTGGCGCTGTGTGTGTGATGCGATGTTGGTTGGGTAATGCGTGCGGCGCGTGTGTGTGTCAGTGCACGTGGCGCCCGATTCGGCCGGGAACTTGGCGCCTGTGTGTGCGCTGTGTGCCTAGTGTGCGTGTGTGGCTGGGATTGGCACGGTATGGGGCGCCAAAATGGTTGCCCCTTGGCGCCTATTGGTGCCCAATGGTGTCTAAGTGATGTTTGGCCCCTTGATGCCAAAATAGTCCCTAAGTGTCACAATAGTCCCTAAGTGTCAAAATAGTCCCTAAGTGTCAAAATAGTCCCTAAGTGTCAAAATAGTCCTTAGGTGCTAAAATGGTCCCTAGGGTGTGAGATTGGTTCCTAAGTGCCAAATTATTCCTTAGGTGAGAATTTAGTCCTTAGGAAAGTGAAGGGGTCCAATAAATGAAGTGTGATGTTGTGGTGAGGATAAAGTGATGTGTAGGCTTCGGCCAATTATTGTGAACGAAGTGGAATTGCGAAGTGAAAAGTGAAGAGTTAATAATGGTTGTGGTAAATGTATTATGTTGTGATGCATTGTCATGGTGTCACATAATTCATGCATATAAAGCGAAGATGTGGGCTTCGGCCAAAGTGAAGTGGGCTTCGGCCAAAGTGAAGTGGGCTTCGGCCAAAGTGACGTGTGCCCTTGAGGCTTAAAGCGAAGATGATGGATCCACATGCATATTGCATACATACATATACCCATGCCTTCGTAGTGAAACTTGGTGTTGCTAGTTGACCCGTTAATATTAATTATTGATGCTATAATTAAATGATAAATGTTTCATCTGTGGTGGATTGGTGTTACTAGTTGCTTCCTAATATAATGCTTATCCTACTTGTTATTATTTATGTAAAGAGACTCACCCTACTGCTTTTATGTTGCCTGCTCTCGTGGCAACGTGCAGGTGATACTGAGTGAAGGTGTTCATGCCTTCTTGGGTTGGTCGTGTCAGCTCTGATTAAGTAACACCAGGGACGGGGGTCGTAGTATTGTCATTTTCTTTTATGTATTAGACTGATTTGGATTATGTACTGAATATGTTAAACTAGGATATGTTATATATATCACGCACTAGTTGCGTTTGAGTTTTTTTAAATGCTATTTTGTGAGGTTTTGATGAAATGTAGCACTCTCTTTGAGGTGCGTGGAAAGGTTTTTGAAACTCTGATTTTTATTTATTAAAATAGTAAATTCTAGAAGGGGGTGTTACATTAGTGGTATCAGAGCAGTTCGGTCCGTCCGGCCAAGTTGTCGAGCCTGTTAACCCTCGAGTCTTGGTACTCGTTCTAAATCATAATTATGTTGCTGTTTATTGCTGTTACCTTTGTTGGTTTGTTCTTTCATTGATGTGCCTTGTGACTTATTTGTTGAATTACGATTGAAAGTGATGTTGCATTATTGAGGTATATGTGACTGAACTGTGTAACTGGTGGTCGTAACATTGATTTTGTCTGTTCGCAACTGTTGTTTGTATCATTAAGATATGTGTGATTAAAAGAGTCCTAACGACGTCAAAGGAGTGAAAGTCGTGACGACGCCTTCGCACTTCGGACTGCGTTAAAAATCTTTTAATGTGGTGGTTATAAATTGAAAGAAAGTAGTTTTTGTGACCTTAATTAGTTGATTGCATGAGTAGGAGGGACTGATCACCCCAATCACTCATCCCCAATGAAAGAGGCGACAATAACTCATAATTATTATTAAATTTGAATGCATGCACTAATTTTAATTGATTGATTACTTGATTAGCTCGTTAGAATATAGAAGGTAATTTTTATATGACCTAACCGTGGTAAGTATACACTGAACAATATTTGAAGATTGCTTGTTGAAAATTGTTGCGCTTGAGTGACGTCTCTGATATAGGTCGATTGTTACTGTGATTTATATGAGTTTAAATTTGATTTGTGCTAAATTGTTTTGAAGTTGGTGTGCTCAAAAGTAATGCTGTGTAATACTATATTTTCATTTTCTCAAGTAGGGTTGCATGACTTGAAGTTTGACATTTCAGTGTATCAATTTGGCTTGTTTCGGGAGCATGATTTGTTTTGTCAAAATTAAATGATTAATTTCCTTACCTTCTTAGTGTATGTCGGAAGTTAAATTTTGAACTAATAGGTAGTTGTTTATGCGGTTGCATGCTCGAGTGATAGTAAGGTTGGGGTTTCCGTGTGGTTTCCTTTTTGACAAAACTGTGAATTCTGTGGTTTTCGAAAAAGCGGTACTTGGAAAATTTTGTGCTATTGGGAATGAATGGGATGTCAAATTAGTGTTGAATTTTGTTTCCAAGTTGTTCTAAGATGGCATTTCAAAATGAGACATGATTTCGGCTTTTGCACCAATTAGGTTGTGGTTAGGTGTTGTTTGAAAATGATGAAGTTTTACACTAATTGCATGGTTAGGTGAGTTAAAATTTTTATGCTATGAGAAGGTGAGTCCAATAATAATTGTCAAGGTTTTAGAAACAAAGGTGTGCAATTTTAAGTGTTTTCTGACTATGAACTACAAGTGTATAATTGCGTTCGTTTTATGACTTAACTTGGCATTGTTGTTGCTATCACTAGTATTATTTGTCACTTCATGAAAATTGTTTTACGTGGATTATAAATCTACTGATGAAAACTGTGCAACGGGATATTTTGTGTACTTCTAAATTACTTCATTAGTTTCTTTGCTAAATGTTGACAAGGATATTTAATTTCATTTGTTTAAACTAATATCAAGTCTTGTATCAAAACAATTGTATTATAAAGTATGTGTTGGTTATATTATTCGTGATACGAAATCAATTCAATTTATTAGAAGTATATGTTCCATGATATTTTCTAGAGGAGTTGTAAATTGCATGTTAGCCAACCCTTAGGAAATGAAGAAATCGAAGAAAGTGCCTACATGTTTAATCTTTTCGGACTTGCGTATTTAAATTGTTAGCATGATTGGTTATGCTTACTTGGTGTTTGAATGAAATGCATGAGTATGTGCTAATTATAATTGGTTTTGGTGATTGGCCATGATGAGCTTTGCTTGCTTATAGTTTATGCGTTTCTGGACACTGTTTCAGTCTTTTGAAAACTGGCACTGTTTGGTTGAGTCAAAAATTATGTGGCTGAGTGTTTTTGAAAATAGACTTAAAGCCGGTCGTTTTGGCACTGGTTTCGTTAAATTCGGAGTTGTGTAGCTCCAGTTATGAGTCTCCAAAGTCGGGTCAAATTTCTAGAGTCAATCTATGGGTAGGTTCAGTTTTTGCAAGTTTTAAGCCTCCAAATGAACTCCGTTTTGAACGATTCTTTTTCCGTTAGAAACTACACTCAAAATTCTTTTATTCGAGCTAAAGTTTTGTCCCATTTAGTCGAGTTTAAGTCCGTTTAAAGTGAAATGAAGTGGGAGGACAGAATCTGTCCGGTCTGAGAACCATTCGGGTTGTTTCTAAAAACTGTACTAATTGGCTCATTGTTTTGAAACTTTAAAGATATATTCAAAAACTACACATCCGTGGTTTTCCAACAAGTATTTATTTGTTGAAATCCGAGGTCGTTTACTATTTTAATTAATTCGCCAAAGTAGGCGCAAAGTTACAGAATTTTCTGCACCTGAGTTTAGGTGAACTAATTTGAACGTTGAATAAAATGATTAATTGTGGAATAGGTTGAACTTGAATTTTGTTGTTGTGATCGTGTTAACTGTTGATGTGAATGATGTTGGATATATGATAAATTGTTGAGATTGGTATTGTTGGGTTAATTACGGTTGTTAGGGTTGTTGGGCCTCTGGCCATAATTGTTGTTGTCTCTTGTGTTGGGTAGTCGGGTAAGATTTTGACAACCTACAGGTTAGAATACCTAATTGGGGAGTAAGAGTGTAGGGAAGAGTGTTTGATCTGTTGTGTGTACGATAGGGCTTGGATGTTGATTTCATGAGTTTAGCGTAGATTTTCGAGGAGGATAGCAATCGTTCATACAAGGTAATGAAGGAGGAGAAAAGTTCTCAATTTCGTGGGAAGCCATATGAAGTTCCAGGTGGTAAGGGCAAGAGAGAGGAGAGTTAGGGCAAGAAGCCAAGTGGGGGAGACGCTGTTGCGGGTATTGTGTGTCACAAGTGTGGTAAGCCGGGGCATAAGAGTCTAGATTGCATGGTCAACAAGTGTTTCAAGTGTGATAAGTAAGGTCATATAGCTGCTAAGTGTGAGAGGGAGGATGTGATCTGTTACAACTGTGGAGAAGTGGGGTACATTAGTACCAAGTGTCCAAAGCCTAAGAAGGAGAAGTATAGCGGGAGAGTGTTTGTCCGGGCGTGTTCGGAACCTTCGGAGGAGTCAAGGTTACATTAAGAGGTTAGCGTTTCATTTAGGGTGCTTTACTAGAAATCTATTGTTTGTTGTAGTAAGTGTTTAAGTTTACATGTCCATGATAGTTAGATTTTCGAGGACGAAAATATTCTAAGTGGGGGAGAGTTGTAACGCCCAAAATAATTTAATTATTTATTTAATTAAGTTATTTAAGGCTTGCAACATTTAATTAAGTTAATTAATTAGTTGGGTTTAATTTATCAAAAAGGGGTCTAATTTATTGAGTGGAATAATTAAGTTAGAGTTTATTTTAATTTCAGGGGGTATCTAAATAAGTAGAAAGGGTGGTGCTAATAAAGGGCCCAAGTCAATTAGTGACCCAAGCCCAATTGCCTAAAACCCCTAAAACCCTAAGGAAGGGTCTCATTACCCACATTTGAAAGAAAGAAACGAAAGAATAGAGAGGAGGAGGAGGAGGAAGGCCGACGCAAGGGAGAGGGAGAAAAGGAGAAGGCTTTCTCTTGAGTTTTGTGTGGTAAGTGGAGTTCTTTAGTCCATTATGTCCCATTTTCTTTCCTCTTTCTAGTGTGACAACCTTTAACCCCTCATTCCCATTTTTGTTGATTTTTCATTTTCACCCAAGGAGAGGGAGAATTCGGTTTCAGCTGGAAAAGGAGGGTGGGGTGCTTCATTTGGTTAGTTTTTGGTGTTGGAGTGAAGTCCTAGCTCATTCAAGGTTAGGGGATTCTCATTTACATCTATAATAAGTTGTATGATATGTGTTATGTGTGGAATAGCCCTAGGAATGTTTGATTGTGTGAATCTTGTGTTAATCATATGTTTGTTGCTGTATTTGATGTTTAACTTGGTGATATTATGATGCTTGATGTTGGAGATACATGTGTTGTGGAATATGCATGCCATGTGTTTGATTAAATGCTTCAATGTGAAGGAATATGAGAACATGTGAATTTCATGAATGTAATTAAATGTTTAAATGTGTGACGTTAAAGTGAGAATTGAATTGTTGGGTAAAGATGTACTTGAGATTGTTTTTAGTTGGGTGTGTGAGAGGGGCGCCAAATGCACAAGAGAATGGCGCCTATGTCAACTTTTGGTTCGGTGTGGGTTTGTCTTTGAGAGAGGGGCGCCATTTCTTTGGGCAAAATGGCGCCAGTCCTTGTTGGTGGGGCGAGGAAAGCCCAGGTGGCGGGCGCCAATTCCCTGGGAATTTGGCGCCTGGAGTGTGCTGGGGTAGGGTGTGGCACGGTGTGCAGGGGGGGCGCCAATTCCCTGGAATTTGGCGCCTGTGTGCGTGATCTGATGGGTTTGGGTAATGCGCGCGCGTGTGTCAGGCTGTGGCGCGATTCACGGGAACTTGGCGCCTGTGTGTGCGCTGCGTGCCTAGTGTGCGTGTGTGGCTGGGATTGGCATGGTATGGGGCACCAAAATGGTTGCCCCTTGGCGCCTATTGGTGCCCAATGGTGTCTAAGTGATGTTTGGCCCCTTGATGCCAAAATAGTCCCTAAGTGTCAAAATAGTCCTTAGGTGCTAAAATGGTCCCTAGGGTGTGAGATTGGTTCCTAAGTGCCAAATTAGTCCTTAGGTGAGAATTTAGTCCTTAGGAAAGTGAAGGGGTCCAATAAATGAAGTGTGATGTTGTGGTGAGGATAAAGTGATGTGTAGGCTTCGGCCAATTATTGTGAACGAAGTGGAATTGCGAAGTGAAAAGTGAAGAGTTAATAATGGTTGTGGTAAATGTATTATGTTGTGATGCATTGTCATGGTGTCACATAATTCATGCATATAAAGCGAAGATGTTGGCTTCGGCCAAAGTGAAGTGGGCTTCGGCCAAAGTGAAGTGGGCTTCGGCCAAAGTGACGTGTGCCCTTGAGGCTTAAAGCGAAGATGATGGATCCACATGCATATTGCATACATACATATACCCATGCCTTCGTAGTGAAACTTGGTGTTGCTAGTTGACCCGTTAATATTAATTATTGATGCTATAATTAAATGATAAATGTTTCATCTGTGGTGGATTGGTGTTACTAGTTGCTTCCTAATATAATGCTTATCCTACTTGTTATTATTTATGTAAAGAGACTCACCCTACTGCTTTTATGTTGCCTGCTCTCGTGGCAACGTGCAGGTGATACTGAGTGAAGGTGTTCATGCCTTCTTGGGTTGGTCGTGTCAGCTCTGATTAAGTAACACCAGGGACGGGGGTCGTAGTATTGTCATTTTCTTTTATGTATTAGACTGATTTGGATTATGTACTGAATATGTTAAACTAGGATATGTTATATATATCACGCACTAGTTGCGTTTGAGTTTTTTTAAATGCTATTTTGTGAGGTTTTGATGAAATGTAGCACTCTCTTTGAGGTGCGTGGAAAGGTTTTTGAAACTCTGATTTTTATTTATTAAAATAGTAAATTCTAGAAGGGGGTGTTACAATAACGGCTACCTAATAACTCCACTTCCTTCTTCCTGAAACATAAGGCCTTAAACTTGTTACCGTTACCCCTTCTTTGCAAATCTCACAAATTACTCTTCACATTCTCATCTTCTCAATCAAAGACAATCAAAAACCTAGAATTTGAAACAATCGAAATGGTGAAAAAGCATTCTGCACAGAAATCATCAGGCAAACATGCTGAATCTTTGAAGAAAGGAAATAAAAGCATGCATGCAGAATCATCAGCGAGTAGGAAAGGCAAAACCAAGGAACCAGAATCCAGAACCAATGATAATGCTCATTTCTGGAAAATGCATCTACTACCCGAGAGAGGGTATGATTTGAAGAAGGCTAGCCCATCATTCATGTCACAGTGGCCAATCTCAACTGGGACCACTTTGTTCTACCAAGAGGAGGCTACATTGAAGACGTGGTGAGAGAATTCTATGCTGGCATCACACCACAAGAAGGAACAGAGCATTCCTACACTTCCATGGTGAGAGGTAAACTTGTACACTTTCATGCAAAGAAATTGAATGAACATTATATGCTGAAATATAATGGAGTTGAATTTGAAAATGTAACACCCCCTTCCTGTCTGGTCTATTATTTTAATAAATTCGAAAATCAGAGTCTACGAAAAACCTTTAGTGCGACCACTAGAGGGTGCCACATTCAAACAACCACATTAAACTCCAAGTAATAATTAAAATAACTCCAAAAAGGTGATACATAGCACCATAAATCCGTACGAGAGATAGAAATCGTAGCAGCGGAAATAACAACCGAAATCTGAATCTGATTATCCAAAGAAATTAAAACATAACATAACATAAACGACAAAATCTAGCTATCCCTCCCCGGTGCTACGTATCAGAGCCGACTCGACAAATACTAGCGGAAGGTGCTCACGTCACCTTCAGTCACTGTCACCTGCAGCGTTGCCACATAGGAGCAACATTCCAAGCAGAAAGGGTGAGTCTCATTTCATAGAAAATAGTAAATAAAACATGCAACTCAATAAGATAAGCATTAGCACACCAACACCGTAAAATTCAAACAATTTCATCAATAGTCACACACACCCGAAACAACCACCAGAAGTGTATGCAAGTGCATGAGATGCAGCCCAACGCCAAGGGCATATGCATGTGGATCCATCACCAAAAAGGCCCGAAGGCATTCACCAATCACCAAAAAGCCCGAAGGCATTCACCAAAAATATTTTATGAGGCCGAGGCCTATTCACCGAAAATAATGCACATGCCTATGCGACGCATGACTACGCAACACCACACCAAAACAACAACGAGAATAGCACATAGAATATTCGCCAATAATTTTATTTACACCCAGTCACCAATAGGGGTCATAAACCCTCAATCACCCAAAATGAACTCACCGTTAATCCCATCACCATTAAAACAACCACAATAGTTAAATGCCACACCAAAAGGGACCCAAGGAACACCTAGGACCAAACGCACCACCTAAGGACCAATTCAACATCATGATAATTATTTTAGCACCTAGGGATAAATTTAACACCATAATAGTTATTTTAACACCTAGGGATAAATTTAACACCATAATAGTTATTTTAGCACCTAGGGATAATTTTAACACTCACCTAGGCACCCTTGCACTCCTAGGCGCCCAAACAAGCACACGGGGCAGCCAAATGGCGCCCCATACACTATTCACCTGCACAACACCCTTCCAACCAGCAACACACAGATTTGTCACACCACCAGGCGCCATTTCCAGGGAAATCTGGCGCCCCCCCCCTGTCTGCACTACACGCACACAGCACACACCAGAATACACATACAGGGCGCCATTTCAGGGGATTTTGGCGCCCCCTCTCAGTCTGCCTGCCAACTACACAGACACACACATAATGCACACACAGGGCGCCATTTCAGGGGATTTTGGCGCCCCTCCCTGCCCACCTGCACCAGCACTCACAATCTCACTCACCAGGCGCCATTTTCAGGGGAAATTGGCCCCCCCTCTCAGCCTGTCTATATATTTTCTTTTTAAATACGGACAACAACATATATACATCTTTAAGACACCAACCAGCAACATGTATATATTTTTAAAACCCAAACAACAACATATATAGTTGGTAAAACCGCAAAAACAGCCACATATAGATTTTATAAAACACCAACAGCAGCCTATACATTTTATAAACGGTGACAGCAGCGCATATAGTTGGTAACACAGCAAAAACAGCAACATAGGGATTTTATAGAACATCAACAGCAACTATATAGTTCATAAAACGGCACAACCAGCACTATATATATTCAGAAACAGCACAACAGCAATATACATATTCTATACCACAACAATAGCACCTATACATTCAGAAAACAGCACAAACAACAATTATATATATTTCATACACAGCAACAGCACCTATACATTCAGAAAAACGCAACAATTCAATCTCTCCATATCCTAATACTCAATCCTATGGTCCCAGGTGTTAGAAACTATTGGCTATAAAAGGAAACTCCCCTTACTTGATAATTGAAGGAGAATACCACACTTGAGAACCCACCAAAATCACCAACACACACGCTTCGTTCTTCCTCCCAACTCACGCTAAAATCCTTCCTCTGCGTGCAAGAAGAACAGCCCCAAGATGAGGATGGGGTTGAAGATTACAAAAGGAGAAGAATGGAGAGTCATGGGTTAAACGATTTACCTGAGAAATTTGAGAGAAGTTTCTTCCTCCCCTTCTTCCTTTCTCACGCTGCGCGTTTCCTCTCTCTCTCTGCTCACGGATGCTTATTTCTTTTCTTTGATGGGAGAATACACTACTAGAGGACCATTAGGTCATGAATAGGAATTGGGCCAACTAATGGGTTTGGGCCCTATTCACACCCCTCCTTTTAATTCAAATCACCTCCTGAAATTAAATAACTCCTAGTTAGTTAATTTATTCAAATAATTATTGTAAACCTCTAATAACTTAATTAAATAATTAATTAAATTACTTCGGGGTGTTACAGAAAACAAAGTGGCCAAGGCCTTTAAGAAAGAAATGGAAGAACTGAGAAGTAGGATTGCTATATCAGGATCTGTTTGGGAAAAATTCACACCAAATGAAATTAAGCTTAGGAGCAATTACTTGATAGATGCACTAGGAAATTGGCATCTATTTGTAGCAACATCAATTCTGCTCACATCACACACATATTCAATGACCAAAGATAGATTGATCTTGCTAGATACAATTCTCTCCGAGGGAAATGTTGATATAGGTAGATTAATTGCTAGAGAGATTCTTGCATGCTCAACAAAATCAAAGGGATTTCTGTTTTTCCCTTGTCTTATTATTGAGTTATGTATGAAAGAAGGTGTTCCAATTGCTTCTAATGAACAAAGAAAATTCCCACCTGGTAATCTGAATGCTGAAATGAAAGAAAGATTGAGAAATGTGAGAGGAACTGCACCTGCAATGCAAGAGCATTACATGCAGAAGCAAGTTGCAGTCTGGAAGTTTTTGAATGACCAACATGATTGGCTTCAATTGGTTTTTGACAAGATATTTGATCTTGTGGGCCAAGTAAATGCCCCTGAATTTCCAAGTTAGGGTGCTTGAAAAGTGAAGGAGAAGAAGAGAGAAGAGAAAGAGGCTGAAGAGGAAGAGAAAGGAAAGGAGAAGGTAGAGGAACCTAGTACCAAGAAAAAGGTAACTAGGAAACAATCAAAAGGAAAGAAAAAGGTTGTGGTAGAACCTGTTGTTGAAGAATTGTATGATTCAGACTCTGAGGATGAGGAATTAGAGAAAGAAATGGACAAGGAAGTTGAAGAAGAAGAGGAAGAGAGTGATGAGGAAATTGATGATGAAGAAGAGGAGCATGCTAGAGGAGTGATTTTAGAAGAAATAGCTAGGCAAAAATATGCCAAAACCTCAGCATCAACCCAACAAGAAACCCCTCATACATCACCAATTACCAAAACACCCATCATCTCACCAAACCAAGAATCATCTTCCATCCCAAAATCACCATGACCCTCCCTCAATGATCCACCAGTCCTATCACCACCACAAACAACCCCTCCACCACCCTCTCCAAGAAATGAACCAGAGAAAACAACTCACACAGAACAAACCATCTCTGAAACAACCCCTGTTATGCCAACAGAACAACCAGTACCTTCTGACCCAAGTAACATTACTGCTAATGTTATTTCTGCTCTTGAAAAAGAATTTGTGCAGGAAAGAGAAGAAGAAGGACTCGACAAAGAAGACAAAGGAGAAGAATCATCTGCAAAGGAGCCTGTAGCTCAATCAGAAGTGATGCAGAGTGATGCTCCTGCATCACAACAGAGAACAACAATGCATGATGAGGCAACAATCAAACTGGTTCTAGAACAAATGGCTCAACAGAATAGAGATGCTTTGCACAACACTCAGAAATTCTTCAAGAAACCTGCAGGCAGGCAAAATTGACACCTAAGAGGAAGCAACCTGATGTAGTCAGCATTGATGCACCTGCATCAGTTCAAGAAACAGTTCCTGCTGATACACCAGAAGAAGGAGGTGCATCTGCACCTACAGAAGAAACACCAAGCAAGCCACCCAAGGAGAAGAAGCAGAAGGTGAAACACACTCCTCCAAGCAGGCAGAGTACCAGAATCAGGAGTGGAGCCAAGAAATGAGTATCATTTACAAGTTTTCACATAAACTGCTATAGCTTGTTTTGTTTCTATCTGAACTATTTCCCTGGTTGTATTTAATCCCTCTCCCCTATTTTGAACAAAATATGGTTTGTATTTTCTGAACAAATTAGCAGTGTGGACACTGCTACCCCTTAAGTTTGGGGGGGGGGGGATTTATCTTGCATGTTATGTTTAAATATGTTTGTTTTTATCTAGTATGTTGTGTGTTTAATTAATATGTTTTATATAGTAAATATATATGTTTTAAATTAGTTTTTAGTTTGTTTAAATATTAGATGTACTTAACAAAGTAGTATCTAAATATTTTAGTAGAAAAGATCAGTTTTTCAAAAATATGGTGAAAGCCCTATGGATGGAATTTTTTATGATGAAAAAGAGAAAAAGAAGCCTTATTTCTTAGAAAAACCAAAATTATTTTTACTTCAACACTTCAAAACTGAGTTTGTGAAAAAAACCTTGCTATTTAAAGATCAATCTGATGCAAGGGGAATTTTTGGTAAGCTTAGGTCAAAACAAAGCTTTACTAAAAAGAAAGAAGAGCTTAAAGAATTAAGTTTGGGGGTGTACATGTTTTATGAAAACAAAGACTGAATTTCAAAAGTATAAAGAGTAAACAATGCACAAAAAGAATACAAAAATGTGGACAAAGTCATACCCTGAATCTTTTGAACCTATACTTGTGCCTAAGTACATGAATGCATCTGGAGGTCAAAGACCCGTGCCATGCAGGAATAAATGTATCTGGAGGATAGTTCAAAAACTGAACCTGTGCCAAAGTGCAAAGAAAAAAAAAATATGCATCACGGAGGTCAAAGACACGTGCCAAAGTGCATTTGCATCCGGAGGTCGATGTGAAGGTAATATGAGCTAGCAAAAGAAAAAGCATCATCGGTCTGAAGCATCAATGCAAATACTTGATGAAGAAAAGCAAAATGCAGAAAAAAATCAATGCACAAATCACTTCAAAGAAGTATTGCTACTGCTCAAAAGATCCACACAAAAAAAAAATAGAAAAATGCATTGGCTGAAAAGCTTTGAAAGATTCAACCAAGCACTTTGATTTTAGAAATCCCCAACACTTGAGAAATTTTGTGAGTCTAATCTCTCTTTTGAGAAATATTTTGGTGTGACCAAAGATGAACCAATCCTTTCAAAGGCTGGGAGGAAATTTTTCACTTAGTCTTGAAACCAATCTCAACTCAGTGGGTTCACACACACACAAAAGAGTTTAAATAGCTTTGGTAGTTTTGAAGAAATAAAGGCACAAAAAAAAATTGTTGAGAAATGAAGTTCATAGGGAACTCCTCATGAAAATCCAAAAATCAAGCTGATCTATCTTCTAGAATTATAGTTTTTAATAGTTTGTCTTTGTCATTACTTGCGGACAAACAATGGTTTAAGTTTGGGGGTGTGATAACTCTATTTTATATAGAGTATTTCATATGTTTAAACTTAGTAATTGCTCTCTTTCAAGTAATAATAAAGAGTTTATATAGTATTTTATGTGATATATGATAACTTGAGTGATTTGAATGATTATAGTTATTATTAGGCCATTTTGGATATATTGTGGTATGTTTGATGTTTTTGTTCAGTGCAGTCTCAATGCTTTCTACATCAAATGCTCCTGCACTGATCCTGCATCAAATCTGCACTACTTGGTGAATAAGCAGCCAACTTCATGCATCCACTTGCAATTGATGACCTCATGCCTGGTTCTCTGAAGCCATCCCACCTTGCATAGTAGGCGCCTACCATTCACACATAGCTATAGGCATAGCTTTGAAGAGTCACCAACATAGGGACACATGTTCTATCATCATGGAACCGCCCTATGTAATTAGTCAAAGATTTCAACTTGGGATCAACCTCTGAAAAGCAACTACAGCTATGATCCACTCAAGATTACTTCAACATGAAGGAAGGAAGCACCTCTCTTGAAGGCTATAAAAGGACCTCACATCTTCATTTGGAAATATATCACAATCCATAAGTTAGATCAAAATTTCAATATACATAGTTAGTTTCTATTTTATAAGAGGGAAAGGAAGGAATTGACAAATCCTCCTTAACTCGATTTCATAGTGTTTGTATAGTGCTAAGGAGTAATGCTAGTGCATTGCTAGAAGATTTCATACAAAGGGTTTCAACATTTGTAACTTTTATCTTGTTGTTTATCTTTTGTGTTTTCTATTATATAAACATGGTCTATTCAGTTTATATATATCTTGCAATGTCTATTGTTAGCTAAACCTCTCTTAGTTGGAATGTTCTAATCATTTAATGAGCTTTTAAGTAAGTATGATGCATGTATGTATGTTTGTACTTTAGTTCTTGCTTGATAATCTTTTCAAAACTTATTTTGAACTTGATCACTTAGAATAAGTAAATTTGTAAGAGCAGACATGACTTACAATTAAGAACTCAAGAACTAATATGGGTGAGTGTTTTACATAAAGGAAACTTTGTGAAAACTATGCTAAGTCATAGACATAGGATAGTATAGTCCATAGGGTGATACTGTGGGTACTTAAAAGGCAAGAGTGAACTTATTTAAAGCATGCCTAGACATAGGAGCTTATAATGAAACTCTGAAGAAAAGTGACTGAAAGGCACATAACTAATGCAACAGCATTCAGTGCAACTGCATCACATACTGCATCAAACACTTAAAAGTAAATTACTTGATGAAGACATTCCAACTAGCTTTTCTCATTTGCACTATCAACATTTTTTTACTTTGCTTTCTTTCTAACTTAGTTGTGATCACATAAACACCAAAATTATTTTGTTACTTATTACTTTACACTTTATTACTTTATATTGATTTTAAAAGTGAGTTTTTCAATCTCTGTGGGTTCGATCTTTTTACTACTTGTTTTTGGACTGTGTATACTGTTGTGCGAAAAGTAGATGTGCAAGTGTACACAATCGCAACAAGTAATATAATGATATGTAAAGATCGTTCCCACGAGGATTGGTATTAATTTTAGAGTTTAAAAAGGAATTACACTTTAGAGGAACAAGTAGCAAATAGGTTGAGTAACAAAGTTCAGTTGGACAAAGGTTATAAAAGTAACAAGTTAACGGTGAGTTAAAATATAAGAGAAATAAGTTGGATTGCTTTCACTATGTAAATTCCCAGAAACAAGACGCTATAACGTCACACGCTATAGCGTTAAGCGCTGTTGCAAATATTTTGTGCCTTTCAGTCACTAGCGCCAGGGTTTCACTACAAGTTGCCTATGTCTAGGTTCTAAATAGGTTCACCTGTATAATCAAGATCCCGACTTATGCTTTATAAACTATTGCAACTTCTATGTCTAGAGGAAGCAAAAATTGATTAAATGTCTTCAACCAACCTTATCATTTATATTAATCCTTGAGTTCTCTCTATGGTTCATGTCTGAATCCACAGAGGTACTAGTTTTACGTGGCCAAATATAAAACAAGTTTGGAAGAGTTATCACACAAGGATTAAAACACCAAACGTGAGAAATTATATACGAAGCATTAATGGTTCATTACAAGCTATAGCAACCCAACTCAAAGAGTTTAGCTCATGTTGAGCAACATCAAAATAACACAAATAAAACTACTTGTATTACCGTAGGTAAGAAGGAGAATACAAGTGCAAAAGATACAAGCTTGAAGTTCCCTAATCATCCACGCTAAGATGGCTCATCATCAGCCTTACACCATGAGAAAGAGTACAGAAAAATACAAAAGAAGAAAGTAAAATAGCAAAAAGCTTCAAATGTGTATCAATGGAGAAGAAGAAGTGTCACACTTTCTCTCTCTACCAATACTCTCTCTATCTTCGTTGGGAAGTCTAAGGTATGGGAGAGGAGATCAGCATCTCTAGCATATCTAGCATTGGGTACAACTCCTCTTCCAAAAGTCAAGAAAGGTGATGTTTACTTTTTCACCAACTCCACTATTCCTTTACTCAAGCAATGACAAGTGTCCACATAAATCCAATAAAATCCGCACATGTCAGCTAGGTACTGTGGACACAATATATGGAACATGGATTAATGAGCTTGGCGCCAAAATTTCACTTTTCCTTTAGATGCTCAATCATACGTTGCCCTTTGACGCTATAGCGTTATAGACGCTATAGCGCTAAACACCGCACTACTTCACAAAATACATCAAAATAATCACAAGGGCACCAAATGTGCCAATTTCATAGCAAAGCAGTGTTTAGCCTATCCTATCCTAATATTAATAGAAATGCAATAAATACTATACTAATATTACTTGAGAACTTACTTAATTCAATGATTAGAGGTATAAATAACTCATATAAATATGAGTTATCACACCCCAAACTTAAACCATTGCTTGTCCCCAAGTAATGACACTTGCAAAGACAAACAGATCGACACTATTTACAACACACATGCTCTCGATCAACACTTCATTTCTAAGCATACTCACTCAAACATTTTCTCAATGGGCTAACAATTGATTCACACTCACACCAACACACCAATGCATTTATTCAACTTCTAAGCTTATTCTTCGCTCAATAGTGTGTGTGTGATCTCTTGACTCATCTCAATTCCTAGCTAGATTTGGATTTCTCTTTAGCCTTGGAAAGAATGGTCTTCTGTTGGTAAAATCAAGAACTCTTTCAAAACCATGACTAGATTAACATTTTCACACAGGAATGGGGATTTTCAGGCATGACAAAGGGTTTAACTAGGCACTTCAAGTCTATGGTCAGTGTTCCTAACTTATTGAATCTAAACAGCTCACGCTATAGCGTTTGACGCTATAGCGCTTGAACAAAGATAACAGATTTACTAGCTGTAGCCCCCTCATTACTTGGCTCCTCAGCAATTATTATATATATATATATATATTTTTTTTTTTTTTTTTTAACACGAGGCTTTGCCTCTTTCTTTGCCTTTGGGACAGCCTAGTTTTTGTTTTGGGTAACTACAGCTTTACAACATATTTACATTAAACTTCTAAGTCACTGACCACCCTAAGACCTTTGTACCTAACCTTTATATAGCCCAACACCCCCAAACTTTTGCTTCAACAACTCTTCAAGTTTTTATTCAAGCCTTGATCTCACCTTGGTTAACTCAGACTAGCCTAAACCTCAGATAGTCCTTGGCTAGCTAAGTTTCTTCTTAAGCACAGAGATTTACGTGTGAGAGCAATAATAAACAAAGATGTCATCTAAAAGCACGGCTCTCTTACTCACTCACACCATTATCATTACAATCAAACCCAAGGGAACACATTCAATGACTATACTTAAAAATGAGGCACTTGAAAGCAGAACATTTTGAAAAACATTAACAAAAACATTAACAACTTTAGGTCCTCCCCACAACAAAAGTGAGAAAGTGTCCTCAGCTTGCGCTTTAAAGAACTAGGGAGAGGCCTGAACATAACACACAAACAAAGTAATGCAAGTCTTAAAACATCTGTGAAGCGCAAGATAGACGCTATAGCGCTTCACAATTTATTTTTGTTCACAAAACCCTAAACTTATACAGCAGAAAATTAAATTCACTTCTTAACCAGACCAGACCTGGTTCTTGAGCTAACACGGGATGGCTGAGGAGGCTTTACAGCCTTTTTCTTCTTCTTCTCTTCCTTTTGCTCTCCCTCAGACGCTATAGCCTCAGACGCTATAGCGCTTCCACCAGGAGCTGCCTTCTCTTTTTCTGCCTTCATCTCTGCTAACTTGCTAGCAGCCTCCTTCTCCTGTTCAGACACTTCCTTTCCGCATTTGTGCTTGCTTCTTGCCGCACTCTTTCTTCATCAACTTCCTCAATCACGATCGGCTTGGCTCTCGGTTCCTCCTCCCTGCAGATACATACGTTGGCCTTTTCTTCGCCACATGCTTCTCCTGACGCCTACGCTTGGAGTGCGGATGATGGCACTGGGCCTTGGGCTACCTCCCTTGGAGGACTTTCAGCCATAGCTTGAGCTTCATCCTCAGAACCTGCAATAATGTTAGTTTTTGATTTAGGGCTCCTTTGGGCTCTCTGTTTAAGCCTAGGAGACTTTGTTCCACTTGACACAGATGATGATCTGGGGCTTGACTGGCTGCTGCGCAGCGCTATAGCCTCAGACGCTTATAGCGCTAGCAGAGCTCTCAGCAGGATTCTCCGGGAAAGCAGAATGTTGTGGTGAAAGCAGGTGGTGGACTTTGTTCTTTTTGGGAATTGGGGATTGGGGTGATGGTTACGGTTGTGGTAGTTCATTTAGGTTTGGTGTTTGTTGATCGGTGAGGTGAGTTCTCTTTTTTGGCTCTGGTGGAGGTATGGTTGGTTCAGTTGTGGGGTTTCGGGAATGGTCATTCTTGGGCTTGTGGTGAGGGTATTTGTGGTGAGTGTAGTCTTGTGGGGCTTGGTGTGGGATCGTGATCACTTCTTCATATTCCTCACTTTTCGACCCTTCCTCCTTTTCAGGCTCTCTTCACGGACTTCTCTTCACTCTCAGAATCCTCTTCCTCCTCAGAATCATTGACTTCTTTCATCACCCTCCTTGTTTCCTCTTCATCTTCTTCACTCAGTTCTTCTAAATCCTCAGTGTTGAGGGATTCTTCACTACTCACCTTTGCTTTCTTCTTAGCAGGGCTCTTTACCTTCTTCAAGGCAGGGCTCCTGGCTCTCTTCTTGATTGGGTCTGTAGCAGCCTTCTTACTCACCCTTTCTTTTGGTTGGGGTGGCTCCTTCACACCCTCATCTTCAATTAACCACTCTGGGAACACAGGGGGTTCCATTAACTCCTTGCCTCTTGACAGCTTTTCCAGCACAGCCTTCTCCCATTCAAACTTAGCTTTGACAAACTTACACAGTGTTTGCTGATTCTTTTTCAACTGATTGAGCGCTATAGCATCAGACGCTATAGCGCTAGCACTTCTCTGTCTGGGCTTAAAAACAGCAGGAATATCTCCTTGAGGAGTCCTCCTCTCATCACGAATTTCAATCTCTACTTCAGCATTCTTGCACAACTCAGTAATTAAACAGGGAAAGTAGAGATTACCGTCAGTCTTTAGCCTGCTTTTCTCAATTTCTCTTGCAATGATTTTGCCCACATCTATGCTTTCACCTTCCAGAATGGCATCAAGCACTATCAACCTGTCCTTCTCCACATTTGTTGTGTGGGAAGTAGGCATGAGTGAATGCCTGATGAAAGTAAACCACATTGCAGCCTCATCCACCAGAAATGCCTTCTTGACTTTAAACTCTGAGCCAAACCTCTCCCATGTTGCTTCCTCCACACAGATCCTCTTCTTAACCTCCTCCATTTCATCACATCCCCACGTATCAAGCTTCTTCTCCAGGGCCTTTCCAGAATAACCCAACTTGAAGTGGTCATTGATAGCACTTGGGCTAAAATCCACCATTTCACCCCTAACCATAGAATAGGTTTGGGGCTTTCCACCTTTTGGAGGAGGAATTCCTTTGTAAAACTCTCTCACCAGAGGAACCACAAATTCCCCTCTGTGCTTGATGAATTTCTGCCACCCTAACGCTATAACAGTGGATGTGAACACGTCAGGAGCTTTTTCAGTTTTGAAACCCCTTTCTGCGATGAAGTTCATCTTCCGAAGAGCGCAGATGAATCCTTTGGGTCTATGGCTCTTGAGGAGGCTGGGCTCGATGGTCTTGGCCTTTTCAGGGCTTTTTAATCGAATGTTTCTTCACCATTTTGAGATGTTTGAAGAAATGAAAGAGATTTGCTAATTTGTGATTTGAAATGTAAGATCGGTTGCGAGAAATTAAGGAATGAAGTTATGGAAGAAGAATGGGGTTAGGGAAAAGAAAGAGATTCAAGCGGTTAGAAAGGGAGAAAGAGAAGGAGTGGTTGAGTGAGAGGTTATGGGAAATTGAGTGATGTGGACCGTTGTTGATGGGCGGAGCGGCCCAAGTGATCTGGGCGAGCACACGTGGGCGCATAGGACGCAAAGCAGATTGAATTTGCGAGGCGCGCGTGCCACGTCATTATAACTGTCCCATTCTTTGAAATAAAAACAATTCTTCTTGCCAGCTACCTCCTCTTGACGCTATAGCGTCAACATCACACTTCAGGTCTTCAAGTTCCCAAATTCCTCAACACAAAAATTTTCCCTTCTGCAAAATAAAATAAAGACAACAAAAATGTTAATTAAAACCTTGGGGTGCCTCCCAAGAGCGCTTGTTTTAAGAGTCATCAGCCTGACTTCTTCATTTGATGTTAGGGATCTTGAAGATCAATTGAGGTTTTGTCCCTCATCACAGTGTCACCATGGTATTGTTTTACTCTTTGCCCATTCACCTTGAAAGTGGTGTTGGTTGCTTGATCAAATAAATCCACTGCACCATAAGGGTAGACCTTGACTAATTTAAAAGGGCCAGACCACCTTGATTTAAGCTTGCCAGGAAACAATTTTAATCTAGAATTGAAAAGGAGCACTTGGCCTCCTTCAATCACTCTCTCAGATCTATCTTCTGTCATGCCACATCTTTGTTTTTCTTTGTAAATGCATTTGAACTCTCATAGGCGGCATGCCTAATTTCATCAAGTTCATTTAATTGCGGTAGCCTAGCCTTACACCGCCTATCACAATCAAAGTTGAGCTTTTTATGGCCCAATGAGCTTTGTGTTGCAACTCAATAGGGAGGTGACATGCTTTCCCAAACACAAGTGCTGTATGGAGACATTCCCGAGAGGTGTCTTGAAGGTCATCCTGTAAGCCCATAATGCATCATCCGGATGGATTGACCGATCCTTTCTTGAAGGTCCCACCATTTTTTCAAGCATCCTTTTGATTTCTCTATTGGACAATTCGACTTGCCCATTTGTTTGTGGGTGGTATGCAGTTGGCAATTTTGTGCCTCACTCCATATTTTCCCAATAGAGACTCAATCAACTTGTTACAAAAGTGAGAACCCTCATCACTAATAATTGCTCTTGGTGTACATATATCGGTGAATATGTTCTTCTGCGCAGAAACTTGTCGATGACTTGGCATCATTGTTGGGAAGAGCCACAGCTTCAACCCATTTGGAAACATAATCCACAACCACCAGTATATACAAATTCCCATGAGAAGGAGGAAAGGGACCCATAAAATCCATGCCCCATACATCAAAGAGTTCAATCTCTAAGATGTTGGTTAAGGGCATTTCATGCTTGTTTGAAATGTTCCCGATCCTTTGACACCTTGCACGATTCTTTACCCATTCTTGAGCATCCTTGAATAATGTGGGCGATAATACCCACATTGCGGTAGCATTTTGCGGTATTCTAGTTCCTCCAAAGTGTCCACCACATGGTGAAGCATGACAATGCTCTAACACTTGAGGTTGTTCTTCCTCTGCAAGGCACCTTCTTATCACTTGGTCTTGGCATTTCTTGTAGAGAAAAGGTTCATCCCAATAATAATCTTTCACTACATGGAAAAACCTTTTTCTTTGTTGATAATTCAGATCTGCAGCACAATTCCGCTACCAAGTTATTCACGATATCAAGAAACCATGGAGCGAGTGTCTTGAGACGCTATATAGCGTCTGGCGTTATAAGCTGCAACCGCTATATAGCGTTACATTTTTTTATCAAGCACGCTAACAACTTCTCATCCGGGAAGATTTCTTTAATCTCTCCCTGCTCGTACTGCATTGTCTCCTTCAAGTCTAGACGGATGGTCGTGAACTTGGTTCTCCACCCCTTTTATCATGAATTTCCAAGTCAAATTCTTGGAGGAGGAGAACCCATCTTATTAGCCTTGGTTTTGCATCTTTTTAGAGATCAAATACTTGATGGTGAATGGTCTGCGTAAAAACAATTACTTTTGTGCCAACCAAGTATGATCTAAATTTATCAAAGGCAAAAACCACGACTAATAGCTCTTTTTCGAGAATCGTGTAATTTAACCGTGCTTCAATAAGTGTTTTGCTTGCATAGTAAATGGAATGGAAGATTTTATCATACCTTTGCCCAAGCACGGCTCCCACAAAGATAGTCACTTGCATCACACATGAGCTCGAATGGTTTACTCCAATCGGGGGCAACAATGATAGGTGCGATGTCGAGCTTTCTTTAACTTACTGGAAGGCTTCAAGGCATGCATCATCAAAGTTGAAAGTGGTGTCATCTTTGAAGGAGTTGACATAGAGGTTTTGAGATCTTTGAGAAGTCTTTAATGAATCTCCTGTAGAAACCAGCATGCCCAAAGGAAACTTCTTATACCTTTGACACTTGAGGGGGTGGCAATTTTTCAATGACTTCAATCTTGGCCCTATCCACCTCTAAGCCTTTCTTGGAGATCCTATGCCCTAGTACAATTCCTTCTTGCACCATGAAGTGACATTTCTCCCAATTGAGCACAAGATTTGTCTCTTCACATCTTATCGATATCTCTTCCAAGTTATCCAAACACTTCAAAGCTATCCCCAAACACACGGAGAAGTCATCCATAAAAACCTCCATAGATTTTTCAATGAAGTCAGAGAATATGGACATCATACATCTCTGGAAAGTTGCAGGGGCATTACACAGTCCAAAAGGCATTCTCCTAAAAGCAAATGTGCCATAAGGACATGTGAATGTGGTCTTTTGCTGGTCTTCGGGAACTATTGCTATTTGGTTATAGCGAATAGCCATCAAGAAAGATAATAGTCCTTACAAAGAAGTCCGTCCAACATTTGGTCAATAAAGGGAAGAGGAAATGGGTCTTTCTTTGTGGCCTTGTTCAATTTCCTGTAGTCCATGCAAATCCTCCAACCAGTCACTGTTCTTGTGGGAATCAACTCATTTTTGTCATTTGTGATCACGGTGACACCACCCTTTTTGGGAACACATTTGCTGAGGCTAACCCATGCATCATCGAAATAGGATACACAATCCTCGTGCATCTAACCATTTGAGGATTTCCTTCTTCACCACTTCCTTCATTATGGGATTAAGCCTTCTTTGACCTTCAATGCTATGTTTAGCATTTTCCTCTAACACAATCTCTGTGCATGCATTGTAGGACTTATCCCATGTATATCGGACATTTGCCAACCTATTGCCTTTTTGTGCCTCTTTGAGTTGTAATGAGCTCCACCTCTTGGTTTTGGTTCAAACTAGCGAGAAATGATGAGGTAGAGTCTCATTGTCCCCCAGATATGCATATTTCAGGTGCTTAGGTAATTCTTTCAACTCTAGATCAGGTGGTTGAACAATAGAAGGAACACTCTTCTTGAGGTTTGAATTTTCTTGCTCTAGTGACTCATATCTCCTAGCCCAAACCTCATTCACAGCTTGCTTGCCTTCTTGAAATTCTTCTTCTCTCAACAATTCATGTTCCTCAGTGTTGTTTAGAACCTTTTCCAAGTGGTTGTTAGATTTTTGAAAATGTTTTTGAACCACTTGGTCAAGAGAAACCACAAAGGAACACTCTTCAGTATTGACATCTGGAAGTTTTAATGCATTCAGAACATTGATCTTCACTTCTTGGTCATTAACCCTCATTGTCAATTCTCCTTTTTGAACATCTATGAGTGTCTTCCCTGTAGCCAAGAAGGGTCTACCTAAAATGATAGGTACCTCTGCATCTGCTTCAAAATCTAGAATAACAAAGTCAACGGGAAAAACAAATTTATCTACCTTAATTAAAACATCCTCCAGTATTCCTTCAGGATAGGCAAGTGACCTATCAGCTAACTGGAGGCTTACAGAAGTAGGCCTGGCAGTTCCTATACCCAATTGTGTGTAAATGGACTTAGGCATTAAGTTAATGCTTGCCCCTAAGTCACATAAAGCACGACGAATAAAAATTTCCAATGGAGCAGGTATTGTGAAGCTACCGTGGTCCTTTAATTTTTTCTGGGAGTTTATTTTGCATCAACATCTTTGCATTCCCAGTCATTGCCACAGTTTCAAATTCTCCCAACCTTCTTTTCTTTGTCAAAACATCTTTCATAAATTTGGCATAGTTGGGCATTTGTTGTAATGCTTCAACTAGAGGAACATTAATGTGCAATTGTTTTAACACCTCAAGAAATTTATTAAATTGTTTGTCCTCATGTGCCTTTTTTAACCTTTGAGGGGTGGGGGAGCAGGATATTCGAGGCACCAATTTAGGTTCGTGTGTTCTGTTTGCATTTGACGCTATAGCGTCGGGTGCTATAACGTCTGAAAATTCTTTTCATTTCCAAAGAACACTTGACTCTAAATTCTTGGGTGCGAAGTTACCTCTTTACCACTCCCGGTGGTTATTGCTTTCACATGCTCCTTGCACGGTGCATGAGATGGAGAAGGCTCAGTGAGTAGAAGGAGTCCACCATTCGCGCCTTTGTGTGAGAGCGGATGCAATCTGTCCCACTTGATTCTCCGAGTCTTGATTGATGCTTCATGAGTCCGCATTGTTGTTTTACAATCACCGATGAATGACCTTAGCAGAGACTCCATTGAATTGCCCATAGGAGGAGCAGGAGCATTTTGTCTAGGAGGTTCTTTGTTGTTGTTGTCTTGGGAATCCAGGGGAATAGCAGGAGCATTTGTGCTTGTGTTAGCATTATTTCCCCCCCACCTGAAGTTAGGATGATTCCTCCAACCGGGGTTGTATGTATTAGAATAAGGGTTGTTGCCCTTGTGTAAACCACATAATTAATGAAGCGAGGGTTTGTTGTACATTCTTCATACAGATGAGCCCTCCACAATATACACAACTAGCTTCTCCAGTGGAGCTTGTTCAATAGCTGCTGCATGAGACTTTTTTCAGTCTATATAGCATCGATGCTATAAGCGTTAGCGGTGTTCGACTCCTTAATCATATTAGTCGAGTAGCCACACGGGTGAGAGAGAGCGAAACCTCACTCACTTCATGAACCCCAGCTACTTTCCTTGTAGAATTCAACCTTTCAAGAGGCCATGAAGAGTCATTGTTAATGGCAATGCGCTCTATAAGCTCACAAGCATCATTATATGATGAGTTGAATTACACCTCCGGATGAGGCATCCAACATGGACCTAGTAGGTGCCTCTAGCCCATTATAAAAAGTCTCCATTTGAATTACAATAGGAATTCCATGATGTGGACACTTCCTAAGCAACTCCTTCCACCTTTCCCAAGCCTCATGTAATGATTCACCTCTTTTTGCTTGAAGGATGTGATGTCATTCCTCATCCTTGCATTTTTGTTTGGTGGGAAGTACTTCTCCGAGAAATTTCTTTGTCATGTCTTCCCAAGTAGTGATAGAATTTGACTCAAGGAATTCAACCAAGCTTTTGCTCTGTCTTTTAAAGAATAAGGAAACAGATTCACTGAATGCATCCTCACTCACCCCAGGATAATGAAATTATCGCACACTTCTAGAAAGTTTCTCGGATGGGCAAAAGGATCTTCTTGAGTGGAACCTCCAAATTGTCCAGTTGTTTGGAGCATTTGGAACATCATAGGCTTGAACTCAAAATGAGTAGCGATCACCACGAGCCTAGTGATACTTGTTTCCATGGAATGTGGATCAAACACAAACATAATCTCTCATCGCTCTGTCTCTGTCATTCACCATTTGATCGAGTCCTTGGTTAATGAATCGTCTCTGCACGAGTATTCATTATCAACTTCGTATGGGTAAAAGGACCTTGCCTTCCACCTCTTGGACCTCTTCCTCCAATCTGTGAGGAGTTCTTCCCCAAGTGTGCCTCTACCAAGATGATGAGAGTGATCGGACATAGTTAGCTTTGATTTCTTTGTAACCTTTTGTTAGCGTCTTAACCTTACGAATCTTCTCTCCGGTTCAGGATCAAACTCAAAAGTGGGTGGTTCGATGCGGGCATACGCTATAGCATCGACGCTATAGCACTTCCCGTAACACAACACGAGAAAATTGCGAAGGTAAAACCTCCCTAAGGATGTAATAATTTCTTAAACAATAAAAATTAAATGCAATCCCAAACAACGGCGCCAAAAACTTGTTGTGCGAAAAGTAGATGTGCAAGTGTACACAATCGCAACAAGTAATATAATGATATGTAAAGATCGTTCCCACGAGGATTGGTATTAATTTTAGAGTTTAAAAAGGAATTACACTTTAGAGGAACAAGTAGCAAATAGGTTGAGTAACAAAGTTCAGTTGGACAAAGGTTATAAAAGTAACAAGTTAACGGTGAGTTAAAATATAAGAGAAATAAGTTGGATTGCTTTCACTATGTAAATTCCCAGAAACAAGACGCTATAACGTCACACGCTATAGCGTTAAGCTACTGTTGCAAATATTTTGTGCCTTTCGGTCACTAGCGCTGTGGTTTCACTACAAGTTGCCTATGTCTAGGTTCTAAATAGGTTCACCCTGTATAATCAAGATCCCACGACTTATGCTTTATAAACTATTGCAACTTCTATGTCAGAGGAAGCAAAAATTGATTAAATGTCTTCAACCAACCTTATCATTTATATTAATCCTTGAGTTCTCTCTATGGTTCATGTCCGAATCCACAGAGGTACTAGTTTTACGTGGCCAAATATAAAACAAGTTTGGAAGAGTTATCACACAAGGATTAAAACACCAAACGTGAGAAATTATATACGAAGCATTAATGGTTCATTACAAGCTATAGCAACCCAACTCAAAGAGTTTAGCTCATGTTGAGCAACATCAAAATAACACAAATAAAACTACTTGTATTACCAGTAGGTAAGAAGGAGAATACAAGTGCAAAAGATACAAGCTTGAAGTTCCCTAATCATCCACGCTAAGATGGCTCATCATCACCTTACACCATGAGAAAGAAAGAGTAGAAAAATACAAAAGAAGAAAGTAAAATAGCAAAAAGCTTCAAATGTGTATCAATGGAGAAGAAGAAGTGTCACACTTTCTCTCTCTACCAATACTCTCTCTATCTTCGTTGGGAAGTCTAAGGTATGGGGAGAGGAGATCAGCATCTCTAGCATATCTAGCATTGGGTACAACTCCTCTTCCAAAAGTCAAGAAAGGTGATGTTTACTTTTTCACCAACTCCACTATTCCTTTACTCAAGCAATGACAAGTGTCCACATAAATCCAATAAAATCCGCACATGTCGGGCTAGTAATTGTGGACACAATATATGGAACATGGATTAATGAGCTTGGCGCCAAAATTTCACTTTTCCTTTAGATGCTCAATCATATGTTTGCCCTTTTGACGCTATAGCGTTAGGATATTTATAGCGCTAAACACCGCACTACTTCACAAAATACATCAAAATAATCACAAGGGCACCAAATGTGCCAATTTCATAGCAAAGCAGTGTTTAGCCTATCCTATCCTAATATTAATAGAAATGCAATAAATACTATACTAATATTACTTGAGAACTTACTTAATTCAATGATTAGAGGTATAAATAACTCATATAAATATGAGTTATCATATACTTGCACACAAGTGTTGTTTTTCCATACACCAAAGATCAAGGCCAAGAAGAAACCAAGGGGTCCAAATCCCCCATAAAGGGAAAACGGTGATCAACCAGATCACCAAGTCGACTGAGTCACAGGAAACTGACTTAGAGGAAGAGAAGGAAACTCGAAAACCTGGTTCCAGGCTGGTAGCCATGGTCATTACCGGAGGCTTCCCTACCGAAGGCTCTGAGTCCATGCGAGTGATGAAAAAAGAAGATGGAAAGAAATTCTGAGCATCACTCCCTATGATGCCACCGACTCCGTCTCACAACGACCCCCATTTTCATGCACCAATGCAGACTTATTGGATCAAAAGCCGAACAAATACATCCCCTTGTTGATCACAACGTTAATGGCAAACTGTGAGGTCAGGCGAATCCTCATTGATTGGGGAAGCTCGATAGACATATTGTTTTCTTACTTACTCAAAAACCTGAACATTTCGAAGGAAGACGTATCTCACCTTCCCGAGGAACATACCTCTCTAGTTTCAACGACTCTAAAACAAAACCTCTCGGTTAGCTCGAGATGATGGTGACCTATGGGGCAGACCCGCCAGAAATTTCCCGGATAGTAATAACCCCTTTTCTGGTTCTTCCCTGCAAGTCCATATACAATTGCATCATTGGTCGGCCTACTTTGGGTCGGCTTGGGCGATTGCATCGATAGTACATCTGAAGATGAAGTTTACTCATTGAAAGATGAGGTAATCACCATCAACATTGACCTCGTCTCCGCGAAGCGTTGCACTTCCTCTCCCTGTCCATTTGGATACGAAAGACCATTTGAATTTCGATAAATGAGTTGAATTTCTGCCGACCTCATCTTACCAACACACATTTGATAAGGACTAGTACTCGATGAGTACGTCGAAGGGAACGTTCCCGCCCAAAAATTGAACATTCCCAAGAGCCTAGCTAAATCGGGCTGTGCCTCACAAGCTGGTTCAAAGGAAAAATTGGATCTCGTCCCACCACTTTTGGTCGGAGCTCGAACGAGGCTCCTCCCTCTTCAATCCAAGCTCAATCAAGACCACAACCCGTAATTCAGTTCGAACGAGGTACAAGGGAGTATGTCCCTGCAAGTCGCGACCTAGCGTGATAACGCATCTATTGACTGAGCTAAAACAGGGCCACGACCTGTAAGCTGACCATACGGGGACTCCGCATGTTTATTTGTTTCAAAGGAAGTAAAAGGATCTACGCAGTGGGCTACATCACTTAGAAAGTACGCAATAAATCTAAAGCAAGAACGAGGAACAAAAAAGCACGTCAAAAGCATTGAACTGGGGAATATATAAAACCAGATTTCGGCCAGAACCTCAAGTACGATAAATTAATGGACCGGACCCCGGACTATTCCGAGCTCGATCTTACAGGCCAAAAGTTATAAGTTACACAAACAAATGACTATTAGATCAAATTCGGAGGGCGACTAGAGGTGAGGCTCAGCTTGGATGTCGAAAATAGTTCAGTCCTTCGAGAAAACCACCAGATTGCCGTCGTGAACTTCGCAGTACTTGTCGAGGTCACCCAAGACCAGGTCGACCTTAGGGTTCATGCACTGGACTTGGGCTATTGCATTCTTGAAGGAATCCTCAGCCACTTGCTCCGCCATATTGACAACCTCCTTCCTTCGAGCAAAAGCCTTTTACCGTCCGACTTCTGCTATTTTAGGTTTGGCCTTGAAAACCTCCACCATCTCAGCCACGCGCTTCAACCCTTCGACTTGTACCTCTAACTCGGAAAGCCTAGTCTCGACGCTGGACTTCGCCTTTTCTGCCTCTGCCTTAGCCTTTTTGGCCAGTTCCAACTAAGATTCAGCCTTCTCCCGGGCTTCCTCTGAATGCTTCAGGGCATATCGAGGAGTCTGCAAATCCTTAAGGGCTCTCCTCCCTAGCTTGGTTGCGCTCCATACACAACTTTGGAATAGAAATGCCACGACAACAATCAAGCTTTTCCCAATGATGATCTAACTCCCCCTCAACCCAATTTAAAGTGGCTAAAAGTTCATTACCTCGCTCCCGCATTTCGGAGTCCGTGTCGACTTGCTTCATCAACTTGCCACCGAGTTGGCCTAACTTCAGAGGGGGAAAACTCAAGCGAACACCCTCGAGTTGGGGTGCACTTGAGAGGGGGAAACCCAAAGCAATCGTAATACCTCATTCTCAAAGAAAGTGAACAGATGTCGGACACACAACTCATCCAACATGATTGGGTAAACAAAGAATTTATAGTCCTTGGACGAAGAGTAAATAGGCAGATTGGCCAAGACTCCCTCGACCTTTCATTCTTGTCCGCCGACATTTAACATCCTTTCATAGGAAGGGAACTTCGACCCCAAAAGGTAGATGCTTTTCCGCTCAGTGACATCACGAGACACCCAGTCACCGACGGGTACAACTCCACGCTCAAGTACCTTTCGTACCTCCTAAGAATCGGCATCGTGAGGGAACTCTAGGTCGGAAACAAGGTCTACCTCAGGGGAAGTCATGGCCGTCGCGATCTCCTCCACAGTATTGCCTACGGAAGACTCCCCCTCCTCTCCTCAATCAGGCATGGTTTCCTTGCCCTCATCGAGGCTCTTCGAATTCACCTCCGAGCCTTCTTCCTCCGAACTTAAACTGATATGATCTTTAAAGGAAACTTGAGCTTTAGGGTCGGGATTGTCGTGGTTCCGATCCAAGTCGTCGTTATCTCAATCGGTCGACATCAATATCTATTTGTGCTCTATGGGAGGAGGCTTGGTATACTGATGATTTGTGGCCATCTGTTTATCTCGAGCCATACACCTACACGGTGAAGGGGGATAGGCATTAGGATCCATATTCAATAAAGGGCTGGGGCGACAACGTCCACCTTAGCCCAGCTGACCCCTTCCGCCTCGGGGACCTGGGGGACTGAGTCGTCATAACCCTACTCAACCTAAGGAATTGATTAAAGCAAAAGTCAAGATACAGACTTACCTCAGAATTGGGAAATAGCAGAGCTGCGAAGTCGTCATCAGAGATTCATGTCGGAAATTGGAAAACTCATCGGAAGTACACCTTGGTGGATGAGATTCTAACCAGGAGAAATCACACAAAGAAAAGGATCAAAGTAACAATGATAAAGAGGCTACCACACTTATACTTCTCGAAAAGGCGCGAAAAACCGTGATTTGAAAAGTCACGTATTTATGATGGGACATCAACTCGACTTACCTCAAATCGAGACGACGTGCCGCCAAAGCACACGAATTGAAGCGCCACCAACTGGTCGTCATAAATATGCTGTCTGCCACACACCCGAAGATTACCGCACGCCACACGCCTGAATGCTGAAGGGTTGGGCTGGGGGCACCCTGACAGAACCTGGAATTCAGGCCAAGCTCCTGTCCCTCAGACTCGACCTTGGCTGGGGGCAATGAGTTCAACCCGACTTAGTGATAGCCTCTTCGAAACCCAACATAACCCAAGTGGCACCATAGCCATTGGCCGACCAAGAGACGCGGGAAATGACCTACCGCCTATAACACATGCAAATCGTGATCTGTGTGATACCAGTATCAAGGGGCTATGATCGTCCATCCTGATCCAACGATGCAGGACAACGTAAGAACACTCACGACGTCTATAAGTACCCCGAAATAACGACTTAAGCATTTTTTTAACTGAGTTGAACGAAAATGGTAAAAAAACGGTTAGTGTTGCTAACATTTTGAAACTTAAAAGATTTGGTTTGGAAAAAAATTAAAAACTATAATCAAAATTTGAAATTAAGTTAAGCGACTCCGAGAGCAATTTTATCTATTTATTTGTGCTTATACATATTGCATAAATTTCTTTTGGGATTTTTCCTCTTATTTGGGTTTTGGTGTACATTTTTCTTTTCTATCGAAACTCTGGTGCCATAAGACATTTAAGACGAGTCTGACTTATGGTACAAGTGTAATTTTCTAAACCCTAAACCCTAGAGTAATCGTTACTAAATGGGCATAATAGTAATTTTCTCATCAATGAAAAAATTCAGTGACCACACCAAAGTTAGATTGTGGCAAACATATAACCAATGGTTTCATTTATTCATTCACTCACCATACAAAACCTAAATTTTGATTAATTTGTACTAGTCATTGGATTGTTGTATAATGGTCACCGACAAATTTAGTAACTATTACTAAGGATATCCTTAGTATCATAAACCAAAGCCATTAAGACCATACAATGATCATGTATAAGAGTCAAATCAATCTGTAATCTAGCTCAACTGGCAAATGTCAAAATTGTTAGGTCAGATACTATGTCCCGAGTTCGAACTCGGGAATTTACAATTGTGTGCGTGAGTTTTTAATGGCAATTGTCACTCCGCCTGTAATAAAAAAAGAGTCAAATCAAAATATTATTAAAAAAACCGAGTAAAGATGGATGAAATATTAATCAGTTAAAGTTAGATTTTTTTCCACAAGAAAAAAAGTTCCTTGCCATTTTTAAAACTCGCAAGAATTCAGGTGGAAATTATTAACTTTGACCAATTTTTTATTGGATTAGAAGATGGTGCTGAGGCCCTTATCTCTATAGCTTAGCTATCTGTTGACAATACGTACATTGAACTTTTTCTTATAATAATATAAATAAATAAAAGCTACCTGTTAGGCAGCCCTCAACTTGCTGCTACTTCCGTAGCAATGAATTTTCAACTGAAGAAAACACAGTCCTGTGATGAACAGCTATAAGAAATGGAAAAGAACTGAAGGAACGGGTTTTAAATTTCTATGCATACTGGGGTGTGAAGTATGAACACATGGGAATATATAAAGGGACTATTAATATTATTCTCTCACAACAAAAAAGGGACTATTATTTTCTTTATTTCTCTTAATACAAAATTAAATTACATCCCTCCAACTCCAACTACCTTTTGGTTTGGGAAATAAGTAAACGACCAAAAGTCTACACATTGAACTGAGCAGACCGCATTCATAGAATCTTATCCTTGCTTTTTACAAATGCTGAAAAGGAAACACTTTTTGTGACAAAGATATATCAGAACTTCAGAAGTGGGCATTTGCTGTGCCACTGCCACATGACATACATGAGTAAGAGTATCGCGGAATTTGAAATGTGGAATGCCTTAAAACGGGCACATGTTGCCCACCCTTAGATCTGATGTTTCGTCATACATATCACACTAGTCAACTCATATATATATATATATATATATATATATATATATATATATATATATATATATATATATATATATATATATTGGATTTGAAGTCTGATTTAGGATACTAAGCCAAAAACTTAATAACAAATATTAAAGGGGTGTATGAGTCATTTCCACAATAATAAAAAAATTCAGTAACCACAAATATGAAGTTCATAACCACATGCTTCATATTTGTGGTTAGTGAAATTCAACTAGTGTTTTTAGTTTGATTATGTTCTTATTTAATCTTAAATACAAATATAAATTTTGAAAATACTATTATGTTTTTGTTTTGCAAATATGCCACGAACCAGATATATGCACAATTGTAATTTGTCAAACCACAATTGATGTAAAATCAAAAAAAAATTAGTTGGTGGTTGGGCCACTTCGCAACACTCCTTTATCTAACTATTATAAGTGGGGGTAGGCACTAGGGACTACTATAAATTGCGGACCAATATCCCTCAAAATCAGCATTAGAGTAAGACAAGATACTTGAATTGTTGTAACTTGTAAGTGAGAGAGAGAGAGAGAGAATGGATAGAAGTAATAATAAGGAGTATGGAAAGGAAGCAGAAGATGAAGAGAAGAGTGTGGACTGGAGAGGCAAACCCTCCAATCCTAACAAGCACGGGGGAACCAGAGCTGCTGCTTTTGTTCTTGGTTGGTATTTTCTCTGCTCTCTGTAGTTAAATGTATGCTATTTAATCGACTAATAATAATATATTGATTAATTCATTCAGGGCTTCAAGCATTTGAAATAATGGCAATAGCTGCGGTTGGAAACAACCTGATAACATATCTGATAAATGAGATGCACTTCTCGCTGTCTCACTCAGCCAACATAGTCACTAACTTTGTCGGAACCATCTTTCTCTTAGCTCTCCTCGGTGGCTTTCTATCTGACTCTTATCTTGGCACCTTCTGGACCATCCTCATCTTTGCCTTTCTCGAACTTTCTGTAAGCTAAGCTAGCTATATATAGCTAGTTTCTTTCCTTCTTTCTCTTGGGTTAATTGATTGGCTTGATGACTTATATTTATACATATACATGCAGGGTTTCATATTGCTGTCAGCACAAGCTCATTTTCCTGAATTGAAGCCACCCCCATGCAACAGAGATGGTGGTGGTTGCATAGAAGCAAAGGGGTTGAAGGCGTTGATATTCTATATAGCAATATACATGGTGGCATTAGGGAGCGGGTGTGTGAAGCCCAACATGATTTCTCATGGAGCTGGCCAATTCAATCAACAGGTCCAGGATCAATCAAAGAACCTCTCCACTTACTTCAATGCAGCCTATTTTGCATTCTCCCTTGGAGAACTTGTTGCTCTAACACTTGTTGTCTGGGTTCAAACTCATTCCGGTATGGACGCCGGCTTCGGAGTATCCGCTGCTGTTATGGCTATGGGAATAATAAGTTTCATAGCTGCCACTCCATATTACAGAAACAAGCCCCCCCAGGGAACCATCTTTCTCCCCATTGCTCAAGTAAGTATATATTAATATATTCACTAATTTCAATCAATTCTAATTAACTCTAGCTAGCTAGCTAATCAATTAATTAATTGCTATTGATCGATCAGGTTTTTGTGGCTGCAATATTGAAAAGAAAGCAGCAGATTTGCACATCTACATCTACTACCCTACAGATGCGACAACATACGACTAAGTTCAGGTTCTTGGACAAGGCTTCTGTGAGAGATATTAGTATCAAAAAGGAAAGCCCGTGGAGATTATGCAGTGCAGAACAAGTTGAGCAAGCAAAGATACTAGTATCGGTTATTCCCATATTCGCATGCACCATCGTTTTCAACACTATCTTAGCACAGCTCCAAACATTCTCAGTCCAACAAGGAAGTTCCATGGACACCCATCTCACAGAATCCTTTCACATCCCTCCAGCCTCTCTTCAGGCCATACCTTACATTTTCCTCATTCTCGTCGTCCCTCTCTACGACCGTTTCTTTGTCCCCTTTGCCAGGAAAATAACAGGTCATGAGTCCGGAATCTCCCCTCTGCAGCGAATAGGAATTGGCCTCTTTCTGGCTACATTTTCAATGGTTTCAGCTGCCCTTATGGAGAAAAAGAGAAGGGATGCAGCTGTAAACCATAACCAAACTCTCTCCATATTCTGGATCACTCCGCAATTCATCATTTTTGGGCTGTCGGAGATGTTTACTGCTGTTGGCCTCATTGAGTTCTTCTACAAACAGTCCTTGAAAGGGATGCAGACATTCTTCACTGCCATCACATATTGCTCCTACTCATTTGGCTTTTATCTCAGCTCTCTTTTGGTTTCTTTGGTCAATAACATCACTACTTCAACTTCCCATGCTGGTTGGCTCCATGACAACAATCTCAACAATGATAAGCTCGACCTTTTCTATTGGTTACTAGCTGCCCTAAGCATCCTCAACTTCCTCAACTATCTCTTTTGGTCCAGATGGTATTCTCATAATCCATCCCTCTCAAGCATATCTCAGGTTGATCATATTGCCACCAGGGACAACATTATCATTAATGTATCTGCAGGCAATAGTATCCCATAAGCTAGCAAGGCAAGCCAAGTTAATTATTAGTACTTACATCTACACTCTCCGCATTAATTAATTAGCTAGCTAGCCTTGTAAAACATAAAGCTATTGATATACATATGAAGAAAAGTGCATGCAATTAAGGTCTCTTTTGTCAATCGACATGCAGACAGATTCTACATAGAAATGCAAGAAAGAAAATGTCATCAGGCCGGGTATCTTACTTCCGTATATACTCCTATAATACTCCCCCCAGTCCCATATTACATGTCATTTAAGGTTGTGGCACAAAAATTAAGAAAAATGGTTAATTTTGTATGGAAAAGAGAGATTGTGATTTAGTTTACCAAATTGTCCTTCATTAATAACATTAGAAACATAAAAAGTAGAATTGTAAGAAGAGATATATTAAATTATGAAGAGTATGACTGGAAAAGAAAATTGATATTGCATTAGTATTTTAAAAGGTCGTGTATTATGGGACAATTTTTTTGCTTAGAAAGTCATATAATACAGGACGGAGGGAGTACACTATTGCTGAACAATTTATTTAGAGAAATATTATTTGAATAAAAAAAGTGTACAAAAAGTGTTCCAAAATAAGAATACGTATCTATTATAAAAAGAGGCAAGTAAACATCCACCAAATTTACTATGTTGCTCTCCTTCCATCAGTTAGAGCACTATGGTGAAAAGGTCATTTTGCCACTAAATGACAAAAACAAAAACTGAGTGCAAATAAAAAAGCAGCAAAGCTGCTGCGTGTCAGTTTTTTTACGACAATTTTTTTCAATTTTTTTTAAAAAAATACTGATTTTTTAAATATTTTTCAATTTTTTTTCAAAAATAAATAATTTTTTTGTCACCTTTTTTACTAAAAAATAATTTTCTTTATTTATCTAAAAGAAACTAGTAATTTTCTTTAACTACTTTTATAATCTACTCAAACTATTAAAATTAATCAATTTAACCACTACCAATTGTCAACAAAAATACTTTTTTTTTGGTGAGAAAAAGGGGGTTAAAAACCCCACCAAACTAGCAAATGACTGCAAAGTCAACAAGTCCTCTTTATCCTCAAGCAGAAGCGGGTGAATAAATTGAGGGGTAAAGTCGTAAAACATAAAAGTACAATCCAAATTAAAATTACTAGTATAATTCGGAATTCATTTGTTTAGACACAATAAGGTATTTACTTCAACTATTTTAAATATTTATATAATAGTAGGAAATTAAATTTAGATTTATATATATATATATATAAAATAAAATTATATATTACAATTTCAATTGGGATGTGGGGTTTTGTCCAGAAAATGATTTTGTTTCTTGTCTTATAATGTTCTGTAATAATTAAATGAAGGAAAATTAATATAAAAGTATTCAAACAAAGTACTCAAACGAAAATTGAAACCGATGAAAATATGATTATCATCTAATGTATTCTGAATGAATATATAGAAAAGAACATTACTATTACTAATGGCGAAAGGAACATCTATTTTGTAATATATCATTCATAATTTGTTTTCTCTAAGCGTGTGAACCTGTGGGAATTCGATTTTATTGTTATAAGCAATACTGATATACATCTCATTTTGCCATAAAATTTTAAATTATTTTTTGGCACCTTTAAAAATGCAGTTGTATTTTTCGTGTGTTATATGACACGTCGATTTCTTTGTACACCGGCTTTTATCAATTCGTTATGATATATAATATATATGTTTATACATTTATTTATTTTTTTATATATAGTGAATATTTTATATACTATTTGACTATTTAAATGTTAATTTTGAATATTTAATATATGTACATATATTGCGAAAGAACCCTTATGGTATTTTGTATATTCCTATAAAGAAACTATAAACGGGAAATATCAAACTAACACTTCAGGGGATTATTAGAATATGAAAAATCTAGTCTTATTCGTAGATGCAATGTTTATATAAAAATCTTTAAGATTATATAAAGATTAATATCTAAAACTCTAAATAGTAATACATAATATGTCTATTGATGATAACTTTGACATTTTTGGTATATATTTCAGCGAGTTAACTTGATGATGAATTAGTGATGTGTCATACTATGTGGATGATGAGATGAAAGATCCATGGTTATATATCATAGAGATATAAAATAATGTACCAAGATTTTTATTTTTATTTAAAATAACAATCAAGAATGGTTTAACAATAATGTGTTACGCTTATGAAACAACAGAGTTAGGTAGTTGACTTGGTTAAGAATTGCATTGAATTCAAGAGGGGATGGGTTCGATTCCCTGCTTTGACATTTTTGGTATATATTTCAGCGAATTAACTTGACGATGTGGAATAAAATCATTGATGATGTAATTAGTGACGTGTCATACTGTTTAAAATATGTTTTCCTTCATTTGTTTTGAATGATAACATTTCTTTTGACTCTTTTGCCAAAGGACGGTCGAAATTCATTTGTTTAGACAATCGTGAAGATAATACCCAAGAGCACTTGGATGAGATGGTAGTGGTGGTCTCTTCCACTTAACCAAGGTCCCGGGATCGAATCCGACCTTGGGCATGCGGTGTTAAATCTCTTGAGGAGAGTTTTGCCGCCAATTGTGGTCCTACCCGGCTCGAGGATTAGTCTCTGCAATTGCGCTTACAGAGGATACCCGGTTTATACCAAAAAAGACACAGTAAGATAATTACTTCAACTATTTTAAATATTTGTATAATAGTAGGAAATTAAATTTCGATTTATATATATATTATAATTTTGAGATCCCGTGAAATCAAATAATACTTTAGTAGTGACAACCCATAAATAAAAATACTTTAAAAACTACGTAAGTACTAATCAAATAATACTTTAGTAGTGACAACCATGATGTATATAATTTCAGGGGGTATTTTCATATTGAGATGTTATTACAACAGGAATTACTTATAAATATTATACGGTCTAAAATAGTATTAGTAAATAGTAACTTACAAATATATATATACCTTTGCATAAGGACATGTAGCTTGCTTTTGACTAAGTTGATTGACGTTGACAACCGTAGGATCAATGTTCTCTGTCATCTTGTTTATTCTCTCTACTTGTTTTCTAAGTGCAACAGTAGTGAATAGAAGAATATTAAGCACAAACGTTATAAACTACAAATATCTTGATCGATCAAAGTTGTATATTGATTCTAATTGTATGTGCATCAAATTTGAATACAAAAATAGGTGACAAACATTTTTAATATATAACATTATTTATAAGATGAGAATTAAAAAAGGTTGAAATGGATAAAATTACTCATATTTAATATTGATCTTTTCTGTTGGCAAGGATTTTGGTCTAGTCCCCTTCGCTTTTTCTCTATTTTTTTTCTTTTTTATTAATAAATTAAGAACAATCTGTCCATTTGTTAAAAAAAATACTCATATTTAATAATATTCTAGTTAGTAAATATATAGAATAAAATCTATGGAATGTGATACAAAATATTAGATGGTAAATAAATATAAATATAATATATAAATGTAATATATAATAACAAATATACATGTATCAAAATAAATAATAAATAGATATAAAAAGTAGGTAAAAAGTTTTGCAATAAAAGAAATAATAGGATAAACATTATGTAATATGCTTTAGTAACATGAAATTGTGGTAGCTCAAATGGTCAGCATTAGGAGGTGACAGTGTGGGGGAATGGGTTCGATCCCCTTACGCTTTTTTGATATATTTCGAAATAACATGCTGAGGTGGATTTAATTGGTGCTGACATATTTATTGATGTGGCTGATTAGGTGGATGCCTAGGTGTCAGATTCATGGTTATATATAATATAGATTTCTAGCTGAACAGTCCGCAATTTTATCGTAGTCTCGAGGAATCTTGAACCAACTAATATCACCTCTCCCAACCCAATATGTATATGTCTTCAATGATATGAGAGAGAGAGAAGTATGACGACCATCCAACAACTCAATTAATTGAAAAGAATCTATTTCAAATCTTATCTTCTTGTAACTCTTATCCCAAGCCAAACGCAACTCGTGGAAAAACGCTCAGACTTTAGCTTCAATTCTAAAAAAAAAGACTTTACCTCTAACAAAAGTTTCAAATTTATATTTTTCAAAAAACCATTGATATGAAATTAATATTATACTCAATAATAAATAACTAAAATTTACTATTTACTATAATCTAAAACTATTAAAATCAATCAATTTAACCACTAAAAATTGTAAAAAAAATAACTTTAACTACTACCAAAAATTACAAAATACTTTTTTTATGATTAAATGAATATTAAATCATATTGAAAAAAAGGAGTAAACACGTGACAACGTGAGCGACAACTGACAATGGGATCGCCAACGATACCGATAACGAAAGGGACAACAGGAGTGGCAATGAGAGCTGCAACGGGGGTGGCCGGCAATGAGGGCGCCAACGGGTGCATATTTGACCTTGAATCTCATTTTCCTTTTTCTTTATTTTTACTCTATTATTAATATTATAAGAAGTCTCGACTTTTTTTTTAACTTTTTCCAACTATTTTAGTTAATTTGAAAATATAGTCATTTATCAAGTTTTTCCTTTTTCTTTTATTACATTTTGTAACTTTCAACATATTTATAATTTCATATCAAATTATAACAAATTACAGTATCAATTGTGCGTATGTACGGGTAAAATACTAGTGAGATATGGAAGGAATGTGCGTATAATACACTTTTTTTTATTTTAAATTAAATATATTATACGCGTATAACACTGAACTTAATTTAAAATAAAAAAATAAATGTATTATACGTGTATTTCCTCTGTATCCTGTATGTCTTCGTATTTTAGTATACTTTTTTGTCTAAATAATATTTCTCATTTATTTATACTATTTTGCACACACTATGAGGAAGCTTGCGATTACTAATTTGTTCATAAAATAAAATTAAACGACAAATTGAAAATTACACTTGTTACACAGATATGGCTAGGTATGAGAAACACATCTATTACTATCGGTTGGGGCTAATAACGTGAGACAACTATAAGATATAAACCTTCTGATCTTTATTATAAGAAACTTTTGCGGTTCATTAAATAAAGGGTGTTGCTTTTCCCACACCCCCTCCTACTCTTTCACACCCCTTAACTCCAAATATTCCAAAAATACCCTTAAGTGGAGTGCGTGTTTTCACCTATTCGGGGATGGTCAACCGAATCTATTCGGTTGAGGTCAACCGAACAGGTAAAAAAGGTGAATGTGGTGTGAGAGTCCATTTTTTGTAATAAAATAGGGGTGTTCGAACACCTCATGCGACTATTCGAATGGCTCGTTGAGCGGTGAAATTACGCACAAGAGGGTGTGAAGTCAAGATTTAACACACACGAACGATGTCATTCGAACTCGTTCAAGGCCCGTGTTCGAACAGTGAAATTTCGTGAAAAAAAGAGGTTTTGGTAGTGCTTTTAGTCTTTTCACACCCTTATGGGGTGTGTTTGGAGTAGGAGGGTGTGGGAAAAGAAGAGCCTAAATAAATGATGTATATGGCCCAGATACATCATTTATTTAATGAACCTAAAACTGCAAAAGTTTCTTATAATAAGAATAGGAGGAAGGATATATATATATATATATATATATATATATATATATATATATATATATATATAGTCATAAGAATATATATTGTCCAAGAAACAAAAACTCTGAATTTAAGAAGGATTCACATTTATTGGTATCCAAGGTGTGCACTAATTGTATCGCTAAGGACAAACTTGGCAACAAGATTCATTGCATTCTCATCATCTGCTTCTCCTTCCCTGACTGAGGGATCATATAGTTTACTTTTCTTTAAAGTGTATATTCTATATCAAATTCAAAGCAAACATGTGTAAGTGATATAACAGTGCTTTCTCACTTTTAGGAGAGATGAGATCCAACTATTATGATGCGATGCTTGTGCGTATGAAACATAATGAAAGCTCCGTCTTTAAAGTCAACAAGAAATTATATGCGTGTGTCTGTCTAGTGTCTATAGAAAAACGAAATTCCTTTATTTTTCTTTTGGGTGTAATTAAGCAGAGGATTCTTTCTGCTAGCTGCATCACTAACTTCACCTTTAATTTTGTATCTGGTCACATTAAAAAATTTCTGCTTTTACTCACATATAATCACCCTATTAAAAGTATCTTTATTTGAGAACTTTGTTATGTTGTTCTATTAGTATTTTAAACAATCATGCGCGTTGCTTTGTGTGATGATGAGACATGTCTCAAACATGTTTTTCTGTTGAATTGAAGCCAGGTCCCCCTTGCAAAACCATTTCAAATTGGCATCCTCCTAAGACAATAGGTATATAAATGTTGGCTAAAAGATTAACATTACACCCACTTCCCCCAACAAAAATACAAAAAGCCTGTAGCATCGAGCCCACTTTGGTCTTGGAATCGTAAACACCACTATAACCTCACTTAGTCGGCAATTTTTTATTCCTCTGGGCTTCCTCTATGCTGTTTATAGGTTTGACATTTGAGAAGTAATTATGATGAAATGCTTTAAGGAGCACTTATGTTGTACTCACTCCCGTATCTTTTATAGGCAAAATTTGGTCAACGCAAGTTGATGTATCTATTTCATAATATGGACCAAATACATTAACTTGCGTTGACCAATTTTTGCTTATAAAAGAGACCGGAGGGAGAAGCTTCAAAATGTTTCACCAAGTTATCGCAAACAATAGATGCAAACTCTCAATACTCTGATATGTTAGAGTTTTGTCGAGTATGATACCAACATTCTATCACTTAATATATGTCAGTTTTTATATTTAATTATTTTTAAATAAATTTAAAATTTGGACTAATATCTGCTTGAAACATAACGAAGCTCAATGATCTTAAAATTCTTGCTTAATAATGTCAATAATTGTGGGAGTTATTCTCTTTCTTACTTTATATGGGTCTCTTTTGAAAATGGTGTGAGTTATTTGTTGATAATGTGCTAATGTGTAGTTAATTATGAGACTCATTAAGTAATTTTTTTAGAAAAATTGAGTGGTTATTAAGAAATAATATTAAAACATTATAAATGAGTGATGTGTACAAAAAGACCCCATTAAGCACCATAATGAAGATTGCTCCATTGGGATGGTCTAAGAGCACCTCCAACGAAAGTTTCTTAAACCCGATTCACCAACATGTACCCCCTACGAACCCCCTTTTTTGTTGTTCACGATTGGAGTTCTACAGCTAGAGGCAATGGTTCGACACAATGGCGGACAAGTTTGTCGGGGAAATCTCAGATCTTTTGCTTCTTACAATAAAAGTAGTTTTGTTACAGTGTTTGTAGAGGATAAAAAATGGAGAAAAAAAACTAAAAAATTGATAACTCGAAATTAACACAAAATCAGGAGTAAAATAAACACAAAATTGGGGAGAGACAGTGAGGCAGTGGTTAAACTTGAGTCGTAGACACTAGCGGTGGTTGAATCTGAGTGGTGGATGTCAATACTAAGCTTGGGCAAAGGACAGTAAGCTGATGGTCACATCTGAGCATACATACAAATAGAAAGAAAGTGGGACAAGTTAAAAGATAATCCAACAACGAATCTAAGCATTGAAAGACGAATAAGTATTGAGAGAAATAGAAAGATGAATGAGAAGTTTACTTGGATGGAGATGAGCGAGGAAAAGTTGTTGATGAGTAAACCTACAAGAGAGGATGAGATGAGCACTCCAACAAATTAATTGGGCAGAGAATTCTAGACGTAAATTTTTTTATTAAAAAAATGTAAGTGTTGTTATTGTTGAGTTAAGGATTTAGGGTTTAGGGTTCCAAAACCCTATTTCGTAGGATGTTTAGGGTTTTGCCACAGACCATAGATCGTACGCCCAAAACCCGGGGCGTGAGTTCTGGACCGCAAGCTGTGCCCCCTATAACACCCCAATTCTACCCGTTCGTTTTATAAAATATCAGAGTGCAGAAACTAATTTCAAAACAGAAATTGGAGCGTCACATTCGACATTTTCAAAATCCAGCGACGTGTAAATAAATAAAACGTGGAAAACAAAATACTTCAATTTAGTTTACATCCTGAATATTTGTTCCATACTTCAAAACCACAAACTCGTGTTCAAAATAATTAAATGCAACAAATAAATAAAAAAAGGCAGTGTTCATCCCCCCAGGTGCTACGTATCAGAGACGACACTGACTCAGCTCATAAAAGACCTTGATCTTCATTCGTGATTACCTGCACGTTACCGACATCGAGGTAACATTTTAAATGCAGAAGGGGTGAGTCTAACAGTATAAAAGAAAACATGATAAGTAGTATGCTGGAATTCAGACAACTACATTTACCATAACGCAACTACACTAGAATACAACCCTCAATGAACATCAACTATAAGAAAACACATAAATCAACGACGACATCCTGATATCATGACGCTATAACTACCACATCACATTAACATCATAATACAACTATCACGGAGCAACACCAACAAGCAACAACATAAGCAAAACAACAAGTAGCAACATAAGCAAAACAACAAGTAGCAACATAAGCAAAACAACAAGTAGCAACATAAGCAAAACAACAAGTAGCAACATAAGAAAATCAACAAGCAACGACACCATGAGTATGACGTATATGTATGAAATGCAACCCACTCCGACGGGTATATGCATGTGGTACCAATCAACGTAAATAGCCTTTGTGGCTTCATCAACAACACTGAGCAAAGCTCTAAGACCGCAGCCTACAACAACGTGGTATGCATATGCCATGTATGAGACACCATGTACGACACCTCGGGACCATCAACAACATAATCATACATTATGCACAACAACATCATCAACATCATCATCAACATGTGGTCATACTTGATCCAACAACAACTTCATCAACGTTTTGGTCATACTTGACCCAACAACTACCACAACAACATATAGTCACATTGACCCAACAACGACAACAACAAGATTTGGTCACATTGACCCAACAACGACAACAACAATATTTAGTCACATTAACCCAACAACAACAACAACAATACAACAACATCATCAACGTCAACATTTGGTCACATTCGACCCAACAACATCATCATCAAGGTTAGTCATATTGATTCAACAACAACATCATCAAGGCTTAGTCATAGTGACTCAACAACAACAGAATTCAACGTTGGCCATAGGCCTACAACAACACAACAATAACAACAAAATTCAACTTCAACCTATTCAACAAAATAATCGTTCTTATTCAACGTTCAAGCTAATCTACATAAACTCAGGTGCAGAAAATTCTGTAACTATGCGCCTACTTTGGCGAATTAATTAAAATAGTAAACGACATCGGATTTCGACAAATAAATACTTGTTGGAAATCCCTATGGGTCTATTTCTTATCCCTAAGTTCAGTTTTTGAAGGAGAGTGTTCAGTAGGTACAGTTTTCAAAAATACACATACTAGTTTCAAAAGAGGCAAGTTTCTGTCCTTCAAATTCAAGCAGTTCTAAAATGATCAAAAATCAATCAAATTGCATGAAACTTGTGCATAAACTGGAGAAAATTCTGTTTAGTTTTCAAAGAAATTGGATTCGTTCGAAAATGAGTTCTTTTGAAAACGTAGTAGCCAAAACACTGACCCTATGTCCAGATTGTTTCCAGAATCTTACCTTAACTTGTGAAATTCATATCTCGAGCTACACAACTCTAAATGCAACCAAACCAGTGCCACATTAACAAGCATTAAGTCTATTTTCCAGAAAAGTAAACCACATAATTTTTCAGTCAATACAACATTCCCAGTTACCGAAATACTGAACACATACCCAAATCGTTTCCAGAATTTTAACCTAACTTGTATCGCCTATAACTCAAGCTATACAACTCCAAATGCAACCAAATCAGTGCCAAATTAACAAGAATTCAATCAAGTTTTCGAAATGACAAACCACATAATTTTCCAATCAGTAAAACGTTCTCAGTCACTGAAATACTGAACCTATGTCAGAACATCTCAAAACAGTGAATTCAACAACACAAACAATCATCACAATTCAGCCACCAATTCAAACACTATAAATACATTCATCAAACACCTTATATGCAACGTTTTACCATAAATTTCATTCAAAGCCATCAACACTCAAAACAACACCAACAACATATATATTTAATGATTCATTGCAAACATATAAGCAAACATGTCCTAGGCATTGTAGATTCTACTTCCCACATACATCCCATCATGCATCCCTTTATACAATTTAACCCACCCTTACCTTAGAATTTGATGGAGACAAGAACCCTTCTATGAATCACCAACAAGAACCACGGCAACAAGTTCCTTCTTTCTTCCTCCTTCTCTTCGCGATTTCTCCCTCCTTTCTCTTCTCTCTCTCCTCTTCTTTTCTTTGCCGTCACACTCTCTTCTCTTCTCTTCTTTCTTTCTTTCTCAATTGTGTCTAAGACACTAACCCTAGAGCTTAAATATTATGGGTTCTAGTGTCTTGGGCTCTCTTTACTACTTAGTTAATTACTAACACTACTCCCTTTTTAATTAAACCACCACTCCTTCATTTACCACACACCACCCCTTAATTAAAACACCATGTGTTTATTTTATTATAACCAACCAACATAACACCTAATTTATTTAATCTTCTATTTAATTTATTTAAATATGGCTAACCAACGTAACACCTAAGTAATTTAATTAAATGAGTACTTAAATTATTTTGGGGCGTTACACCCCCGAGATCCCAAATCATATGCCGTGAGGCGTAAGTCGGAGACCACAGACCGTACACCCAAATTCCTTTTTTGTATGCTGTTTAGGGTTTTGCCACAGACCATAGACCGTACGCCCAAAACCCGGGGCGTAGTGCTGGACCGCAAACCGTGCACCTGAGACCACAGACAGTACGCCCAAAACCCTATTTTGTAGGCTGTTTAGGGTTTTGCCACAGACCATACACCCAAAACCCGGGGCGTGAGTGCTGGACCGCAAGTCGTGCGCCCGAGACCCCAGATCGTAGGCCGTGAGGCGTAAGCCAAAGACCACAGACCGTACACCCAAAACCCTATTTCGTAGGCTGTTTAGGGTTTTGCCACAGACCATAGACTGTGTTGCGCCCCGAAAAATCCGATTTGGACCTCTCGTTTGACAACGTGAAAAATAGTAGAGCCGCCACCAATATTTATTTAGGAAAACATTGAAAAAACCTTTTTTTGGAAAAAAACGGGTGGTCTTTTGAAAACTCAGAGATGTAGGTTCGGGGGTCGGTTACGCATGGGGAAGGTATTAGCACCCCACACGTCCTTTCTACCGAAAGGGAACCATTAACTTGATGTGTGGTTTAGACAAAAGTTTGAGTTGAAAACAATTTGTTCTACTTCTTTTCTTTTCTTTTACTTAAGAGTTTGTTTTATTGAAAACAGGAGAAAAATAATATTTTTGGTATCTTTGAAAAGCGGAACAAAACAAAGATTTTTTAAAAGGGTGCTTGACGGGACATGAACCCGGTCCTACGTACCCTCACTGGGATGAGGGATCAAAGCTACGTAGTTCTTGGTTTTTGCGATTTTTTGAAAGTGTGTTTGGCGGGACATGAACCCGGTCCTACGTACCCTCACTGGAATGGGGGATCAAAGCTACGTAGTTCTTGCTTTTTTTTTTGCGTCTGAAAACGGCTTAAGAGTTTTTCGCAATTTGGCGAGCGTTCGTGGCGACCGAACAACAACAGTTAGAATGGCCACACTACTAACTCTTTTGAAAATAAAATCGTCATTAATGACCTAAACGGCAACGGCGCGTTTGGTTATCAATGACAATTGGTTTTATTTAGTGGGGAAGAAAATGTTTTCGCAAAGACGGGAGTGTTTGTGGAGACCGAACAACAACGGTTAGAATGGTCCCACTACTAACTCGCTGGGGATAAGCAAATCACCATTAATAATCTAAACGGCAACGGCGCGATTGATTATTAATGACAATTTACCTTATCCTTATTTTGAAAATAAGAGGGTTTTTTATTTGAGTATAGGAAATGGGTTTTAGAAAAGAAGTAGAACATTTCAAATCCATTCTAAGTCCATCACCAATTGCAAAGTGAATGAATGGAAGAAATTCAAACATATTCAACTAATCAAGCAATCATGAACATGTTAATCATCAACTAAGATTAAGCATGCCAATATAATCAAGGGATTCAATTATCAAAGATGCAAGACAAAGTTCTCAAGATAATTGTGCGTGTGTGTGTGAGAGAGGTGCATTTATCTTAATGACTCTATGCTACACAAGTAGTAGGCTTACGTCTTCATATAAGAGTACATGCATGGGGGAGGAATTGCACACAATTAAGTCAAGACATTTAAATGGCATCATGAACAAGAGAGATACAATTAATTATAGGCATAGAATATTCTTAGTTAGATGAATGAACATGCAAGCAATGATGTGCATGATTAGGCAAATATGCAAATGCATGAGCAAAATACAAGGATATGAATGAATGATCATATAAGACTATGCATGAATGAATAGGCATACAAGACTGTGCATGAATGAATGATTGAGCATACAAGACTATGAATGCATGAGCATAGTTATTGTGCAAGGTATGAACATTTGAGTATGCATGAACATGTGAATGAATGCTAAACATGGAATTAATGAATGTATGAGCATGTGAGAGGGTAAGAGGATGCAATAGGCCTAAGCATGTATGAATGAAACATATGAGCATATGAAAGTATGCAAGTACTAATGTGCAAACATAAGAATGTGTCACACAAGTGATACAAATAAATGAAATGCAAAGTGTAAAAATTAAATGAAATGAGATAAAATGTTTGATGAAGTGGTAAAAGCAAAAGAGTATGCAAAGTGGTAAAAATTAAATGAGATGGGGTAAAATGTTTGATGAGGTGGTAAAAGGTTAGAGTAAGAATATGGTAAAAATGTTTGAGTAAAAGGTAAATAAAAAGCAAAAATGTTTTTTATGTTTTTAGTAAATAATTAATGAATGGTAACGTAAAAAGTAAGTGAGTGGTTAAAAGTGAAAAGTGAAAACACAATTACACAACTTGTATTTACAAACACAAGATCAAATCAACAATTTATGAGCAACAAATTGGTAAAAATTGAGGCCCTTGGCCGAATGCATAGCAAGGCAAAACCAAACACAAATTTCATCATGTTCTTGTCACTGTAGCGACCGAAAAATCCGGGAAAGGATTCTTCGAAAGGTTCTTAAGGAAGCCGCCACCAAATTTTAGTTTAAGGGCAAATTCGGAAAATCCCTTTTAAGTTTTAAGATAAGGCGTTGTTAGGGTTCGGGAGTCGTTATGTGTGGGGAAGGTATTAGCACCCCACGACATCCTATTGTCTAATTAATTTAAGATTTATTTAATAATTACCCTTTTATTAAAAAAAAAAAAAAAGACTTATTTAGGTTTTTGTTTTTTAGTGCTTGACAAGGGTTGAGTCTTGCTCCTACGTACCTCCAGATGCAATGGAGGAATCAAAGCCACGTAGTTCTTCCTGAAAAAGGTTTGTTGGTTGGTGTTTTTTAGTGTAGGGATCCTAGGATTCCTTGAATCTGCATATTTCATCGATTCTAGGACGTTTGCTAACCTTGGATTGTACAAACCGACTTAGCCCCTACTTTTGAAAATAATTTTAGGGTTCTTGAAAGAAAGTGGTTCGGTGTGAGGTGGGTTCGTTTTAGAATAGGTATTCTAGAACTCCTGAACTGTACAGCTCATTAATTCTAGAACGCTGACTAACCCGACTGTACAGCCGACTTAATCCCCTATTTTGGAAAATGGTTTATTCGTATTTGTTAAGTTTGTAGGGTTCTTGAACCGCATGTGACTCATTGGTCCTAAAATAATGACTAACTTAGGTTGTACAACCGACTTAGTCTTTTATTTAATTTTGCGAGAAAAATTATTTATATTATTATTGGAAAAGTATTAAAATGAAAAAAGGGGGGTGAAAATTGTAAAATGAGGTTTTATTAGTCGCAGGGGGTTGTATAAATAATAGTGGGGTGCAAATAGTGAGCCTAGATTTGTTTTTATGTTTTGTTTGGAGACTAGCCAGAATATGGGGTGATGGGGCGCATGGTCTTGTGCAGGTGGGTACGCTGAAGTAAAAAGGGGGTGTATTAGTAATCTGATTGTTTTAATTTGAAACCAAATAAATAAGTGGATGTCATAAAACCCTAAGCTTTCATTCCTCTTCCCCAGCACGCATACACCATGTATATCACCAAACATAATAAATAAAACATTTACAATTACTATATCTACATGTTATATAGCATACAATCATCTAAACAAGATAAAGCATGATAGGTTAAACATTTACATATTTTTTATAATTTTTGGTATTAACAACAAAATAACCTAAATTCCAGCTTTTGTTCGTGTCACCTGGCACCGTTGTTTATGACTGCAACAACTACTGTGGAGGTCTCTGATCTACTGCTTTTGTGTTGATGACCGCTTCTTTCTCTAGATCTCAGAAACTTCAGAACCGTGTTTAGTGGATTAGAGTTTCGATGCGAAACTCAAATCCTATTTTTGGGTGATTTTAGCAGTAGTTTTCTGCCTTGGTTTTTGTGTGTCTTAGACTCTAGGCTAGCCGCTTATTTATAGGTAGAAATTAGGTTTTAGCATTAATGGCTGTTTTTGGGCTTTTGCAGATCTGATAATGTGGGCCTGCTGAGTAGTCTTGGAGAGCAAGACGAACCCCTAAAGATTGTTGATGCTGCTCCTTTATTTAATTTTCGTTTTTTATATTCTTTTTATTTTTAATATTATTATTTTTTGTATTTTTGGACCTTTTGGACTATTAAGTGCTATTAAATTGTAAATTAAACTAAATAGAATTTTTTGACAATTTTTGGGCTGTATATACGCTTAAATAAATTAAATAAACAAAATACGAATAAAATAATAAGAAAAAGGAGTCAGACCAAATATAAAGACGAGGACGGGCCGGACTCGACAAATATGCTAAAACTAAACCAAAAATGGGCGTGTTAACTACAAACCCCACAATTAACTCGGAATCGCATTAGTCTGAATTTAAACCAAATTTTGAGAAAAATGACTTTAGGTGGACCTGCTCACATACGACTAAACTCAAATACAGATAATTAAATTGAAGAACGCACGAGAAGATCGATCATTCGCGCGCATGCCTAATTTAAACAATGGTATTTCGAGTTTTAGCTGAACGGAGTGACTGGATTTGGTTTGGATTGGTAACCAAGACTCTACCCTAATATTTCCCATAATCACGCGACTCCGAAGCACGCCGCTAATAAAAAGAAGACTAAAGCAAGAAAAAGAAGACGGACAAAATTGGGGTATAACAGCTGCCCCTCTTTATTAATATTTTACTAGAAAGTGCTGAGCTCTAGAATTTTCGTAGTAGAAATAGGAATAAAGATAAGATAGACGCTAATTTTGTCCGTTTAAGGGGGAAGTGGAAAGTTTGAGAGATAAGAGGGAGTGGTTAATACTTGGCGCATTAACCGAGATTTGAATGAAGGGTCAACAAGGACCTGAAGGAGCACTAAGGCTCTGAAGGACCACTCAGGGTCTGAAGGAGCGACAAGGCTCTGAAGGACCACTTAAGGTCTGAAAGGCTGCCTAGGCCTTAATTGAAGGACCATTGTGGTCTGAAGGAGCGCAACTAGCTACGGTACTAATTAAACGGTCTGAGGGGGCCTTTATACTCGAGCGGCCATGATGGGTCAAGATCGGTCTAGAATCGATATCGCGACCATGAAGGACGACATCGTGTCTTAGGCCGACACAACTAGTCCGAAGGACCACGCGGGTCCGGAAGGTCCGCCGGGCTCGACTCGACGTTTGCGACTGGGCCACTTAGGGCATCGAAGAGCGTAGTGCTCGAAGGACCACTCGGGTCCGGGATCGGCTCGGTGATGCGTGATGCGATCACGGGATCAACGCTTAGAGCTTTGATCTTAGAGGAACAAAATATGGGTATCGACACTTGAAGTCGATTCAGAGGCAGTACATCATGTAATGGACATACAACGCCAACAATACGTGCACATGCAACAAGTGATTTTTGGTGGGGTGATGGATGAAATAGGTGATTCCTTTCTCTTTTGTTTTTTGCTTTTTGCTTTTTTTTTGCTTGCTTTTTATTTATTTATCTGATGGATGCATGAAGTATGAATGTTAATATGATGCAAATGAAATGTTTGAATGCAAATGTTATGGTGTGATGATATGAAATGACCGATTGAGTGCGAGAAACATTTTTGTGATGATGAGATGTGAGACTTTGGATGCACGAGAGGCGGAGATGAATATTGATAATTCTTTGGAAAGATTAGATTTGATTCAAACTTCGGCAATCTCAAGGTTGTTATTTACAGACACTGATGTGAAAAGAACTTGCTAACTCGCTCATTTTTCTCTTCCATTTTGATGCCCCATGATAAGTGGATTTTCAGTATCACATTTATCAACTTGTGTTCTATCTCTCTGAAGCATTGTTAAGAAAACATGTATAGTAGTGCAAACATAGATGAATGAGTCAGTTAACTTGGTTCAAGGGTATGGACGAATGCGACGCATGAAAGGATGAATGACTGGTCTTCGTCAATGTCATGAATGGTAGGTTTTTCCAAGCCGAGATTGCCCCAATTTAGATTTGATGATTGTGAGTGAATAACTTGCCCCTGTCTAGTGCTAACAAGCTAGAGGTGTAGGAAATGATGAATGGGGAATGCATTGGCTTTGGAATGAAAGGTGGACAGCAATAGATATTGTCTCAACCCGTAGAGTTTGGTGTTGCCCCATTTATGGTAAGGACAGGATTGCCCCGACTAGAGTAGCAACATATAGGGTAATGAGTTGAGAAATTGCCCCGGTATGGTTTTGTTGATGTGGATATAACAAGGGGATGAGATGGGTGTATGGTGAATGTCCCCATTTGTAGGTGGAGTGAAGGGTGACAGGGTTGCCCCACTTGATAACGGGAATTCAGACGGTTGTTTTGGTGAGGTTGTGGAAAGCGACGGAGTTAAGGTAATGGGTTTTTGGAGTTTGTCTGGTATGGCAATAGGCTGGGTGTGGTATGACACTGTACAAATTTCCCCAAGTTCAAATGGAATAGATGGCGAAAGGGATGCCCCACTTTAGGATCTAGGCGACGATCCTAGTATAAACTTTTGGTTATGACTCTCGGACTACAATAATCTTGAGTTTGCTATGATGAAAACTACACTTGGTGATCACTAGACCTTGTCTTAGTATAACTGTAACTTGAATGAATCTTGTGGTGCAAGCCTTTTGATTTTTTTTTTTTTTTTTTTTTTTTTTTTTTGAGATATATTTTTTTGAGCAAACAAATTATAAATAAATAAAATTAAAATTTTGAGAAAACAAAAGCAATCAGTCAATGATCGGAATGAACTCTAGAGGGTTGTAACGTGGCCGATGGTTTAGTGATTTATGAGGGAAATGATAATTGGGCTCAAAGTAGTGTTTGGGGATTGATGGGACAGATAATTTTTTATTGGGCGGTATGACTTGGCTAATGGTTAATGGTTTGTGGTTTGTGAAAGAAGGGGTTATTAGGCTTAATGAAGTGTTTGATGATTGATGGGACAAATGATTTGGTGATGTAACTTGGCTAATGGGTGATGATTTATGAAGGAAATGATAATTGGGCTCAAAGGAGTGTTTGAGATTTTATTGAGTAATTGATGTGCCTCATGGTTGGATGGACTTGTTTAGGATTTTAACGTGGCAAAGGGTTTATGGAGGATATTGAGGTTAAAGGAAGTGTTTGAGGATTTATTTTAGACAAGGATTTCTTATGCATTTAATGGTAAGAAGTATCAGCTCATAATTGTACCACTTTTGCTTTTTCGTGGTTTTTCGATCCTCTTTTTTGATTTCACTTTTTTTTTTTTTGATTTTCTTTTTCTTTTTCTTTCTTTCGAGCTGAGTGACTTGATAAAAATGATACACCATTTTTGATGTGGAATTAATCCTTGTCTAGGGTGATTGAAAGTTCCTTTGGATTCTGGCTTAAGGTGGGTGGCAAAGGGATTTCTTGAGGATAGGGGAAGATGGTCAAACTTCATTTCAAAACATGATTGCTAGTTTTCTCAAAAATTAACTTAAGAACAATAATTTATTTACTTTTATATATTTGCTCTTTTTTCTTTTTTTCTCTTTTTTTTATGCCCTAATTTTTGCTTAAGCCGCTCTTACGAGTTTTCGACCTAACGGGCCTTTTTGATTGTTTTTTTTTTTTTTTTTTTTGCAAAGGACTTGCACCAAGGGAATACAATGTTGACAAGGTTTTTTAGAGATCACGAATTTGCCCCAGTATGGAGGGCCTAAAGCATTTATTTCAATAGTGAGAACAAACCAAAAAGTCGGCTAGGTAGAGGAGCATGTACTTTAGGGTGGTCGGGGTGGGATTAGACTAGGACGGGGGATGATGATAAGGTAAGGGACGCTAACTGTCTCGGACAAAAATAAACACCCATGTTACCCACGTCACTACACAAGTGCTTCGTAGAGAAATAACATTTAAAACATGATAGAAACTTTTGATGGGCATTTCGGTCATTTATCATGGGATGGAAGAGATGCAACGTTTGGTTAAAAAAATGTGAGCAAGCTAAGAATTTGAAAAACCGAGTGACTTGAAAACACCTTGAGCTTGCAACGAAGTATGGCTAAACTTTTTCAAAAAGAACTATTTATCTCACAAGAATGTCTCACCTCTCATCACAATCTTCCTCTCAAACTTATGTTTTTCGTTTTTATAATGCATGATGTAAGTATGCAAATGAATGGATGCGCGTGAAATGAGAATGCAAATGAACGAATGAATGTATGTGAAATGTGAATGTGATATATGGGTATGAATATATGATTTTATTCGTCATGTCGGGAAATATAAACTTTTCATTGGAGAGTAAAGTACAAAATTTAATTTTGACTTGACGTGCGTGCAGCTTCTCTCCAAGGTAAAGATTTAAATTCCCTGACGGTCATAAAAGTGCATGCAACAGTAGATGTTTATTTGCTGTATGCATGTGGTATATTTTCTAAAAAAGTAGTAAAAAAAATGATTTTTGGTTGTTTTTGATTTTTTTTTTATAAAAGACAGTATGCATAAATATTTGTTTGAATGCAAATGTATAAAGCTCCTTTGTGACCCTAGAAAGGTATCTTATGGAGTGGGTCTAAGGTTTTTTTTATAGTGAACCTCACAAGGATGGTTCTAAAGAATCCTACACATGGTCCCTAGAGCCAAGGACCCAGATCAAGAACACTGACCCCAACAATAGGCAAGCTATTAGGAGGGATAGCATCCTCAAAAGGAATCAAACTCTAGGTGAGATTTTCATGACCACCCAACGAGACGTACGTCCCGCAGGCCATCACTACGCAATCTCGTTCTAACTTAGGGTACACTCAAGTCCGGGTAGAGGACCTTTCCCACATGTGTGTGCAGAAGTGTAATTGTGAAGTATGTGTAGGAGCAATTTAAAAACAACTCAAAAACTGCAAACAGACAAACAAACCTATATACACAAATATCGTCTTCTTTCCTAGGGTTCATAAATCACATAAAAGTATAAGATGCGAAAAATAAAATAAATAAATAAATAAATAAAGGAAGGGTAAAAATTAAATTAATCCTAAATAATTAGATTAGGTTTTGACTCTCTAAAGAAAATTAAGTCCCAAAGTGAAGTCGCCGGTGTAGAATGACCAGAAAAATCAGGAAAGGATTCTTGAAAGGTTCTTAAGGAAGCCGCCACCAAATTTTAGTTTAAGGGCAAATTCGGAAAATCCCTTTTAAGTTTTAAGATAAGGCGTTGTTAGGGTTCGGGAGTCGTTATGTGTGGGGAAGGTATTAGCACCCCACGACATCCTATTGTCTAATTAATTTAAGATTTATTTAATAATTACCCTTTTATTTGTAAAAAAAAAGACTTATTTAGGTTTTTGTTTTTAGTGCTTGACAAGGTTGAGTCTTGCTCCTACGCACCTCCGGATGCAATGGAGGAATCAAAGCCACGTAGTTCTTCCCGAAAAAGGTTTGTTGGTTGGTGTTTTTAGTGTAGGGATCCTAGGATTCCTTGAAACATGCATATTTCATCGATTCTAGGGACGTTGGCTAACTTGGATTGTACAACCGACTTAGCCCCCTACTTTTGAAAATAATTTTAGGGTTCTTGAAAGAAAGTGGTTCGGTGTGAGGTGGGTTCGTTTTAGAATAGGTATTCTAGAACTCCTGAACTGTACAGCTCATTAATTCTAGAACGCTGACTAACCCGACTGTATAGCCGACTTAATCCCCTATTTTGGAAAATGGTTTATTCGTATTTGTTAAGTTTGTAGGGTTACTGAACCGTACAGCTCATTGGCCCTAAAATAATGACTAACCCGGTTGTACAACCGACTTAGTCTTTTATTTAATTTTGCGAGAAAAATTATTTATATTATTATTGGAAAAGTATTAAAATGAAAAAAGGGGGGTGAAAATTGTAAAATGAGGTTTTATTAGTCGCAGGGGGTTGTATAAATAATAGTGGGGTGCAAATAGTGAGCCTAGATTTGTTTTTATGTTTTGTTTGGAGACTAGCCAGAATATGGGCTGATGGGGCGCATGGTCTTGTGCAGGTGGGTACGCGAAGTAAAAAAGGGGGTGTATTAGTAATCTGATTGTTTTAATTTGAAACCAAATAAATAAGTGGATGTCATAAAACCCTAAGCTTTCATTCCTCTTCCCCAGCGCCGCATACACCATGTATATCACCAAACATAATAAATAAAACATTTACAATTACTATATCTACATGTTATATAGCATACAATCATCTAAACAAGATAAAGCATGATAGGTTAAACATTTACATATTTTTTATAATTTTTGGTATTAACAACAAAATAACCTAAATTCCAGCTTTTGTTCGTGTCACCTGGCACCGTTGTTTATGACTGCAACAACTACTGTGGAGGTCTCTGATCTACTGCTTTTGTGTTGATGACCGCTTCTTTCTCTAGATCTCAGAAACTTCAGAACCGTGTTTAGTGGATTAGAGTTTCGATGCGAAACTCAAATCCTATTTTTGGGTGATTTTAGCAGTAGTTTTCTGCCTTGGTTTTTGTGTGTCTTAGACTCTAGGCTAGCCGCTTATTTATAGGTAGAAATTAGGTTTTAGCATTAATGGTGTTTTTGGGCTTTTGCGAGATCGATAATGTGGGCTCTCTTTGAGTAGTCTTGGAGAGCAAAGACGAACCCCTAAAGATTGTTGATCTTTGCTCCTTTATTTAATTTTCGTTTTTTATATTCTTTTTATTTTTAATATTATTATTTTTGTATTTTTGGACCTTTTGGACTATTAAGTGCTATTAAATTGTAAATTAAACTAAATAGAATTTTTTTGACATTTTGGGTCAGTATATATACGCTTAAATAAATTAAATAAACAAAATACGAATAAAATAATAAGAAAAAGGAGTCGGACCAAATATAAAGACGAGGACGGGCGGACTAAACAAATATGCTAAAACTAAACCAAAAATGGGCGTGTTAACTACAAACCCCACAATTAACTCGGAATCGCATTAGTCGAATTTAAACCAAATTTTGAGAAAAATGACTTTAGGTGGACTCTGCTCACATACGACTAAACTCAAATCTGAGATAATTAAATTGAAGAGCGCACGAGAAGATCGATCATTCGCGCGCATGCCTAATTTAAACAATGGTATTTCGAGTTTTTTAGCCGAACGGAGGATTGGATTTGGTTTGGATTGGTAACCAAGACTCTACCCTAATATTTCCCATAATCACGCGACTCAAGCACGCCGCTAATAAAAAGAAGACTAAAGCAAGAAAAAGAAGACGGACAAAATTGGGGTATAATTTGCCTCTTTATTAATATTTTACTAGAAAGTCTTTGAGCTCTAGAATTTTCGTAGTAGAAATAGGAATAAAGATAAGATAGACGCTAATTTTGTCCGTTTAAGGGGAAGTGGAAAGTTTGAGAGATAAGAGGAGTGGTTAATACTTGGCGCATTAACCGAGATTTGAATGAAGGGTCAACAAGGACACTGAAGGAGCACTAAGGCTCGAAGGACCACTCGAGGTGCGAAGGAGCGACAAGGCTCACGAAGGACCACTTAAGGTCCGAAAGGTCGCCTAGGCCTTAATTGAAGGACCATTGTGGAGTGCGAAGGAGCGCAACTAGCTACGGTACTAATTAAGCGGCCTCGGGGGCCTTTATACTCGAAGCGGCCATGATGGGTCAAGATCGGTCTAGAAGCGATATCGCGACCATGAAGGACGACTGTGCGTGTCTTAAGCCGACACAACTAGTCCGAAGGACCACGCGGGGTGCGGAAGGTCCGCCGGGCTCGACTCGACGCGTTTGCGACTGGGCCACTTAGGGCGCGAAGGAGCGTAGTGCTCGAAGGACCACTCGGGTGCGGGATCGGCTCGGTGATGCGTGATGCGACACGGGATCAACGCTTAGAGCTTTGATCTTAGAGGAACAAAATATGGGTATCGACACTTGAAGTCGATTCAGAGGCAGTACATCATGTAATGGACATACAACGCCAACAATACGTGCACATGCAACAAGTGATTTTTGGTGGGGTGATGGATGAAATAGGTGATTCCTTTCTCTTTTGTTTTTTGCTTTTTGCTTTTTTTTTGCTTGCTTTTTATTTATTTATCTGATGGATGCATGAAGTATTGTAATACCCTAATTTTGTCCGTCCCTTAAGCCAATTTCAATCATGGAACTCAACTAAATCAAAATACTACTGTTTAAATTAAGTAGGCACGCTGTTTAAATCGTGCGTTCTTCAATTTAACCTTCGTATTTAGGTTTAGTCGTACATAAGTAGTGTTTTTAGTTAATGAGCTCATTTCTTCTATTTGAGTCTTGTTTTAGCGTATTCGTCTAGTCTGACCCGTTCTCGTCTTTGCGTTTGACCCGACTCTTTTCCCTATTAATCTAATCTTGTGCAGTTAATTTATTTTGAGTATATGTGTATAGTCTAAAAATGCAAAAAATCCTATTTAGTTTTATTTACAATTTAAAAGTGTTTAATAGTCCAAAATGTCAAAAAATACAAAAATAATAATACAAATATACAAAAATAAATAATTTTGAAAAAAAATAAAAAAACAATGTATAAGCAAAGCAGCAAATAAAGTTGGGGTTCCAATTTTGCTCTCCAAGTATTTGGGCGATCCGCTCCACTCCAAAACACGAAAGTCCGATCAAAGCCCGATCAAACCGTAATCAATGCCGAGACCTAAATTTCAACTATAAAAAGGCGATGACACGAATTTCAAGGAAGAGAGAACACAAAAAGCAGAGACAGATCTCAAACAAATTACAGAGAAGTAGAAAATTAAAAATGTAGAAACAAGCTTCTTCTCCTCCAAGCAGAGTCACTTGCTCCTCAATTTCAATGAGAAGTCGAGTGGTGCCGTTGATTTGCCTTCCCCTGATTCAGTTTCAAGTGATAGTAGTCTTTAAAATGCAATGTCGCGTCCAAAACCTGTAATCTATCAAGAACAAGTTCAGATTCAACCTGGAACTACAAGGGTTCCTAGCAATCCTGTGGATCCCAAACTCAACGTGAATCGATCGGCATGGTAGAATCCAAGTGCGCAACATGTTCGGGATCGCAATATTTATTGCAGCAAACAATTCGATCAACAACGGCGAGGAGGATCGAAGGTTTTGGGGATTGAGGAGCAGTTTGCTCGGATGGGTGTTGGTGTTGGGTGAAGCGGGATGAGGGCTTTCTTTGTGTTGTCTTCGCCGCCCGCTCATCTCGGTCGACTACACTTCTGCTGCGGTGGTTGGTGTGCGCCAATCGGTTCTGCGTTGGTTCTGCCGTGAACATCGAAGTGGGTTTTCTCGATGATGAGAGATCAGATCAAGGGATGCTGTGGTATATAGAAAACCACCAACTCCTCACCACGAAGCCAACACACACGTCGCGATCCACGCCCCCTCTCTCTCACCAAACCGCGCTTCCTTCCCTTCCTCGTTTAGGTTCTGCGCGTTCTTTCTCTCACCATCTCTCTCTCTCTCACCTCGTTAATTCCTCCACAAATCTCTCTCCCTTGAATGGAGGGAGGCTGCAGCATGAGCAGGTAGGGGAGAAGGGGAATGAGAAATTTTTAGGTTTTGGGTTTGGGCTTATAGGTATCCAAAGTCATTTGTTTTTTTTTAATTATCAGATCACTTCTTGCACCACCCTAATTCACGTATGCGCTCCCATCTCACTTAAGCCCGGGGCCGCATCTTTGGGCCCTCCTATGCGAACTGGGCTTACGTTTTACACCCCCTGTTTAGTTATACCACTCCCCGTAACTAGTAACACCCCCATTTTGCAATTTTTCACCTTTTTCTCGTTTTTTTTAATTCTTTTTTTCAACCCAAATAATTTCTCATTAAATCAAACTTTGTTAGTGGTCTTGCGAAGCCTTTGCTTGCATGATTACTAACAATGAGGAACTAGTGGTGATCACTTGGAGCCTTTGCTCAATTGATCATCATGAATGCCTAATTTTTCTAAACACTTTCAATAAATCAAAAAAAAACTTTGTTAATGGTTTTTGCGAAAGCCTCTCGCTTGCATAATCATTAACAATGAGGAACTAGTGGTGATCACTTGGAGCCTTTGCTCAATTGATCATCATGAATGCCTAATTTTTCTAAACACTTTCAATAAATCAAAAAACTTTGTTAATGGTTTTTTGCGAAGCCTCTGCTTGCATAATCATTAACAACGGGAACTAGTGGTGATCACTTAGAGCCTTTGCTCAATTGATCATCATGAACGCCTAGTTTTCATAAAAAAAACTTTTCATTAAATCAAAAACTTTGTTATTGGTCCTGCGAAGCCTTTGCTTGCATGATTATTAACAATGGAGTGTTAATGGTGGTCACTTGGAGCCTTCGCTCAATTGATCATCATGAAAGCTCGATTTTTCACAATTAAACAAGATAAAAAAACCAAAAAACCTAGAACTACGTAGCTTTGATTTCTCCATCGCACCTGGAGATACGTAGGAGCGGATCCCCTCCGTCAAGCACAATAAACTAAAAACATTTTTCCCTTCAAAAAACCCAAAGCGGCTAACTCTCGTCGAGCGCCGCAAATAAAACTTTCGTTAAATCAAGAGGCAAATTTAAGTATTTTTCAAATCAACACTTAAAACCACGTTTAATTAAAGGTTCCCTTTCAGTAGAAAGGAGGTGTGGGGCGCTAGTACCTTCCCCATGCCTAACCGACCCCCGAACCCAAATCTTTAAGTTTTCCAAAAGACCATTTGCCTTCCCAAAAAGGTTTTTCTTCAATATTTTCCTTATAAAAAATATTGGTGGCGACTTCATTGTTCAAAAAGGTTGTAAACGAAGAAAACCCCTCGGGGACTTTTTCGGGCGCAACAGCTGGCGACTTCACTGGGGACTTTTCTTTTTTTAAGTGGGTCAAGCCTAACTAATTAAATGTGTGGTTTGTTATTTGATTTGGATAACTTGTTTGCCTCTATCCCTTTTCGGTTTCCTTTTCTTTTTTATCATGTTGTATGCAGGTGCATTTGTTTCCTCTTCTTCCAGGTTTGTTTTTCCTTTCTCCTTTTTGCTTATGTGCTTAGTACCCTCATGCATTTCCCCAAATCCCCATCATGGTTCCCTTCTTTGCTCCCTTTCTTCAAGGTAAGCTCATGCATTTCTCCCCAATTCTAATCATGCTCCCTCTTCTTGGCTCCCTTTCTTGAGGTAAGCAATGCAATTAGTTGTTGCTAAAACCATAGGCTGACTTGTTTGATATTAAACCCTAGGGTAGACAACATGTTATTGTTTGCTTCTATCTGGACTGTTCTGGGTTTTCATTTGCAGGTGGGGGAAGGGTAGTTATTTCTAAGTATCGTGCCCTCAGCACACACACACACCCTACACTTGTGAGCGTTGAGTGGGGCCTAAAACCCAAGGTCCGAACAAAAACCTAGGAGAGTGGGAACGACTAGTGACTGCCATTCGTAGACCTTTGTCTGTATGGCTCTCATGAAAGTTCCGCCCAAGAGTGCGCTTTGTCATGATGCCTCACACTCGGTAGCTTTCTACGATTGTAGGTGTCATCATGAGAGAGACTTTAGCTCTTGGTTGCCATTGTGAGGAAGTGATTAGAACCTACATGGGAGGATTACCCTTTTTGTCGACTTTAGACCCTAGGATTCCCACCCTTCGTAGGACACAAGGGGCATACCAAATTGTGTGTTGCATTGTAATCTAGGCATGTTTTCAAAAAAGAGAAGGAGATTTTTCAAAAAAGAAAAAAGAGAAGGAGTTGCCGTCGTAGCCTTTCTTTTGCCGGTCCGCACGGGGCAGCATGTGGTTCACTCTTTTCAAAAAAAAAAAAAAAAAAAAAAAAAAGAGATAAAGAGCTGCTGTTGTAGCCTTTCCCTTACTAGGTCCATATGAAGCCACGTACGACCCGCATCTTCCAAAAAAAAAACTTTGATCATTGCCAATAAAACCTCTTTCATTTATCTTGCATAGAGCATCATCATCATGCATACATCATCATTTGCATTGCATAAAACAAAAACTCGATAAAATTCATACATGCATTAAGGTTTGTGTCTTATTAGGGGCGCGTCTCATGCATTATTGTTTCCATTTTTCACGCATCATGAAAAAATAAACATTAACGCCTCATTTCATATGCATCTCCATTCAATATCTCTCATACATTAGGAAAGTAATTGTAAGCATCACACATTTCATTTTCATTACATAAGAAAAATGAAAACCATAAGCAATCATCATCCGCATTACATAAGCATCTCATTCATAATCATGAACAAAAATCATCATCAAATTCATTCAAAATATAGCATTCATGCATCATTTCATTATCCTCTATAAAAATCATTCTCAAAAGAAACATCATTCTTGCATCATTCATCATCCAAAAAGGCATCGGCATTTCATATCTTGTCTTGCCTCTATAAAAATCATTTTGAAAGAAGCATCGTTCTTGCATCATTCATCATCCAAAAATGCATTGACATTTCATATTTCGTCTTGCATAAAAAGAAAACATCAAAAAAAAACTTTTAGAATAATCACACTTTTCAAGTGAACATGCTTTCATTCATTTCATCATGTATGCATCATAATGTTTTCATCCATTCATTGCACAAAAATGTTCTGATGAGAGACGAGGTGTTCTTGCAAAGTAATCTTTCTTTTTTGGAAAAGTTTACCCTCACTCATTTGCAAATTCAAGGTGTTCCAAGCCCCGGTTTTTTCACATCAATAACTCATCTGTATTTCCTTCAAAAAAGCATTGTGTCTCATCCATTCCATGATAAAAGACTGAAACAGTTTATCAAAAAGTTTTTTATATCATGTTTTAACCAATGTCAACTCTCTGTGAAGCGTTCTTCTAGTAAGTATGCATGCCACGCGTAGTTTCCCTTGTTTGAGTCAGTCAATTTCCCTCATTTATCATCATCCCCCATCCAAGTCTAGCCCCGCCCCGTCCACCCATAAAGCGCATATCCTCTCCCATCAGTGCATACTTGACTTTTTGGTTCATCCTCGCTAACATTTTAAGTCCTCCATGCTGGGGCAATTCTGTGATCACTAATTTTCCTTGTCAGTATCATATTCCTTCAGTGCAAGTCTTTCTATAAAAATATATAAAAAATAAAATAAGCTCGCTAGGTTGAAAATCCGCAAAGGGCGGCCTAGGCAAAAAAGCGCGCGGTGGATTGAAAACTCGCAAAAAAAGCGGTCGAGCAAAAATTAGGGCACACAAAAAATAACAAAAAAAGGGAAAAAAGAGCAAACACATGAAGATAGATGAATCATTGTCCTAAAGTTAAGTCTCACAGAAATAAGCAATCGGGATTTGAAAGGAAATTTGGTCATCTCTCCACACCCTCAAAAACCTAAAATCACAGGAAGTCCATTTCCTACCCCTCTTAAGCTAAAGATTCAAATCACAAGAATACCCTTTGTTACCCATCTTAAGCCGAGAAAAGCCCAAGATATCCCCATCACCCTAGACGATGGTTAATTCCACATCAAAGATGATATATCATTTTCACCCAAGTCAAAAGGAAAGAAAATTCACAAAAGGAGAGGGATAACAAAAGTTTCAAAAAGGAGAGTCCCAAAACAAAGAAAGGAAGACAAAGGGAGTATAAATTAAGAGTCAATACATTTTGCCATGAAGCATAAGAGCTCCCCTTCCGAGGCCCTCAAATTCAATGGGTTAAATCATTTCCCCTTTCAAAAAAAAAGAAGCCCTCAATTCCTTGGGTTTAACCACCTTTTCTTTCATAAAACCTTCAAGCACCTCATCAAACCTAATAACCATTTCCTGCACCTCATCAAACCTAATAACCATTTCCTGCACCGCATCAAAGCTAATAACCATTTCCTTCATAAACCATTGACGATCGGCCAACACCGAACATGACCCATCCTCCCCATCAACCCCAAACACTTCATTAAGCTCAACTATCCCCTTCTCCACATCACAACCCTAAAAAGTCCATCCGATCAATGACTAATTGCTTTCGTTTTCTCAAGTTTTAATCTTAGGACAAATAAGTTTATCCATTTACGACGTGTTTGCTCAAAAAAAAAAAAAAACAAACAAGCAGAAAAAAGAAAGCTGCTCAAAAAGAAAAAACAAACAATCAAAAAAGAAAGTTGGTAGAAAAGAGAGAAGGACTTGCACTCCAAGATGCATCCATTTTGCATTAAAACAAGGTCTAGTGGTCACCAAGTGGAGCCTCTCCTCATACTAAAAAGTCAAAACTGGCATTGCATTTGAGTTGTTCTTAAAGAGAACCAAAAGTGTGTACTAGGGGGCATTCCCTTCACCTCTCACTCCGCTCAACTTTGGGGAGGTTTGTTCATTGCTCACCCCATTCATATATCACCCTCAGTTCATAACCATCACCATAACTCTGTCGCCTCTCACAACCTCACTCAAAGAAACCGTTTGAAATGTCATTCGAGAGTGGGGCAAGTGCGTTCCCATTCCTTCACCTCATTCATTCCTATAAAACCTCACCGGGGCAATTTCTCAACTCACTATCCTAAACGAGGCCCTGTCATTCTAATTGAGGCAGCTTTGTCCTTGTTATGACTGGGGCAACATCAAACTTTATGGGTTGAGACAAAATCTCTTTAGCTCCACCCTTCATTTCAAAAGCCGAAGCATTCCCAATTCATCCTCTTCTACACCCCTAGTTGGTGTCACCACTAGACAGACGGGGGCAAGCTATTCACTCATCAAAGACTGAATTGGGGCAATCTTGTATCTATTGATCCCTCATGAGCTTCGGCAATAACCATGTCTGTCATTCCTTCACTTGCCATAAATGTCCATGCCCTAAACCAATTCCAAGTTAACTGACTCGTTCATTCACATTTGCACTTCCATGCATGCTTGCTAGACAATGCTTCAAAAAAGAGAGCACAAGTTGTTTACGTGATATCTAAAATTCAGTCATCATGGAAAGAAAGAGAAAACAAGTGAGGTTGTTGGTAAATAAAAAACCTTGAGAACAGGAGTTTGAATCAAATTCAATTTTTTTTCAATGAATGGTCAATGATCATCTCGATTCCTTGCATCCAAAGTCTCACATCTCATCATCACCAAAATGTACACCTCATGCATCTAGGCATTTCAATCTATTCATTATGGCATATGCATCAAAGCATTACATTTGCATCTTCACATTTTGTGCATTCATCACATAGCAAAAAGCAAAAAAACGGTCTACGTCAGTTGCATCATACTAATACTTGCATTTCATAGAAAAAAATAGTAAAGAAGAAAAAGCAGAAATCTTTTCATTGCATTGGCATCACATTAATGCTAGCATTTCCATAAAAGAAAAAGAAAAAAAATCATTGCATCAAACATCAGATCATGCATCATATTAAGGTCTGCATTTCATAGAAGAAGCAAAAAAGAAACAAACAGAAGTTAGAATAGGAGCATTCCATTCATCAAAGCATCAATCACCGCATACACTTGCATTCAAACATCAAAGCATTATGTTGATATTTGCATCTCATAAACTACAAAGAAGAAGCAAACACAAAAGAACACAACATCTTCATATCATTCATCATTCTCATATCATCCATACCATTCATCACTCCATGTCATCAAACAGTAGTGCATTACATTTTCAAATTCGCATCTCAAAAGAGCGAAGAAATAATCAAACAAAAAGAGCATCCCACCAGGATCAATCCTTGCATTCACATGCATTTCATGCACCATCCAAGAGAAAAGTTACTTCGGACCCGAGAGTCCCAAAAATCCCATTTTTAGAAAATCACCATCAGCACAGAGTTCGTAAACTCCGTCAAGATAGAGTTAAGTAAACTCCATCAAAGACAGAGTTCAGTAAACTCCATCAAAGACTGAGTTCGTAAACTCCATCAAAGACGAGTCAGTAAACTCCATCAAAGGCCACGAGTTCGTAAACTCCATCAACCCAGAGTTCGTAAACTCCATCAACCCAGAGTTCGTAAACTCCATCAACACGGAGTTCGTAAACTCCATCAACCCAGAGTTCCTAAACTCCATCAACCCAGAGTTCGTAAACTCCATCAACCCGAGTTAAGTAAACTCCATCAAACCGAGTTCGTAAACTCCATCAAACCGAGTTCGTAAACTCCATCAAAGCGAGTTCGTAAACTCCCACGAGTTAGTGAACTCCTTCCACGCATCACAACATCGCGTTATGCGAGCACGCGATGGATCCATCGGACCGTTAAGTCCCCGGATTAGTTGTGTCACCTAAGGCACGGCGTAAATCCATTGATCAAATCGATTCGGACTTGATGTTGATCGCCGCTCGAAAAGGCCACCCCGAGTTCGTAAACTCCATCAATCCAGAGTTCGTAAACTCCATCAATCCAGAGTTCGTAAACTCCATCAACCCAGAGTTAGTGAACTCCTTCCACAGATCACAACATCGTGTACGAGCACGCGATGGATCCATCGAACCGTTAAGTCCGCCGGATTAGTTGTGTCAGCCTAAGGCACAGCGTAAATCCATTGATCAAATCAGTTCCGGACTTGATGTTGATCGGCCGCTCGAAAAGGCCACCCCCAGAGCTCGGACTCGACAAGAGTCCGTTAAAAGGTTTTAGGCAACCTCTGAATTCCCAATTTACCGCTTTTCCCAATTTATTGCTTTCCCGTTAATGCGACAAGTGTTAACCCTCCCTCTCAAAAAAGAAAATAACAAAAAGATTTGAGTTTTCTGAAACGAACAAAATTAGTATTATTTCTATATCTTTATTTCCACCTCACCAACAAATATGAAAAGGCCAATTCATATTTTTTGGCGAAATGTGAAATAAAGAGGGCAAGCTAATAATACCCTAATTTTGTCAGTCCCTTAAGCCAATTTCAATCATGGAACTCAACTAAATCAAAATACTCTTTTTTTAAATTAAGTAGGCCTTATTTGTTTAAATCGTATGCGTTCTTCAATTTAACCTTCGTATTTAGGTTTAGTCGTACATAAGTAGTGTTTTTAGTTAATGAGCTCATTTCTTCTATTTGAGTCTTGTTTTAGCGTATTCGTCTAGTCTGACCCGTTCTCGTCTTTGCGTTTGACCCGACTCTTTTCCCTATTAATCTAATCTTGTGCAGTTAATTTATTTTGAGTATATGTGTATAGTCTAAAAATGCAAAAAATCCTATTTAGTTTTATTTACAATTTAAAAGTGTTTAATAGTCCAAAATGTCAAAAAAATACAAAAAATAATAATACAAATATACAAAAATAAATAATTTCGAAAAAATAAAAAAAAAATGTAACAAAGAAGTGATAAAGTTAGGGGGTCCAACAATTTGCTCTCCAAGTAGCTGGGCCGATCCGCTCCACTCCAAACCTGAAAGTCCAGTCAAAGCCCGATCAAACCGTAATCAATGCTGAGACCTAAATTTCAACTATAAAAAGGCAGTCAGACACGAATTTCAAGGAAGAGAGAACACACAAAAAACAGAGACAGATCTGAAACAAATTACAGAGAAGTAGAGAAAATTAAAAATGTAGAAACAAGCTTCTTCTCCTCCAAGCAGAGTCACTTGCTCCTCAATTTCAACAGAAGTCGAGTGGTGCCGTTGATTTGCCTTCCCCTGATTCAGTTTCAAGTGATAGTAGTCTTTAAAATGCAATGTCGCGTCCAAAACCTGTAATCTATCAAGAACAAGTTCAGATTCAACCTGGAACTACAAGGGTTCCTAGCAATCCTGTGGATCCCAAACTCAACGTAACTGATCAGCATGGTAGAATCCAAGTGCAGCAACATGTTCAGGATCAGCAATATTTATTGCAACAGCAATTCGATCAACAACAGCAGGATCAGAAGGTTTTGGGGATTGAGGAACAGTTTGCTCAGATGGGTGTTGGTGTTGGACTGAAGCAGGATGAGGGCTTTGCTGTGTTGTCTTCGCCGCCGCCATCTCCGGTGCCGACTACACTTTCTGCTGCGGTGGTTGGTGTGCGCCAATCGGTTCTGCGTTGGTTGCTGGTGAACATCAGAATTGGGTTTTCTCTGATGATGAGAGATCAGATCAAGGGATGCCTGTGGTATATAGAAAACCACCAACTCCTCAGCCACGAAGCCAACACACACGTCGCGATCCACGCCCCCCTCTCTCTCACCGAAACCGCGCCCTTCCCTTCCTCGTTTCCGGTTCTGCGCGTTCTTTCTCTCACCATCTCTCTCTCTCTCACCTCCGTTAATTCCTCCACAAATCTCTCTCTCCCTTGAATGGAGGGAGCTGCGCGGCGCAGCAGGGTAGGGGGAGAAGGGGAATGAGAAATTTTTAGGTTTTTTTGGGTTTGGGCTTATAGGTATCCAAAGTCATTTGTTTTTTTTTAATTATCAGATCACTTCTTGCACCACCCTAATTCACGTATGCGCTCCCATCTCACTTAAGCCCAGTTTCGCATACTGGGCCCTCCTATGCGAACTGGGCTTACGTTTTACACCCCCTGTTTAGTTATACCACTCCCCGTAACTAGTAACACCCCCATTTTGCAATTTTTCACCTTTTTCTCGTTTTTTTTAATTCTTTTTTTCAACCCAAATAATTTCTCATTAAATCAAACTTTGTTAGTGGTCTTGCGAAGCCTTTGCTTGCATGATTACTAACAATGAGGAACTAGTGGTGATCACTTGGAGCCTTTGCTCAATTGATCATCATGAATGCCTAATTTTTCTAAACACTTTCAATAAATCAAAAAAAAACTTTGTTAATGGTTTTGCGAAGCCTCTGCTTGCATAATCATTAACAATGAGGAACTAGTGGTGATCACTTGGAGCCTTTGCTCAATTGATCATCATGAATGCCTAATTTTTCTAAACACTTTCAATAAATCAAAAAACTTTGTTAATGGTTTTGCGAAGCCTCTGCTTGCATAATCATTAACAATGGGGAACTGGTGGTGATCACTTAGAGCCTTTGCTCAATTGATCATCATGAACGCCTAGTTTTCATAAAAAAAACTTTTCATTAAATCAAAAACTTTGTTATTGGTCCTGCGAAGCCTTTGCTTGCATGATTATTAACAATGGAGTGTTAATGGTGGTCACTTGGAGCCTTCGCTCAATTGATCATCATGAAAGCTCGATTTTTCACAATTAAACAAGATAAAAAAACCAAAAAACCTAGAACTACGTAGCTTTGATTTCTCCATCGCACCTGGAGATACGTAGGAGCGGATCCCCTCCGTCAAGCACAATAAACTAAAAACATTTTTCCCTTCAAAAAACCCAAAGCGGCTAACTCTCGTCGAGCGCCGCAAATAAAACTTTCGTTAAATCAAGAGGCAAATTTAAGTATTTTTCAAATCAACACTTAAAACCACGTTTAATTAAAGGTTCCCTTTCAGTAGAAAGGAGGTGTGGGGCGCTAGTACCTTCCCCATGCCTAACCGACCCCCGAACCCAAATCTTTAAGTTTTCCAAAAGACCATTTGCCTTCCCAAAAAGGTTTTTCTTCAATATTTTCCTTATAAAAAATATTGGTGGCGACTTCATTGTTCAAAAAGGTTGTAAACGAAGAAAACCCCTCGGGGACTTTTTCGGGCGCAACAAGTATGAATGTTAATATGATGCAAATGAAATGTTTGAATGCAAATGTTATGGTGTGATGATATGAAATGACTGATTGAGTGCAGAAACATTTTTTGTGATGATGAGATGTGAGACTTTGGATGCGAGAGGCGGAGATGAATATTGATAATTCTTTGGAAAGATTAGATTTGATTCAAACTTCGGCAATCTCAAGGTTGTTATTTACAGACACTGATGTGAAAAGAACTTGCTAACTCGCTCATTTTTCTCTTCCATTTTGATGCCCCATGATAAGTGGATTTTCAGTATCACATTATCAACTTGTGTTCTATCTCTCTGAAGCATTGTTAAGAAAACATGTATAGTAGTGCAAACATAGATGAATGAGTCAGTTAACTTGGTTCAAGGGTATGGACGAATGCGACGCATGAAAGGATGAATGACTGGTCTTCGTCAATGTCATGAATGGTAGGTTTTTCCAAGCCGAGATTGCCCCAATTTAGATTTGATGATTGTGAGTGAATAACTTGCCCCTGTCTAGTGCTAACAAGCTAGAGGTGTAGGAAATGATGAATGGGGAATGCATTGGCTTTGGAATGAAAGGTGGACAGCAATAGATATTGTCTCAACCCGTAGAGTTTGGTGTTGCCCCATTTATGGTAAGGACAGGATTGCCCCGACTAGAGTAGCAACATATAGGGTAATGAGTTGAGAAATTGCCCCGGTATGGTTTTGTTGATGTGGATATAACAAGGGGATGAGATGGGTGTATGGTGAATGTCCCCATTTGTAGGTGGAGTGAAGGGTGTGTGGTTGCCCCACTTGATAACTTGGGAATTGAGGACGGTTGTTTTGGTGAGGTTGTGGAAAGCGACGGAGTTAAGGTAATGGGTTTTTGGAGTTTGTCTGGTATGGCAATAGGCTGGGTGTGGTATGACACTGTACAAATTTCCCCAAGTTCAAATGGAATAGATGGCGAAAGGGATGCCCCACTTTAGGATCTAGGCGACGATCCTAGTATAAACTTTTGGTTATGACTCTCGGACTACAATAATCTTGAGTTTGCTATGATGAAAACTACACTTGGTGATCACTAGACCTTGTCTTAGTATAACTGTAACTTGAATGAATCTTGTGGTGCAAGCCTTTTGATTTTTTTTTTTTTTTTTTTTTTTTTTTTTTTTTGAGATATATTTTTTTTTGAGCAAACAAATTATAAATAAATAAAATTAAAATTTTGAGAAAACAAAAGCAATCAGTCAATGATCGGAATGAACTCTAGAGGGTTGTAACGTGACCGATGGTTTAGTGATTTATGAGGGAAATGATAATTGGGCTCAAAGTAGTGTTTGGGGATTGATGGGACGAGATAATTTTTATTAGGCGGTATGACTTGGCTAATGGTTAATGGTTTGTGGTTTGTGAAAGAAGGGGTTATTAGGCTTAATGAAGTGTTTGATGATTGATGGGACAAATGATTTGGTGATGTAACTTGGCTAATGGGTGATGATTTATGAAGGAAATGATAATTGGGCTCAAAGGAGTGTTTGAGATTTTATTGAGTAATTGATGTGCCTCATGGTTGGATGGACTTGTTTAGGATTTTAACGTGGCAAAGGGTTTATGGAGGATATTGAGGTTAAAGGAAGTGTTTGAGGATTTATTTTAGACAAGGATTTCTTATGCATTTAATGGTAAGAAGTATCAGCTCATAATTGTACCACTTTTGCTTTTTCGTGGTTTTTCGATCCTCTTTTTTGATTTCACTTTTTTTTTTTTTGATTTTCTTTTTCTTTTTCTTTCTTTCGAGCTGAGTGACTTGATAAAAATGATACACCATTTTTGATGTGGAATTAATCCTTGTCTAGGGTGATTGAAAGTTCCTTTGGATTCTGGCTTAAGGTGGGTGGCAAAGGGATTTCTTGAGGATAGGGGAAGATGGTCAAACTTCATTTCAAAACATGATTGCTAGTTTTCTCAAAAATTAACTTAAGAACAATAATTTATTTACTTTTATATATTTGCTCTTTTTTCTTTTTTTCTCTTTTTTTTATGCCCTAATTTTTGCTTAAGCCGCTCTTACGAGTTTTCGACCTAACGGGCCTTTTTTGATTTTTTTTTTTTTTTGCAAAGGACTTGCACCAAGGGAATACAATGTTGACAAGGTTTTTTAGAGATCACGAATTTGCCCCAGTATGGAGGGCCTAAAGCATTTATTTCAATAGTGAGAACAAACCAAAAAGTCGGCTAGGTAGAGGAGCATGTACTTTAGGGTGGTCGGGGTGGGATTAGACTAGGACGGGGGATGATGATAAGGTAAGGGACGCTAACTGTCTCGGACAAAAATAAACACCCATGTTACCCACGTCACTACACAAGTGCTTCGTAGAGAAATAACATTTAAAACATGATAGAAACTTTTGATGGGCATTTCGGTCATTTATCATGGGATGGAAGAGATGCAACGTTTGGTTAAAAAAATGTGAGCAAGCTAAGAATTTGAAAAACTGAGTGACTTGAAACACCTTGAGCTTGCAACGAAGTATGGCTAAACTTTTTCAAAAAGAACTATTTATCTCACAAGAATGTCTCACCTCTCATCACAATCTTCCTCTCAAACTTATGTTTTTTTCGTTTTTATAATGCATGATGTAAGTATGCAAATGAATGGATGCGCGTGAAATGAGAATGCAAATGAACGAATGAATGTATGTGAAATGTGAATGTGATATATGGGTATGAATATATGATTTTATTCGTCATGTCGGGGAAATATAAACTTTTCATTGGAGAGTAAAGTACAAAATTTAATTTTGACTTCAGCGTGCACGGCTTCTCTCCAAGGTAAAGATTTAAATTCCCTGACGGTCATAAAAGTGCATGCAACAGTAGATGTTTATTTGCTGTATGCATGTGGTATATTTTCTAAAAAAGTAGTAAAAAAAATGATTTTTGGTTGTTTTTGATTTTTTTTTTATAAAAGACAGTATGCATAAATATTTGTTTGAATGCAAATGTATAAAGCTCCTTTGTGACCCTAGAAAGGTATCTTATGGAGTGGGTCTAAGGTTTTTTTTATAGTGAACCTCACAAGGATGGTTCTAAAGAATCCTACACATGGTCCCTAGAGCCAAGGACCCCAGTCAAGAACACTGACCCCAACAATAGGCAAGCTATTAGGAGGGATAGCATCCTCAAAAGGAATCAAACTCTAGGTGAGATTTTCATGACCACCCAACGAGACGTACGTCCCGCAGGCCATCACTACGCAATCTCGTTCTAACTTAGGGTACACTCAAGTCCGGGTAGAGGACCTTTCCCACATGTGTGTGTAGAAGTGTAATTGTGAAGTATGTGTAGGAGCAATTTAAAAACAACTCAAAAACTGCAAACAGACAAACAAACCTATATACACAAATATCGTCTTCTTTCCTAGGGTTCATAAATCACATAAAAGTATAAGATGCGAAAAATAAAATAAATAAATAAATAAATAAAGGAAGGGTAAAAATTAAATTAATCCTAAATAATTAGATTAGGTTTTGACTCTCTAAAGAAAATTAAGTCCCCAGTGAAGTCGCCAGCTGTAGCGACCGAAAAATCCGGGAAAGGATTCTTCGAAAGGTTCTTAAGGAAGCCGCCACCAAATTTTAGTTTAAGGGCAAATTCGGAAAATCCCTTTTAAGTTTTAAGATAAGGCGTTGTTAGGGTTCGGGAGTCGTTATGTGTGGGGAAGGTATTAGCACCCCACGACATCCTATTGTCTAATTAATTTAAGATTTATTTAATAATTACCCTTTTATTTGTAAAAAAAAAGACTTATTTAGGTTTTTGTTTTTTAGTGCTTGACAAGGGTTGAGTCTTGCTCCTACGTACCTCCAGATGCAATGGAGGAATCAAAGCCACGTAGTTCTTCCTGAAAAAGGTTTGTTGGTTGGTGTTTTTTAGTGTAGGGATCCTAGGATTCCTTGAACTGCATCACTACCATCGATTCTAGAATGTTTGGCTAACCTTGGATTGTACAACCGACTTAGCCCCTACTTTTGAAAATAATTTTAGGGTTCTTGAAAGAAAGTGGTTCGGTGTGAGGTGGGTTCGTTTTAGAATAGGTATTCTAGAACTCTGAATCTATCTGACTCATTAATTCTAGAAATTGACTAACCCGATTGTCTGTACCGACTTAATCCCCTATTTTGGAAAATGGTTTATTCGTATTTGTTAAGTTTGTAGGGTTACTGAACCGTACAGCTCATTGGCCCTAAAATAATGACTAACCCGGTTGTACAACCGACTTAGTCTTTTATTTAATTTTTATGAGAAAAATTATTTATATTATTATTGGAAAAGTATTAAAATGAAAAAAGGGGGGTGAAAATTGTAAAATGAGGTTTTATTAGTCGCAGGGGGTTGTATAAATAATAGTGGGGTGCAAATAGTGAGCCTAGATTTGTTTTTATGTTTTGTTTGGAGACTAGCCAGAATATGGGCTGATGGGGCGCATGGTCTTGTGCAGGTGGGTACGCTTGAAGTAAAAAGGGGGTGTATTAGTAATCTGATTGTTTTAATTTGAAACCAAATAAATAAGTGGATGTCATAAAACCCTAAGCTTTCATTCCTCTTCCCCAGCGCCGCATACACCATGTATATCACCAAACATAATAAATAAAACATTTACAATTACTATATCTACATGTTATATAGCATACAATCATCTAAACAAGATAAAGCATGATAGGTTAAACATTTACATATTTTTTATAATTTTTGGTATTAACAACAAAATAACCTAAATTCCACTTTTTGTTCGTGTCACCGCACCGTTGTTTATGATCGCAACAACTCTCGTGGAGGTCTCGATCTCATCGCTTTTGTGTTGATGACCGCTTCTTTCTCTAGATCTCGAAACTTGTAATCAGTGTTTAGTGGATTAGAGTTTCGATCTGAAACTCAAATCCTATTTTTGGGTGATTTTAGCGGTAGTTTTACGCCTTGGTTTTTGTGTGTCTTAGACTCTAGGCTAGCCGCTTATTTATAGGTAGAAATTAGGTTTTAGCATTAATGGTGTTTTTGGGCTTTTGCGAGATCGATAATGTGGGCTCTTTGAGTAGTCTTGGAGAGCAAGACGAACCCCTAAAGATTGTTGATCTTTGCTTCCTTTATTTAATTTTCGTTTTTATATTCTTTTTATTTTTAATATTATTATTTTTGTATTTTTGGACCTTTTGGACTATTAAGTGCTATTAAATTGTAAATTAAACTAAATAGAATTTTTTTGACATTTTGGGTCAGATATACGCTTAAATAAATTAAATAAACAAAATACGAATAAAATAATAAGAAAAAGGAGTCAGACCAAATATAAAGACGAGGACGGGCCGGACTCGACAAATATGCTAAAACTAAACCAAAAATGGGCGTGTTAACTACAAACCCCACAATTAACTCGGAATCGCATTAGTCTGAATTTAAACCAAATTTTGAGAAAAATGACTTTAGGTGGACTCGCTTCACATCACATCGACTAAACTCAAATACAGATAATTAAATTGAAGAACGCACGAGAAGATCGATCATTCGCGCGCATGCCTAATTTAAACAATGGTATTTCGAGTTTTAGCTGAACGGAGTGACTGGATTTGGTTTGGATTGGTAACCAAGACTCTACCCTAATATTTCCCATAATCACGCGACTCCGAAGCACGCCGCTAATAAAAAGAAGACTAAAGCAAGAAAAAGAAGACGGACAAAATTGGGGTATAACAGTCACCAAATCACATTAATGAGCATATGAACATAAACCCTAGGATCTACTCATACATTTGATGATCAAACAATTGTCATTTAATCATTTATTTCAACTCAAAATCAAAGGAAATGCAAGAACAGTAGAAACCCTAATTTCTACTTATGAACCCAAGAGCATAGTTGGCTAGGTCCACCTTTTTATTCAACTTGAACACAAGAAATGGTCAAAGAAATGCATGAACAACCAAAAACACTATAGGGCTGAAGCACTTTTGAAGGAAAATGAGGTTTTATTTCATGAAATTTAGTGAAAAATGTGTGGAAATTCAAGGAAAATTATTCATGCACAAAAACAAACTCCTTCAAGGCCAATGACCCATCTCAAACACCCAAGGCTCCCAATGTCCTTGTCATAATGTTTGAAATAGATCCTCAAAGCAAACAACAACAAGCAATCAAGAAGAAGTTGGGAGTAGAAGAGAAATTTACATGGTAAAAGTGGAAAAAACAAAGATCTAAGGCTTACCTTAAGAAACTTTCAAAAGAAATGAAGAAGAAGATCAAATAAAAACCAAGAACACTTGAACCTCTTCTTGAAACCCACGAAAATATCTTGATATTGAAGAATTATTGTTGAAAGTTTGATGATAATGCAAGACTAGGAGTGGACCTAGTGTAGGAATCAAGAATATTGAAGTTTTGATGGTGAAAAATTGAAAAAATGGAGGGAGGATGAGGGAGAGGTGTGTTCGGCCAAGGGGGGAAGAAGAGGAGAGGAGAGTGGTGTGCTAGGTTTTGTGTAGGAGAGAATGAGCAAAAGGTTGAGAGGCAAAAGATCCTTAGGTGTGAAAATGAGAGGGTTTTATAGAGTTGTTTTAGGTCTAGGGGTAATTATGTCATTGTTCCTTACTAGGTGCTCTAGGATTGAGTTTTGAATTTGAATGAAGGGCTAGGATTAGAGATCACTTGGATTGTGGGTAGTGAGAAAACACAAAAATGAGAGTGAGGGGGAGAGTTTGTGTGAAAAACTTGTCTTATTGTGGGGTCAAGGGTATAATTGAGATGGAATGTTACCAAAGAGGAAATTTGTGTTTTCTTGTGAAGAGGTGAGTGTAAATGGGTGGGGTAATTTACAAAAGAGGGCATAACTCTATGAGGGAAGAGAGAGAATTCGAAAATGGGGAAAAATGGGGGGAAAATTGCTTCTCTTTTTGGTCTTTTGTCTTATTGAGGACATTTTGTACTTTTTATTTGAATTTTGAATTGTGGGCATGCAAATGAGAGTGCACCTATTGAAAATGTGTCCCATATTTTTGGGCCATATCTTAGGAATCAATGATTGGGCCCAAAATTCCATGATATCACCATCCCCAAAATTGATTTGATATCTCACCTTGATGGAAATTCCCATTTTGCCCTCTCCTTTAAATTTGAATTTTTATGCAAATAATTGACATTCATGCGCATAAAAATAAATTAAGCACATTCTTCCTCAAATAATTCATTGATGATTGCTCAGTGATTTTGGGACGAAAAAACCGTTTTTATTGTGAAATGACCAAAATGCCCTTTTACCCTAAAAACCCTAGTTCTTTGCCCAAAGCACATTTTCACTTCAAAAATGACTTTTCACCCTAGGAATGACCTCTAATACCTTGAAATGCATGTTGAATGGCTTGTCCTGAGGAATCATCCCTTATTTTCGAAATGACTAAAATACCCTTTTGTACTGAAAAACCTTAGTTCGTCCAAAAAGTGCATTCCAACTCCAAAAATGATTTTAGAAGCTTTGAAATAACTTTTAGAACCCTGAATGCAATGCATGATGCTATTTTCTCTTCTATTTATTTATTTTTGGGGAAAATTAAGGTTTTGACCTAAGCCGGACAAAATTGGGGTATGGTAGACTGTACGCCCAAAACCCGAGGCGTGAGTACTGGACCGCAAGCCGTGCCTCCGAGACCCCGGATCGTAGGCCGTGAGGCGTAAGTCAGAGACTACATACAATGTTTATAGTTAGAACTCAAGAACTAATATGGGTAAGTGTTTTTGCCATTGGAACTTGATATGAGTATACTTGATAAATTCCATGCTAAGTCCTAGACATAAGATAGCATAGTCCATAGGGTGATACTGTGGGAGCTTAAGAGACATGAGTTAACTTATTTAAGGCACATAAATGTTAAACCTTGTAATGAAACTCTGAAGAAAAGTGACTGAAACATCACTATTGCTACAACATCATATATAACACATTGCTACAAGAATGGATTTATTAAGTGAAAAGAATTCCAACTACTCTTCTCATTATTTGTTTACCTTATTTGCATTCCTCCTTACTTGTTTAATTGGTTACCTTACACTTGTTTGCTATTATAATTAAACTTGCAGATTAATCCAATCCTTGTGGGTTCGACACTCTATTTATTCTATATTACTTGTTACGATTGTGTATACTTGCATTATATATTGCACATCATCTAAACGCAACAAGCTTTGGACGCCGTTGCCGGGGATTGCCATTAAGTTCATAGTTTTACTAGTTTTTTACCCGTGCATACGCACGAGTGATACTGTATTTGTTAAAATTTGATATGAAATTATAAATACGTTGAAAGTTGCAAAATGTAATAAAAGAAAAAGGAAAAACTTGATAAATGGCTATATTTCAAATTTATTAAAATAGTTGTGTCGAAAAAAGTTTAAAAAGAAAATCGGTATCTTGTTATAATATTAATAATAGAGTAAAAATGAATAAAAAAGAAAATGAGATTTAAGGTAAAATATGCACCCCCGTTGGCACTCGCGTCGACACTCTCATTGTCACTCTCGTTGCCGCTCTCGTTGCGAATCCTATTGCCAGTCTCTCGCTGTCGCTCCAGTTGCCACGTGTTGACTCGTTTTTTCTGTATGATTTAATATTAAATTAATGATATCCATTTAATTATAAAAAAGTTATTTTGTAATTTTTGGCAGTGATTAAAGTTTTTATACAATAATGAGTGGTTAAATTGATTGATTTTAATGGTTTTAAATTATAGTAAATATTAGATTATTTAATTATTGAGTATAATATTAATTTAATAATTGAAATTTTTGGAGAAAATAAATTTGAAACTTTTGTTAGAGGTAAGTTTATTTTTTGAGAATTGGTAGTGGTAAATTGATTAATTTTAGTAGTTTGAGTAGATTATAAAAATTGATAAAAAAAATATTTTGGTTGTAGGTGGAGAAACCGACAAAAAAGTTAATTTACTTGGGAAAAAACTGAAAAAGAATTCAAAAATAAAAAACTCATGAAAAGAAATGTTTAAAAAATTGAAAAAAATGGGAAAAAAAAACTGACACGCGTCAGTCAGCGTGTCAGTCATGTGTCAGCACCCCGTTGGCGCTTCCGTTGGCACTCCCATCTGCATTCTCGTTGCCTCTCTTGTTGGCACTCCTGTTGCCGCTCCCATTGTGAGTCTCTCGTTGTCACTACGTGTTTACTTCTTTATTTTCTATATGATATGATTTATTATTAATTTAATCATATTCATTTAATAATAAAAAAATTATTTTGCAATTTTTAATAGTGGTTAATTTATTTTATTTTATTTTTACAATTTTTAGTGGTTAAATTGATTGATTTTTATAGTTTTAGATTATAGTAATTAGTAAATTTTAGTTATTTAACTATTGAGTATAATATTAATTTCATAATTTAATTTTTTGGAAAGTATAAATTTAAATTTTTTGTTAGAGGTGAGTCTTTTTTTGACAATTGATAGTGTTTAAATTGATTAATATTAATAGTTTGAGTAGATTATAAAAATAGTTAATGGAGTGAGAGTAAAATAGTAATTTTGGTAGTGGTTTGGTTGCCTCTTTTTATAGTAGATTTAGTAGTAATTGAGCGATTTATTTTACTGGCTGTTGTCTCAGTGTATTAGTTGTTATTGCTGCAACATATGCCCAGAACCAATCCATCAGAATTTGAACTAGACCCTGAGATTGAAAGAAGATTTAGGATCTTGCGAAGGCAAAAACAGCAAAACAAAGGCAAAACTAGAGTCACAATGTCAGAACAAGGAACAGGCGGATTAACCTCACCAAGAGGAGGTAGAGGTTCCATCCATTGAACCACTGCTAGATCATCAGATTTTGAAGAAGAAGAAGAAAGACAACAATTCATCAACATAGGAACCATAGGTATGATTAATGATAGAGATGGACCTATGAGATATTATTACATGTTTGATCAACACACTTTGAGTTTATAAGCTTATGATGTTCCAAATGCTACAAACAATAGGCCAATTTAGTGGTTCTCCACATGAGGACCCCTATTTGCACTTAAAACAATTTTTTAGAAGTTTGCAGCAATTTCACCATTATTGGTGTTAGTGAAGATGTATTTAGGTTAAAGTTATTTCCATATTCTTTAAAGGATAGAGCTAAGGCTTGGTTAAATTCACTAGAACCTAACTCTTTTAGTACTTGGAGCAAATTAGCTAAATTTTATTTAGCAAAATACTTCCCACCTGTTAAAAATGCCAAAATGAGAAATGTTATAACTTCTTTTAAGCAAAAATAATTTGAGTATTTGTTTGAAGCATGGGAAAGATGGAAAGAATTGTTGAGGAAGTGCCTGCATCATGGAATACATGTCAACATCATAATGAAGACTTTCTACAATGGTTTGGGACCTCAAACCAGGCTCATGTTGGATGCATCATCAGGAGGAGTGCTACTCCAATCCTCAAACAATGAAGGCATGTGATCTCATTGAGAATATTTCCACCAACAACTACCAATGGCCATCAGAAAGAGTTATTACACAGAAAAAGGTAGCAGGGGTGCATGAACTCAGTGAAGTTGCAGCACTCTCAGCTCAAGTAGCCTCATTAACCAACATGATAAAAAAATCAACAACAACAATGTTGCAGCATCTTCAGAACAGACAATAGCAGCCATTGAACAGGCTCCTGCAGGATCAACTAGTTGTGTCTATTGTGGAGCTGGTCATTTATATGAGGAATGCCCTAGCAACCCTATCTGAAAAGATCCAAAACAGATCTATAAGTCTAGGATCTAGAAAATTGGCAAAACATTAATTTCTCACAACAAACTTATTAACAAAATTCAACAATACAAAAGGAAAAGACACAACACTTACATGAAGGAGACGAAATACCAAATGTGGAGAACATAGGAATAGAAATGGAGAAGGAAGTCCACCACTTCTTCCTTGAGAAGATGATAAGTACAACACAATCCTTGAGCTCTCCTAGCCTCAAGGTTCTGTGCTCAAAGTTCTTATCTCAAGAAACCTTGGAGAATCTCTGATGAACCTCACCACACTATAGATCCTGGCTTACGCCTTGCGGCTTACGATCCCGGGTCTCGGGCGTACGGCTTGCGGTCTAGCACTGACGCCCCGGGGTTTCCGGCGAACGACCTACCCTTTGTGGCAATACCCTAAACTGCCTACAATTTAGGGTATCGAGCGCCTGATCGTTAGCACCGACGCCCCGAGTTTCGTGAGCGACGACCT